>JANBXA010000651.1:64552500-65231666 GCA_030556225.1 Cricetiscus sungorus
AGAAAAAGTACAATAAAAGTGGAGAGAAGAGAGAGGGAGGGAAAAGAGGCGACAGTAGGAGGGAGAAGAAAAGGAGGCACAGGGAGGAGGAGGAGGGGTAGGAGGCACTGGAAGGGATACAGGTAATGGGTAATCCCAGAGGGTTTCTCTGGGGGATGCTGGGGCTTAGTGGCATAGTGTATTTCATAACAGACTTATAAATTACCTTTCCTGCCTGACTCACTGCCCAGGATCAGGAGTTCTTGGATTTACTTCACCTTTTCTTTGACTCCTGGTTCTACTTAGAGATGGTAGTTCTTCAGTCTTCCCTATACAAGATGCTTCCTCATGGACGGCTAACAGAATCCCATTAGCCAGGCGCTCTTTTTGGAAAATGGGCACAATGTTTGTTAGCCATGACTCCTGGCATATAGTGGGGGTGGGATTTTATCTGACCTATTCAAAGCCTTACAAGAGATTTGAGATCTATTCAATGGCCCTCAAGATTAATGGTTGTATTAAAAACGGTTCCTATGATTGCTGGACCTCCTCTACATAAGCAATGACAATAGAGGATACTTGGGACTTCCCAAAAGAAGTTCTGTGGTTACTTGATAAAGGGCCTAATTGGTGCACCACACCACAGACTACAACTGCCCTGGAGAGTGCAATTTGATCCTGGCCAGCATGCTCTGGGACCTTTCCAGAAATTGCTCTCCTTGGTTTGTTATACATGCGTTTCAGTGACTCCAACTACTGCCAAACACAAGCATAACAGGATTTTAATTAGTCCCAGATTTCGGCTTTCATATTAAACCAAAAAACCCAAACCGGATCACTTTCTAGGACCCCGTTATTTCTCTTCATCTACAACATCGGCTCTCAGCACTGACTATTTCATCAAGAAGAACCTTTGACCAGTTCTTGACTTCCTATGTGTGTGATAATGAGCTAAAAAACAACCGGGCTGTAGGCTTGTCACTGGGTGAAGATTCCACTCCCGCACAGCTGCTGCAGAGAACATCTGATTCAAATTACAAAACACTACACTCTATGGATCTCCTGGGTCAGTGTGTCATGAATAACTGAATTTGTGAGTGCTAAATCAATGGACAGCTAAGGTCCACTGTGCTGTTTTCTGTGCAATACATTTTTAATAAATCATGGTTGTTCATCTCTTTCCATAACTTACCGTCTAACTACAATACCCACTACCCAATTAAAACTACAGCAGAAGGCTTCACCTCAGCAGGGGAGAATGTTGGCTCTAATACTGTATCACTAGCAAGCTTCCTTTAACAGTTATTATCACATTTATTTATGTGGGTGAGTGGGTGCATGCCAGGTCATGCTTGTCAAGGTCAGAGGACAACTTGAGGGAGTTGGTCCTCTCCTTCCAGCATGTCTTTCCAGGAATTGACCTCAGGTTGTTATGTTTGCTGGCAAACTTCTTTACCAGCAGGGCCATCTCACAGCCATGAACCTCCTTTTGAGTCAGAGACAGATTATCAATTAGCAACGCCAAGAGCACTTAATCCTCAACTACACCACTGTAAGAAAAAAAAATCATTATGAAAATTATCTTTCATATTGAAAAGTGTCTTAGACTAACTTCTAGTTATGACTTATTACAAATAAGAAATCCAAGATTAACCAGACATACATTACATGTAAAGCTGGTCAAATTGTTCAAGTAAGTTAAAAGTAATGCATAAACCAAACATTTGCCTCTCTCAGCATTTCTAATTCAACAGTTTATGAAAACTGCCCAGAGCCACTCCCTGACACTTCTTTAGTTTTCCTAACAGTTGTGATCTCATGTTACTGCTTCATCCATCCCCTAGCTGGCAATTTTTGAGGTTAGAGGCCACAGTTGCAGGCTTAGGAGTGTTCATCACCTACATTCCTCATCAACACTCACCCTGCTGGCCAGACGATCAATGTACCTAGCATTTAGTGAGCATGAAGACATTCTATCTAGGTATACTGAGGGATCTGGAGATACAAAGTGGAACACCCATAGTTCTTAACCTCAAGAGCTTGCCGGTCATCATCGAGCAAAAGCCATTGCTTCTGCAAATATCTCTTCATTTCTGTCTACATCAAATTCTAATTTCTCTCTCTAGCCCCTTTCTCATGGATTCTTTAATGTACCAATTTTAAAATGCACACAATGCATCACTATTTATAGTTACATCATGGAAAACCATGAACATGGTGATGTGTTTCCATGAAGCTGGGACCTGAGTCTTGTAAGATTTGTGTTTCTCTGATACTTAAACACAACCCCTAGAGGAGAATAATAGGTCACTAATGAGCTGCTACAGTCCTCACAATTTTCTCTCTCACCTCCTTCCCTAGTTCTCATTATTTTATCTCCTGCCTGGCTTTCTTTCCATAGATAATTGACTGCCTGATTATGCCGTGAACACTGACATCTAGAATATTTCCTAGCCTCCGTTTTCAAGAAACGTCTCATTCTCCTTGTCTACCTCACTGTCACTCACTTGTGCACGCTCTCACGGGTGTACATGTTTGGGTAAACACGTGTGCCATTTCAAGTACATTCAAGAGTGAGAGGACAATTCAGGTGTTGATCTTCACCTTCCACCATCTCTCTGGTCACTGTTGTATACACCAGCATAGCTGGCTTGGGAGCATCTGGGGATTCTCCTGTCTCCATCTCAAACCTCACTGCAGACACTCTGGAATGTGGAATGATGCTCTTGTTCACTGCAAAGATTTGTCACTCATATTAGTTTAATAAAATGTAAGGTTGGCCAGAAGCCAGGCAGAAAATATAGGAGGGGCTACAAGACTAAGATAATTATGGGGAAGAGGAAAGGCAGAGACATAGTCACCAGCCAGAATGACTATGGCTGCAGAGGAAACAAGATGAGAGTGCCTTACTGAGAAAAGGTACCAACCCACGTGGCTAAACATAGATAAGAATTATGGGCTAATTTGAGTTGTATGAACTAGTAAGTAATAAGCCTGAGCAATAGGCCAAACAGTCTATAATTAATATAAGCCTTTGTGTGTTTATTTGGGACTGAAGGGCTGCAGAATAGAAACTGTTGTCTACAGCTCTGGGATTATAGATGCATACCACCATGCCCAGCTTTATATAGGTTCTGGGGATCTGAACTTAGGTTCACTTAAACCATTGAGACATCTCCCTGGCCCTTAAGAAGTTTCTTATAGTAACACTTGTCATACAAATAACTGTAGGTTGTTGTAATTATCACTAACTGTTGACTTCCAAATACTTATAAAAAGGTAGGGTTCTCTTTATATCACAGCACTGCATCAACAACATAAACACTACAGAATCAAAGAATACAAGGAGAGAAAAAGATTCTCATAATTTACTACACTAACCAGACATCGTCAGCCTAGAGCATTAAAATACATACTAAGTTCACAATGCCTCCTGTCTTAACTGCATAACAGTCTTGGTAAGTCTGGGTTGGTAAACAGCTGGGTACTTAGTAGTACTCTCTTACTCTAGAAATGTTTGCACACAATGAGTTGAACATTACTACAGCAGTGCACAGCAACCATATTGACTTTGCTAACAAAGGAATGTTATAAAATTGACACTAGGCTTAACCAGCAAAGGAGAGGGTTTGTCTCAAATTAACTGACTTTATGGGTTTCTCATTGGTTTCCCAGTCCAGCATCGTTATTTTAAATAATGAAAAGCATGCCCTACCAGAAGCCTGGTGGGACCACGTGGCGTGAGAAGAATGGGAGGGATGCTGCTTAGGACTTCTAGTAGATCACTATTTATTATAGTTCTGCAAAAAATAAATAAATAAATAAATAAATAAAAATATTAATAAAAAATAACCAACCAACCAAACAAACAAACAAAAACAATAAAACAAAACAAAAAAACTGCTTACACTCAGCTGTCGTTTCAGAAGCACCGTGCAGTGCAGTGAATTAAATTCTAAAGCATCCCCAAGCCTGACATAAACAAGTGGATCTCACAAAGTATGAGAAGACTCCACAATGAAGATAACGGCCTTCTTCCCCACCGGGTCTCTATCTTGTCATGCCTATTCCTGCATGCTCACGGGTTCCTCAGAAAGAAGAACAGCATTTCCATTCCCAGTTCCCAGTTCGATTTATTTAAGGACCACGGAATCATGCCAACAGGAGACTGGAGAACCAATATTAGCTCCAAAACCTATTCCACCTCAGCAGTAACAGGCCCTGCAACAAGTGACCGCTTCCAAAGCCTTACATCACAGAAACACAGTGGGCATCATTAAACAAACCTCAGTCCCCTATTTCAGGAGACTGACTTCTACAGAGTTCTACAAAAGTTCATCCCAGGAATCACATCACTCACGAAATGAAGTCATAAGCGCCTCCTACAATAATGCAATGCTTCCATGATGCTCCTTCTTGCAATGGCGAATTGTTCCCTAAATGACTAGTGTATCTGAAGAGAGGCAGTGAAGCAATTGCACATGCAACACTGGCAGTGATTGACAGCAAAACTTCAACTACAGCTACCAGAACCCCATGGCCTTGGATATTGAGGATTTTAATCAGCACTGAAAACTTCAGTTACACTGGGTGGGGTGAGTTTACCTTTTGTCTTAGTTAGGGTTTCTATTATTGCAAGGAGACACTCTTATAAAGGAAAACATTTAATTGGGGCTGGCTTACAGCTTCAGAGGTTTAGTTCATTATCATCATGGTGGGAAGGAAGCATGGTGGCATACAGGCAGACATGGTGCTTGCTGGGGCTAAGAGTTCCACATCTTGATCCATAAGCAGTAAGAAGTGAACTGTGTGCCACACTGTGTATAGACTGAGCATGGGAGACCTCAAAGTCCACCCCCATAGTGATACACTTAGTCCAACAAGGCAACACCTACTCCTACAAAGCCACACCTCCTAATAGTGCCATTCCCCTTGGGAGTGCACTTTCTTTCAAACCACCATTGCTTTCCAGGATCTATTATTAGGAACTTATAAATGGAAAAGGCACATACCCCCCCATCGCAGCGATCCACTGTCCTCTACATTAAAGGCTGAGAGTGATTAAAGTACTCTAAAGTTATTTTTGAATCAAATAATATTAATTACATATGATGTATAACATATGATACCAAACCAAAGGGACAAAATCCCTAAGACACACCAAAGCATTCCTGCATTCAAATCATGTCATTCTTCAGTAGCCTATGGTTATTCTCATTCTGCCACTTCTCAACACTTTCCTCTAATGCCCCCTTTGACATTTTCTTTTACAGTAGTTCATGAAATATACAATTAAACAAAAATCACTCTTGGTGTCTAACAGTTTGAATTTACATTTCAGCAAAAATACAATTCCCTAAAGTGCTTACCTATGCTATTAAGTCTATGACTCCATATGTTTTTTGGCTGTTTCCCAAAATAAAAACCCAACTTCCAAAGGCATTCAGAAGAAAAGTGCCTCAAACACCATAGATCACTATAGATGATTAAAAACAGAAAAAGTAGGGAAGGGAGAAGGAGGGGACGGGAGGAAGGACCAAGTACAGAAATCAAGTATCAGGTTGCATTACATAAAATTCCCAAATAACCAATGAAAATATTATCCAACAGCCAGAGTGCAGACTGTACGTGTCCTCTCAAGACTAACCCCTAGTGTGGTGCCACTGAGTAAGTGGAGCCTTGGAAAGGGGGAGTTTCGTGGGAGGGTCTTAAGTCACTGGGTAATGTCTCTGAATGGGACTGTGTAACTCTAGCCCTCTTTCTTATTGCTTTCCAGCCACTGTGATTCACCAAGCAGTCAGGTATGCTATGCTAACACTGAAACAAGGTCAACCAATCACAAACTGGAAACCACATCGTGCCGAGTCAAGCCTTTCTCTTTACCAATTGATGATCTTGGTCATTGCATCATAGTGGTAGAAAGCTAACACACTGCCTGAGAATCTCAGTGTGATGCATTTTCCATATTGATTATGCATTTTTGCAGCCCCTATCCCTGCAAAACTAGGGTATCATCCTTACAATTCCAGGAAAGATAAAAGTAGGCTTAGATATGAAAGTTAAAACTGTGACACATATCTGGTTATCTTAAGATCATGCAAACAACAACAAAAGAGCTTTTGGATAATAAACTCATCAAGAAACATGTTTGCTTCATGAGTGTTAAATTCTATATTTCTTAACGAATGCATAATTTTTCCAACTGAAATTTAATTAAGAAAAGCAAACCATGATTGCAGAAAAATCAGATATTTAAAAATTAAGCCTTTGGTCTGTATTAATTTTACATAGAAAGGATATAAGCACTACCATTAAATGACTGGTTATAATTTTGGATTTAATTTAATAGATGCTATGTGGTTCCAAGGACCAGAAGATTATATGAAAACACTGGCTTTTACAATGCTATGCCAATAAAAATTCCTCTTAGAAAATCACTTTGTTATTCTCAGCTTCTGACATGAGGCCTCACAGGCTTCCAGATCCTAAGTGGCCTCCATGGGGGCAGATGACACAGGCAGGAGGGACACAAGACAGAAAACAGTGTCAGAAACTCTACCATTTCACCTGCAACTTCTGAGCGTCTGAGTGGGCTGCCTTAGCCAGGTTTCTGTTGCTGTGATGAACACCAGAGCCAAAAGGCACCAAATAGAAGAGAGGACTTATTTCAGCTTACAACTGGTAGTCCATCATCCAGGGAAGTCGAGGAACTCAAGGTGGCAGAAACCCGGAAGCAGGAACCGATGCAGGGGCCATGGTGCAATGCTGCTTACTGGACTGATTGTTCCTCATGGCCTGCTCAACCTGCCACCCTTGTTTAGCACACAGGACTACCAGTCCAGGGGTGGGTGGTGCTCTACCTTTCTGGAGTCAGGGGGGGGGGAGAGTGTGTGGGGTGCCACTCCCACTCTACCTCTTTCTGAGGTCTGGGGGGGAGTGGGTGGCACTCTACTTCTTTCTGGAGTCTTGGGGGAGTGGCTCTCTACCTCTTTCTGGCTTGAACTTTTCATTGGTAAGTTCTCCCCCCCCCACACTCCTCCTTGATCTTGCTACACAGGGTCTTTGTATGAAATAGACAATCTACTTGAAGTGCCTGCTGACTTCTGGAACATGAGCATGCTATAGATGTTAGTTATTATTATGACATTTGCAACCTCACAAATGAGATTTGTTTTTACTTAATCATTTTCAAAATGTGTGTACAGTGCTGCTCATCTAACCCAGAACCTCATGAACGATAGTCATCTGCCAGAGAGCTGTCCCTCCAGGGGACGACTCATTTCTAAACAAATGAACAAATAAATGGTTTGCTAGCAGGCAAGGACATTTAAACCATAGAAAACTCTAAAAGAGAAAATAAGGGATATAGGAAGAAGTCAGAAAGAGAAGAAAGCAGGGGGAGGTGTGTAAACTATATTTGTTTTTTGCTTTGTTTTTGTTTTTTTCAAGACAGTCTTTCTCTGTGGCTTTGGAGCCTGTCCTGGAATTCGCTTTGTAAACCAGGCTGGCCTTGAACTCACAGAGATCCTCCGCCTGCCTCTGAGTCCCATGTGCTGGGACTAAAGGCATGCGCCACCAACACCTGGCTGTATAACTAACTATATTTGAGTCAGCGGCACAAACAAATAGGAAATTATAAGACAAAGGAAGAAAGAACAGAAGTTATGGAATATTTAAAAGGAGTGGGATTTGCATTATTCATAGTCATCAAAAAGTTAAAACAACTGGGATCTAATGCCACTAATTTGGTATTAAAATTAAATTATCAGCTACTTTTTGAATGTTTTTACTTTTTTGTGTAATGTACACCCTACCTTGTGTGTGTGTGTGTACACATACTATGCATATGTATGCTTGCAGAGGTCAACCTTGAGAGTTGTTTCTTGGGCTCTTTTTTTTTTTTTTTTTTTTGAGACAAGTTCTCTCATTGGTCTAGAGCACTGGTTAGGTTAGGCTGGCTGGCCAATGAACGCCAGGGATCCACCTGCCTCTGTGTCCGCACTACTGGGATTATAAGCATGCAACAATATGCTGCTTTTCAGATAGCTTCTGGAGGTTGAACTCAGATGTCCGTGCTTTCATGGCAGGTCCTTTACCAACTAAGCTATCTCCCCTGTCCTTCCCTCATTCCTTAATTTCACCACTGCACATCACTGTGCTGACACCACAGCCCAGAATTATAGGCAGGCTGCACACAGCAGCCAGGTCAGAATAGATCAAAAATCCCTTTACTTATTAATGCATTTCTCATTTAAAAATAGTTGGCTCCAGAAAAAAAAAATAACATAAAACTTTATGCTCAACATAAATTTCAGAACAAAGAAAGCAATATCAGAAGAGCTAGTCCTTGGGGGCACAGGCCCTTGCTAAGTTAAGTACACTCGTATATTCAATGTGGTAAATGTGGTATGTGTACCTAGAACTTGACATATTATCAAGAACGTGCAAATGTAAAATTGGGCCCTGACTTAGAAGTATGAAGTTGCCCACACTGGACTATCTCTTCTGGGATGTCAGTGAGAACTCTAGCTTATACTTGTTCTAGTTCGGGTTTCTGTCACTGGGGTAAACATCATGACCAAAAACAAGTTGGGAAGGAAAGGGTTTAGTTCATCTTGCAGCTTACAGTTCCATCATGGGGGCAGGCCAGGGCAGGAACTGAAATGGAGACCACAGAGGAACACTGTTCTCTGGCTGTCTCCCAGGCTCAAATTCAGTTACCTTGTTTTATGCTTCCCAGGACCACCTGGCTGAGGGTGACATTGCCCACAACAGGCCAGGCCCTCCCACATCAATCATTAATCAAGAAATAGGCCACAGACCTGCCTATAGGCCAGTCAGATGGAGGCATTTTCTCAATTAAAGATCCCTCTTCACAGATGACTCCAGCATGTGTCAGGATGACAAAAACTAACCAATTACAATGCTGAACATGATCTCACTATGACATAAAACCCAACTGTTCAAAATGGTAGCAGATGTAAACCAAAGTTATTAATGACACTGATTAAAGTATATGCACATTTTAATGCCTCACAGGGTCCGCTAGCCCTCTCCCAATAAAATGTCCCTGTTGTTTTAAGAATAAAGACTCTTCCGTATAATTGGGATTCACCTTTAAAATTTGAGTACCTTTTGTTTTTTATACATGAGGCTTGTATACTATTTAGCTTCTTCAAAAAATTCCTGTAAGTATGCATGTGTTAAGCAGCAGTGGGCACTTGTACCTATCACTGATAAAGCGTGGCTAGATCAGGCCAGTAATTAAAGCAGACAAAGAGAAGATGAGTCTGGACAGTCATAGTGGAAGAAAGCAGAAATGGAGGGATGGGACTTGGATTTGAAGCAATAGGAATCCTACAACCAAACTTATCTTCATTTTAACTGTTAAGGAAGAAATGGCTTCTTGGCTCCTCGAAGCTGAGCGACTAGCCTACCCTCAATCTAAGGAGATCTCAGGACTAAGGAAAACAAAACTTACATGCCTGTGTTCTCTGACTACCATGGAGTCAAAAGGCAAAGAGATGTGAAGCTGCCGTTTCCTGCTGAAGGGAGGCATCTTTACCTCATGTCTGGCTTCGAAGGTGTACCCCACCTTCATACTGCACAACAGGAAAAAAGGCATGCAGGACATGACAGAACAAGAGTGCAAATACCAGCAGCAGAGAAAGCTGGCGTGAGGGAGTGTGGGGCCACTACTGTCTGCGGGCATGCTCACGTCCAGCGTTTACAAGCAAGGGTGCACTCTTACTAGAGATCTCGCTTTGCCTTCAGGGAACAATTCCTCCCCACACCTGATCCCTTCACTGCAGCCTTCTTCAAACCACTTACTGCTGACTCCTCTCATGGGTATTCTCAAATTCTGGAGGCCAGCTCTCTGCCTCCCAGCATGCCTTAGTCTGGAAGGAGCTCTGTTCTATGCCATCTTTAGAACCCTATCCCCCTACAATCAAATAAAATGCCACCTTCTGTGGGAGGAAAGGCCATCCTCCATCTCCTCATTCTGCATAGGTCTCCTTTCTTGGCATCCCTGTGGCATTTTCAAGCGAACAAAACATTCATTTCCTTCCACTAACCTTTTCTGGCTCTATGGCTTCTTAAGAATGCCAGACTCATCTCAAACTGGGCTTGTGTCTTTTACTGTCAACCCTTTTGCCATTAAAATTCTTTGGTTATAGAGTTTACCTATTACTGATTTCTTGCATATCTGTGCATTGTTTTTAGAATCTCACAGATGTAGTAGACAGACCTTGAACATGGAGATTCCCTTGAGACTCCCAGACACTGGGATAAGTATCTGAAATAATCAGACAGAGGGGGAAGGTTACCCGAAATTAGGTCTGCATCATTTGTTATAATATTTTTATCTTCAGGCCATCAATGCTGCCACAAACTCCATTTGCACTGTTATAATGGGAATTGTTTTAAGTTGGCAAAAAAAAAAAAAAAAAAAAAAGGTGGGTTACTATTCCTGGAAAGAGGCCAACAGGCACTTCAGTATACAAGAGGTGAGGGCTGTGGCAGAGACAGAGACAAACAGAAATGATGGGCAGTAAGGTTGGAGCTGGGGACGTGGAGAAGAGTGTCAGGAGATGCTTAGAACAAGCAGATATCCAAAGACACAGGAGCTACAATGATCTGAACAAAAGCCAGGACACAGCTGGGCAAGGAGGCTTACATCTTTAATCCCAGCACTCGGGAGGCAGAGGCACGAGGATCTCTGTGAGTCCTGGTCTACAAAGAGCATTCCAGGACAGCCAGTGCAACACAGAGACACCCTGTGAAACACTAAAAAAAAAAAAAAAATCCAAAGAATGAAAAAAAGAAAAGAACCCCACTGCACCCCTGTTCAAGGCACCCCTGTTGAGGGGCTCCAGTGGGAGGCCACTGGGAGGCTGCTGCATCTTTGTTACCAGGTGACATGTCTAAACCATCCTGGATGCTCTTTACACCTCCCAGCTCCCATCCACCACCTCCAATTTGAAGTGACATTGAATCAGAAGCACAGCCCTGGCAGTGGCTGCAGCCGCACAGCTGGTCATGGCTGCAGCCAGGACAGCCTGGGCTTGAGCAGGAGACTTCTGACTACAGAACAGATTCTCCCATTAATCAGGATTGCTCCTGGGAGGGAGAATCGGAGCCAGTTAGCTACCGGTCTGGATATGGCTAATAATTTCTCTCTTAACTTTCTGGAGGAATTCATGCCAGGGTTTCTTCTAACTACAAACAGCAAATATTATTCTCCTTTAAAAAAAAAAAAAGTTCTGGCAGCAGAAATACAAAAAGAAATTTACTAGAGCCAAAATGGTGAGTTTAAATAAAACGAGGCACAACTAAACCCAAATACAAAAAGGAAAAAAAAAAAAAACTCAAAACCCAGACCTGCTAGGTCTTTTCTTTTCAGAAGACAAAGAAAGACACGGTTATTAATGGGAGTTATAGTCCCATTTCTACCACTGGAATTCTCCAGGAATCATGCTTCTGCCTATTGGCTGAAAGGTGATTACTATTGCTGGTCATGACTTTGGGGTTTTTCTAAAAGTTGAATGGGTTTTTAACCTCAGAATGCTTTCTGATTATCTGTCTGCATTGCCTCCCTATTCCTCTTGATTGGGACATTTTTAATCCCAACATTGTATGTTACTGTTTCTCTTCACCCTCCACGATGGTGATAAAATGAAGTCCAATTCATTCTTTCATTTTATCCTGAATTACCATTCTCATAACTTCATTTCAGTCCATTCCCTCCACCCCATATATTATCTACTAATTATCCTACGTGCCAGGCACTGTCTCTGCTTCTAGGGTGACAGGTAGGAGGATGAAATACGATGGGGGTACGAATGGGACATTGAAAACACAACAAAGTTCCAGCATACTCGAGTTAGAGAATTAAAGACCAGAATGGAGAGGCCCTGCAGGCTGTGCAATATGCATGAGCTACCACACAAATCAACTCGTATTTGCCTCAGCTGGCTCTGGTTCTCCAGGGATTCCAGCATTCAATAATCACACCTGAGACAGTCGATGCTCCTTGTCAAAAACTTAAGGATTCTGTGCATAATTGTAGAGGGAAGCTGAGCAAACTGGGATATGAATTTTGCTGAAGTCCCTAGGGAAGAACAACAATCATTCTCCAAAGATCTGGGGGAGAGAGAAACCTGGGCTCAAGGAAGTAATCGGAGTTGGAAAGGCCAGCAAAATGAACAATTGGAATCAGGAGTCTCAAGGCTGGGATTTCCAGTTTTCTTTCAGTGGCCCAGATACTCTAGTCTCTGATGGCTTACCTTCCAAATATCATCAGCATAGGAGGAAAGGGTTGCAGAAACACCTCTACCTCTATACACTTTGGCAGTTTCCAAAGGGTCTTTGACTGCACTCAGCCTTTGCCTGCCTCCTCATCTAGAAATGGGTACCAACGACTCAAGCCAGAAAGTTTGAAGGCTTTCAAACTCAGCTCCTAAACTGACCCCCTCCCTGTATTTCAACTGAGTATTTCTAGAGGACAGGGATTCCACACCCTCCTCCATAACACCGTGGCCGGGCTGACAGAATTTTCCTTCAGTGCCAAATGGAATTCCGCTAATAACCCTGCAGCCTCCAGGTAATATCAATTTTTTCCAGAGTGGCCAGAGCTGATCTTATAAGCAGTGCTCCTGACTCTCTCTGCCTGAAGCTCACTGCACTGTCACAGATTCCTAAGGCACTGAGGGAAAAATGGAAACATTATGTGTAACTGAGCCCTTCCTTACCTACCCTGCCATGTGGGAGCCTGGAACTGAAGTCCAGTCCTCTGCAAAGAGTGCAAGTATTCTTCATGGCTGAGCTGACTCTCCATCACCTTCTCTAGGTTCATAGCATAGCTAACACCTTCAGTCCAACTTCACTACCACCTCTGCAAGACAGCCTTGTCTAAGCACCCAATCTCAGTCTCAGCACCATGCACATCAGATTCAACTGTGAGATTTTACTTATGCTTCATGCATTCACAAGATAGGGAGGACCATCGCCTGTCTTGAACTGTGTGGAGCATTATGATCTGTTGAGTGAGTGGGTGGATAGATGGGTGGATGGATGGATGGATGGATGGACAGATGGATGGGATGGATGGATGGATGGACGGATGGATGGGATGGATGGGATGGATGGACAGATACACTGAGGACTACTCAGACAAAAACTTCAGTGAATCAGTTAGCTTGGAAAACAACTTTCAAGGAAACCTTTAAGATCTTCTTTTGATTTTGCTGGTAAGCATCCACACACATATTACTTCCCTCATATCCTCCACGTCAGAATGATGCAAACTGATAAATGTCCTACAAAACCTATCTTTAGAGACACGGTGCAATGTCTTTCAAAGTCTGAAGAAAATTCTGTACACACACAAATCTGTCAGAGGTGAGACTGAGAAATCATGACAAATATGAACATACTTCCAATTTTCTGTTTTGATATGAAAATTTTCCTAATGGAAAGGAAATTAGATCTGACTGTTTCACTCTCAGAAGTTTAAGTGACCTTTTACTAAGGATAAATGACAGACTGGCTGAAATACTAAGTGAGCTGAAAGGAAGTGTTCCTGTCAGAATATGCACACTTTATAGGGGCTTCAATTGAACCAAGTTATTTTCCCAACTACAGGAAAAGAAAAATCAAAAAAATAAAACCCTTAAAGAAATAATCTTCAAATGTCTGGAAATCTAAGGGAGGATCCAAAAACCACATGAGATGGGACAACCCTAGCACAGTTGAACAAGATTTAACAGGCCCAACATAAGACAGCATTCATTCTATCAAACTCAGAAGTGCATTTATCCCATTTTATATGAATTTGTATTTGTGTGGGCTTTTGATTGTTTGCTTTTTGATTCTAGGTGTCCTTGAAACAGCAAAGCCATTCAATGAGGCCCTGCCACTCGTCCCTTTTGGTCCCGTGACTGTCTTTTCCTACTCATTTGAAAATCCTGTGTTGACTATACTGTGGAAAAAAAAAAAGGAAAGAAAAGCCCTACTGTTGTATCTGTGCCAAAAAAGTATAAAGAAACAAACCCAGATGCTAGAATTTAAGGCATTTCCTCTGTTCTGTGACGATGTCCTTTAGTTGAAGGTCAAAAACACATTCGAGGGCTTCGAGGTTTTAAACCCGTAAGTAGGTATTTCTGTCATTCTCTCATTTTATTAGACAAGCTGGTGATACACATTTAACTGAAATTTAACACAGCAGAACTTACTCATCAGCATTTAAGGAAAACCCTGGTTTTGCTTTCAAGCAAGGCTTTACTTAAATTCCTAGTGGTTTTTACTGGTAGCCCAAGTCTCTTCAAAGTGCCAGTGAGGGAAGGAGGTCATTCAAATGCCCAGTGTCTATGTGTCTCGATTTATAACACTTTGAAGACATTCTCTTACTTTTAATGCTTCAAGATAACAGTAAACAATAGGAGCTGTATTGATTTTATTTCTCTTCATAGGAACTGCTTCACCTAAGATGAGTAAGGAAGTGAAATGTGTTTCCTGGTAATAATAATAAAAAAAGGTATCTCTGCCATAGGAAATGCAACAAAATCCACCATTATCTTACCTCAAACAAATGGTCATCAAGTGGGTCACCCCATTTGCTGATAAGACTTGTATTTAAGGACCTTTTGAGGGGGTTGGCAAAATAATCTTGCTGGGACAGTTACTAAGGAGCTGATGGCACAAATGCATGGCACATCAACGTTGGTGCAGGATTTCGTTAAAAGCCCCTCTGAACTGAACAGTGATACAACTCTTAAGATGTGGGGAAGCCTTCAGTGTCATACCATACAGCCAACTGCTCCCACCACAAGAATGGCCAAACAGGGAGGCTTCTCCAAGACAAGCCTTCTCTTAGAGCAATGGTTCTCAACATAAAATTATTTTTGTTGCTACGGTAACTGTAATATTGCTACTGTTATAAATTGCAATGTAACTTTTCCAATGGTCTCAGACACCCCTGTGAAAGGGTTGCTCAAAGGGGTCATAACCCACTGGTTGAGATCTACTGGCTTACGAGCAGCTGGAATGGCCTTGACTCTGAGATTTGGGAGCCCCAACATCCTACAGTAGTTTTACCTTTGCCCCCACTTTTTCTCTCCATATATAGAAACATGAAGCAAACAGTCTGTAAGTTAATAGTCATTCCTCATCTGTTTATCAGAATTCTGGAATGTTCTTAGTAATTCTGCTGGGACTCACCATGGTTACCAGTGGGAATGCCATCTGACCATGACCCATGACACTTCTTTTCTATTCAGTGGAGACAAACTTTCTGACTTGTTGCTCTAAAAATGTCAACAGAAGGAAGACAGTATTCAACTTTATCTGTTGTGTTTCCTTTGCTGCTCAATATGGCCAGCTTTGCTGGCATGTGGGAAGCAGATAGACAACATAGTTTAATAGCAAAATTGGGTGTGGTTGTCCTAGTGATAAGGGAAATGAAAGTGGAAGGAGTTTGAATAATATTTATTTGAAGAGTTATAGCTTGTTCTTTCTCCCTCAGATGTTTACAAAGTGTATAAAAATCACACCAGCTCTTAAAAAGAATGGCTGGAATGTGTGTATGGCAGAGGTTAGCAGGGAATCCGTGACCATCAAAGGGGAGCAAAGCTTTTAGGAAACTTGTAACCAGGGACTGTAACACCATTACCAGCTTTGTTGATTTAAGAGCACATATGTGTGTGTTGCAGACAGACAGACAGATAGACACACACACACACACACACACACACACACACACTCTAGAAGAGCTAATGAGATTGTCACACTGATTCTCAAGTATGACTTATTAGTCCCAGATATACACATTGGTCCTTACATACATGTTTAATCCCTGACACAGACAACAAACTCCCAGGAGCATTTGGCAGACATGGATCCAGGCAGAGAGACACAAAGGAAGTTGTAGATAACATTTTTGAGTTCCATGTCACACTAAGGTATATAACAAGACTACATCATAATTTCATTTGCAACATTCCTGATGGCCAAGGACAAGCTGGCTCTCCACAGGAAGAAAGTTCCTGTCTGGTGAGCAAGCAGAGAGCCAATGGTCCCGGAGTACTACATCTTACTTTCTCCTCACTAATGCAGAGACAAACATCACAGTAAATGTCATGTGTAAAGTATTTAGGCAGTTAAAACCCTGACTGGTTACCTGTATTCTATAGCACACTCCAGAGAAGGGTGTAAGGTCCCCTGAGGTCAAAGTGCCTCGGATGACAGGTCACTGGCAGGAATCATTTGAAAGTCCACACACCCTGCAAAGTGCACCAACACAGCCAGTAGGGTCTTCTCACCTCTACTGTTGAAAAGACACACACTGTCGGTATTTTTAAAAAGCTCTTTGAAGCAGACTGTACTTGTTTTTCTTTTGACTGAGCCTGTAAATAGTAAATGGCAATCTTTAAAATAATATAAATACATAAATAAGACTGGGACATCTTCCAGATGCCTTTCCATATGCTTCTAGCAGGCTCAACCAGTGTTCTTAACAACTTTTTAATTTTCTGCACTTTTAACATCCGAACTCTACACTTTTAAAGAGAAAAATAAAACCCATTTTGTTTTCTAAACTGAGTGAGTGAGAGGGAGAGGAATAAAAATAAAACAAACACACAAAAGAAAGTAACATAGATGATGTTTCTGTTCATTTTACCAACAAACAGCTTTCTTCTGCTTCATAAAACCTGCATTTTGTCTTCAGAGAAACAGATGAGCAAGTTAAGAGAAAGCAGTACCAATCTTAAAACATTATTAAATTCCTGTATTGTTCTCTTGTTATTGGAACAGGAAAAGAAAGGCCTCTGATAAGTGCAAAATACCGTACTTGCTTTTCGGGAAATTAAAAAAAAAAAAAATCCAAGACATCCAGCGACAGAGAAAAGAATAAAAAGTTTCCCTAGCCCTTTGGAAAACTAGGAAGTTGTTAGCCAGAAACAAAGAATACATCCTTGATTCAGAGGAGCATTCCAGCCCATGAAAACCACACAAACATTCATCGTGTGTTAATGCCTTCCCTTCCCCTGCTTTGCAGTCACCACTTATTGCTGTCACTTCCCCCTGATGTGGGGGGAAAAAAAACAAAACCTTAGCAACAGAGGTCACAAATCAAAAGCAGGAAGGTGTCCTAAAAAAAGAGAATGTCCAGGACTTCAGAGGCCTCAGCAGCCCATGTGATCCTCTCTCTGTACTCATCTCAGAGCCTATGTACCATTAAAAGAAGAACCCTGCACACTTCCAAAGAAATAACCTGAGTGGCCCAGGTTACCATACGCTTAGCAGAGGTCAACATGCTAGGGAATGGATCTAATTTTATTAGACCATTTCTAAACTTTTTCAAACCAAAGATTGGATTCTAAGGAACCCAGAAATGACTTTCTTGAGGAAGTTGTACATTTCACAAAGAGGACAGCGACGTCAGCTCTAGAGGTAAACATAGCAGTCGACAAGTCACGGAAGAGCTTTTAAACTAATTACAATTCCGTTCAATTGATGGGGGTGGGGGGAGATGATGCATGTCTATCTTCCTGAACTGCCATGCTCAGCACCATTCCGTCCACATCTGGCTAGCCTAACTATGCCACTGCCTGACAAAAACCGGGAAGAACACAATGGGATGGCAAGACAGGAAAAGAGTAATGTAGCAACCCTCCTGCGCACTTATTTTTCACTAAAGGTTGAAGGGACTTTCTGCTGCAAGCGGAAGAAACCATCTTCTCAAGGAGCTCTGTTGGGGTGAGTTGTATGCATTCAATCCTGCCCCCTTTCATTGAGAAAGACTTTTTCCCATTTTCCTTCTTTATGAAAAATGAAACTCTTCTATATTCAAAGGAGCCTTTCCCACTTGGCTGACTTCTTATCCGTGATATTAGTAAATATATAATACTGGCAAACCTGGAAAAGCATAAAACAAGTCTACCAAAGACTCCTCACCTACACTGACAGACCATAGGTATATTTGCAATAGTCAGTTTTTTGACTGAAGACAGATTCTTGGTAGAGTCACTGTGCTCTCAAACTCGTGCCTGGATGCCCTTTCAAGGGTCCCCACCCCACCCAGTCTCTCAAATAAAAAGAACAAATATAAGTTGTATAGCTTGAGTGAAGTGTCCACAGTCCCAGATAATGACTTGGGAATACTAATCACAGTAGTTAATGAGGTTTGAATGGCCCAGGGTACATATATAAGAACAGCTCAGGAACCTGTGGTGGTTCGTACCCTCTGGCTGATGGAGATGACTCAGCTTGGGGCAGCCTTTCTGCTCTGCAGGGACTACAGAACCCCACGGGTACTCCAGAGTAATTCCTACTCTCCTCTAAGGACCTCAGTGAGTGCACCTCACTTAGCTCTCTGTGTCGCCATTCAAAGGGCTGCAATTCTACATCCTTTGCTCACCCTGGGAAAACCCTTTTGTGTGGATCAGAGCTCAGCTGGGCCAGGCAGCCATTCCGCAGCTGTGTGATGGAGCACATGTTGAGCCCTGGGAATAGCTGAGAGGTCACCTCCAGCCCAATCAGAAACCACACAGTAGGGACTGCTCAGAGACAAAGCTGCAACCTGCTGAAGTCAGGCATTAGAACAACATCTGGTAAACAGTCCCTGTAGGTGGAAACCGGAAGTTGAAACCTGGTTCTAAAAGAACTTTATTACCCTAGCTAAAGAGGCCAGGATGCATTTTACCCTTTTAGCAATGATAACTGGTGCATTTTTAAAAAAAAGCACATTGCAAACATTGATAAATAAGAGCATATACATGTGTAGCATGAGGGGCTCTCCACTATGTCTGCTAGGTATTACATTAATCTGAAGTTGGATATGGAAAAGGGATAGGCATGTGTCAGGTTGAACTGAGCATGTTAGGACAGAAGAGATGGCTTGACAGTGTAGAGTTATGTAAGTTCTTTAAAAGATTAAAACACAGAAAGAATCGATAAATGGTGCAGGCCCTCAACAGAGTACTTGCTGTAGAACACACCTGGAAAGCACTGTTCTAATTTAAACATGGAAACTCATCTTACACTAACTCCTTCCTGTATTCCCAGGGCAGAGGAACAACATTTTCCTTTTTACCTGCCCACCCATGCTTCTCTTAGCAACAGATATAAAATATTTAGTCGGGACTTTCTCCTCTCTCTGTGAGGGGCACAAGAATCCACATTCCACAGCTAAAATGCAGGGACAACCATTCAAGCAACTGCTCCCTCCAACTGGTCTGAGGCCAAGTTCCTGAGTTTCCTGTTTTTATTTCCCAGATACTTGACACTGGTTTCCGCCTTTTGGTAGCCCTTTCTGTTTTTCTTGTATCACTTATCAGAACATCAAAACGACAATGAATTCAAGCATGTTTTTAATAATAATTCTCCTAAAAGTCTGTACTTATCATATACAACTTTAAAATTTTGATTTAAGCAATAACTGAAGTTAAGCGTCTACTGTCTCAAACATTTATTTTGACTGTTTTCTTTTCCCTATCACACTGTTGGAATTTAAAATGAAATAAAGTGTCTCTCTTCATATGTAAGCATTTCTTTTCCCCAAATGAAAAAGCAGAATGACTAACTGTACAGAACTTCTTTGAGCTATAGAGACTTGTAGTCTAGTTAATTTTGCTTTGTGATGTTTTATTTGCAAGTCCCTTATAATGAAGTTTTCTTTTTTCTTTTTTTTTTAAAGAACAGCATACTGAATTATCAATTCATGACTGTCCTTACAAAAAGAATGAAGCAGTGATACAGATTTAAAACTGCATAGTAGCCTCATTGGAAGCAGAGTAAGTATTTGTAAATGGAAGGCCATTAGGGACCCAGATGGTAATGAAGCCCTTGTGCCATCTGGAAGGTGAGGAGAATAATGTGTTTTTCATTTGGCCACTAAAGAGCCAACAGTTCCAAAGTTGATAAGCAATATTAATTGGATTCCTTTAAAATTAACATTTAAGACAACTTCTATGAGTTAACGCAATGCATTCATAAACATAACCCAGCATGACTTTCAGGTCTAATTAGCTGATGAAAAACAGAATCTAGGTTGAATAATTTTAATCTGACTTAGCAATTAGGAATCAGTAAATATCAAAGTCTTAAAGTTGAGAAGGCATGGTCCCTGAAATGCAGCTGGCATTAGTTTATGGATGTACATTTGTGTTGAGTTTACCCTTTTGTAGAGGAACAGGAGAAGGGATATATGTATGTATGTATGTATGTATGTATGTATGTATGTATGTACGTACGTACGTATATTATATCATCATTGTATATATTTGCAGCAGTCTGAAAAGGTCAAGAGTGTCTCCTAAATGTCATAAACCTCATTAGACATATAGCTCTCAGCACATGTCTATCCTCTCATCAAGAGAATAATAGTCAGGAGTTGTTAGAAGAGCCTTGTAAGTTCAACTGTGCTAAACCAAGTTCTTGAATAACCATCAGTAATGCACAACTATTTCTATGACCTGTGAGTTAATTACCACAATGTCTTTGTTTCTATTATAGTCAATACTGCATTAGACAATTATTTGGAGGCACTGATATTTAATACCATGTAGGATATATCAGTGTAATCCACACATAAATCCAAAAGGCAAGAGGTTTTAGATGTGAGGATCAGACAGGTAAGTTATGCAAAGGGCCACTTCTCTTACACAGAGATGGGTTTCTCCAGAATCTAACTTGAGGACTTATTTTATAGTTTAGTATTTGATCCTATGTATACTAATGAACAGTAGTGATGATAACAACTTTTTACATTTACTTATTGCATGCATGCTTGCGTGTGCACACCTGTGTGCATGTGTGTGCGTGCATGTGTGTGCATGCGTGTGTGTGCGTGCGTGCGTGCGTGCGTGCGTGCGTGTGTGTGTGTGTGTGTGTGTGTGTGTGTGTGTGTGTGTGTGTGTGTGAAGACAACTTGCAGCAGTCAGTTTTCTCCTCCTACCACATGGGTCCTGAGGATGAAACTCAGATCAAGCTTGGCAGCCTGCATCCTTAGCCATTGAGCCATCTTGCAGCCCATTAACAGCAGTAGCAGGTAAAATGCTCCCACTGCACTTAAATTTCTCTTAGCATTTACTTGGAAGGAATCTTTAATTGCCCAGTGAGGCCATTGTGCATTGATATATAAAGTAAAACAATTTGAAGCAAACTCTATAGTTGGAAAAACAAGGAAGAAGTTGCTCAACGTTGGTCTGATGATTAAAGACACAAGTTCTCTCAGGGCAGCGTAACAGATCTGTTTCTCTAGTGGACCTGTATCAACAGGCTCTCCACCTCAATGTGGGGGAAACCAGTGGGAGCCCTTCTCACTGGGGCTTGTTGGCCAAGCACAGTGGCCTGCTGTAGGTGAGTGCTGGAGAATCAAGAGCTCTGAGAAAATCAGAGACCAGGCCTCCTTCTGGATGAAGCCCACAGGGGGATGAGTAAGGAGGAAAAACTGGGCTTTTGTGATAGGACAACAGCCTTCTTACTGCATCTGGAGGCATCCCCATCAGGTGGTTCTAAGGGCAAGAGAAGCAAGAGGGAATTCTGTGTGCTGCCTATTGTGAGGGACAAAAATTAACACAACGGCTGCATCATGTTATCTTCTTTTTCTGAGGGTGCTTTCTGTGAGAACTCCCCCACTTCTACCTCACATACACATTCAGAAATTTTTTTGAGAAAGCTCTATGAAAGCACACAATACAATATTGCTTTCCAAATACTAGTTGGTTTTTTTTTAGTGACAAACAATACAAACGGCACCAAGAACCAAGAGTCCTGATGAGGTCACAGAGCACAGCTTGTGCTGTCAAGAGACCATGAGAAAAGATAACCTAACCTTGGTGCCCGACCCTACAGGGGGGAAATGGAAAAGAAAATGTCAAAACTAAAAATGAGTTAGAAAGACATATTTCCTCAGACAGAACTGAAGTGATAAATTTAGTTAAAAGTCAATGATCTGACAGCCTTAACATCCAAAAGGAAAGACAAAACATAAACAAACAAGCAAACAAAAACAGAATAGAGGGCAGCTATCTCTGTGTCAAAATCAGGTTGGCTTTAGAGACTAGCACCACACACCATAAAAACCAAAGTTCCATTTGCTTTCAGCAGCACCAGGAAAATACATACAGATATGAAACTGTATAAACTAAGTGTGCCTGAAGGCACTTATAATACATCTTATGTTAAGAAATGGAATTCAGACTTCCCCAGCATGGTATGGTTTATGCTCCTGCACCAATACAGCCACCCAGAAGTCGCCCTTCACTAATGGTAGAGCAGAGCGGACCTGGGAAGTCAGGGGGTGCAATAGCATGTGCACACTCAGCACCTCCTGCATGACTAGCATGGCAGGGAAGGCCTGAGGGCTGAGCAGCAGCCCTAAGCAAAGGGAACAGCTCCTGAAGGTACAGTTACGAGAACTGCAGAGGGGAGGGCTCTTCTGCATTCTGATCTATGGCCATAATGCTGCCATCAACTCCCTCTCCAGTCTTGTTTCCTTATCTCAAGATTTCTGCTTTGAACCAGCCTCCCTCCTGAGGATGGGCTGGCCAGCTCAAGGAAAGAAAAAAAATGAAGACAGCAACTGAGCCGATCAATCATTAACAATCAGTAAAAATCATAGATTTCGCTTTGCCACTCCTGTGCCAACACTTGGTTAAGAGCAGCTGTGACTAGGACTCACATACTCAGACTCCACTTTCACTTAACAGGTCCTTTGATATCACTTCTGTGTGCTAACCATCTTTTCCCCTCTGTAAGACCATTCCTGTTACATAGTCTTCCTAAAAAATGGTTCATTCACTCACATCACTGATGAACCCCCAAAGTGATGGAAGACACCACATTCTCACCACCTTATCTCCACTTCATATACCCTCATGCCCTCAGTTTTAGGTTCATTACACATATCTTCCCTTGATTCTGCATGGAGACCTCAAACACAGCAAAATAAACTTCAGAGGAACTTTTCAACCTATATCCCATGGAGCTGCTCTCATTGTATCCCACACTTAGTAAATGACCCCTGTGGATAACTTGTGTATCAGCTCCCTAAAACCTATCTTGACCATCATCCACTAATCATTTATTCTGACAATTGTCCTCCCAAACCTGGGAGTTTCCCCTTCTTTATCCCTTCACATCTTCCAACAAAGCTTACTGATTCAACCAACTCCAAGTCCTCCTGTCAATACCATCTTTTCTGTCCAAGCTTGCTTTTATATTCTCACTTCCGTAGAACTACTCAAGGAATTTCTCACAGCTTAACTCAATTCCCAGTTCCTCCATTAAACCTCCTTTCATAGAAGTTTATTTGTCCACTCAGTACAAGGCAGTGATGTAACATCACATGTCAATACACAACTGTCTCCCTTCTTTCAATTAGCAACAGGGTACATGTCATTCAACTTTACTCCTAAGCAGCTAAAAATCAAAGAGAGATTTCTAAAGTCCCTTGTGTCTGCCTCTTTTTTCCAAAATGTTTCCCGTGCAACACCAAATGTGCTGTATAATCTACATTATTCTAGAAGCCCACATAATGTGTGACTAAGAAGCCTATTTAAGAAAATAGTTTAGAGATTGCTCTATAGCCAAGCAGTGTGAACTGGGATGTTTCCCCACCATCTTCTAATGGAGTCATTCTGCTTTTTCAAGAGGTCTTCTCCCAGGGTCCTTCCCTCCCCTCTATAGAAAACAAAGCTTGTTCACTGGCAGTGTGTATATTCAGAATGTATTTCAGTGCAATGTTATTGCACTCATCTGCAAGGCTTTTCAGTACCTTCTCCTTACTACTCTTTATTGTTAATTGTTATATTGTCCTCAGGGTACTAATGTTACTGTTATACTGTCCTTGGGGTCCACTGAAGCAGATGTGATCTCCCACCTCCAATGATCCTATTCCTGGAGTAATTCTTCAGCCTCCTTATCTTTGTTTCCTATGAGCTACCTGCATAAAACCTTGCTTAGTGACCATTTTTCCTAGTGTAAATCATAGAGATTTCAGTTAAAAAAAAATGCATTCTTTAGTTCACGTTGTTCTCAGTTCTAAAATGTGCCATTATCCAAACAGACTTTACACTCTATTGTTGTGGACTATTATTTTAAGTAGGCAAAGACGTGTGGAATATTACTTTAACTGTGTAAAGGTGTGTTACATTTGTACATGCTACATTTGTCTAACTATGTAAAGTTGCATTACATTTGTTCATGCTGCATTTGTCTATGTAAAGATTTGTTGCATTTATTTTACTTTGCCTGCCTAAGGCAGAGGAAGGATAAAGAGAATAAATAGGAGGAGAAATTTAGGCTGAAAAAAGAAGGAGGAGAGAATGAGGGAGAGGCCCACGGCAAAGCACCTGCTAGCCAGTTAGATACAAGAAGTAGTGAATGTAAGTTATCCAGAAAGAAAGGGTAAAAAGTCCCAAGGCAAAGGTACGTAAAGAGAAGCAGTTAGTTTAAGTTAGAAGAACAAGACAAAAATGAGCCTAAGCTAGGCCAAACATTCAAACTAATACTAAGTCGCTGTGTCGTGATTTGGGAGCTGGTCTGTGGCCCCAAAGAAAAATGCTGGTATAGTCTATTATATCTTAAGCTATAATTCTAGGTCATTCTTGACCATAAGATATGTATAGCATTCCAACTATCAAGCTTCTATCACTCTTAATGACTTCATTATACATAAGTCCAAGATCATCTTTAAGTTTTACATATTGTTGAACAATAAGGAGGGATTTTCTTTTCAAAATTACCCCTCAGAAAAAGGAAAACCCCCTATCTCAAATTCTTGAAATCATCTCAAAAAGTTACAGAATGCCTTACTTTGAATAACAAAGCATTTAACTTTCAATGATCTCAATCAATTCTACCTTGGGATTATAAGAAGTTCTAGATATAGCAATTACTGTGGGTAACAGATGACAGCTGTCACAACCAACCATTGGACAGCCACTTTTTCAAGGTCATTACACAAGTTATGAATAAATGCCTAATTCATCACATACAAAACTGTCCTAATTGTATGTGAACATCAGGTCTGTTGACATAACTTTCTTACTGAGACTGCTACATCTCACACAACCAGGAGGGCTGAGAAGAGGCCATGCTTAGGAGCAGGGCATTAGTTAAGTGACTGCAACGTGGCTGAGTGACAGCCACTGCAGGGCATTGGGAATACTGGAAATGGAGCAGTTTCATAAATGTAAGAACAGCATAAAATGATGGAATAAATCTGCTGTATTATTTCATATAATCAGATTCTTAAAATGTGGATAAATAAGCTGATTATTTAAATAGTCATGTAACCAAATCATCTATAACCCTAGGTGTTTAAGTGAATGTAATTTACAACTCTGGCTCTAAAACTTTATGTCAGGTTGGGCAAAGAAATTGGCCCACAGAATCAAGTAAGCAGGGCTCATGAGGGCTCACACAGATTGAAGCAGCAAGCATGGACCTTATGAGGTCTGACCTAGGCCCTCTGTATATGCTGCCTTGTAGTTGTGTAGCTTAGTGTTCTTGTGCAGACACAAGAGCAGTGGGATTCGGGTGTCTCTGACTCTTTCGTCAGCTCTTGGGACCCTTTTCTTCCTCCTGGGTTACCTTGTTCCCCTTTGCTATGAGGGGAATTGCCTAGCTCTATTGTAACTTGTTTTGTTGTGCTTGGTTGATATCCCTGGGAGGCCTGCTCTTGTTTAAAGGGAAGCAGAGGAGCAGTGGATCTGAGGGAGAGGGGAAGTGAGGGAGTACGGGAAGGAGTGGAAAGAGGAGAACTGTGGCCACAGTGTGATGCATAAGGGAATAAATAAGTAAATAAAAAAAGAAGTCGGTAATGAAACCCTTGCCAACATGCAAGAGGCCCTGCCTGGTTTCAATTGCCTGTACCAGAAAATACTACTACTAGTAATAATAATTCATATTCCATTTCTATTATTTTCTACTATATCTCTCAATGATTGGTAGTCATGATAAATACAAAGAGAACTATTATTTTATCGGTTATTATAAATGTCTTATTATTTACAGCAGTTTAATAAATCCAATACATTATAAATGTAATACATTCCAGAAACTTCAGTCCTGTTCCACTGCCCCAGGGGCTTGACTTTTGGACGCTGAAATCCTTGTTATTCCAAAATGCATGTTTTGTCATTCTTAGAATCATAACATTCTTAACACTTTTTCTCTCATTTCTTCCCCAGAACCCTGGACTGAGGGAGAACTCACTGTGGGTCTGTCAGGCACAGTTGACATGCAGGCCCCCTTTCCTCCCTCCTTCCCTCCCTCCTAGCTTTTGTTGTGAGCTCCAGCGCTAAGCTCTGGGTACTTCTCTTGAGACTTCCAGGTTTACAATATATTTTCAAGTTATCAATCACGTTTTCTAGGTTGTATTACAAACAGAAAAAAATTCTAGACCATATTAGTATAATTTTCTTGTTCCTTTAATGTAATTTCTGACCAGAGGTGAAATGTCTCACAATCCATTCATACCTGCCTGATTCTGGCTCCTGGCAAAATTAACCTTAGCTTTCAATGTAAAGGTACACATCTCTCCTGTGATGTGCTCTTCCCTTCTGCCAGATGAGCCATCTTTCTAATTAGCAGAGCACCATGCTAGGGTCAATCAGGCAGAATGGACCCGGTGACAACAGATGCTGATCCTAAGCACACCACTCAGGAAATCATCCATTATGCAGAGGTGACCTAGGCCAGGTGGCACAATGTACCCTGCTCACTAAATGACAGCATACCATTCCATACTTCTGGAAAACATACACGCCTCACATCATATTAGCACCTGATACACTTTACGGATCTCAGGACTCTATAAAGTTGCCCTTGCCTTTGGAGGCCCCCATGCTATCACTGCTCAGAGTCTCATAAGACTGAGGCTTAGCAATGGACAGGTAACAAAAATCTCACACTTACCTTCAATCCTCTTTAAAGCGGAAAGGCACATATCCTTCCGTGGAAACTCAAAGGGATTGTTGCAGGTTCGGATGGTGTCACATTCGCATTTCCCATTAATGATATTGCAGCCCGAGATAAGATTTTCATTGCATGGTTCAAAGCCGAGCAGCTGGTCTTCATCCCAGTCCTCATCTGTAAAACAATTATTAAGAGAACGGTTTGCTCGCTGCTTCATCCAAAGACCTTGAGATCAAACACAGGCTGGGGTGTCAAGATGAGCATCCAATTATGAGGCCTTCATTTCTGAAAGGCAGTTTGGACTGAAACTGTACACATGACTGCAACACAACCTCCTCTCAGTAACTGGGAAGCCTGAAATATAGCTACACGTGTTGAAACTAAACAGTCACAACATAAGCATGTATGACCCAAATCTAGGACTCCTATGTGCCACACACCAAGTCCGATCCATAAAAATATTTAGGGGGAGCAGGGCTTGGGAGATAGCTCAGTCAATAAAGCACACGCTGCACCCTCAGGAGGACCCAAGAAAGTCAAGTGTGTTGCTGTTATAATCCCAGTGCTGAGGACGAAGTAAGGAGAGGATCCCTGGGAGTTGCTGGCCAATCAGCCTAGCTGAATGGGTGAGTTCCACACACCCTGTCTCAGAGAAAACAAAAGGACGGATGGTGTCTAATGAATGACATCTGAGGATGTTCTCTGTTCCATATGCATAGGTTGCAATACACACACACTTTTAAATTTTTAAACATATCTTCAACTTTTCCACGTTTACTAGAAGTATATGAGTTACATTTGCCAATGGAGGAGATCACCTTCAGTGTATTTTGGGATCTACTACTGGTACCCAACACTACCTACAACAGAGATGATGATGACCACAACACAAAAGACCTACAACCCAGTGAGAGAACAGAGATCACGACAGTCAGAAGTAGAGACCAATTCAGGTGCTTGCCATGAGATGGAACGATGTTAATAAAGCAGGTCCTAGAGCCAGCTTTGGATCTGGAGAGATAGCCCAGTGGTTAAGAGCAAGCACTGCTTTTGCAGAGGACCTGGGTTCTACTCCCAGCACCCACACTGGGCAGCTAACAATCTCTGCTAATTCCATTTCTAGGAGCTCTGATACCAACTTCTGGCCTCTATCAGTATCTGCACTCATGTGTACACACCCATACACATACACATGACATGATTAAAATGAATAAGAATTTAAACTTTAAACTTTAAAAAACAGCCTTTTCTAGGAGTCAGTTCAGGAAAACACAACAAACATAAGAAACACTAGTTAGGTGCTATGCTTAACAGCATGACTCCTAGTTCAAATACCTCATTACAGAAAAGCACAATACTTCTCTACACACACCAGGGCCATGGGTCTCCCCTCTTTACCTTATCTTTAAAAGACCCTACCATACCTGGACGGCATACATGTTTCTGATAACGGTATCTAGGAAGAATTTTCCAAAGTGCTTGGACTTAAGAGCACTTAAACCTGTTGTTCACACTAAAGAACAAATGCCATCCTGGAACAGTATTACCCAGCGGGGGCGTGTGACTCTGCGCAGAGTACTGGCCTTGAAGTCGTGAGACCTTGGTTTGAAGTCACAAATGAGGCTATTCTCTCACGGAAGACAGTGCAAACAGGCAGCTATGGTTTCTTACAGAGCTAACACTTAAGGTGTCATCACTCAGTTCACAGGCTAGACAAGATTACTCTCCCTTCCTGAAATGATTTTCTTGCCAAGAAATCTTGAGAGAAGCAACCACAACTTAAAGAAATTCGTATAGTTCTTTGAGATGGCAGAGGAGAGGAATCTGTGTTGATTCCAGATCACTTATGTAATCAGTGCCTTGGCTTTGATTATCTCTTGCTTTCCAAGTTTAAGCTGATACCCAAGTGATCTGTTTCTATAATCTCTTCTCTTACTTAGCCTGCATTAGGGAAGTAATACCCACACATACATAGGCACGCTTCATGGTAACCAAAATCACGCAAATAGCCTGAAAACCAGAAAACACACCAAACAACTCCAGACAGAAAAAGCGTCATCTGTCCTCAGGTATGAAATGGTGTGACATCGCAATGTTTTCTCCTCTCTGTAGCTGTTGGTCTATCAGTACAGACTTGGTAGAGTTCAGCGAAAGTTGGAAAGCACTTTTTGTGACTGCATATTCAAGTCTGCAGTGCAGAGACAGTTTAATCCTAAGAATTTCAAAACTCCTAAGTAACTCATAAAATATTTGAACCACTCAAAATACCATCCATATGTTCCCCCTCTTCTTCTTTTCTTCTTTAATGAAAGGAGATCCCAATTACTGATTTAATAAATATGTGCAGCATTTCCAAATTGAGTTGCTTCTTCCACAATCATTCTTCCCACAAAACACCCCACATCTACTTTATACCATCACCCCCTCCGGAGGAGCAGGAGGGTACCACCCAGGCGTCTACTGTTTCCTTACCACAATTCCCTTGTCTTCCACCTCATTTCCCATGTTTACCACAGTTGTCTTTCTTAAAAAGCCAAGGCTATTCCGTGGCTCTCTCTTGCTAGACAACGAAGTCCAAAGTTTACCGTTGAACATGACATTCTTCATGATATAGTCTGAATCTATTTGGAGACCCCTCTTTTAGTGATCTCCTCACAGCTTTACCCTTTTTTGCACTGACATTCTCACTCCAACCCTGTGACTGTTCCCAGTGCTTTTGGTTTCTACCTAGAAGACAGGCTTGCTTTCTGCTTCAGGGTGACTCTTACAGATTCTCTGAGACCCACATCAATGTGACCTCTATTGAGAAGTCTTCTCCAATGCCCAGGAGAATGAGCTGCTCTGTCTCCCTTCTATCTGCACAGGTTCTCTCCTTGAGGTTTTATCTAAATTAGATTTCTCCGATGGGCCAGAGATCTAACTGGCAGGAATAGGGAAATGCAGCCATCAATTTCCTTAACCTCAGCACATAGTACAGGTAGGTGTGTGTGTGTGTGTGTGTGTGTGTGTTATTATAAAAAAGACACAATATGTCACAAGAAAAAGTGTGTTTCAAGATTATATATAAAAAACACGTTTAAGCAGATCTTCTTTTAAAAGCTTGTCATGAAAGCACTGGATGAGGGACATGTTTTAAAGATATGCTCCAACACTGGTAGTTTCTGACTAGGAATCATGTGCATCACTCTCTCAGTTCAGCTCTCAAACAGTGACCACTTAACCACCTAGTGGGCATTACCATCCTTCCAAGAAATCCATTCTTAGAGCCAAGCTGTTCTCACTAGCAGATGTGCTCCTGTGCACACACAGGAAGACCAATCACCCTGAATTTGGACTCAAAACTAAACAACAGCAGCCTTTCATGGCACGACCCCCCTTGTTCTACACTGCTTTGTTTCTCAGCCAAAGTGTCTTGGCTGCGGCACAGGCTGCACCTACAGTTCCACAGTAAAGGCTGCTGCTTCCTTGGGATGTCACTGGCATACATCACGTCAACCTGGAAGAGGCTCACTGAAGCCAACAATATCTTCCATGTACTTCTCAACTTTGCTGAAAGGGAACCTTTTCTTGGCCCCACCTAATCAATACTTTGTTTTTCTTTTGGCAGGCAGTTCCCTTAAGCAATGGTTGTTTTGTAGGATCCAGAACAGCATGCTTCTAAGACAAATGCTTTTACCGTTTTCTATTACAGAACATTATACTTTAAAATAACTTAACAGAAAATCAACAAGGATTGAAAGGACAAAATTTGATTAGATCACAAAGCTAATCAAGTCTGAGGAGATCTGAACCCAATGCTGCTTGAATCTTTCCCATCCTAATTCTGGAAACCAAGATGTTTCAAATGTCAGAGTTTTGTTTTGTTTTAAATAAAATATGGCCATTATCCGTGCTCAGGAAACATTGTATATCACGCAGAGCATTTCAGACAGCAGCATCAGGATGGTCTATGTGCAGCACAACACCGTGTTTGGTGAATTCTCTTTGCAGATGTCTACATAGAAAGGCATCTGACTTTTGACACAGTTCCTGGCTTCTCTTTGGACTGGTCAGAACAAAACTATAGAGTCAAGATCAGGGTACTGCCTCCTATTTATAACAAGTATTTTTTTTCCCTCTGGAATTATACATGGGACAAGATGTAGTCTCCTAGCCATAAGGATCAACAGGTATTATTGCAAATGTATTTTAAAGTTGGTATCTAAAAGATAACAAATCAGGGTGTTAATTAGTTTTCATAACTATAACAGAAACCTAATATTGTATGTCAGAACACCTCTGCCAAGTTTTTTTTCCCTCCAGATAGTCACTTTGGTGTGCAGCAGACCTCTCAGGCACATCTCATACCATCCCACAGAACCAGTGTGATGAAGAGTTGAAAATCAATACAATTAGTAGCCTTTCTTTCAGTTAACAGCCTCCTCAGGGGGAGTTTTTGTTTGTTTGTTTGGTTTGGTTTTTTTTAATCTTATTTAACTTATATCATTTACTGTGTAGCACAGTACAATGTGGTAAAAAGAAGGACTCACTAAAAGTCTTGTGCTATAACCTCTATTTGGACTAAGATGCTTTCTACTTGGCATTGTTTTTTTTTGTCCCAACTGTGGCCAAACGGATACAAAGGGGAGAAAGACAAATACAAATTCACTATTATTATATAGACAGTTTGTGATTTTGTGTGCCATTTGAATGGTCTTGGGGACTTTAGACATCTGTAACCCATACTTTAAGAACTACCCTTCTGATGCATGGCCTTGCCCTGCTGGTTTTCAAGCCATGGCAGCAGGAGACCCAGGACCAAAAAACAACAGGCATACCTCTAAACGTCATCACTGAGCCAGGTAAATGCTTCATGTCACATTTTCAAAGCAAATGTTCCTCTGAGGCTCATGTAACCAAATACTGGGTTCCTAGTTGGCTGGCACTGTTTAGGAAGGTTATCCAGAAGCGTGGCTTTGATGAATTAAGTGTGTCCCTGGTGGTCAGGCTTTGAGAGTTTAAAAGTTTACCCTACTCCCAGTTCTTCTCTGCTTCATGTCTGCAGTTAAATATGTGATCTCTCAGCTTCCTGCTCAGGCTGTCTGCTGCCACACCACATACCTTACTGATGATCCCTGTGAAACCATAAGGCCAAAGAAACTCTGCTATATCACAGCATGAGAAAACTGATTAATAAGCTTCTCTAAAGCAATTACACCAACATGGGTTTGTTATATAAAATATAAATATAAAAAATATTTTTAAAAAACAAAAATATATAAAAAAAAACAGAGGCAGGTTATCTCAAATAAATCAGAGTAAAAGTATTAACAACACATAACCTAGTTTATATCCCTTCATTTAGTACAAAAAAAAAAAAAAAAAGCCCTACTGGCTAAAATATCTGCTACATTAAACCACCTAGAAAGACTGCCAGAAAAAATAAAAAAGCAGAAAAAATGTTGGCATGTATTTTAAAAAGAAAGAAAGAAATACAGAAGTAGAGGAAGAAATGACTCTTGGATCTTGTGTTTAATTCTGACAAAATCTTGTTCCGTCATAAACGACCACCTATCTTCAGGCCCCAAGTTCTGAAGGAAGCAGAATAATTTTGGGCCTGTGTAAAAACTGCCAGGTATCCAGGGCCAAGCCATGGGCAGCTTATACCTGTGTTAATATGTTCATTCAGGTTCATATAGTTTACATTTATCCCCTAAGCACATGGCTCTCTAGGTTTTAAGTGGCATCCCCTAATCTTTTTTTTTTTTTTTAACAGCTCTTGTAGTTTTAATATAGCAGGCGACTTTGCAGAATGTAAATGGCTTCCTTATTTAATACAGAATGTGTGTTAGTATTGTAAAAACATGCTCCCTATTTTATTTCCTCCTGGACTGTCTTTCTGCTCCATAGTTTCTAATTATACTCGGGAGGGCGTCTATAATGGCCCTTCCCCCACATCTGATGCACAAGATCTAAAACACAAAGCCTTCCATTCTGAATGTAGAGAAGAAGAGCCAAGCAGAAGGATGTGTGGAGGCCTCATAAATAAGTCTGAGAGGCCCATGAACTGCAGGTCTAAGAGGAACTAGATCTCTCCTCTACCCCATATGGGATGTTCCAAGAATTCACTGTGAACCTGCTGGCCTGACTAATCTGGGATTCAACTTCTCTGTTCATCAAAGTATTCTTCTTTCTGGAAATAGAACATTTCAGGTCTGACAACACTTACTGGATAGAGGGTGTGCTTTTGAATTCTGCCTTTCTGAAGGTTGAAGACATTTGTACACTAAGAACCTCACCTTTTCTATGTTATCTCTGCTCAGGGTAATGGAGTTTCCTCCAAACTAAGAGACAGCTCCACCTCTTTATGGAGCAGTCCATTTACCAGAGATATGTTAGAGCAGATATTTAAAAGCAAGAAACTCATGGTACATGCTCAGAAGCTCCCTGTAATGGAATTCTGTTGGCAGAGGAGAGGCTTCTGGGAATATAGATCAAATTAATTCTTCAGCTGTTCACATATCCCTGTGGCTACGGTAAGATGCAAATAGCTAATACTGGTATCTCTTTCCACACCAGCCTAGAAACTCCAGTGTAAGGTTCAAATGCTGCTGTGTGCAGCCCCGGCTCCCAGATGGCTGTTATCAGGCATTCCGTTCTGCTCCAGGAGAAATCTAATGCAGTGTGCTTTCATTCTCTCTACTCTGGGCTTAAAGCCTATGCTCCAGAAGCGGGCACTTCTCTCTCTCACTTTCTTGGACTGTAATCAGTGCAGAGCAGGAAGGTCATGTTTATGGCTGTCAGTAGAAAGAACTTCTGCTATACAATTTTGCTTTGCAGACATCTGCACAAAATGAAACTGTGTTAGGTGTATGTCACTATACACTAGAGTGGACAAAAATCAAGAGTCTGTAAAATAATGGCAATAATAAATACTCCCCTGAATATTTGCTCAAGGTGGAAAGGGACACAAGTCTCTAAATATGTAATGGGCAAGAACACTGATTATTCCTATTGTGTCTCAGTGATGAATTCACTGAAAATGAGCAATACAGTTAACTAGATCATTTTATTATATATATTGATTAATAAGTAGATTCTACCTCACGCATTTCTCATCAGATGCTTTTGCAATGCCACTAACAGGAGGGCTAGAAATGAAGTGCAAATGTAAATGAACTCATTCTTTCTATATTTCAATCACAGATTTTTCAAGCAGATACTGGTTATCTATTATGTGTGCCAACTGAGCCAGGTACTAATGCCTTGTGATGTCGGGAAAAGGGTTTATAACATCCATCATTCAAACTTAAGTTATGTAACAAGTATGTGGAGATAGTGTGGAAAATCTATGGGAAGAATGATTTCCTTTCTGACTGCAAAATGCTGGTGAAAACTAGTGAGGAGGTTTAAGAGAAGGTAAGTCTTGATTCTAGGAAAAAAAAATTCAAAAACAAAAGAACCAGAAGCAAGGACAGGAAGCCTGGTGCCAGCCATCCCACTGCAGAGCTCTGTTTAAACTAAGAAGTACCCTGAATTGAACATGAACAAAAGTATGAAGACAGATGCGGTGATATAGCAGAGAAGGCCCCGGCCCAGGTGACCACAACCTTGGCTCTGACACTGGTTCCTTCGAGGATCCTTTTGCATTTAGCTCTCCAGGCTCTGAAATTTTAATGACTAAAAAGGAGGTAGAATAGATAATTCAGGATGTCCCTTTAGACTCACTCTCAAGTTTCTTTAGAGAGTCTGGCAACACTGCTGGAAATGTGCAATACTAAAAATTTATTGAGGATAATGCAACAGAATTATGTAGCTGTGGAAGTCATAATTTAAATAAGTAGTTAAGAGACCAGTTGAGTTTTAAAAACTAGTAAGTTTCAAAGCATGTATTAAGTAAAGTGAACTATGGGTACAGCCATCTCTGCGATGTCCAACAGAACATGTAACTCCATGTATATCTAGCCCCGAAGACTATCAATTATCAAATGTTCTGCTGTCTAAAACTAGTAAGTCTTGGTTAAGGGGAAGCCATCTTGGGGAAGGCTCTAATATTTTGTTTCATCTCTTCATCAAGATTCCCCAAAAGCCCTCAGCTGTCCCTCATGTGTCTCAGTGTTTGATCTTCCTACAGAGGTACTTTTATGCAAATGACACCAATTGAGAGGCTTTATGAGAACAGCCCCAAGCTTCTTAAAGACATGTTAGTTGCAAAAAATGACCTATAAAAAGTCCAACATCTGGCCAGCCAAGCATTGGCATTGAGCACAAAGCCAATTTACATTAATCACAACATACATCTTCAGCCTCTTGTCTTCCACATGCCCCCTTCCTCCAGCAACAGGGTGGTGCATGTTCTTCGGTTACCCTCACTGCCTCTCAACTCCATATCTTTGCACAACAACTCTGCTTACTTTTCACAGAAAGCTCCTATGAACTCCCAAAGCATCCTCAGTGATGTATTGCTTGCACCAAGGCCGCACCTACTAAACCTTCCCAAACAGCATCACCAAATAGAATTAGCAAGGACATGCTCATTCAACCACCACAGTGACTTTAGTGACACAGCTGTTTTATTACTGAGCTATCTTAGGATCCAGCAAATAGCAACTTTGCAAAATCAGTGTCTGCAGAAGGGATAGGGACAGAAGACAGGAGGACTCAAGTGTGGTACAAGATGAAGACAACCACCTATGACTGAGAAGCATCTTTGGATTCCAGGTTTTTAATTTGGAAAAAAAAAAGAATACAAACTCTAGTTTTCTTTTAATCTCAACACTGTAAGAATCAAGGCTTCTGTGTGTCAATATTTATGACATGTTGAATGAGTGAATGAACATAACACTCTTCAACCATTTCAGAGAAATAATAACAAATAATGAACTCATAGTTTCCTTTCTGTCATTTCTGCATATCATGACATTAGATAATGTGACACAAGTAAATGCTTTTGCTAGAAAGGCACTTGTGCACATGAATAATGCACAGAAACTATTCTTATAAATATTAATGAATGCTGTTAGTCTCACATCTGTTAGTCAAATAACCAAGAGCAAACCGGAAGACAAGGTATGAGAATTGCAGTTATCCAAAGGTATGAACTACTACAGTGAAAAATGCAACTAGACCCGTAAGCAAGAACAATAAAATGTCACGATCTCTAAAAGGAAGCCCTTTGGAGTAGTTAACGTTTTCGTCACAGAAGCTGAACAGCCAGCAGAGATTAGTGAAGCACATTTCACCCCCTGATAACAGCTAACACTCGGTGAGCAACTGCTAAGTGCTAGTGAACAAACTAAGGGCCTCCTCGGGATTAACTCACTTGGCTAAGGAAGAATTGAGCCACCTCGGTCTGAACCCCATTAAGACTATATCCCAGGCAAGGAGAAGACTTAAGAACACAGCGGAGTGAACTGAACACAAGATGAGCAAAATCTCAAGTTCACTGGATTCTGAAGCCCTGAGATCTTCACAAAGCAGGACAGGAATGCCATTGACTTACAGTCTGGTGAGGCTTATCTCCAGGGAACATGACCTTAAGGCCCACTACTGAGGGTCCCTTAACCACTGTGACACCTTGTAGTCAAGACAAACAATTAGTGGGCAAACCTTTGCAACCATCATAAGGACGGAAAATCTAAGCATATAAACATGATCTCAATTCTTCTACCTTCTAAGGAACAAGGGTGTCTTTGTGAGAGTGAACAATGCTTCCAAATCCAGCAAGACTCCTGAAGGGCATACAATGACTTTTTAAAGGTGTAATGATCTATAAGTAGCATTAAGGAATGCTTTCAGGATAATAACTTTGTGAATTCGGTCAGCATGTGTTGTGTAAGAAATGTCTTCACTTATCAACTTAAGCCTGCTGGGAACTTCACCTTACTAATGTCTGCATACTTCAAGATCCATCAAGTGGAAGACGATCATCAAAAGAGTGATATTCTGACAATGACATTGCTCTTCAAAGAAGTACCTTCCCTAAAACTCTTATCTGAAAATCTAAACCGTTGGCATTGGAGGGGACAGCTCAGAGGTAGAACACTTGCCTATCATGCACAAGCCCTTGGGCTCAACTTTCCAAATTATTGTGTGTGTGTATGAGAACAAAAAGTCAATCACCCAAACCTGTGTGTGGGGTGGGGAGTATATACAGTAAGATATGAATATATTTGATCTCACATCTATCTACCCATTACTACAGGGATCTCTTGTTATTTGGCCCCAGCAACAATCAGTTTGCCAGAAATAATAGTCAATGAACATAATGATTTTTGAGCAGCACATGGCTTCCTAGTGTTAACTCATTCACCATCAGGAAAGTTTGATGTGTACATCTAGATATTTTTTTTTTAATTTCTGGATACTATTTATGAGAACAGTAGTGCTGTAAATTAAAAACAAGAACTTGGGGAACAGCCAGGGCTCGTCAGGAAACTCCAGGAGTTCAAGGACTGTCTCACACAGTGACCTTAAAGATAGCCCATCCTTCAAATTTGCCCTGGGTTCCCCAGCAAGAAGCAAATGCAGACTATGGGACAGTGAAAAAGATGCTTGCCTCTGACACGTCAAAGAACAAATATTCACATCTTGGGGGGGGGACTGTGCTTTATGCAGCACTGTTGTAATACCTACCCCTAAAACATAAGTGAAAGCGATCATATGAGTGAGTACAACAATAGGAAACGACTCTAAAAAAAAATCTTAAGTCCATGTTTGAGAGACATATTTGCATATTTCTCAAAACCCTGGGAATTTCCTCCAGGCAAGTGCTTAATCCCTAAACATAACGGGCACCAGCTCGAAGTCAAGGTTTAGTGTTGGGGTCTCAGTGACTGCACAAACAGGACCTAAGTCTCTACTGGTTCTCCCTGCCTGTGGAGTCACACAGACAAATGAGGGCTCTGCCCTGCTCCAGCTGACCTTTCAACAACCTGCACTTCAAAGCCTGCTCCTCCTGCCCTGAGGGGAAGGAAGACTGTAGCCTCAAGGCCCAGGAACTTGAGTTCCAGCCTTGAAACATCCACCTTAGGTGTGTGCATAGTTCACACCCTTCTTCCTCAGATCCCAGATGGGCATCAACTTTGTGGCAAAACTTTCCCTAATTATTTTATTTAGACACACAAGGCAGCTAACATCTCCACAGTCCTGTTCAGTTCCAGGCTTTATTTACTTTGTCTTTTCTTCCTTTGCCACAAAGCTTTCAATGGGTAGGGATTTTTGCCTGTGTTCACACCTGTATCTTTTGTGACTGTAGTAGACTTCGACATAAGTAGGTCCTCCAGAAATATTTCCTGAATGAGTCAATTTCCTGGGTCCAGGTACATTTTCATTTCCAGGGGCTTCTGTAGTTAATATTTTCTTTTCTTGAGACGTTCACCTCCTTTTCATCTAGACAGCTCCAACTACCCAATCTAGCTTAACCCTCTTCAAAGTTTCTATTATTTTTCTCCACACACCCCCATCTACCACATCCATCCATAATCCTTCCTCTGCCCTAAGGCATTCCAGCTGCTGGTTTGCAGCTGGATTCTAATGCAGCCAAAGGTGCCTTCTTCATCTCCTTGTCCCATATGGAACTGACGGATAGCACACAGTGAGGCTACAAAAACCACTTGTTGAGTGAAGTAAGAGAATGGTATGTCTGGGTAGGTGACCAACCAGAATGGGGTACTCTCTAAAACAGCTACTACACTAGAAAAAAACAAGAACAAAACAAACAAACAAACAAACAAACAAAAAGGCAGCAACTTTAAAATCCTCCTGGAGGTCTCCAAGATTCAGGGCTGTTCTATTCACTACGCGCACATTCATATTTAATATCATGAGACACAAAATAAATAAACTTTACAGTAATTAGGCCTTGTGGGGGCAAGATGGTAATTTTCAGGTATTTTAAACTATAGCAGTGTCAAGGAATGAAGTTCATACATTTTTGTATTTCTAATTAGAACACATGCATGCAGAAGCATGCGCTCACAGAGAATAACTAGTCTGCTTCAAATGAAATGTAAACAAAAAGCGTGAATCACCCCATTCTTCTCCCACATGCTACCGCAGTATGTACTCCCATACGCAGTCAGGTAGGTGGATGTTTCAAAACCGCACTTCTGCGAAGGGATTCTATTTAAAGTCAGTCTTTGGCAGTGTGAAGAAAACCACGAGGAAATTATTCAAATCACAAGACTCACAACCTGGGGAACTAGATATACCCTAACTCCCACCCAAAGATTAAAAAAAAATCACTTAGTATTTTTGCTAAGGCTTCAAGAATGAATTAATTTTTAGATACAAAGAGAAAGAACAAAACTGGCAAACTTCCCAACAAGCATTCTCATAAATCCACACCCTTGCCAGCTAACTGTAAGGATGACCAGTGTCCACCAAATGATCAGAGAGACACGGTAATATGCATCTGTGTACTATATACAGGAACCTGAAATATGCCTCAAGACTTCTGTGTGTTCTGAACTTCCAAGTCTATGGCAAGGGTTATGCTCTCAGGCAGATTAAAGATGCACACCTCCTTTCTTGCAGTAGCCAAGTTGAGGAAGGCCTTCAATATATACCTGGTTTATAACGCCAATGCATAAATTCTGAACCTAATAAACTAAATAAATAAAGTTAAATAAATAAAGCTAAATAAAGTTAGCAACATTTCAGATCAGTTGTCCCAGAGCTTTACACAATCTCACGTGAGATGAAGGTGAAGAACATAGTGCCCTCACATCACACAGATTCAGAATAACCATGGGGCACTGGTTACCATTCAGGACAACATTGAGCCAAGGAAGAGTTAATATCCTAGGCACAGAGATTCCCGCTGCAGACGAAACCCAGCTCCTTCAAGTCCAGGGGCAATAGGATGTCTCTACTCCAAAACAGGTGTTTCGCAAACTGACTCTGCCATAATTTCTACTCCTTTCACAAAAGCATGGGATTTAATTTTAAGTATTTCTAACAAAAATGCTGGCTCACCTTCCCAGCAAATCGTACTGCAGTTTGGAAACAGTATAATTAGCGCAGGACTAGAACAGGGTTTTCATGAATTCTCCACCAAAGAATTCAATTGGGAGGAATGGTCATCTGTCCTGCAGAGGGGTGATAAGCTGGGGCAGGGCACAGGCATCATCACCCTGAGGTTTGTCCAGATAACCTCCTCTCCTCTCCTCCCCTCCCCTCCCCCGTCTCGTTTTCGAAACAGGGTTTCTCAGCATAGTCTTGGCTGTCCTGGAACTCACTCTGTAGACCATGCTGGCTCAAACTCAGAAAGATCCGTCTGCCTCTGCCTCCCAACTGCTGGGATTAATAGTGTGAACCACCATCACCCTTTTCAAAGAGAGGTGACTGACCCCAGTGTGGTCCATTAGTAATAGAAAAGAGAGCTGGATGATCCTCTATTCCCATCACTAAGCTAACACATTATTTGTCAAATGGTGTTTGTTCTGCTTTAAGAAACACCATGCAGGTTCTTGGGGGGGGGGGCGGGCATTCTTACCTTAAATCTTTTGGTTTCCAAAGTGAGAAATGTCTGTCTAGTCAGTGAACATTCCTGTTTTTCCATCCATTCTTTTCAACACCTACAACTTCCTGCGCACTCATTCTTGTATCTGCCTCCTTTCTTTATCTCAGATCCCTTCCTCATTACCCCACCTTCTGTGGCGGCTTACTTGCCCGAAGCCAGCTCTGTTGAGGGTTCAACATCCACCTGCCCCTGCCTGTGAACGCTCTAAGTGGAAGCAGCCTTCAGGGCTACTTGGGGGGGGGGTTATTACCACCCTGTGTTTCCTTTCCCTCCATCCCACCCCAAGGCCACGGGGCAAGCCTTCCCACTCCCAATTCCTTCCTGTTTCCCAGGCCAGGTCCATCCAGGACACCCAACTGCCAGGGGTCAGAGTGCCACATTCCAGTGGCTTCACACCACCACAGGGAGGGCTCCAGATTCCTTCATAGGGGGTGGGGACAGGGCAGGGAGGCTGCAGTTAAAAGTTCACCAGGGGCCAATTCAGCCCACTGTGCAAGACGGGCATCAAGGGCCCCAAGAGGAGCTCCTTCCACAATGGACAAGGACAAGTTTTTTCAACCTCTGTGGATGAGGTAGGGAAAGGAGGCCTTCACTACAGACTTGGCAGAACTTTTGACAATAGGAACAGCACGGAAATTGTTCCAGGGTCTCCAATCTAATTCCAGAATGGGAGACTGGTGGAGGGAGGCTTTTCTGAGGAACCATCTCCATAATTCCTATAAAGGAATAGTTCTCTGGCCCCAGTTCCTTTTAGAGTCAAGTATCTTTAACCGATAAAAGACCACTTCTACTCCCAGGTGACATCCAAACTCCTTAACCCCCCGAGCAACAATCATAGCTCTCCCAGTACTGAATTTCTCTCTCATTCAGGCCCAGATCTCCCCGACTCTGCTCCAGCTTCTCTTGGTATCACTCTAAAGCCTGAACCGAAACCACAGACCCTTCCTAGGTCACTACTGCATGCTTGAAGCCTAATGAAATTTGGTTCCAGGGTATGCAGCCTACCATGGTTGTCCTAGGGCAGAAGGCCCTAGCATGATGGGCATGGACAACCTGACCCACGTCCAACCCAGGCAGCCACTGGAGTAAGCCCACATAGTGCCCAGGGCTGACTCTCCCACACAGTTAGTTCCATGACATGGGAACTCAAGCGGGGAAAGCTGGGGAAAGGTGAGAAGTTCAAGGCCAAGTGGAAGGGGTAAACAGGGGCATATAAGAATATGGCTGGTTAGACTGGGACAATTTTGAGGGAAGGAGGAGAGAAGAGATGCTGGGGAGAAAGGAAATGACGTAAGTAAAGGAGCCTATTTAGGGTAGCTTTCACGTTAGTCAAAGCCATAAAAAACATGTCCAGACTGTGTGTAGAAGACCCTAAAAGGACCTAATCTATTAGCTACATTAGGTAAAATGTCTCCTTCCCCAATCATACCTTTAAATGAATGTCTATGAGTGAAGCTGAAGTGCAGAGACTGAACAAGTGTGTAAGAGTTAATAAAACCCTACAAAAATAAATGCCAAGAGCCATCTGACTCTAAGCAATTGCTTTTGTTTAAAGAGAGAGAGAAAATCCCTGCCAATTAACCACTTATCGCCCACGCCCTTCTTATCAAGCAGGGGTTGCCATAAGGCTCTCTTATTTATTAAGACTCAAACACCAGTAAGACACAGCTCTGCGTGCTGGATCATCAGCTAGGATCTGGACTCCCTCCCTTCCTCTCCTTCACACGTACTACCTTCTAGAAGAAAATGGCTCGGTGGTCTGTTCACAAAAAAAAAAAACTGCACATTACTGCCATGAGCCGCTCTCTGGTATTGTTGGCAGTCTGAGTCCCTTGTCACTGATGAAAACAGAAGCACATAAGCAGTGTGGGACTGCAGCAGAAGCAAAGTGACACATCTTCCTTTTATGAAGATCCAACTGTAAATGGACCACTTCAATGTGGGAGAGACAGATGGAGGAAGAGAAAGCGACCGCGTGCTCTTCCATTTTTCCTACAAAAGGGTGAACCCTTCAACCTGGGCAGAAAAATCTTGCTTCATAGGAATCACCCTGCGGTCATTTACATTACAATAAACTTATTTTTTTTAATAAGCTGAGTACCAGGGAAAGATTTAATGGAAAAACAACATCCTGAAATGCACTGAGAACCAGAATGAGTAGAGAAGTTATTAAAATGACAATGGACAGTAGAAATAGTTCTGTTTATAAAAACAGAACAAGCTGCTTTGTTTGCACGAGTACATGGCACATTTGTTTAAAGCTCTAACAAACCCCACCATGAAAAAGGATTACTTCTGCAATCCTGTTACATAAATAATCTATTTAAATCTAAATACTTCTTGAATGAGAAAGAGAAGAAGGAGAAGGAGAGGAAGAGGAAAAGGAAAAGGAAGACGATGACAACCCTATGACTGCCAGATGCTGGAACCAAAGTTTTCGTCCTCCAGCTCAGTCTTTGCCACATGAAATAATGTCAGCAAAACTTTTAAATTTTTGTTTGTTTGTTTGTTTGTTTGTTTTTTAAGACAAGGCTTCTCTGTATTGCTTTGGAGCCTGTCCTGGAACTAGCTCTGTAGAGCAGGATGGCCTCGAACTCACAGAGATCCTACTGCCTCTGCCTCCCAAGTACAGGGACTAAAGGCATTTGTCCTTCTGCCCCACTCCCAACATCTCATCTGGACCATTTGGAGACCATTTGTTCCTCTGGTATGAGAGGAACTCTGAGAAGCACCTTCAGATTCAATACCCAAGGTGGCTCCTATCTATGAAGAGAGTCATTAATACATGGCCTTCCCAAGCACCTGTACCATCTGATTGAAGAAAAATACCTAGCAACCATTCTTTTAAAAAGGTCACTAAGCAATTCTTACTCATGTGCCCCATACTAAGTATTAAGGGGCTACAATAAATAGGACACAGTACTCAGCTTACTTACAAAGTATCTGTCTAGCCTTCTGGGATGCCCACCTGAAAGGCAAACAAGAGTGAGGATGCAGAGTGAGCACATAAAGAGAGAGCAGAGCTTTCTTATTATATCCACCACCTATTTTAGGAGTTTGAGATGTTCCAATAACATTGTTTACTGGAAATAAGTCACCTGATTAAGCTCTTTCATCTTCCCCAAATTACCTTAGGAGCCAGTAAATATTAACGAAGCTTCTGACCGGCTGGGTACGAGAGATCTGATCAAATTACAGGCTCACACTCCTAACTAGCAAGTCAGTATCTTCATGCCTATACTGCCGAGTTGCAAACCAACAGCACTTTTATTCATAGTTAGTAAGAGAAAAGAAAATCATGTTCCTACCGTCTGAACAGAACACTTAACACTGCAGTTAACAAGCACCTGCTGTGTAAAAGCCACTGTTCTGTGCTAAGGTGAGAAGATACGGTGACAACCACCATTTACTATGTGTGCACTGTGTTCTAATTCTTTTGCATGGGCGAATGAAATTAATCATTTCTCATAACCACCCAAACGAGAAGACACCACCATCATGCCCATTTCCAGATAGAACATAGAGGGTGAGTGGCGTGGCCAGGATAATGCAGAGCAGCACACGAGTTGCTGGGTTGGGCTGTGAACTGACTTCAGAGCCAGAAGTTCTACCCAGAGAGGCAATTTTGCCTCTACTCATAAAATGTGGGTTCTAACGAATCTGTCATCTAGATTTTCTCCAGTTAGCCTTCTTGAAATTTCACCCCTTACACTCCATGGAAAAGGGAAACCACATTAATGGCACATGTGGATATCCCATGAAGACCCTGACCCACTCTCTGGGAAGCTAGCAGTAAGGCAGTACTGGGGGCTACATCAGTGCCAGAGGCTGGGCAAGGGATGTCTACTAATGAGGAGAGTTGTGGTCACTGGCTAGGCATAGCTCCAAATTCACGTGTGCAAATATGAGAGAGGTGGGGAATTAACCATGGACAGCTTTTCCATGTGGGCTTTCCCTGAGCCCCATGGGTCGAGGCAAGATGGAATTTGGACCCTGTACGAGGTAAGTCAGTGACCAACTGACAGATACACAAAAGCCAAGGTTAGGCAACTGCTAGCCTATACCCTAGCCCTGTGCTGGTCACAATGGAGGACAGATACAGAGGCACAAACTCATACATGCTGCTCTGTTGATCAATGACTGTGTTTGTAGTATATACAGAAACGGTCTTTCCCCCCAAAATCTGATGTTCATTTTTAAATTAACCCCCACAACAGGGTAAAGTTGAGTAGTGAAATATGAATGCAGAAAAAAACAGACAATGATGGCTAAGGCCAGCATACTGGTGGAGACTCCAAAGACAGCCACCAAAGGGGAGCCAGACTCCAGGATCGCCTTTTAGAAGAACTGACTCTTAAAGAGGTAAAGTGTGAAGTAGCTATAAACATCCACCCATAAACAGTTCTGTCCAGCATCTACTTCTGGCCAGAACCTCAAACTATATTTATGCCTTCTCTAACAGTTACACATCCCAACAGCCAGAAATAGACCCGGACTCTCAAAATCCACCTCCTCCTCCCCTCCCATCTGATCTGGCCAAACTCCAGGACCCTGTTAGCAAGGAGACATGGTCCAGCAACATTGTATTATCATTCACCTACTGTTTAATCACTCTCCTCCCCCACCAGCAGCTTACTCTGCCATAGAAGCTATATTGTCTGCCATATGAGGACGATACCAGTGGAGTTCACTATAAATGTATTTAAACATGTGTAAGTTGGTGTGATGGAAAACTTACAGTCCAGATAGATAACAAAGAATAGCTGGTTAAAGATTAACTACAGCATTGGGGCCTGTTTATTGAGTCTCATCTTAAAATGGCTTTAAAAACGGATATCAATAACACAGGCCCCACCTTGAGCTACACCTTAGGAAAGTCCCAGACCCTCTCTTCTGATTTGTGAGCAGCCTTCTCACACCTGTTTCTTACTCCGGAAGACACAACTTCAGCACACACACTTCCATGGTGGTGTTACAGATGAAGGAGAATGGCAAACACTTGTTTATGATTGTAGAAAATATCTATATATAAAATGTATGTGAGAAGTGATCATATGCTTTTGTGCAAATGGTTTAGTCAACAGTTTTTAAGTATTGAGAAAAACATACAATTTGAAATACTGAAACAGGGGCCACACATTGACTAGGTAACTAGCATCAGAGTTGTATTGACAAGTAGACAGTTAATGTTAATAATAATAATAATAATAATAATAATGATAATGATAATAATAATAATGATGATGATGATAATAATAATAAAGATATGTTTCCCTGATAGAATTTCAACAAACAATCCTAACCATGGAGCTAGTTTGTGCTTTGCTGGATAATGTCTAGGTGTCCATGTTTTATTTTATAAAATGGTAGAAGTGGGGGATTGTTTGAAATACATAAAATCCACAGTAACCACAATATATGTAGAGTACAGAGGTTGCAAATTCAACTCATTGTGGAGTTAATATCTAGTCCCTATTTAGGACTGAGTTAGTTACATTCATTATCCATACTAAATAAGCATATGTATTATATACTAAGACTCTCCCTCGAAAAGCAATGAACTAAAAATGTCTCAGTGGGCTGACGACTTACACCATACCTATAATCATTAGTCTACAGTGCTCCAGTGCCCTTAGAGAGTCAATGTGGTCCTGATGGTACAAAATATACCATAAATTATGCCCTGAGCAGAGATGCAAAGGCCAGATCATAAGTACTCTGTGGTTAATCCCTAGCAGGGGAGATGGCACAATTGCAGTCAACTGCTGGGAGAGTTTAGGAACCCAGAAAACCTTTTTGATCAAGTTCATCTGGAATGATTATTTTCCCTTCTTGCTTTCTAGACAGCCCAGAAAGCAAAGTGAGGAAAGACATAAAGTAGAAGCCTCTAGTCAATGCAAACCAATCACTTGGCTTAAATTCAATAAAGAGTTCATGTAACAAGGCAGGAAAGTGTGTCCATTAACCTGAAAGAATCAGGGAACCGATGCATAGTTAAAAACAAAACAACAGAAGAGTAGTTAGGAATATGTACAGTAACGTGAAGTTAGGTCTGTGTTTTAGGAAGAGTATTCTGGGTAACTTCTCCTTCATTATTGCCCCCATTTGGTTTCTCTATCTCAAACATCTCTTTCCTTCTCCTGGGTTCAAATGTAGGCATGATAAGCCAGTCAAAGAGGAGTTCAAACAGCAATCTCCTTCCAACAGCTTTGAGGAGTTCTTTTCTAGACTCGGAGAGGGTAGCTGTCCATGCAATTGGAATGATACTTTCTGGTTACACCAGCCTCACTTCTCAGTTCTCTCCTCCCAGAAGTCTTTCTCAGTTCCAAGCACTGTTTGCTTTGGCTTGCAGTTGGATGGGCAAGCCCTCCTTCAGTATGCTTCCCGGTGCTCAGCCTCCATTCATTTATTTTGTTGAAGGTCAAGAATGAGGGTGCATTACAGCAAGCAAGTAGGGTTGGGGTTCTCCACATGCCCCTGAACTGACTAAGGAATAGCAGGTTTAAGAACACACACCTCAGATGCTCACTGTTTGCCATTAGGCCAAAAGTGACATCTGCTGATAAGTCTTAAAAAACAAAACAAAACAAACAATAAAAACAAAAACAAACTCCCTGTGGAGTGGGTGGGGGGATGGGATGGGAGGGCAGTGGTGAGGGTATGGGAGGGAGGGAGGGAGGGGAGGAGGGAGGAAGGAAGGGGGAACTGGGATCCATATGTAAAATAAGAAAAAATTAAAACTTAAAAACAAACAAACAAACAAACAAAAACAGCATGAAAAGAGGGGCAAAGCTGGCCCTGAAATCTACAAGCTAGTTTGCATTTAAACCTCCAATACTTTCCAGAGAGCTCTCAGATCAGGGGATCGCCAAAGAACTGTACTTAGAAGTCTTCATTGCCAACTATGGACTAAGGACAACCTGAGTGACTTAGCCATCTGTTCCAATGTCCCCTCTTTCCACTTCCAAAAACCTTTAGTGACAGCAAGAGGTGATTGATAATAGGTCCTGAAATGGGTGACTGGGAAATCCACCAACTGTAATAGGAACACTGCCAATAATTAATACTGTGTATGAGACAAGCACCAGAAATGTGAAGAATGACATCAAAAGTATGTGCCCTAAGAAAATGGGGTTCCTGAGGTTTACATCAATGATTAAACTACAATGGGAGGAGCACATTTGAGCACAAGACCCTGCCTGGGTTTGGTCCCAGCACTGGCTGGACCACACACTTGTCAGAGTAAGTCTGTATGTGTCTGTGAACTGACCCCCTGCACTTTTATCTTGTTCAAATCTTTCTTCCTCAGCAGCGGAGGGGCTTAGCCTAATTTGTGCCTGTATCCTTAAGTATGTAATGTCAGTCTGCCTTAATTTGTGAATCACTTTTAAGGCCTTTAAAAAAACAAACAAACAAAAAGTTCATGACTAGTGTTGAAGGAAAAACAACTCCCACCACTAATCATCAAAGATTGCTCAGTCCCTAAAATTACAGGGTTTGGAGTAAATCCAAACGGGACCGTGCTTCCCCAAATTCCTTATACTGCATTCCTGTGGACTTCCTGATGAAGCCAGTGTGAGGCATTTTCATTATCCAGTCACACACACACTTCCACCCTCCTGTTGTTGGTTTAGGATTTTCTTCCCCACAGGAGCCTAAATTCCTCAGGACATGGGGAGACCTCCTGAAAGGGTGAATAAGCAACTTAACACAGACCGAACATCCAAGGTATCTTGGTCAAACTCAATCCCCTCCCGGTGAGCTGACATACTCATATATGGCACCATTTGGGATTTGCTGAGACCCCAGAAGTCTGTTTTATTGACAGTTGTTCCTGTGTGGTCATCTGACATGTGTTCACAAAATTATTCATCATCATTTCTCAGAAGCGTATCAGCAGTGGGTCACTGTACTTGTGTAGCATACCAGATTCCCTGGCCATCAGGAAAAGGTAACAGCAAGCACTTATAAGTATCCTTACAAGGGCAATTCTTACAAGTAGGTGAGGACATTACACATGGAAATGGACACTGATGACAGCCTGGAGAGAGAAGTCCTAATGAGTGAATGAAAATTTTTGCTTTAAAATACTTGTTAAAGCCAGGCTGTGGTGGCCCATGCCTTTAATCCCAGCACTCGGGAGGCAGAGAGGCAGATCTCTGTGAGTTTGAGACCAACCCTGGTCTACAGAATAAATTCCAGGACAGGCTCCAAAGTTAGGGAAGAAACCCTGCCTCGAGGAAAAAATAAGGAAAAAAGAAAAAAGGAAAAACTTGTTACAAATAAATATGGTTGAACGCAACTCATTTGCTAACAAAATCATTAAGACTGGCACAATTAAAACCCACCTGTGCACTCTTTGGGAATGACAGGATTTTTCATAGGCAGTGGGGTGGGTGTGTGTGTGTGTGTGTGTGTGTGTGTGTGTGTGTGTGTGTGTGTGGTCTGTTTGTGTGCCTCTGTGTTGGGAGAGTGTGGGAACAGGTAAGTACCTCTCATTTCAGTTTCCACAATACAAACCAAAAGGTTGAGACGGAAAAGTTTTTGTCTAATATCTTGGATGACCTTGAGTCTAGATTTAGTCAACAAATGCTCATTGAGTTCTTCCTGCATGCCAAGTGCCAGAAGAACACACAATCCTGGCACTGAAGTGGATCACAACCAGGCAGGGAGGAAGACAGAAATGTGAACTCTAACACAGTGTGAAAGGCCTAAAAGAAGAGAAGGGGAAAGTGCTAATTATGGGCACCCAGGAGTAGGGGATGGCATTACTTTTTCCTGGGCAGGGCACAAAGAGGGTGGCGTGGATCGGAGGGCCTGAAGGAAGAGAACACACATCTGAATGGAAGGCTGCTGCAAGACAGCTTTAGAGAATGGAAGCAGACACCACACCCAGTTTCCAGTTCCTGGCCTTGCTGCTAGATCTGGTAGCTCAGGATAATGACAAATGTATTGAGCACATTTCTGAGTTTTTGATTTTTCCAAGAGTCTCGATCCAAGATTGAAATCAGGTTGGAAAACCTAAAACTTTAGGAGCAAGACAGTCAGGTCTTTTAATTTAGTACTCTAATTTTCCCTTACCTGTGGGCTTTCAGTAATAAGATGCAAATTACCACAGCCCTATGGGAAGTTAAATGCTTATTACACTAAGTCTAGAAACAACTGTAACAATTAAGCGTACAACATACACTCTCCTCTAGAGTAAAAGAGTTGACTATTCCTCCTCTTTCTTTTTACTTACTAATACCTTCTACTTTTCTATTCTCTCAAGAAACATTATCACCCAAGTGTTTCTTACCCCAGGGCAAAAGCTTACATATTCACAGACAATTTAAAAAATATAACACATGGGCTATTTTCATTGCCAAATGCAGCTGCAATTATGTATTTCTCTTGGATGCGTTTTATATTATTAAAACTTGTAAATACTTTATCTCCCTCAAGTTTTCCAGGCCTCTCTTGGCAGTCTTTTCTTTTTCCTCTGTCTTTCTAAGTGTCTAATATAATTTTCTGAATAGAACATCAATAAACTTGGCTGTTGAGTGCTCACCTTTTCCCAGTTTAGTCTTTGAAAATAATACGATCTCTTTCCAACAAAAAAACACCTTTGGCTTCTTATATTTTGTTTATTTCCCTACAGATGTCTTCCATTTCTCACCCTAAATTTCTGTGTTTTCTTTTGGCTCTCACATTTGAAATTCCTTTATAAGGTCAAAAGACTATGTTTAAGGATAGCCAGTAATACAGCAACCTTCATCACTCTAGAGATAATAAAACATGTCTCAATCACCAAGATATAAACGTCAGAATTATTCCTAAGCTCTACTTGCCTACTCATCGATATTTTAATTAAACAAGCCCTTTAAAAGCCTTCAATTAGAACCTGTGTTCAAATATAATAAATAAAACGGGGCTGGGGAGACAGTCCAATCAGTAGAGTGCTTGTCACACAACAGTAGGAACCTGAGTTCACATCACCCACACTTGTGTAGAGGCTTGGCACTAGTCATCTACAACTCAGCACAGTGCCATGGAGACAGAAGGTTCTTTGAAGCTCACTGGCCAGCTAGTCTGATCAAATCAGTGAGCTTCCAGCCCAGTGAAAGATTCAGTTTCAAAAAACAAGATGGAGAGCAACTAAGATATCCAATGTCAACCACTAACACTCCCCAAAACCATGCATCCATACATATGTACATACACACCTGCGTGTACACACATACACCTACACAAACACACCTGAACACACCCACACACCTGTAAACGCATGCATGCATGCATACACACACACACACACCTGTATACACCCATACACACACACACACACACACACACACTAAATAAAGCAATAATCTTCAGGAGGCATCCCCTTTGGTTTGCTGGTCTACAGAGAGGAAGCTACACTTAGCATGTTAACCCAGAGTTGTTTTCATCACACCAGCATTAACACGGAATATTTTGCCTGTTGTAACTTAAGTTCCTGGCAGCATGTACATAGGCACATGCCCCACTCTAAATCAAAGACAAACTGAAAAGAGTGATAACAGCTGTCTCCCTCAAGGGTGCTCCTGGAAATGTACCACTCAGAGTCCAGACTGCTGATGCCACAGAAACATTTTTTATTTTCCAGTCCTGAGCCTTTCTTTTTAGGCCAGAAGGTTAACTACAGCCTCGTAAAGACTCTTGTTTTACAAACTTTTATCACTTTTTTGACTCATGTTATTACATGCCACAGCACCAAAGGAATCTAAAGTTCTGGGCCCCTATGAAGATTTTGTTTTAGCAGTTAGTGCAGCCATGGTTTAATGGAAGAAGTCCTCACCAAGGATGGGCTGCTTGGCACTGACTTCTGGGAATAGCCAAACTACCAACAGCCAGAGACTGAAAGTCAAAATGAGGAGAACATGGAAGCAAGTGCACAGGATTTTCCCAAAGGCTTCCAAGGCACTTTGCCCTACAGCTTGCACAAGGTTTTGTCAAGGAATAGCTAGAAAAGGAGGGTCAACCACCAAGGTGGGCAATGTGGAACACTGGGCCTCCCAGCATCCACTCACTGCAACACACACACTCTGGCTGCTTCCAAGACAGAGTTCTGGGAGCCAGAGCTTCAGATGCTCAAAGTTTTTCAGCTAGAAGTCCCAATCAAGCAAGAAGAAATCCAAATAAAGGCCTATTAATATACCATGGAAGAATATAGGAAAACCTATCATAGGCAAAAGCTCGAGTTGGCAAATGAACACGACCCACACCTCAATGGCGATTTTCATGGCTACTAGCTATTATCTAGCAAATTAGACAATAAGAGGTAAGCTGAGGTCTGAAACAGGATTTAACTTTTGCTATCGCCGTCTGAAAATGAAAGAGCAAGTGCAGGCACAATATAAAATATCCACCCAGTCTATAGTCAACTGGTAACAGTTTTATAGATTGGAGAAAAGAATTATTGTAGGTGGGTGTAAAAAGCAAACTATTATAGAAAGTTAGAAAAAATAAGTTCTTAAAGGTAGGGATAGATGACCTGGGGAAATTAAAACCAGAATCAGTTATTTTTCGGGTTATATGCTATCATTTGGGAGTATACAAGAGTCAACAGATTTATCAATGAATAATGAATGACTGCAATTAACCAATCGGTGTCATTCTGGAAGGCTGTCCTTGTTAATGTGGAACAGCCCACAGACAAAGCAAACTAACGGATATATCTGCAGAAGGCAATGATGAGGGGCTCCCATTCTTTAGAGTAATATATTCACCAAGTTGGAGGCCCATACTGCCAAGCCTTCTGTGCAACATGCAAAGGAAGGTGGAAGTTTCTAGAAACTCTAAGAGGCAACTTCCCAAGCTTCAGTGTTGGCATCAACTTTGAAAACAATTTAAGTAAAGATGTGTTGGGTCACAGGGATACCAAAAGGCTCAGTCAGCAGCCAACAGACTGGGAGGATGGTCCTTCTGGTCCCTGTAGTATTTTATTCTTCCAATTTGAGGTACCAAGGAGCTACCTTCACCAATGCTCCTCCCGGCTCCCCACCACCTTCTGTGCACCAGTAGTTATGTTTCTTTAAATCCAGTCTGTTCCTTGAGGAAACTCCCTGGCAAGTGAAAACAGCAGCAAAGGTAGAAGAATGCAGAGAATCTGGCTGCTGCCTGCAGTCATTAGGAAGAGTGGCAATTACTCAGCTCTCCCCAGTGTCAGAGGCAGACAGGAGCCTGTGAATCAGGGCGAGTTTTGACCTGTCTTTGCCCAAGCTTCTCCCTCTGCAGTATGTCACCTACCTACCTTGGGCCCAGGATAACTGTAATAATTAACAGAGCAAATGAGAATGGAGAAAGAATGAATGTAACAGGCCAGTTTAGACTTGGGTGGTGAAGATTAGAACATAGTTAACAGTGACAGATTGCAGGCATTTCATAGATGTCACTAATGTCCCTATAATGATGTTTTTGTTCTTACCCATGTGTCCCAATAAATATAACTACAGCAGACTTCTTGGACTTTTCCTGCTGAGGCCTACAGTTTCCAGCACCTGGCTGAGCATCAGGTGGATGGCCTCCCCTCTTCCTTTACTCTGTAAACACAAGCTAATACCTGATCCTTGGCCAGCACTTGTGGGTCATAAAAGCTCAAATCTTATGACCAAAGAACAGCCTTAGGATCCCATCTGATTTCATCCCTCTCTGTTCATGTGAGTAACTGCCTAATTTCCTTTTGACAAATGAAGACAAAGCAAAGCTTTGGATAGGTCACAGAACTTTTGAGATGATAAAGGAAGATTAAGAAGCTGAGACTATTTTTCTTTTCTCCTTCAGCACACTGCGCTCATACATAAGAATCTAGTGACATTTACCTCTGTGAAAAAGCCTAATCAAACCCTTTCTGAAACAAGCCAGGACGCAAACATACATTCACACTTGGATGAAAATAGGGAGTTATTTAGCCTCTCGATTTTAAGTCATAGGCAGTGGTAATAATTTTCCTAAAAGCTGCCTGAAAATATATGAACTTGGATTCTTAAATCACATACAGCATGCCCATTCTTTTTAAAGTCACTTAAAGATCTGCTTTGATTGGCATAGACAGGATGGTCTGAAACCTACCTTACCTCACTTGGTTCACAGGGTAAACCAACCAAACAAACAAACAAGCTCCAACAAGAGCAGGTGGAAAGACTTCATTTTAGATATGCAGAATAATAAACTCCCATTCTGGGGATGGGGCCCTCTGCCTTTATCCTTGACATGCAAAGAGGCTGAAAGGATGTCTAAATAGTTCTTGCTATGGGCTGGTTTAGGGAGGAACATCCTCCATGCAGATCTGCCTCTTTGGGGCAGGTCTTCTGGAATTTCAAAGAGATGCATCACAATTCTTCAGCATCCAGATGCCCTTGGTTTGATCACAGTTGTGAACGCTTATTCTGAGGCCTTTGGATACGAAGCTGAGTAAGTTCCCTCCAGTAAGTGGGGCTCTGCCAATGCAGGTCCCATCCTGCCCTGACAGAAATTCCTTTCTGTCTAGAATCTGAGGTGTTTGTTTATATATATTTTTTTTTTTTTGAAACGCTAAACAAGACAGACAGGGCTCTATTTACAGCTTACAGCCTAAAAGAAACAAACAAACAAAATCCCTTGGGATAGCTGGCTGCTAAAGACTTAGTTTAAACTTTTAGAGTAGATGTGTCAAATCCTCAGGAATTAGAAATAATTTTTTAAAAAAGACACTCTAAAAATATAGCCAGCCCTTAATTTCCTTTATTGATTTATGTGATTTAATTTAAAAGTTTTATGCATATGAGTGTTTTGTCTGCACATATACATGCATGCCTGGTGCCCACTCAAGCCAGAAGAGAGTGTCAGATTCCCTGGAGCTGGAATTACAAGATTGCTGTGAGCCACCATGTGGGTGCTGGGAGTCAAAGCCAGGTCCTCTGGTAGAGCAGCTAGTTCTCTTAACCATTGTGCCATCTCTCCAGCCCCTTAATTTTCTTTCTTACATATGTGTAAGACAAGTGTTCTCAGAATGTTTCTAATTAGAATGTTATACGTGGGTTTCACAACCCTTGGCATACTAGATAACCTGCAAATATAAATATATATATATATGTATATATACATATAGAGTCATTTTATATATATATATTTAGTCATTATATATATATATGTATATATATATATATATATATATATATATGTCTGTTTCTTCATTTTGATTATAGGCTATGTGTTTGAATACCAACACTGCTGTTAAAAGATGGGCATCTCAAAACAGTTGCTAACAGAGTATCTGGGGGGGGGGGGAGTTCCAGTTTCTGCTATGTTGAAAAGTTTGGTTGTCCACCCAAGTCAACTCTACATGACTGATGGGAGGATTGTAGGTGTTTCCATCAGGTTCTTTCTTCTTGCTCCACAGCAGCCAACAGAAAGCATCCATCTTGGGAACTCTGAGCTAATATTTATGTTTTTACTAAATGATTCTCATTTCTAGGCGAGAAGGAAGGACACACAGCTAACACTGTGGACCACACCTACACTGGGAGGCAGAGTGTCAGATATTTTAACTGTGGGATGTTTGTCCCTTCCTCTGGGACATAGACTCTCCACAGATCCCAGGAGGCCAATCCTTGGTCACCTTGAGGCACTCACTCACTCACCTGAAAGGGTACCACATGCAAGATGGAGACCAAAGAACAAAATATACCCTGGCCCTGGCTCTCATGACAACATGTGCCTTGGTACCTTTTTAAAGATATGAATTTGAAGCAGTTCTTTGAAAGCAAGAATTCAAAGCCTAGAGCCAAGCAAATGTTCACATTCCGCCTAACTCCACGGGGCCTTCAAATTAGGGTTACCCTAGGCCAAAGGAAGGAACACCTTGTTCCCTGGACTATAGAGTCATTTTCTCTGGGATAAACATCTGAGGCCAGAATTACCATCCTGAGGCTCCTGTGGAAAGAGTATGTGTGGAGGAGGTGTGAGTCTATCCACAAGCTGACTTCTAAACTTACATGCAGGGAAAGCTAACAATGATGACAATAAGGGATGGTGCAAGTTGGAATTAATATTAGTTATTTTTTTAAAAATCTACCAAGGGCAGTATTTAGCATTGAAGTGTAAGCATATAATCTTAGAGTACTCATCTCTATATAATTGCCTACAATATATATCCGTATTTGTTATTTATGATCTTCACTAAAATTACTTGATGGAAAGCTCATGATCCTTCAGGTTTCCAGGAGAAAGGGCCAAAGCCAAGGAAAACTAACCAAGGTTTGTTTCCCAGTTGTAAAGTGAGTCAAGGTATGAACACGGGTTCTTTCTAGGCTCAAGACCCATTTTTAGTGTTGTTGGTGAACAAGAATGGGATAAAAGTATAAAGAGAAGACACTCCTGGGTGAAGCTGAACCATCCATGTCTGGTGGTCAGAGCGAAAGTTAGGGGGCTCCTCTCAAGTGCTCAGTACTTCTCTATCTCAGGTTTCACCATCTAGGACTGCCCCAACACATGGCCCCAGACTTCCCTATCCATCATTAAACCATGACCTCTATGGCAACAGGGCCCTACCTTATTTACTATGATTGAAATACTATTGTCATGACAGTTTTCAGACACCCGTATTCATCAACTTCATGCTACAAAAGCTGAACATGTGACTGGGAATGCTCCTGGGCGTAACCCTACTGTCCTCACAGGAGGGTGACAACTGCCAGGTTCCAGCCCAGGCTTACTGAATCAGAATCTGCTCTGTTTGTTTAGGTGTGGGGGTCAGGGCCTTGCACATGCTCCACATGTGCTCTATACCACTAAACTATAATCTCTAGTCGCCAAACCTGCATTTTTAATAAGCTTCCAGGTGACTGTGAGCTGTTAAACTTTCAGAAACCTGGTTTTTACAAAAGAGTGTATCAGGATTTTATAACACAGAAACCAGACCCACGGCAGATGCCCATTAAAGTAATTTGTGGGCAGATGTTTCTCTGGTTAGCTGGAGCTCCCTAACTTAACAGGGCAAAGAGGGTGAGTGGTTAAACTAGAGAGGAATGGACTGCCCAAACTTCTGGCTTTAAGGTCTGGATCACACACATCAGCAGGTGGGCCTGGAGTTCTGATGGGGGCTGATGGGGGGTGGGTGGGGAGATTGAGCTGTGCCAGCACAAGCTGTTCCCTTAACTCAAGACAGAGCTATGCTGACCACCAGTGTGACATCCACCCCCAACCCCATCCACCTGAGGAGTTCTCAGTAAAATCCTGTAGAACGTAACATAACGTAATGTAACGTAACATAACATAACATAACAGGCCTGACAACCTGAGCTCAATGCCTACCACCTATAGGACAGTAGGAGAGAACCAACTCCCAAATCAGTACATTACTGATTAGAGAGAATTTAGCAACACCCCACCACCACGTCCCCAGGTGAAATTCTAGCCCACTGGGAGGAGAAAAAAGATCTAAATGTAAAATTTCAATGATGTAACACAAAGAATTTCAGAGCTTCTATTTATCCAAAATAGACAAACTCTGCTGTTATTATTTAGAGACGGTATAACTAACAGGTCTCAAGTTTAACTAGCTGCAATAGTGCTGTTGGGGAACGCCTAGAGGCCAGACTAAAGAACTTGAACTCGTCAGTAATTGGTTCCTTTTTCTGGGAGCGCCACCTTCTATCTCCCAACAGTGACTAAAGAATGTGAAGGTTGAGTGGAGTGAGCCCAGTGAAAAGCCTTGCTGTATGTCAACTGTTATCCTCTCTGGTGACTCCTGGGGGCTGGAGGGAGTTCTTACCACAACCCTGTGATTAACCCTGATAGCCAGAGAGGGAAACCCAGGCTCAGAAGAGGATTCTACACCAGACACCAAGTGCCTGACCTTCGCACTCATCCACTAAAGCACGGACATTTCTTGTCTTCAGAATAAAATGGGGGCCGGAGTGGGAGATAAGGACTTGAAATGTGTACTTTGAAACTAACAAAGAAAAATAAAATCCTTTAAAAAAAAATATTTTTGTTCCAAACAGACACTTCTGTATTTACTGTGAGGGCATCCTTACAGCAGGCGTACTCCAGCCTCTGCCCATCAATGGAAAAGGGTTTATCTAGGGATAGAGATTTCAGATCCGAACCAGCCAAGGCAAGAGGGTGAGAGAAGGTGAAGAGGGAAGAGCTGTTCATCCAGAGACCCCACCCACTTCTGCCACTCTCTGGTACCTGCTCAGAGCAAGACAGAATAAAGGGGGGGGGGATCCCACAAAATGAAACCTGCCATGGTGAACCACAGCTAGTGAAGTATTGAGGATGCAGGTTCCTTCTCAAATGCTGGACATACTATGAAGCCTTCCTGTAGCGGTTCTGAAGAGACGAGGAAAAAGTCTACATCTTCCCCTCAAGCAAGAACGCTTCAAGCCTCGAAACCTCTGATTCTCATAGTTATAAATCTTACCCATATACTCCACAAGTGAGAACACAGAATCAAACATCATCTTTACTTGGTTTGAACTTACATTGTTCCAACCACCTTTTTGGGGTGGCTGGCAAGGTCTGTCTTGACTAAAGCAGTGTCAAGACAGTCCCTCATATTGGGCTGACCCCAACCATTAAATTATTTTCATTGCTACTTCATAACTGTAATTTTGCTACTGTTATAAATCATAATATAAATTTCTGCTATGCTGGATATCTGAGGAGACTGCCAAAGGGGTCATGACCCATAGGTTGAGAACTGGGGTACAGAGTGGGATACTTCGTAATGATCCCCAGACTCCCTGGCTTCCTTCTTCCCCTGTCCTCAGCCTTGTATACAGTGTGTGGGGGGGGGCATATATCAATGAACGAGTGACAGACTTTTTGGCAAATGTGAGCCTGGTCTTTGAAAACAATGCTTTGGAAAATGAGATCTCTGAGATGACAAAAATGCATGCCTACTCGCTACTCCATCATGCTGTCCTCAAAGAGTTAAGTGGCCTATACTGATGTGTCTCCACCATCCCTACACAAAATGTCCCATCTGGAACATGGGGGAACAACAGGCCTGGCTCAGCCAAACTTGTCCCCCTTACAGTCACCCCTCCGCCTCCCACCCCACCTCGTTTACAGTTGAAGGCTTCCTTGTCATCTCTCCTGCTGGCACGTTTCCTGAGTTAATCACACCCACATTTTTCAGGAATTTCACAATTAATCTCTGGAATGTGTTTTGGATCATTCTTCAAAGGATGATATAGTTGTGCTAAGATGAATCCAATGTTTTGTTTTGTTTTTCTCCTCTTCTCATTCCTTATCCTTTAGTCTACCCACTTTCTGGGCTCACCATCTTACCTGAATCTGCAAACTTCATAATACTTGCACCCTGCATTCCCCCAGACTCCTCACCATGACCACTGGATAGGAACATGGAGAACAGAAACCTGTACCAAATGCCCCAACAGCTCCTATAAATGGATGCAATATCGAGGGTTTGGGGACTGTTCACTTTTCTCCATGAATTAAGCTGTCTGGGGCAGATGGGGTGGCTTAGCCTGTAAAGGTGCTTGCTGCCAAGCCTGACAACCTGAGCTCAATGCCTACCACCTATAGGATAGTAGGAGAGAAGCAACTCCCAAATGTCCTCTGACATCCACAAACACACAGTGGAACACACACTCACAGACACACACACACACACACACACACACACACACACACACACACACACACACTCACAGTCTCTCCTCTCTCTCTCTCTCTCTCTCTCTCTCTCTCTCTCTCTCTCTCTCTCTCTCTCTCTGTCTAAAATGTTTTATAAATGAATGCAACTTCTGCTCACAACTGTACTCCCAACACACTGCTTGCAACATCTCCTGGTCTATTGTTAACCACATATTACCAGCAGCAAATATATCTCCATACCTGCTGTTTTTGCCTTTCTGCTCTACAGTATGCACCTCATTTGTCCTCTGCCAAGTGTTTTATGTGACAGGACTCCTTAACAACAGTGAGAACTCTCTAAGCTTGACAGTCAAAATGAAGGTCATTTTTTGTCCTGGTGTGTGTGTGTGTGTGTGTGTGTGTGTGTGTGTGTGTACAGTGAAAAGCTGGTCCTTCCCGTTTTGTCAATATTTACTCTGACCAGGAATTAATTACTTCCTTGTTTACTTGAATTGGTTTCTCTTCCCATACCCCATTAACATATTTAAGATGCCCTCTGCTTGCCTTTGTCCCAGGCATCAAAACACAGATGCTACCTAAAGACTTCTGAGGCATAGCTCAAAAACAAGAGTTTGGAACCGCGGGTTCCTCTCCTTTATTTCAGTTGTAAAAATCCAGTCTCTTAACTTCACATGGCTCCCAGAGAGTAAAGGGGGCAGTTTCCATGTGCCTCATGCCCAGACAAATGTTTTGGTATGTCTCCTTGTCCTGGGCAACTGTTCTCTGGGCCCTCCTCTCACATCCCCCACTCTCTCCAAGCAGGCATCTTTGCTACTAAGTGTCCCAGGAGACCAGTAAAGAAACTGGAACTTCACAAGAATGGTTGGTTCAGAACACAAAACCTTGCTCTTTGCTTTAAGTTGCCACCATATGATCCTTGCTGATCTGTGGTCCACAGGGGAGGGGAAGCTGAAGTACCTGGGAAAACTGAGTTGTGACAGAGGTTTTTAATCGGCAGTAATTTTGAAAACAGTAAAACTTTCAGTTCCATACAGACCGGGGCCACTGAGTGAAAGCTTCAGAAGATGTCCATCTGCAGTCATGGACACCTGATTCTAAAGCAGCAGGTCTTCAAGGCGAAGCTCTATGGTGTCCACACTGTCCCTAAGCAATCTGTACCCACAATGTCAAGCTCAAGCCTGCAGCTTCCTCTTTATTACCCTAAGACAAGGGCTGGTCCTACTTCTCCATCTTGCCTGGCCATAAGTGAAGCATAAAGTTCCAAAAGCAGTTCTCACTGTCCAATCAAAACATTCTCTCTACACAATCTCACTTCATGCATTCAGACCCCTTAAAGAGATCTCCCATCCAGAGGTTTAGAAGCCAACCTTGTTTGTCTGGATTGTAGGTAATTTCCCTGGAGACCGATGTCTGTCCAAGGAAACAGTCCAGACAGGATTCTATAAGAGGCCAACAGGCATACTCACTAGATGAATGTTAACAGGAAAGGGCAAAGGCACCTGCTAAGAGGGAGAAACTTTGGGTACCTGGCTCCATTTTCCATCTTTCAAATGTGCATAGTCACCAATCCAGGATTTATTTAACATCATTCTCAATGGAAAGAAGAGACCCCAGTGCACATGGCACTTGATTTTTAGGTCTTGATTCCTAGTCTTACAGAAATTAATCTTTTTCTTCAGAGTTCTTCTTATGGTTAGGATTGTTCATGTATTTTTAAGGGTCAGTATGACATAAAAAACCTGAAACAATGAGTCACATGTGCAAAAGGGTCCATTTTGGTGTTTTGTACTTAAAAACACCATTTCCCAATACTCCCAACAAAGTCAGTATGGGAATAACATGCCAGAAAGTTGACAAACAGTATAAATGTGTACTTAAGTCATGTCTTCGAAAGCAGGTGGATTAGTCATATTTTTATGGCATGAAATATGTTTCGCAGGGTAGCCAACTAAATAAGCTTTCAAAAGGCTTTTCATTAACAGATACAGCCAGTAGGGGTCATTTTAGTGCAAAAAATGCAGTGTGAGACTTTCAACATGACTAAAATATATCCGTTTCTATTCATGTGAGTTATGATAATACACACAAATTTCTGAATAAAAATGGAAACTGAGGGAAGTACTGGCCATTGAGAAATTCTATGCAAAGTTACAGGAAAAAAACAGAAAGAAAAAAATGGGGGAGGGAGAACATCTTCTAGATAATTAGTGACCAGAAGATTCCTCTAATCCTGGAAAAAAGGGAGGGGGGGAGGACTCTTCAGCTAACTTATGTTTTCCTTATTTTTAAACGAATGTGAAAATGTCTGAAATTTTAGATACACAGTTGAAAAGGCCTCTCTAAATCTAACAATTACATCATGCCAGAAAACACTGCCTCTTGTACCTTGATTTCGTGGGTTTAAGATTCTATTTGGCTGCTGCATGTAGTGAAGGAAGAAGGAAAGGAAGCAAGAAAGGAAGGAAGGGAGGACCAGAGGGGGCACAGAGGGAGGGAGGGGGAATGGGGTGACTGGGATGTGCTCAGAGCATTCAGCTGAAAACAGGCCTTCAAAACGAAACATGTTTCCAGAGAACACTAATTGAAATACAATCATGTCAAGAAACACTTCCAAGCATTTTCAAGGCCAGTACTCATTGCACCTGGTGTTACCAGGGGAAAGGCAGCCATGAGGGATGCATCAATTCAAAGGAATGACAGGCTCCCCAATCAACTGCCAAAATCATTCCATACTGTGACATGGGGCATTGCTGCCAAAATACTTGATTACTGTAAATGTTCCCCCAAGCATTTCCTTCACCAGAAACACATGAAAAAACAAACAAGGGTCATACTCTCCTGAGCCTTCCAAAGTCCTTCTCAGCGTCCCGCAGTTTCCACTGCATTTAAGCATGCTCCTTTACATTTTTATGGGAGGTTGGGTTAAGTTAGGCACTCCACGAAGCAGGGTTCAGAGAGCACCTTTTAGTCTAAGTCATTTAGAATGCCTACAGTAAAAACACACATGAAATTCTATCAGCCTGTCTGATGACCATTTTCCCTGAGCTGAGAAACAAACCCACGTTGTAAAAGGACACCATGAGGGCCATTTCTGGGTGTCAGGAAAATGAGGGCACTGTCCAAAAGAAACCAGGCCCTTCACTCATTACTGCCCACTAGCTTCCAAAATCAGGAAGGTCTCCCCGATTTTCCACTAACTGTCCAAAACCTTACAAGCATGGGTAAAAATAAATGCGCGTGTGTATTTAAGGAGTTACCACAGCCCTAAAGCCTTTTCACACACCCACTTTTGTCCTTAAGGTTGCCACCTCCTATTCCATACCCCAGCACAACAAACAAGCATATATATATATATATACACACACACACACACACACAAGGATGCTTCAAGATAAGCCCATGTCTCAGGGGCTGGCTGACAGTGGTGAAAGCACAGGTCAGCTGCTCCTCCTAGGCACAGAAAGACTGCTGAACCCTGATCACTAGCAAAATACCATGAACAACACCGTGGCCCCAAGTCTGAGCTCTAAGAAGGCAGAGATCCCACTTGTACCAGATAATTCAGCCCATTAGCAAAATAAAAGAACTCACTACAATCTCTCTAGACCCCAAACACATCAGGCACCTTTAGGCTGAAATACAGCCACATGCAGATGGAGGCCCACAGCTTTCCAAACAGGGAGGCTCCACAACCAACGCCCCCACCCTCAATACACCTCCGCACCGCCACCGTTACACAATGCACCACGGAGAAGCCAACTGAGCAGACTCTGCTGTCAAACAAACAAAAAGACATCATCACCAGCTTGGGAAACACGCGGATGTTGGATCTTGAAAGGAAACCTCTTTCAGTGAGCCATAACTTTTCAACCCAGGTGCAGCCCCCACCCACCCTAATCCTTTAGTCGTCCAGAAGAGTAAGCCTTTGACCGTTTCCAATAGGCAAATAAATGAGTAACCACCATGTGTAACTTCGCCTGGGCTGACATATTCCGGAGCTGAAATTGATTTATTACGCGAAGGAGGAGGAAGGAGGTGAAGGAACAGCGCAAAGAAAAAATAGTATAAGAGTCACACAGGAAGAACAAGCACAGGTCTACTCCGCTATCAGAAACAGGCTGCACGGACTGCGTACAACCCTGGGTGTCACACTGCGCTATGCGGGCAGGGCAGGGCGGCAGGGGCGGACTCCCCAAGGGGCTCGCATGTGCTAGCCTCTGCAGTGTCCCTCGAACGCGGTAACCCCTGCTTGGGGCGAGGAAGGGCCACCCAGTGTAAGCCCAGATCAGTGCACGCGTGCGTGTCTATGCGGGGTAGAGAGGAGCTCACCCGCGAAATCCAACCTCGCCCAACACTGGGCAGGCACCTAGGGCACCCTCCCGGGGACAGCGGCGGTCCCTTCTCCCCGGGAACCCTCTCTCCTCTGGGAAAAGTCTCAGGCAAACTTTGTTCGGCGCGGGCCAGGTGGGAGGGGGCGCGCGGCAGGGCGGCCGTACCTTCGCAGACGCCCACTTCGTACTCGGTGATGGAGTCGCCATTGAGCGGGGGGCGGATGACACAGCGCAGCCCCCGGTCGCAGGCTCCATGAAGCCCATAGGCTCCACCGCAGCTCTCGTTCCTCTGGCGGGCACACATGTAGCAGCAGCCGCAGACGCCCTGCACGATGCTCCCCGGGCAGCTCCGAGGCTCCTCGCACTTGGACTCGTCACAGGGCAGGCAGACTAGCGCCCGGGTGCCTGAGCGCGCCAGCAGCAGCAGCAGCCCCAGCAGCGAGACCGAGAGGTGCCCGCAGCCGGCCAGCCCCCTGCCCCCCGCCACCAAGTACATCCTCCTGCGCCGCCGCCTCCTCCTCGCAGCCGGGCCGGGAGCCGGGCGGGCGCCCTCCCCTGCGCGGGGCACACGCGCCTCCGCCGCTGCACCCGCAGCCCGCGGTCCTCGTGCCCCCCTAGGGGCCCCCGGGGTGCTCCTCCCCTCGCGGGGCGAGGCCCCCGCCGCCCCTGCGGGCCGCGCCGACCCGGAGCCCACGAGCGTTGGCGCCAGCGGCAGCGGTGGCGGGTGGCTTCCCCTCCTCCTCCTTGTCCTTCTCCTCCCGGGCGGGAGGGGGAAAAGAGGAAAAAAGTTTCCTCGCGGCAGCTCCGGTTCAACCCAAACTTCTGGCGGCGGTGGTGGCTGCGCTCCGCTCCCGAGTAGGGAGTAGGGCTGGTGGCTCCTTCTGGTCCTCCGCTCTGCTCCTGAACGCCCGCTCAAGACGACGGCAGCGCAGCCTCCCGGCCGGTCCCCGCCTCCCGAGCCGCCGAGTGGGCGCGGTAGCACAGCAGAAGGTCCGCGGCGTCCGCTCCGTGTGCCCGGCTCGCCTCTCTCCCGCGCCGCTCCTCCGGGCGCTTGTTTATGGCTGGAGCCTCCGCCGCTCCGGCTGCGCCCTCCCCCATCCTACCTCATCCCCCCCCCCTCCCCGCGCCGCGCGCTGCTCATTGGCTGCCCCCCCACCCTCGGGCCGGCCGGCCCCCTCCCCTCCCCCTCGCCTCCCTCCGGGGCTGCCCGGGCCCTTCCTCCCTCCACGCCTCCTCCTCCCCCTCTTCTTCCTCCGCAGCCCCGCCGTACCGAGCTGGCCCTGCAGCGGCTGATCATCGGGGCTCGGGCCCGGGCCCCGCGAGCGCGCTGCGGCCGGGGATCCGAGACAGTCGGAGCGACGCTAGTCCCCGCCCGCACCCGGCCACGAGGGCTAGCCTGGGAGCACCGTGGGGGCGGGACGGCTGCACCTCGGGGTGGTAGTTTTTTTGAGTTTAAGAGAGTGGTGGGGATCCCAGCAGGATTGCTGCAGCCTAGGCTGGGCACTGGCCCGATCGAACCCCTGGAAAGGGAAGCGAATGCGTGGAATTTCCGCAAACTGGACGAGAATCCATCTTTCACTCGAGCTGGGAATAGACTTTGTAAAAGATATTATATAATGGAGTCTTGGGAAGCCCGAGACGTCTCCAGCCAAACTGCTGGTGGGTTTGAGTGCTTTAAATGGGCTAGGTAAATATTCTGAGCCGGGATTGTGTTGGGGCGGGCTATACCTCGAGTTGAATTTTAACGATCCACATTCTGTATGTCTGTGTGGAGGTGCTGTCTCATGGGAGGGGTGACTGGAAAGTAACAGAGCTGAACCCTTCTCTCTGGAGTAAGGCTCAGTACTGGATTACAAGTCTTGACATGAGGCTGGACTGGGAGACGTATGCATCCTTACATGCCACCTGACACTGCCGTTTTGTTTTTCAAGCTCGTAAGCAAAAGAGGTGGGCTTTCCTTTCCCTCCTCCCATTTGGCTTTCTTTAAAGAATTTATCGTGCGTTTATTAATAAAGAAGATATGTGGTAATATATTCTTTATGATGAGCCTAGAAACAACGTAAGAGAGGCACTATGCACGTGTTTCCCTTCCATAGATTTCACAGGAGGTTCTCCCAGCGATGGCTCTGACCACTGATCAGGATAGAATGGTGGTCCTTTCACAGGTTCCTTAGTAACCCACCCCCCCACAGGATAAATAAAATACATTAACAAAAGCAAAAATTGGCTTGGATCATTATGTAAAACAGGTCTGGTGCTGTGGCAGGCATGAAGTGGGCTTGGCTGCTTGACATGGTCTTGCTGCAGATAGGTGGCAGCCAGTGAGACCAGGAACCAATGAACCAAGAGTTAATGGCACCAGTGTTAAGAGAAAGGACACAAAGATGCCTTTGGAATCTTGTTTGTGGAACAGATTTGTATTTCTAGAGAATGTTTTGGTTTAACCACGGTAGTATTCAACAACAACAACAACAACAAAAAAAAATAAGCTAAAGTCACCAATAGAATATTTCCCTAGCCAATGACATCAGAAAACTATAAACGTTTGTGCTGAAGAGAGGACATGTTTCATTAATTATACTGATTGTTGAAGAAGGAGAGCATAGGAAACCTTCAGTACTGGAAAGGGCAGAAGCACTCCCTTTTCTTGGGGGTTTAAACTGCTGTTGGAGTGACTATTTTCCAGGCATTTGCAGCACATTTTAAATGGTCAAACTAGATCATCTCCAAAGGTACTCATACCCTGTAGCCCTCTAAAAAAAGAAGGAGTGAAGTCATTTGCAACTTGCTAGGTTTTCTTTTAGCAAAACCAAATAGTAAAGCACATAATAAATGTTTGTGTCTTGTTGCCCAAGGAGGCATCAGAATTTCACAGTGGGATTTGCCAACAAACTGTCACCATTGGACCTTGTTATAATTCCTTCCACCCCTACAGAGGTTATCTGTTCTTCTGTTCAAATGCAAGAATAAAGACATTATTTAAAACATAGCAGATAACATTGTTAGATTCAGGAAAAGCCAAGGTCAGGAAATAGAGAAGAGGCAAAAGTGAAAAGAGACTGTAGTTTGAGAGGGGTGTGCTAACCTTTGTCTAAAGTTTCACTCTTTGTGTGTTGGCTTCCCTTTCCTTTTAGGGCAATATATTAAGGACTGGGAACCACTACAGATCTGAGCACGGACAAGCAACAAAATGGAGGCCACTACCCATCCTTGAGACTCCATAGGTAGAAAAACTTAAAAATAGAATCGTGATAAGAAAGATTGACAGTCTTAAAAAGAACTAACTTAAGAAAATTTGGCTACATGTAGTTCTTTGCCCTAGAATTAAGACTTAAGAGTGAATAGGATTCCTGAACACAGTAACTAGTAGCAGGTGAAACAGTTCCAAGCCTTTACCAGATTATCTGAAACTGGTATTTGAGCTAGGGGTTCTGTCAAAACAATTCTTTTCCAGGATTCTGCAAGATATAAGGTGTCCAGATGTCGAGGCAATTACAATATATGAGATCCTGTCATCTTCAGGGACCAGACTAAGGGTGAGGAAAGAGGGTGGTTCTGCTTAACATAATTAACAAATGGATAGCAAGTTATAAAATAGGTTGGGAAAAGTTATATGGGCCCTGAAAGACCTTTAAAAATATTAAGAATTAGGGGTTATATGGAATATGATTTAATGCCTCATTCTCTGAGAACCCTAAGCATGTTTCATTACCTGTTCTACAGCATTCCCAAGTGCCTCTGATTGTAGTGTTGATTATGCTATAACACAGTTACTAAGTACCCATGTACTTGCCAGCCATGGATTGAAAAAGGGAAGAATTCCACACACAAAAAAAGGCACTTGGATATTTTGTCTGACCCATCTCTCTTAGTAAGCATCGCTAAACTAAGCATATGGAAGGCACAGTTCAAAAAGGAAAGTGTCTTACAACCTGGAGGAGTGGGGGTATGACAGCCTGCAAGCAAAAGAGGTCAGAGTCTTTCTGATGGAGATCTAGAGGGAAGGGACAGTCCGCCCTCTATTGGCCACTAGGCAGGTTGGACAAGAGTAGGAGGCACTGTGAAAATCCAAGTGCCCAGTTGGGGGCCCTGCAGACAGTAGGACAGTGAGTGTACTATGTAGTAGTACTTCTATGTAGAAGTACTATGAGAACCTCCCAGGCCCATGCAGTGTGTAGCCCAGATTTCCGACTGGAGTCACATTCTCTGAGATGGGCATGCTCTTTATGTGTCTTTGAAGTGGAAAGAAACATGTAGACATTGTCTCTGAATAAGACACATGCAGTATTAAAATAGAGCTATACAACCTGGCACTGTGGCATGTGCCTTTAATTCCAGTACTCGGGAGGCAGAGGCACATGGATCTCTGTGAGTTCAAGGCCAGCTTGGTAAACAAAGCAAATTCCAGGACAGCCAGGGCTGTTTCACAGAAAAACCCTGTCTTGAAAAACAAACAAACAAACGAACAAAAAAGAATAGAGTTATACAAGAGAAAAAAATCTTTTATTTTATAAAAACAAAACAAAAAATGCTGCCTACATATCAGAGGAAACCATGATGACAATAGGCAGGCTTCATTTATCCTATTCCTCCTGTCTCCCTGATTCCTAGATAGTTTTACCATATAAGGATACCGACCAAGTCTAGTATAAGATCACTTTAGAGATAAAGATAAAGTCCTAGATTGAGGGCTCAGACCGTTCTTGATCTGATGCCTGGGCTATGTTGTCACCATCCAGTATGTCACATTTAAGGAAGTTCTTGTCTCATCTACTTTGTCATTGTATAGCAGATGTTTCTGAGACACCGAGTAGCAAGACTTGTGCACTGAACGAGTTCTTTTTAAGGTTCCACCAGAGCCTTGCTCTTCCTTTGTACAAGTTTCAACGGGTGTTTCTGCATTCCAAAGCAGTTCACTCCTCTGTAAGATGGAGACAAGAATCCCAACTTTATAGGGTATTGTATCAAGAAATACATGTTCTATGCTATTTTTATTGTGAGAATATAATGAGTGCATTTCCAAGTTTTAAGCTTGAGATGGTGATTCACCCAGCATGGCTCCAGGGAATGACCTGATGGGTGGAGAGGGATGAAGAAAAGATGAACTCACAGACACATAGGAAAGCTGGGATCTGGTGGATTGGGCTCTCTGATGTAGAAGCTTCAGCCCCTTGGAAGCTCTGGCTGTAACATGAGGGTGTGGAGAACAGCTCCAGTAATTTCTGCACACATGACCAACATCTGAGCATGGACCAGAGGGATGTTTTTCTATGCCTCTGAGCCTCTCTGGGAAAGGCTTTGCCACCTCCATGGGTCTTTGTCATATCTGTGCCCATGTCAAAAACATAACATTTACTCAGAACTTAACTGTCTTCCAACAAGACAGAATCCCAACTATCTATTTTTTTTATCATATATTGTTACATGACATCAGTTTGCCTTTTGTTTACTTTTTAAAAAACTTATTGGGGTCCTCTGCTACATCTGCTGTGGCACTGTGCATCAATCTTGGGGGTTTTGGATTTTGAACTTATCTTAAGGGGCAGTAAGTAAAGATGATGATAATAAGCAATCGCTAACACTTTATTTTCATGGGTATTTCACCTGCATGTATGTCTGAATCTCTTGCATATTTGAATCCTCTGGAAGAGCAGCCAGTGTTCTTAAATATAGAGCCATATCTCCAGCTCTGCAGCTAACATTTTTCAGTGTATTCAGCATTTTATAGAGGTTATTTTTATTTGTCTACCAAACCTTCTATCAGTCCAAAACTGGAGCTCACATTCTACTGGGGAATGGCTTAAGTTATCTCCATTTTACAGGTGAGGAATTTAAGGCATAGAAGACCTTGTTTATGGATAGTAGGTTTGGACTACATGCATGTTTTACCAGAAGAGCCTATCTATTTAATGGTTTTCTACAGTTAATAGGGCAGAAGTGCAGACTCAGAGTAGATGGGTGCAATAGGGCCCTGGTTCAAGAAAGACAGCGATTGTAACTTGGATAAAGGAACCTAGAAATAGCAACATGGATGAAATCAGAGGCTTTGTTCCCTTGTCATTGCACTCTGTTTCTTTCATAAACAACCCCTCTGTCTTCCCACTGGTGCCATTGAATTAAGGGTATCACCTTCAGATGCTTCTATCCATTGATTGAAGTGCAGTTTTGTTTTCTGTTTTCTATGTCCTTGATAATACAGGTGGGTGGTATTCCTAAGGGAGTTCTATATCAAGAGAGCCTAAGACCAGTTGAGTAAGGCTGAGAAAGCTCCAAATAGGAAGTGGTATTTGTACTCAGACTTTAAGAGTAACTCTGAAACCAGGCCATGGGTGCATGCTTTTAAGCCCAGCACTTGGGAGGAAGAGGCTAGTGGATCTCTGAGTTTGAGGACAATCAGGGCTACATAGTCAGAACCTGTATAAAAAAAAAAAAAAGAGAGAGAGAGAGAGTAACTCTCAGTTCACCATTCACACTTGCTCAGGCGTTTTGAACTGTGAGCAATACCATCCACCTTAGACAAAAACAAAAATGAAAGAAATGATCAAAAGACAAGGGGAGAAAAAGACAGAAAGAAAAGAGAGGAGAGAGAGAGAGAGAGAGAGAGAGAAAGAGAGAGAGAGAGAGAGAGAGAGAGAGAGAGAGAGAGAGAGGAGGGAGAGAGAAGGGGAAGAAGAGGGGAAGAAAGGAAAGAAGAAAGAGAGCGAAAAAGAAAAGAAGAAAGAAAAAAGGAAGAAAGGCAGGCAGGCAGGAAGGCAGGGAGGAAGGAAGAAAGAAAAAGTAACACTCAGTCTGACCATTGAGCATGTTTCTTACACATCGGGGAAGGCTTATTTTCCCCCATAAGATGTGAAATATAAAGTAAGATATACACACCCTAGTTTGTAATTGCTTTATTGTTCACACAGGTCCTTAGAATCAATAGCTGCATCTTTATACTACTGATGATGAAAATACCATTGAATGGGTTACACGTTTCATGGATGTCATATAAATATACCTTTAGAGTTTTTGTTTGCTTGATACACATTTTCACTGTCACAAATAAAGTTAGGGTGACCCTAAAATCATCAAATACTTGTTGGATTATTTTCTTTGGTAAATTTCTAAAGTGGTGAAGATAGAGTTTCTGTTCCACCTAGTCTTACCACCCTTCAGTCGCAAATAAACACACCCAAACAAACAAACGAACTGTTTGGCTGATGGCTCAGGCTTCTTATTAGCTAGCTCTCTTACTTATTAACCCATTTCAATGAAACTGTGTATCACAACAAGGCTATGGCTTACTGATAATGTGTCAGCATGTAATTCCTTCCAAGGCTACATGGCATCTTCTCCAATCTCTCTCTCTCTCTCTCTCTCTCTCTCTCTCTCCCTCCCCCCTCTCTCTCTCTGTGTGTGTGTGTGTGTGTGTGTGTGTGTGTGTGTGTGTGTGTGTGTTCCTCTTTTCAGTATTCCTGGTCTGGTAGCCCCGCCTATACTTCCTGCCTGTCTATTGGCCAATCAGCATTTATTCACCAACCAATAAGAAAAACATATATTTACAGCATGCAGAAGGACATCCCCCATCAAGTGGAATTCACTGTGGGTCAAAATTTATCCTATTTTGATTTGCATTGGCAAATGGCTCTCCAGAATTCATCCACACATAGTCTTTCAAACTGTGAAGATTTACACCTTCCCAGTGTGAGGCCCATGCATTAAAAATCTTTATTCATTGTTGTAAAGAAACTTATATAAAAATGTCAGCTTTTTTAACTTTAAAAATCGCTTTCACTTTCATTATTCTATTAAATTTTAATTTTTTGATACTACAAGATTTCATCTGTATATCACCAAATAATTTGGTTTTTGTCAATTACCAACTCATGTAATGTGAAAATTTTATGTTGCACGATTTTTAAGAGAAAATAGTATGTAGTCAATTACAATTTTTTTCCTAAGGAATGACTTTTAATACTAAGCAAAGTAAATAAATTATTGAGACCTCTCCCCCGCAAAAGATGAGACCAGTTAGCATAATATAGGCTAGCCATTCTAACCTTCTTCATAGCTTCTCGAGCTAGGTGGTACACACCTATAATCCCAGCACTTGGAAGCCTGCAGCATGAAGACCATGAGCTTAATTAGACTACAAAACAAGAACTGGGATGGGGGAAGAAAGACAGAGAGAAACAGAGAGAAGAAAGAATAGTGAAAACAATGGAGAATAGAGGTCCCAGCTACATTCTATTGTGAGGAAGATATATTTCTACTTCCTGCCCTGTGACACAGCCCTCCATATTCCATACTGTCTCTTTTTTTCTAACTCAAAGTTTCAATACCCTGAAAATTCATAGATTTAAATGGCACCCATTCTTCCTCAAATCTGTATGACATCTCTATTAAAAATTACAATCAACTGACCTGAACTAGCTGGAGCCCACAGACTCCAGACCAACAGCTATGGAGCATGCATGGGACCTACCTAGGCCCTCTGCATGTGGGTGACAGTTGTGTAGCTTTGTCTGTTTGTGGGGTCCCTAGCGGTGGGACCAGGATCTGTCCTTGATTCATGAGCTGGCTTTTTGGAATTCATTCCCTATGGTGGGGCATATCTCAACTTGATATTCCAAGCTTTGTTGACTCCCCTGAGGAATGAATGGGGTTGGGGGAGGTGGAGAATGGGAGGAGAGGAGGGAGGGGAAATTGGTTGGTATATAAAATAAACAAATACAAAAAGTTAAAAAAAAAGAAATACAGTAAAAAAAAAATGTTAACAATGATTTAATTTATCCAACAACCTTCCAGTGTTTGGGAGTTGCCATATTCAGTCCTTTGGGGAGACAAGCCTCATATTTTGTCATATGTGACTTACTATGCTCTAACTGAAGTAGAGCATATTCTTCCCTCATGTGGCTCTTTTTATAATCACTACCAAGTTCATCCTCAAAGCAAAATTTGTCACTGTTGGAAGTATTGGAAAGAACCAAAACTTGTTCTAGATTCTGGACTCTAGATCTGAGAAAAAAACAACAAAAGAGTCAAAACAGAAGAAAACCATATATAAGTATCTGACTTTTTCAAGTGATAGCTGATGAGGAAATATTACTCATTTGAATGTAAATTTGATGTGATAACATTCATTAGAAAATTGATATTTTGGCATTGATCATCTCAATATCATGTGACTACTTTGTCATCAAAGATGAGAATTCCTTGCCTCTTTTCTGGTAGGAAATGATAGTATTTGACAAAGTCTCTCTTCCTTATCCTCATTCTGTATAAAAGGCTAATCAACACTCATCTGCTGTCTCACTTTTAGCTGGAACAATGAAATATGAATGGAAGTGACTTGGACTCTTGCATATCCAATGTCAAAGGTCAAAATCCTCTCTACCATCCTACATATTGTTTTATTTGCTTTCTGTTGGATGGCCTTAAGGCTTTCTATAGGGGATTCTAAAGCACTAGTAGAGTTTAAATCCATCAAATGAATGGATTCTCCATCCTTGCATGACTGCATGAAGTGGACTTTCCAGGTACACATACATACCCCTGTATGCATGCTTCATTGAATCTCAGTGGCTTCTAAACTAATGAAAAATAAATCTCTACTGTGATAAATCACTGAAACTTAATTAAGCTTGTTTGTGCTACTAGTTGTCTTTCAGATGGTAATATTTCAGTTGTTATTTAGTAATCATTGTTTACTCATGTTTTGCCTTTTGCTATGTGTTATTAGGAAAAAAAAAGTTATGTTTTGAAAAGTTCTATGGGTTACTCAGTTTTGTGCCTAAAATAATTTCTTAATTTTGAAATGCACTATGGTCACATAAGAAATTGTCTTTGGGAGACACTGGGTAAAGAACGTACCTGAACCAGATGTGGAAGATAGAAGGAGAAATCTAAAGCCAGCTTAGAAAGTACTTATAACTTACACTGGTTTGTTGAATATGTAATGGGAATCTAATGCTTAAGTTACTAATATTTACATTTAAAATACTTTAACTACTCCAATATTCAAAGAGGGTACCATAACAATTTGTTGGTACTGACTAGTAGAGATTAAATTAAGTGGCATCAAAACTTTGCACTTAAGTGAGACCATGGGCATCTCTCGGATGCTATACAGTAAGTTTATTTCCTGCGTGACCCATGCTCTCAAACTCTTAATATCCATGACTTCATTGTGAGTACCAAGAGCCTGTGTGCTCAAAGGACACTGAAATGGACTCTTGACACTTTCATCTTTCTCCTTTATCCAAGTCTTCCAGAGTCTACCAAGCCTGTTTTGTAATAGTGCTATGTGCTTTCCCCCTTTAACACATTGATCACTACTATTCTCATCCCATCAAGACTGAGAGATGTATTGTAAATTCTAATACCTCCTGTTTATCATTGAGCTTAAAGCATATTTTAATGTCCCAATGTTGGGATCTCTGAGTTCATCATACTCACATTCTCTGTCATTACTTATCTTTGATAGCTTAATGTGGTTCAGTTATGTAGTCTGTGTTTAGTATACTTTGCAAGCCTGTTCAAATTTATATTAGATTTGATAAACAAAATGAATATTATTAACCAAAATTTCATTGCAAGTGTTCCCTGACTATATAAAGAATTATTGTCCTGAAATTGGCAAGAGGGAAAAAAAGCAAGATTGAGCTTGTAAGTGTGAAACTATGAAGGAAGAAAATACAGGAAATAGATTCCAAAATATTTCTATCATGAACTGGTTATTGCCAAAGATCACGTCATGTTTCCCATTCAGATTTTGCCAAGCAGAATTAACCAGTGATGCCAATGCAGGTGTTTTAAAAAGAGAACTATTAATTTTCCCCTGACAAATAATTGATTAAATTGGGACAGCCCTTGATGGTGAGGACAACAATGATGATACGGCCCTGTGCCACAAGATGCTTTAATGGAAGGAACATGATCTTACACACTGGACTGAACTGAGATCAAATTCTGACTCTGATCACCATTTTCTGTGTGAATTTGGCTAAGTTATCTAACCAGGATTTAATTTTTCTCAGTAGTCACTAAATAAATTATCTATAGGACAAGAACATAAAATGGATGCTCAACAAAGATTTATTTTTTACTTTATGTTTAAGTGTACATATCTATGCATATATCCCATGTGTGTTCATGTGCCCATGGAGGCCAGGAGAGGGTAGTGAATCTTGGGAATTGGAGTAATAGGTAGTTAGAGCTAATTGATATGAGTGCTAGGAACTGAACCCAAGTTTTCTCAAAGAGCAGCAAGCAATCTTAACCATTAGCCATCTCTTCAGTACACAATGATAACATTTTTATGATCAAAGTTTTTATTAAAAGCATAATATTGTCTACTATTCAATGAATGCTTGTTCCTTGAAAATCTTGAGGAATAAGATTTAGTCTATAGTTTTAATATTGAGGAGTGCTTCAGGACCATTTGAAGATTATCCCCTTGCTTCTTTTTATAATGACACCTTTTCTACTCATCTCACCAGCTGGGATCTCCAATAAATAGACAAGAGAGTCTTGGGAGGTAGAAGTTGAATCATCTTTCCTAATCAACACTCTGACTTTAAAAAAATTGCAATGCAGACAACCAGGAATCAGTGATCTTACCCAGCTGAGAACCCTAAGAACTACAATACCAACCTTCCATGAAAAATGTGTACACTGCTGCAATAATGGCACAGCTGTTATGAGAATAACCAAATGTTCTCTGATTAGTTTTGAGGCCTACTCCATAAATGGTAATTCATGCCTGGCACAGTAAATCTGGTTTTAAAACCCACAGCTAAGGAGGTCCTAGATCCTTGGGGTAGAGGAACTTCCTATTGTCATTTAACTGAATTGATACACCACCAAACTATCTTCTAAAAATTTGTGTTATATAAATGCCACTCTGACCTTAGAGAAGTTTCTCAGGGCAATGAGTGATGGTGAATGCAAAGATAAGTAACTCTCAAGTGCTCAGCCAAATGCAGAACATTCATATTACCCCCTCTAAGGCTCCAGGAATAGTAAAGAAATAAAGAATGTAGAGAAATATGAAAGTGGAAAGATAAGATCTGTAAAAATGCTATCTTTTGGGTATGACCAAGCCAGTGCTGTCATAGTCTCTAGCAGTAGTGACAGGTTGCAATGTGCCCAAACAAGAGTGGGCTTGTCAATAGAGAGGATCATAGACAGTGATGGGGCCCACATGGCCCTCCTTGCTGAAATATTGATTGGCTACTGATGGATTGTGGGAGAGGGGCACATATTGTCTTGGGTTGTGTTCCTACTGAGAATCTCATCCTGCTCCAGTTGATAGGCCACAGAACCAACAAAAAAGACATGAATTTGGGGAAAGAACCTATAGAGAGGAGGTGGTAATAAAAGTGGCAGGGAGAGAAAAGAAAGTGGGAGTGATAGTAATCAGAATACATTATATATGCATGATGCTGTCATAGAGATAATTTAACAAAAAAATTTTTAAAAATTAAATGGTACTTTCCTGTGTTTGAAGGTTCCAGTACCTAGGACTAGCAATGGCTAAATCCGTATTTTCAACACAGTATAATAGAAGTTTATCTATTCTCCATGAAAAAAGCGGAGAAAATTTAAGTTCTATGTCCTCTCTTATCTGAAATTATCTATCTAACACAAAATATTCAGAAACAAAGGCAGTAAACACATCCACTGTAGGGGATAGTGGGAGCCATAGAGCCGGGGAATGACAGAGTATAAGCAATCTAAAGTGGTGGGAGCAGGGTCGGGGATAAAAAAAAAATGTAGGGCTCTAATTAGGGAGTGGGAACATAAATACAGAAGGATGGACAAGGATAAAGTTACAGTAAGAATTTCCAAAAAACTCATGGGAATTTATACTATTAACTACTGACCTACGCATACCTGCAATACATCTTTTAAATGAAAATTTCCCAAGTGGTCTAACAATTATTGTTTAAGAATCAGACTGTCTGATAATACCCACATCAGATGTAAGAACTCTTTTGTGATTCTGTAATGCAAACATTACAGGCTGTTGCTAGCTTGCTGAACACAAGTGGAAGGTTAGACCTTATTGCTGAAGACATCATGCACTTTGGACACAGAACTCAGAAGACCTGAGCTGGATCTGACCTGAAAGGCTCCTCTCTGAGGGCTAGCTTTCATGGGTACCAGAAGTCACCATGAAAGGTTCCAAAGGAAAGGAGCAAGAGTTCTAGCCAACTATGACACCTATGAACTACAATGACCAGCATGGTCCTATAACCCTAAGGGGACAACAGTGACACACATACCTTGGTGGTGACCAGCAGCTGTCTAATTGGATTAGAAGTCTACTTAACAAGATGGAAATCATTTCTGGTACTAGAAACCTAGCCAACTACTCAGGGCTGGTGAAATCATGGTTGGAGGAGAATCTGCAACCACCCCTTTACTAGAAAAGCACAGTCTCTAGTTTCATTTAAATGTTTGTCCTCATACCCACAGCTAAGTGTGATTCTCATCCCCCATCAAGGAAACTTCTCCTTGCAACAGACAGAGACCAGTACAGAAAGCCACAACTGATCAAAATTCAGAGGTGTGGAGCCCAGTTCCAACTGCTGTATTTGCAATATAGCTCCCACCTAAGGTTTAGGAATCTTTGCATAAGTTAGGGTGGGAAGACTATAAGAGCCAGAGGAAAAAGACTTTGCCATGAAATTTTGTCTTCTAGAAATAACAAAAGCTACACCCATGAAATCTCACTAACATGGGTGCCTAAACACGACCCCAACAAAGATGCCACCAGTATTAACATGGATGTGGGGAAGCAAAGCTCAAGAGGCCCAGCCCTAGGCAGAGAGCTACAGGCAATGAAGGGATGCTGAGAGCAAGAGAAATAGTCTTCCTCAGGGAGAAACATGCCTATTAGTTATCCAAATCAAATATTCAGATCTAAAGCACACACTCACTCACTCACTCACTCACTCACTCACTCTCTCACTCACTCACTCTGTGTGTGTGTGTGTGTGTGTGTGTGTGTGTGTGTGTGTGTGTGTATCAATTAAAGAGAAAGAGGCTATGAGTTTGAGAGAGAGCCAGGCAAAGCTCATGGGAGGTTCAGAGAGAGAAAGGGGGATAGGGAAATGATATAATTATAAACAATATAATTATATTACATCAAATAGTTGTTCAATAAAATAAAAAGGGTGAAGTACTGAGGATAGTGCTTGGGATGCAGTGAGTGAGGAAGGATGAAAGAGAAGATGTACCTTTGCAGTATTAGTGAAAGTGACTTTGAGGTTACCAAGCACTCAGTAGGGTATGTTGGAACTCAAGGCTGGTGAAGCTGGATTAAATGGCAAAATCCCAACATCTCAACCAACAGGCTCAAGACTTTACTCTATCAGACACTTGTTGGAGCTTTTAGAGACCAATGGCCTCATCAGACTCTTATTTTCTACAGATAGCAGATTTCATGGAATTATTTTAACAACACTAGCAGTAAGGTGCATGACTGCAGCTTTACAGATTGCTGTTTATTTTCCTTCTCGGTGGTATATGAAACAATGCTCTTGCTTATGAACAATGGCATCTTACCTAGTGGAAAACTGCCATGGCAGAGGGGTAGCAAAGGGACAGTGAGATGAAGCAAAGAAACCTGCCGGGAGACATAGCCAATAGCAGTGAGCTGTGGTAGGGAATCAAATGTGTGGCAGCATTTGCCATTCCAAGATAGACTAGGAGCTCGTACATCGAATGGTAAAGTCTGTCTTCTGCTTTTCTCTTTGTTGTTTACTTTACTTTGCTGCACAGTTGGAACCAGAGAAAAAACCTGCAGGCTTTTCACTAGATTCACAATTGCACAGATGAATACTTGAAGTATAATTTTTGTAAGGGAAGTACAAGCATTTTGTACTCTAAAAAAGGAACTGCTCTACCTAAGGCATCTGTTCTCTGCTCTGAGATTTCTTAGAGAAATGAGGGGAAAAATACAGCTACAGCAGTGGGCAGTCCTTATGATATCACCACTTTACAAGTAAGGAAACTGGTGACTTGGGGCTCTGACCACTTTACACAAGGTGAGTCTTAGCAGCTTCATACATGGTATGTGTCACTGGAAGCCATCTTTGGGGGCCCCTATAACAAATAGCAGGTTGCCTGTTTTTACCATTCCTTTAGCTCTGTCTCCAGTTCTGAACCTCAGAAGACAATGAAAAGGGGTATTTTACTTTGCATTGCCATATTTTAGTAAGTTTGCTCTAAGGTCTGCTCTCATTCTTTGCCTCGATACCAGCTTACCTGGATCGCCACCTCTGCTGATGAGATGATGGGATTTAAGGTTGGGATCTATCACCTGGGCCTTTTGTGCCCAAATCTGATGGACATGTGTGGGCAGAGTTTTTGTTGGGACCTCTGGCCTGTCCTATCAGCCAGCTCCCAAATAAACACACAGAGACTTAATATTAATTATAAATACTTGGCTAATAGCTTAGGCTTGTTTACCTCATCTATGCACTTACCATCCTGTTTGCTCTGCACCTCATGGCATCTCCTCCTGACTCCCAAGTCTCACCCTTCCTCTTTCCAGCATTCTCTGGACCTGGAAATTCCTGCCTAGCCATTGACCAGTGAGCTCTTTATTAACCAACAAGAGTAATACATATTTACAATGTATAAAAAGATTGTTCCACAACAGAAGTGTCCTATCCCTTCCAAATGCTGCCACATTACCCCATTTTACCTTACTCTGGTGCCAAGCAGCAGTCTTTATGATACATGGCTTTCTCTCATTTTTAGACTATATATGGTAGCCTGCATGACTATTTGTTCTCTTCTCCAAGTTCAATCTCTTGGGACCTTATCAAAACGTCTTTCTTGTTTCATTTTGTTTCTTTTTTATTATTTATTTATTTTTTTCATTTTACATTCCAACCTCAGTTCTCTCTTCTTCCTCCCCCCCACCCTCTCATCCCCTTCCTATCTCCCTCAGAGGGGGTAAGGCCTTCCTTGGGGAGTCAAAAAAGTCTGACACACCAAGCTGAGGCAGGATCAAGCTCCTCCCCTCCTGTATCAAGGTTGAGCAATATATCCCACCATAGTGAATGGGCTCCAAGAAGCCGTGGGGAAAAGCACAGAGACAGCTGACCCGAACTAGTGGGGGCTCACAGACTATAGAATGATATCTGGGAAACCTGCATGAGACCGAACTGACGGGAGATGTTATTCTGTATATGTCTCTCTTATTGGTTGATGAATAAAAACAATGTTGGGCCAATTACCAATGAAGCAGGAAGATAGGCCAGACTAGGGCAGGAGGAGAGGTCTGAGAAAAGTAGGCACGAGAGCCCACCAGAACAGTCTCAGTGTAGCAGGCAGAGGAGTTGCCGGTCTAGCATTCTCTGGTAAGCCAAGACCATGTGGAAATACATAGATTAGTAGTTATGGGTTAATAATTAAGACAGACCAAGCCAATAAGAAGCCCAAGCCATCGGACAACAGTTCATAATTAATATAGCATCTATGTGTTCATTTGGGGCAAGGCGGCTGTGGAATCAGGCTAACAGGAAGAACAATCTGTAACACTGAACTAGGCCCTCTGGATGTGGGTGACAGTTATGTGGCTTGATCTGTTGAGGGCAGTGGGGCCCTGGCAGTGGGACAAGGGTCTTTCTTGTTTTTAAGAAACTATGCACATCAATCAGTGTTTAGAGAGACAATTCTTTTTATTTGGGGATAAACTTTTCTATTTATCAGGGAGCCCTGTTGGTCAGGCATCTATACTAAATGATTAATGTTTATTGTTCTTTAACCATCTTTAAAAATAATGTATATACCTTTATTTATTTTTTTGTAAGTCTACACTTTATTACTGAGCAATTACTGAGCAAACCAATTAGTTCACATGGAACAGAAAATAGCAAATCATATCCCCAATTTAAACACAATCAAGTCTGCAGAGGTTAAAAATGCTGAGCTCTATTTGTTAAGATTGACGACCATGACTAAGCACAAACCCTCAGTCTCACCATTGTAGCATATCCTCATAGTCCCAGTTTCCTTCTTCTCCCGTATCTTCTTTGATTGTGTTTCTAGTTTTTAATCTGAATCCATTGGGGAAATAGGACAATTTTGCTTTTGTTTCTTGGTCAGGAAGTGCTTGATTCTGAAAGTCTTGTGAAAAAGAAAAATGTCTAGAAGAGTCAGGCATATAGTGTATAATGGTGGAAGAAAGGAGAACATATTCATTTCTTTAAATTTATTACATTTATTTCTCTCTCTCTCTCTCTCTCTCTCTCTCTCTCTCGTGTGTGTGTGTGTGTGTGTGTGTGTGTGTGTGTGTGTGTGTGTGTGTGTGTATTTGTTGGGGCAGGATGTATGTGGGGGTCAGAGGACAACTTGCAAAAATCTGTTCTCTCCTTCCACTATGTAGGTCCTGGGGACCAAACTCAGGGCTTCAGGCTTAACAGCAAGTACCTATACCAGCTAAACCATCTCACCAGTCCTCATCCTAACACACTTTAACACCTCTTCTACTTCCCATAGGCCTTGACTGAGCAAGTCGAACTGTGTGTATGCAAATACTTTGGATACCTTTTCTCCTTTAATTCTTGTAGAAACCTGATTGTAAGTTATGATCAGACACATTTTGTGGAATAGGAACAGAAAGAATGCAGGCTGTGCACCTGAGTTCACATCATTGTATGTGCAGTTTGACTTCCTTATGCTCTTTCACTATAGAGCATCTCTGCTAGCTGCAAAGGTGCTTGCATGCCCTTGCTTAGTGATAAGGGAAGTGGCTATTTACTTATTCAAAACCACAACTTTACTAAAACCATACTGACTTAGGACTCTCAGATCTTTCCTATCTTTTCAGTTAACATACTCACCCTTGTCTTGCTTCTTGCTCCCTAGCTGTTTAATTCTGCCTAGGTAAGGCAGAATATATATATATATACACCTGTGAGAAGATTTGAATATTTCTATGCTCCTGTGATATTTTAAAAGTAATCAGAGGATCAAAGGGAAAGTTCTCTTTGGTTTGTTTTTCGTTCTGAACCTAAACATTTTTCTTCTTGCTTTAAAATTAAAAATGCAAAGGATGACATGTAGAGGGTTAGCAAGAGGACTGGCAATGGGGAAGAGAGGCAAAATGAAGAAAATAACATGGATGACAATGCCATAATGAAAACAATGACATTGTATGCCAACTCAAAACAGTGAAGTTCTTGAGGATTTAAAGCATATGACTAGGGCAGTTTATCTGCAAATAGATCCATAAAACACATTTAAAATACCTTAAAATAAGTTTAATGGTCTATATTTGAGCTTCTTATGTATCAAAGTATCATTGTGATTAATACTAATATTTTTTCATGATTACATTATTTCCAAATCTACTATAAATACTCTATGCGATCCTTGTATAGCCTCCTAGAAGTTCTGTGTATTGGGGCTATTATTTTCTTTATTTTCCGTGGGGGAGGCAAGCACAGAGCAGTTAACATGTCTTTAGTCAGACTATATATTATAAATAGGAGCACCAGGATTTGGAGACAGGCTATCTGTTTCAAGAGTGCAGCTCTTGATCCCGCCTAAAAATTTCTAATGTTTTATTTAAACAAATAAGAAAAAATAAGAAAAATTTCTTCAATACACTGGTGACATGGCCACTTGGGAAAAGCATACCAATATCCTAAGAATATTGGCATTTCTCCATATATTTTTTGAAACTGATTCTCATTCTCTTAGTCAAAGTTGTATTGCTATGAAGATACACTATGACCATGGCAACTCTTATAAAGGAAAACATTTAATTGGGGCTGGCTTACAGTTTCAAAGGTTTAGTCCATTATCAACATAGCAGGTGGCATGGTGGCATGCATTCAGACATGGTGCTGGAGGAGGAGCCAAGAGCTCTACTTTCAGATCTGTAGGCAGCAGGAAGAGAGAGACACTGGGCCTGACTTGAGTGTTTGAAACACCAAAGCCCACCACAGTGGCGACAAGGACATATCTCTTAATCCTTGTTAAGTAGTGCTACTCCCTAATGACCAACCATTAAAATATATGAGCCTATGGGGGCCATTCTTACTGACCCTTGTTCTCATTATAAATATAGAATGAAAGTTGGTTTGTTAATAGCTTGGTTGTGATTAGAAATTACAACTAACTTATGAGAAAGTATGCCACCAAAGATGATAAAATATATAAACAAAATAAAAACTTCTCATCTATGAAATTGACACAGACTTTCAAAGACTGAAAAATAGAATTTATAATAGCACTTGTAAGAGGTACCTTCATGAATTATTGGTAGTTGTACTACCCAATACATTTTTTCCCTGGAAACTTGTTTAGGGATACATATTAAACGTGGCCCCTGAAATAGATGTCACAATTTGAAAGAGTTTATTCTAAGAAACAAAACAAAACAAAACAAACAAAAAAAAACAGTTCTTGTTCTAAGGCAACGTCTTATTCGAAGAACAGTTTTTCTGAGAAAGGAGTGAGGATAAGTGCAGATGCATTGTTCATGGTTGAAAACCTACTAAATGCTCAGCAGCAGACTGTTGATTAAATAAGGCTATGGAATGAAAAACTATAGCTACTGAGATATGATGTTCAATATTACTGCATTTAGAAACACATCTACAGACTATTGTTGATTTAAAAAAATGGGCAAAAATAAAATGATCATAGTAGCTCATCTAATCTTACAGATGTCTGCTTTCACCTCCACATCTGTACCTCTACACAGAAACACAAACATAAATAAGATTCTAGAAAATGGATTTACCAATGTATTGAAGAGTCAGTATCCTTGTGATTTTTTATTCTTATTTTTATATTGTTGGATATTTACACATCTTCTCTTTGTCATTAGAACACAATAAATCACTCTGTTTGGAGAGTGGAATTGCTGTTACCTAACTGAACATTCATCGCTTTTACAGACTTGGGCTATTATAATTTTAGACTGCTTTTAAGGAGTAAAACACATCCACAAGTAAAGTGAGCCTTCCATGCCTGAAGGCCTCTTTCTGTCACATGCAACAAAGATCAGCCTCCAAGGAGAATTTATAAAAATATCTCCTAGCATTGGAATGAGAATGGTGAAGCCACTTAAGTGTGCAAAATATTTTATCTGATAGCATAATTCTGGGCTATGTATGAACAAAATTGTCTCCACCACAATTATTTCTGTACATTATGTGTTGTGTTTATTTCCAACAACTTTCATCAAAAATTTGTGAGCTCAGTCCTGAAGAAATTCTTTTACCTTGTGGTAAATGAACAAGCAATAGTTTCTTTAGCTTGGGCATGCATTGGTAAGTGAATGCATATTTTGACTTGCTTGACCAAGCTCAGAAACCTGCATGACTGCTAACATGGCATTCAGTGGACAGAGCTCCGAATAATACAATGTGCTTTGTTGCAAAAGCTGAAGATGCGCTTGTGGAATTTATTTTATTCCAATTCATGAGGACTGCTGCACACAAATAGATTATTGTAGTGTCTGTGATTAATGGGACACCACACGGCTGTGTGGACTTCATAAATCATTTGATGTAATGTCTGAGTGAATTTTACTTGCAAAATCAGTTTCAATCAGCCTGGCTTGAGAACCAGGTAAAGCACAGCACAGTGTCAAGCTGTGGGAGGTGGTGAGGCGGTGCAGCCTTGAGTCCAGCTTCATGTCTCTAGCTGTCCATGCTGTGGAAGAGTGAACATAGACAGGATGTTAATTAAATCTGCAGATAGAATTGGAAATGGCACAGATAGTGAGGACAACAGGGGAACGAGACAAATTGACCTGAAGAGATGAGTGTGGGTTGGAATAAAGAGCAAAAAAATGCAACACACCAGTACACATGCATGCAAACACATATAGTCACAAGAATATATAAGGGACTGATGATGTCGATTACTTTTATAACTCTCTTAGGATCCCAAATATCATATAAACTCAATTTGGCAATAATGAATATTTAAAAATGGCTGCAGGGTTTTATTCTAAGATCAATATTTGGCATTTGTTTTGTTTGGAAAAATGATGCCCTTATTGTTTTTGTGAACATGGGTAATACATATTCATCACAGAAGAATCAGAAACCATAGATCAGATCAACAACAGATATTTTCTATAATCTCACTGTTCAGTGAGATATATAACCACTCCAATGTAAAGAGAACTGAGAAAATGAATACTGAGTACTGCATATTCGATTTGTTTTCCAGCTCTGGTCATGTAAAGGATACTTTTCTCCAAAGAGCCTTAAGAAACCTGCTTGATGCCCACCTGCCTCTGGCTCAGTACATTTGTTCTCTTCAATATTAGTAATCATAAGTTTTGAGAATGTGACAGAGGGCTAATGTTTGTAAAGGATAAATCTACAGAGAAAAGAAGAAATGGAGTCATCTTTGAACACTCTGCCTGATCCTGGTATTCCTCTGAGACCTGATAGGACAGTGGCATACCAAGCAGGGAGCAGACAGCAGCTCTGTTCCTCTGGGCCCTGGGGAGAAGCCAGTCCTTGGCCCAAAGAGTCACCAGCAATTCAGAAGAATGGTCAGTGTGAACCCAGGAACACTACTATTGTCCACACATAGTTTGCAAGGGTGAGGAGTTTCTCTATGTTAAAGATCATTCAGAAGGATTGAGGAAGGTGGTAGCCTTCATTAAATGTCTTTTATAAGGAGGGAGGAAGGGAGTCAGGGTGGGGAGGGAAGAAGAAGGGAGGAAGGAGAGCAGTCAGGAAGGGTGCAAGGGAAGGAAGGAGAGAGGGAGAGAAAAATGTATTCTCCTTGTCCTTGTATAATAACTTTTAGAATGTGGAGGAGGAGCCAGCTAGGCGGTTCAGGATTGTCACCCTGCATGCTTGGCAACCAAGGTTGATTCCAGAACCAGTGTACAGGTAGAAAGAAAGAACCCACTCCACAAGTTGTCCTCTGGCCTTTATGTGCATATATTCCTGCCTCTCTCTCTCTCTCTCTCTCTCTCTCTCTCTCTCTCTCTCTCTCTCTCTCTCTCTCTCTCTCTCAAACACACACACATACACAAGGAGAAGCTGTGCTCCACTGCTACCTACTTAATAGATGTATTTCTCTGTCCTCTTATCTCTCCCATCCCATCCCTTCCCTTCTCCCTTCTTGCCTTTCTTTCCTCCCATTCTGCCCTTTTCAGACATTTACTGAGTAATCACTCAGGCAAGGTCGCTACTTTCATAGCACTCATATATTCCAACGATTAGGGCACAAGTCAGAAACCCTAAAAGTCTTACTGGAAAATAGTGTACATAGAATTAAAGCAAGTGGTGTCATGATAGCTCCAAACAGACTAATGTGGCTACTTTAGCTGCTTTAGAAGGCAGAGGAACAGTAAGTTTAAACAGGCTGGGTCATTTTTTGTTTTTGTTTTTGTTTTTGAGACAAAGTCCCTGCATGTAACTCAGGATAGCTTTGAGCTCCCTATGTAGCCCAACTGTCTTCAAACCTCTGACTGTTCTGCTTCAGCCTGCTGAGATGTAGGATTGCAGGCATGCACCACTATGTTCAGCCTGAATAGACCACTAGGTTGAAATGTGAACAAGGGCAAGTGAGTCTCCAAGGATGAAGTAGGCCATTACTCCTGGTAGGGGAACAGCCTGTGCCAGTCTGAGTATAAGTCTGGAGACACGAGCATGTGCTGGAGTGGTAAATAGTTAGGGAAGAATGTAGGAGAGGCAAGCATGGTGTGGAAGGGGTAAATTCAATGGGCTGGAAGTTTCAATGAATTTTTGCTGCAAAAGAAATTCCAGAGTAGATGAGCTGTAAGGACAGAAAGATATGAGTGAGAATGGAATGCCTGAAAATGACATTTTCACAGGGTGTGGAATTATTGGTTGTGACAAGGTCAAGGGTGTGAACATGGGCAGTGATGGGTGGTAGGGGGCAGGGCTGGAAAGATCACATCATTTGATTTGAAGAGATTTGTCAAGATGGTACTGGTTGATCAAAGCTCAGTAAGAAAAGAAATCAAGAAAATTTAGCAAAAGCTGACTGAAAAGAATAAAATGAAAAATTTTGAGATACAGTTAAATGGGGCAATGGCATTTATTATCCTGCCAGATTGTAAACAAGTTTTCTAAAAACAACTGTCCATATTGTCTTTAGACCATCTGATGTTTAATTTCAAATACAAATTGGTCAGTTCTTACCCAGCTCAAACAAGGCCCTCAGTTGAGTCACCAGCCCTAGGGTAGGAGGTAGGTTGGAAAATAATCTTTTGGGCTTATTTTACATTCCAAGAACAGAAAAGATATGAATTGCACTAAAGTAGATTTTTTTTCCAGGAAGTAGCAATTTGAAGAGAAAATACAACTTGGCAGTTGTCCCCAAATCCCAACATTCATTTTAATGACAAATAATTTGCAAGGTCTTCTATTTTTAAAAGACACATTATAATAAGTTTTAGTTAACACAGATTATATCTAACTTAAAAATTATTATAATTCTCTAAACTACAAGGAGAAATACAAAGAAAATAGCTATTTTTGAGATGGGGTTCCTGTAAGCTGGGCTGATCTTGAACTCACTACATAATGAAAGCTAGCCTTCTACTCATGGTCCTCTCAAGTGCTAGGATTATAGGTATATGCCACCATGACTGGCTTTTAAAATATGCATTTTAAAATACTTTAGTACTCAGATATGACTACTTTAGAAGGCCATAAGAAAGAAGACATATCTGTGCACAACTCCTCTTGTGAATTTAACAGGTAAACATGCAGATTGATATAGGAGTGTACTGATAATTTAGGAATAGAAATATCATTGCTTTGAATGACACACACACACACACACACACACACACACACACACACACACACACTTCAGATTGATATAGATTTAGATATAGTACCTTTCAGTGGTTTGAAAGAAAATAGCCCCCTAAGACAGTGGCACTATGAGGAGGTGTGGCCTTGATGGAGTAGTTATGGCCTTGTTGGAGTAGATATGGCCTTGTTAGAGAAAGTGCATCATTGTAGGGGAGGGCTTTGAGGTCTCCTTTGCTTAAATTTTGCTCAGTGTGATATTGAGGCCACTTCCTGTTCCCTGCAAGATGTACGACTTTCAGTTACTTTGCCAGCACCATGTCTGCCTGCAGGCAGCCATGTCCCACCATGATGATAATGGACTGGACCTCTGAACTGTAAGCTATGCCAATTAAATGTTTTCCTTATAAGAGTTGCCATGGTCACGGTGTCTCTTCATAGCAATAGAAACCCTAAGACAGTCAGTATATGTGTGTGTGTATATATTTTTTAAGTGAATAAAGAGTCACTTTCCAAGAACCCCTGGTGACATTCTAAACTTGGAAAAGGTCAAACCATTCCCTTCATAGCTACATTTCTGAAAAATCTCAGTAAATATTAAAACAGCAACAGTATCCTTTGTGTTTATGTGTAAAACAGAATTAAGTTCTTGGACAAGATAATTGTAAACAGCCCTTTTTTTGGTACATGAAAAATCCAGTAAGACATTAAATAATAGTGCAGGACCAAGCCAATTCTTTAAGGGATTGCTTCATTTGTTTTGGGAAGTATGATTACCCCTGCCTGCTGGGGAATGCCACCTTCCTCCTGTCACTGTAGCCCCCAAAACTAAACTATGGGCTAGTTGATGGTTTGTTTAACTGAATTGTGTTGAATGTGAAGACCAAGTAAAGCTGCTGATACTGGGAAGCCCATCTAAGCCAAGGGACAACTAGCAGGCAGATCTCTTACTTTATCCCAAGGTCCTCACTTACACAATGTTTGTGAGTTGTGTATTGTCAAAAGACACTAGTTACACATGACATGAAGAAACTTCCATCTGGCCTATAGAAACCAGAAGATTACTGGCTGGCTGAAGTGAAATGACATCAAAGCCAAGTGTGGTGGGTCACTCTGTAATCCCAGTCCTTGCACTGGAGGATCGAGAGTTCAAAGACAGCCAGGACTACGTAGCAAGAACTTAGAAAAGAAAAGAAAAAAAATAATAAGGACACATAAAAGAAAGGGGAAAAACTGTATTTAAAAAAGAAAATAACATCAATTTTTAGATAACAAGGATTTTTTTAAGCAACTTTAATTTAATAGCATTTTAAATTATTTAGCATGTATTTTTCACAGATGCTAATGAGATTTATCACATACATTAAAAATTAAACTTCGTAACACTTTTTAAAATTAAAAGTCCTACATGCTTCAAAATGTACAACCACATACCATCCCTTGTCATTGTCTTAAAAAAAATTCTGTTCTATTACAGTTGGAATAAAACAAACCTTTGAGGTACTCCAAAGAAACATGGGACTTCCTGAACAATGAAAAAACTAGAGACTTCGGTTACTCTTCAGACAACTGGAAATCTGTAGATTCAGGCAGAAGAGAGCATTAACTTTGTTCCTTAAAGAAATAAGTGGTAGATTCGTAGAAGCTGGACACCAAAGGGGAAAAGCTAGGGCAGAGAAGTGTTTCATGAACTGCATCAACATGCCCTGTGCTTTGTAATGGTCTGAGTACATTCTGCCCTCTGTGGTCCAGTCCAGGGTGCAGAACAGTAGTCAGGGGAGTAGGATAGAAAAGATGAGGGAAGCTGTTCATCTTAAGCAGTCAGGATGGAGACTGAGCCCAGAACATCAAGAGAGGCAGGAATGATCCAGGACATTGAGAAAGGCAGGGGTAAGGCTGCAGGTAGCCTGGTCCAGAGCTGCTGAGAGAGCATGGTATCAGGAACTAATCTGTGAGAAACAGCACTGCAGGGACAGATGACAATAAGCAAAGGAACTCTGTGGGAAAGAAATGACCATGCTCTCAATAAGGAGGCAGATGCTTAAAAATGACACTAAGAATCACACCAGGCTTCTCAACCTTGACTTGAATCACACAAAGGGAGTTTAAGAACATAATCCCCAGGACTCTGATCCTCCTGGGTAGAAGAGGGCCTAACAGCTGCCATTTCCACATGTGCCCAAGGGATGCATAGTTAGTCCATGAACTTTCTTTAGAGTAATAACATTCTAAAAGCACTTGAATAACCTGAATTGGCTACAGGATTTACAAGCTTTGGGCCCTTTGTATGTGGATGAAAGTGCAGGTTACTAGGCTAGAGAGAGGTCTGAGAGAGTAGAGTAGACAAATACCAGTTTCTGACTGATTTAAGTTGGTTTGAGAGGTAGCCCACGAAAATGGACAGCTGTCCATGAAGACCAAAGGAGATGATTACTTCTTTTGGGGTTTTGCTTTGGTTCCTTTTCTTTATAGGCCACACCTGGAAGACTAAAAGCTGTTGGAGGAGATGCGAAAGAAAGGGGAGGGCCCAAGCAAATGTTACTTAGAAACTCTCTATTGAAGCCTGAAGGCTGGGGTTTCTGTCCCTCCCCTCAGGCAGGCATTGAGGAATGGTCCAGGCTATCTGGGATGACAGATTTTGGCCTTGTTATGAATCTCACCACTTTTGTAGGTTCTCTTAAAGTGGCACAGAAGGATTTTATTCAGAAGAGAAAAAAAAGTATATAGGTGCAGATAATCAAATTCTTGAATTGATTAAGTTATCATGCATTTGTTAATGTGACAGAGTGAAGAGGATGCCAGAGTCTAGGCCACATTTTCTGGAGGGCTGCCAGTAACCATCCAGTGTGAATATACATAAAGCAAGATGTTAATGTTCAGCAATGTTTCCTATTCCCTCTTTCTTGACTTAAACTGTGAAGGTAATAGTCACACTGAGGTCGTAACTAATACAACCTGGGTAACAGATGGCAACTTGCTTAAATTGGAAGATGGATTTAAAATTGGAATTGATTAGAATACTGATGCCTTTGCTAGATGAAAAGGAGTTGATTCATTTTCTGAGATCTTTCAAATATGGAAATTATTAATCAGTGAGTCTGCTAGTTTATCACTAGGTATTAACATTTAGAAACACCAAATTCCTCTAACCTTATTACTTATGCTGCATAAATTCCTTTAGTTGCACAAGTAAACAAACACTCTATTTCCACACCAATGAATAAACATGGGAAGCAATCAAGGTGACAGAGCAACTTGAGCAGCATTAGGTATATTCTAGGTACTTGATATGTTTTTATTGGATGAACCAATAAAAATGAATGAATGGAAGAATTAGTAAGACAATGAGTGTCAGAGTGGAAGGTGGAAGTGACCATTTGCTTGGCACTAGATCACAACAATGAAAATGGATAAGCTGTTGCTGTTCAGACACAGCTGTAAACATAGAAAACAGGAGATCCCAGACAGGGGAGATGGAGAGTAGAGAAAGAAGAAGGATCAAGGCTGGATTTTTAGGAGGAACCTGGGAGACCTGGAAGTAGAGTACCACCACAGAGAATTCAAATCCTGAGCCCACGAGAAACACTCCAGCAAGCCAGCTTGTCAGACAAGGAAGGGAGTGAAATCAGAATCCACACAAACGAGCTCCTGGTTCTAATTATTTGGCAAGCAAATCTGCGAATCTCAAAGAAGTTGAGTGGGCGAAGATAGATCTGTGCTTTTGGAGTCTACTCAAGTCATCTTGAAGGCTTCTAGGGAAGTGTGAGTGTTGGATATCTTGAAGTGTTGGAGATATCAGTGTATTCAACAAGGGTTTACTGATATCCCAGGTACAATTATTTTATTTGATCAAAGGTCAATAATTTGTAGTTCATGGTCTCAGTCATCATATAACCTACACAAGGAGAAATACGTTTTAGAGAAATAATTACACAATAAGAACTTTTGACATATTAAGTCTATGAAGCAGTGGTTATCATTATGACATTTCTATGTCATAATGGAATGTATGCATGCATGTATGCATTTTGATTATGCTGCCCCTTCCAACCTTTGTCTGTCCCCTCCATTTTTATGGGGTCTCCCTTTTACATTAATTACCTCCTCAACCAGATTCTATATAGGAAAGAAAACATGTGACACTTATCTTTACAAGACTGGCTAATTTCACAGAACATGGTGATCTTCAATTTCATCTATTTTTTGGCAGATGATAAAATTTCACTCTCTATGAATGAAAAATTATATTATGTACACATATAGCATTTCTTTTTTTTTTTGTTCACCAAAGCTGAATCCATAACTTTTACTATTGTGAAGGGCGAGTGAAGCAGTAAACAATGATATGCATATTTTTCTATAGTATATACATAGAAACGATATTTCTGTCACATAGTAACTCTTTTTAAAATTCTGAGAAATCTCAATACTGATTTAACAAGGAAAACTTCGTTTATTTGCTTATTTATTTCTTGAGACAGCAGCCCTTCTAGGCCAAATGGTCTTGAACACTTTGTATATCCCATCATGGTCTTGAACTCTTGATCCTCTAGTCTCTGACTCAAAAGGACGGAGTTTACATGTGTGTGCCACCACATCTGCTTAATTAACACCTTTGATAAATACCCACCAATGTGTACATTTAGAATATTTACCCACTCATTTTTTTTAAATTGTGTGCCATTCATGGGTTTTAGTATATTCATTAAGTTGTGCCACCTTCAACAGTATGTAACATTTTCATCCTTCAGAAACAATTCACATAACAATTTGCAGTCACTTTTTTCCATCTGCTCTCTGACAGCTATTAATCTATTTTCTGCCTCCATAGATTTCCATATTCTCCATTGATTGCTGATAATAAATGTAGGGTTTGTTTCTGGTCTTTCAGATCAGTTCCACTGATGTTTGTGCCTACTATTATGCCAGCCAGTACCACATTCTTCGTCTCCACATCATTATAATGTTAAACTCAGGAAACGTGAGTCCATCAGGAAGTTTAGCTCTGCATCTCAACTAAGTCCTTCTTGCCCTGAATCTTTTGGATATTCTTTCTCTTGCATTTCCATATCAGTTTCAGGGTCAGCTTGCCAATTTTTTATAATAAAGTCAGCTGGGACTTAATCTTTTGCCCATGGATTGCAAATAACCAGCCAGGATAGCTACACATATGGTTCAACACAAAACCATAAGCTCATTCAAAACATAGACCTTTGCATTTCCTTTTTGGTACCTAAATGGAACATCACCTTTATAGATGACAATGTGAATCATAATATCAACAGATTTGACATGCCTGGTTGTAGATTTTATTAGATTTATTTCTATGTATTTTATTCATCTGCTTTATTGTCAGTGGAATTGTTTGATTTTATTTATGAATTCAGTTTTTGTAACAAGATCACATCCTATGGATGAGACCAATCTAGAACCTAATATGCAGTTAACACTGGCTTCAAACTTAGGGTGATCTTCATGCCTCAGCCTCCTGAGTTCTGGGTTTATTGGGATGGGCCATCACAGCTGGATGTTTTATAAATTTCATTCTGATGTTTTTCATTGCTGGTGTTTAAAAACGCACTTGACTTTTCCAGATTGCTCTTCCATTATTCATCCTTGTTGAACTCACTAATTCAAACAGAATTTGTGGATTCATTAGGATTTTCCATGGATAAAACCTTTCCTTCTTTTCAATATTGATGCCTGTAATTTTCATTTCGTGTCTAATTGCCATGCTAGAACCCCAGAACAATACTGAACAGGAGGTGGAGAGTAGGCTTGTTTGCCTTATTTCTGTATGTAGAGGAGAAATAATCATTTTGCTTTCTGTGAGTTTTTCAGTTTTCTGTTTTACCTTGAAGTCCTAGCCTCCTCCTTTGTTAAACGTTCTGGTTTTTATATTGTTTTCTGTTCTCTTAATACAATATATTACGTGGCTGATTGTTAGATATCGAATCAGCCTCACTGTCTTGGGTTAAACCTCACTTGGCCACAGTGTTCTTTTCAATGCTGTTGGACTTGTTTTGCTAGAGTTTTATTAAAGAATTTTTTATTCATCTAAATGGGGATATTGGTCTGTAGTTTTTCTTTCTAGTTTTGACTTCACCTATTTTGGAATTAGGTAGTACTGACCTCATAGAAGAAACTGGAAAAACTCTCTTTTTCTACATTTTGAAAACGTTGTGAAGAATTACTGTTCATTTTTCCTTGCTAGTTTGGTGGAATTCATAAATAAGGCTATCTTCTGAGAAGATTTTAATGATTAAACTATTTATTTAATCTCTATTCTTGCTGTGTCTATTCAGATATTCTACTTCTCAGTTCAGTCTGGTAATATGTGTCTAGGAATTTGTTCATTGTATGTAGATTATCATTTCCTTGACTTACTGGTATTTTGGAGTTCATTTTTTAATCCACGTTTGTGTCTTTCTTCAAGTTCCTAATATTGTTGATTTCATTGCAGTTGGAAACTACTTTGCATTATTTTTAAATATATTAATGTTTATTTTGTGATTCCACAGGTGGTCTGTAAGGGTGAATAGGCCTATGTACTTGAGAAGACAGCATGTTTTGCTGTTGTTGGCGGTAGTGTACTGCAGGTATCATTGGGGTTTAATCTGCTTATAGTGTTGTTTTATCCAGGGTTTCTATCTTCTTGCTTGTTTTCTGTTGCATTCTTTCTCTTGTTGGGAGTGTGATATTCAAGTTCCCAAATATTTTTGCTCAGTTGTTTATATTTGATTCATTTATTACATATTTTGTCTAATGTATCTTAGAACCCCATGATTTGGGTTTTTATTTTATTTTTTATTGAATGTGTGTGTGTGTCTTTGTGGTATACACATATTCATACACATGAGTGGGTGGGTGCATTTATTTCCCTGTGCATGTGTAGAAGACAGAGGTTGATGTTGGGTATCTTCCTCTTGCTTCTACATTACTCATTTGAGACACATTTTTTTTTTCACTGAACCTGGGGCTTGCCATTTTGACTAGATTGATCTGCAAACCCCTGGAGCTACAGATATGTATGATCACACCAGCTCTTATGTAGGCACTCTCATCTGAACTCAAGTCTTCATGCTTCCCCAACAGATACTTTATCCTCTCAGCCACCTCTCCAATATCACTAACCTTTGGAGATACAGTCTCATGGTATGTCTGTGCTGCTCTTGAACTTGTGATCATCTGCTGCCTTACCCTCCTGAGTACTACAGTGACAGGCATGTTCTACCACACATTGCCTGCTTTGTGAATTTCCAAGGAGGTAAAGTATCAGGAAATGTGAATCCCTCCAGACATGCACTTACACTGCTCATGCGAATTCACATACCCACCCACTGGCTCCTTGAAACAGCTTGTTCTGCCTTCTGCATCTTCTCAAGAAACATCCTGGAGACAGCCAGGCAACAGTTCAACAAGCTGTCAGCTAAGCACGAAGACATTCTCTGTTTGAATTAGACAGGTTGGAGCAGAGAGGCATGCAAGTGGGTGGAGTGGAAGACAGAATTACAATCTCTTCCTGTTACATGGAAAATTGTATTGCAGCACCCATGGGTAAGGGAGGAAAGAATTACCTCAATGGTCCAGAAAAGTAGAAGGTTATTTGGACTTGTATGTCTTCTAAGTTATTTGGGGACCTTAAATATAATATTTCTGGAGAGGCTTATGCATTTTAAAGGAAATAAGTACACGATTCTTTTATGATGTTTCATACTTCAGACATATCAAGATTTTCTACTTCTCAAAGAAAGACTGGTATCACACACTCACTCACACACACACACACACACACACACACACACACACACACACACACACACAGCTATTCATAGATTCACAAATTCATGAATATCTAATAATAGATATATTTACCTTTCATGATTTATTTCTGTAGAGTATAAATATATTCTAAACATTTCTGGTAAAAACAATTCCAAGAATATCTAAACAATTCTTAGACAGATTTATATTTTTAATTAACACTTCTTGGGAAGTTGGGCTTGTTGAATTTGGTGCTTCATTTTTTAAAAATTTACCTTCTTGATTCAAGAAATGGCTGTCAGTCTACTGGAGCTTTTACAAGTATTGTTATTGCTCAATTCAACTTTTGATAGCTGTTGAGTAATTTTAAGTTTAGACTACTCACTTCTTCTATAAAAAGCACAAGACTAACTTTCAAAATGATGTCCTGTTTTGAGTATCAATTCCCCTGTGCAACTGTTTAGACAGTCATGGCAGTGGTATATTAAGGCTACTACATGTGTGATGACAAATAAACTCATCTTCATTGTTTTATTTTATGATTTAAATTGGGCTGTGTATTTATACAGTTCATTAAAAGTCAAAAGATTTATATAATCTAGAGAGAAACTAGAATTTGTATCCAGATAACTAAAATTAATATTAAAAAACCCCACGTATCTCATTATGAAATCAGAAGGATTAGTTAGAAGGTAGTAGGCAACCAGAAGTGGGATCAGGGGGAGGGAGGGCAATGGAAATGAATATGACCAAAATATTTCATATACACGTATGAAATGCCACAATGAAACATATTATTATGCATAATTAATATGTTCCAATAAAACAAAAAGGACATTGGTTAAAAGGAATCATAGTCATGTTTCCACTTTTTACCATTTCAAGTAATTTAATTAGAAAGTTAATTACAACACTATCTTAAACATTTGTTTTCAACATATAGCTAGACGAAGGCATGGCACTCATTTTAAAAGTGGGGAATTTCACTGAGTTAATGCAAGATGAGTAATGATTGATTTGTCACAAGGTCAGGCATGCCCTAAGGACAAACGGTGTGATGTAATTTTTAACACATTTTGCTTTAAGGTGAATAAAATTTGTAAAACTGCAGAGAGCAGAACAAAAGAATGTCTAAATTTTGTTTTCTCTTTGGGTTGAACAGGTTTGATGTCCATCAAGAAAGATCACCATATAGCCAGGCATAATGGTACATGCCTTTAACCCAAGTACTTGGAAGACAGAGGCAGGTGCACCTTTTTGATTTCAAGGCCATCCTGCTCTCCACAGAGATTCTAGGTCATACTAAGCTACAGAGAAACCCCATTTCAAAAAACCTTCCAAACCAAAATCCAATGTGATTGTGGTTGAACAGCTAGTCTAGGAGAGAGAGTCAAGCCAGGAGAGAAGACAAAGACAAATACATTTGTAAATCAGGTCTACCATTCATTTTGTGATGGGAAGTTGTTATAGAGGATCTGAGTTTGAAAACCTGATTGGGAGTCACCAGGGATTAAGGAAGTCAGACACAAGTATCATAAAACTGATGTTGGGTAGTCTGTGTGCTTGGGTGGAGATGCACCACAAGCCTTGATATCCAGCAAGTTTTCTATATACAGCATGAGTGAGGAGGTGATTAGCTAATCTGGTCAGCACTTTTTACTCATACTGTGTTTCGCTAAAGGTAAGCTTTGGTCAACAGCTAAAGGTCACAGGAAGACAGCCTCACCATTCTCACACTTCTGAGTCATTGGTATCCTGGGCATGTAAACAATATTCATTGACTCTGAGTTTCATCTGCTCTGCATAGGAAATACTCATATTTGGCACAAGCATTTGAATTCAACCTTAAGAATGAGGCTGCAACTCATTGGTAGAGCACTTGTCTAACAGAAAAAGGGTCCCAGGTTCAATTCTTAGCACTGCAATAAAATAAAATAAATAAATAAAGCAACCCTCAAACGTAAGGGCCAAGGAACAACTGGTTTATAAGGTCTGGAAACCCAATTCCATGTTTCTGTTGGACTATGGAGTATTTTAAATTCTGGCATCACATTTTCTACCAAATTACTTTCTAGCTTCTATTCTCATTACATATTTTGGTGACCAAAGTCAACCATATTTATAATATTTTCTATTTTTGTAATTCCCAAAGTGAAACTTGCCAGAAGACTTAAATTAGATACATTTCAGAGGACTTCTTCCGCAATTTTGTTTTGCATGTTACCTAAGAAGTTCTTGTTCACTCAGGTCTCAGGAAGCCAACTCCATAATCTCCCACAACCCACTTCAGAACATAGTCTAATGATGGAGTAAGTACAAACACCTCTCCCAAGACACCACAGAGGAGATTTGAAGAAGAAAGTACAAATACCTCTCCCAAAACACCACAGTGGTGGTTCGAAGGGTTCTGGCTGGGAATTGATTATAGGATAAAGACACATTTCCTTGGAGAATTGTAGATGCCTTGGCCCTCTAACTTCCCCTGAAGAACCACAGGTAGAGATAGGTAACTTGGCAGGTCTACCCTAGGGCAGAGTTAAAGGCCGAGGGAGGATTCCTGGGAATGAATTCTGCAGGGAAGATTCCATCTAAATAGCTATTGGTTATTTGAAATTGTTGAGAGAGAGTCTGTGACTTTGTTTAATGTTGTGTCTCTTAAATTTGAGATTTGGACAAAATCATTTCTTCCACACATCAGAATTGATGCTGCTTTCCACTCAGTATCTTCTCGGGGTTGTGCAAATATTAAATACTAATCTTTTATGATTTAAAATTCAGTGGATTTTTTTGGTCATAAAATTGTGGCATTGGAATAAAGACCAATGAACAATTTTGTTAATTCAAAGCTTATTTTCTATTGAGGAAAGAAACCACCTTTACAAAAAATACACAGGCATGCATGTCATTCTGGCTATGAGCTGAGTTTGGGCGACCACTAGGTGTCACTGTGCACAGGTCTGGGTGCTTGTAGATACCAAGCTATCAAGATACCAAGATCACTCTGTTCCTTGGTAAAGCGGTTCTCCCTAAGATAAAGAAAAGATATTGTACTTAATTCCAACTTCTTCATCAGAGTAAGTATTTACTTTTTGTTTGTATATGAGAGAAAACCTTTTTGTGGTTTTCTCTTAACCCTTAAATGCTGTTTAAGGACTTCTTGCTTTCTCTTGATTTCATAAGCAAGCAAAAGCTGTTTCTTGAAGGAGAAGCATCTATAAACTTTGTAGGTTGAGAGTCTTTCCCTTTGGGTGACACTGGATCAAATCTAACATCTTTCAGGATTCCTGAGCTCTCATTGGCTAAACAAGCAATAAGGGGTGGGTGTGGCTTCATTGTGTGTTTTGAAGCTATGCCTTCAAGCAATCACTCATCAAGTGTCTATCAACGAATACTCCTTATTAAGATGAAGGATGTACAGTGAAATACTATCCTGAGGTTAGGAACTCTATACAGATAAACACTCTGTTATTTAGATGGGTTTGTTCCATGTTCCCTGAATATGAAGTTGAGTCACATAAAGATGTTAAGTTAAAGCTACACTACCTGTATGTCTCCTGGAAAGAGACAGTGTAGATTCAAGCTATGTAGTTTTTATTAGTACAGGAAAAGAAAAAAGAGCCAGGTTTTGGTTAAGTCCATTGAGTTGACTTGGTAGTGTCAGATGTGGTAGAGTCAATCTACAATCCCAGTTCTTTGGGGGCTGAGTAGGAATTTAGCAAGTGTGAGGCCATTATGAGTAATACAATTACACACACACACACACACACACACACACACACACACACACACACACACACAAATGGACATGATTAGACCAAGGAAATGTAGAGAAACTTAGTTTTTCAATGTGTTCAGAGAGATGTTAGTATATACCCTTGTCCAAGGTATTTTCTCCATAACCTTTCACAAGCCACCTGTTTCCCCTCATATGAGGGGGATTTATATGGATATTTATATGAACATAATCTGGGTTGTGCTCCATGTAATAATAGTTCTCAGTGTGCACAAGAGGGGCAGAGTGATATATGACATGTCCATTATACAGCAGTTACTATAGTCTGTATTTTTGATCATCATTCATATTTATTACCACTCTAGGTTAGATATGAAAAAAGAAATACAAAAGCTTCACTAACTTGCTCATGCTGTGAATAACTGAGAGGAAGCAGAGTCAAGGTTAAACCAAATTAGCACCTTTGTTTGATTGTAAGGAGGTAAGTCATTTGAACAAATCAGCACAAGATCTCAACACCAATAGTTTACAAAGAGAGTAGTGCTTCTTCTAACTGTTGTGCATTTATAATAAAGTGTACCTTGTCTCTATCAGAACAAACGAGCACAAGATCTCAATACCAAGAGTTTACAAAGAGAGTAGTGCTTCTAGCCATTGTGCAACTATAATAAAGTGTACCTTAGCTCTATCAGTACTTGAAAGGAAAATTATCCAAAAGGTCTATAATATGGATGGGCAAGACACAGAAGACTATGAAGAATAATATAGGATTATTTGGTGTTATTATTGCTTTGTTTTGAGATAGGGTGTTACTATGCTGTTTAAGCTGGTATTGAAACCTGTACTCAAGCAAACTTCTTACATTAACTTCACAATTTATACAAACACACGTATCATTCTCTCTTCAAAAGACTTTTATTCCTTTGTATTTTCTCATTAATATAACACCATTGTTTAGATTAATAGCTGATTCTGTGGCTAGACTCCAAGGTGGAACTTAGTCACCTCCAGATCCTGCTATTTACACCTTAGCAAAATCTCCCCACCACAGATAAGTCAGGGTAGGACCTATGGTTTGCTCCCAACCAATAGATTTCAACAGATATGTAAGATGTCATTGTCATCATTATTTGACTTGATTAGGACATGTTAAATACCACTTGGCATATTGGAGTTAGACATTCTCTTTGTAGGCCTGATGGTATTCATGGGCAGAGGCACTGTGAATGGCCTCTAGGAGTCCAGGAGCTATCTACAGCAATACACCTGGCAGAGTCACAGAAAATTAATTGTTCAGGAAATCCGAATGAATTTTGAAGTAGATTTTTCTTCAGTGGTGCCTCTAGAATGAGAATGAACCTTCTGACACTGTTACTCTGTGAAACAGAGACCTTGAGCACAAGGCTCAACCAGGACAAACTTAGATCTTGAGCCACAGAAACGGGAGACCTCGAATGTGTGTTCTTTTAAGTCACTAATTCTGTGTATTTCATTACCCAGAAAAACAAATAAGCAAAGAAACAAAAACAAAACAAAAACAACAACAAAAATAAACAAACAAAAAAACCCCAATGAACCTGGCATAGTGAACAAATAGGAGGTAATTGTTTTATACATTCGTGAATTTCAAAGTGTTATTGTGTGCACATGATACTTTTGTTTATTGCATTAGATTTTAGTTTAAAATGTTGTCAAACCTCAAGCATTTGTAGCCAAGTCACACTTTTCCCTTTACAACGAATATGCCACCATTGATTGTGAAACACCCTTGTCTTACACTCATTTCTTTTCCCCTGTGTTTCCTAAGACTTCTTGTCTCAGTTTGGAGTTCTATTGCTGTGAAAAATACCATGAACAAAACAAGTTTGGGGGGGGGGATTTATTTCAGTTTGTGTTCAGGTTATGCTCTGTCACTGAGGGAAGTCAGGGCAGCATTTAAAGGTGGAGCCTGGAGGCTGAAACTGAAGCAGAAGTCATGGAGGTATGCTGATTACTGCCTTGCTCCAGTAACCTGCTCAGCCTGATTTCTGGATCTGCTCAGAACCTTATGCCCAGAGGTATCATCAGCACTGTAGTCTAGGCACGTTCACATTAATTATAAATCAGGAAAACGCCCAAAGCCTTGCCTACAGGTAATCCAGATGGAGGTGTTTGCTCAATTGAGGGTTCTCCTCCTTTCTTAGCTTGTGTCAAATTGACAAAGAACCCAATGAGGACACCACCTCTTTGTGTCTTTCTGTCTGTCTGTCTGTCTGTCTGTCTGTCTGTCAGTCTGTCTGTGTGTGTCTCTCTCACACACACGTTTTATAAAGTGTTCAGTGGTAACTGCAGCTGTGCATGGAGTGAAAAGTGAAAGGGAGGCAGGGCCATTGTTCAGTTACTGTTTCATCAGGTGTCTTAAGCCACTTCTATAGATAGAAAAAAAGGCACTGGAGATTTAAGGCATACAAGAGCAAAAATTAGTACTGTTGTTCTTGTGTGTTTGGGGAGATGAGGAAAAGGGAGGCTATGAACACTGAATTAAACAGTAGGTCATGTCATTGTGACCACTTTCTTCTTGGCTTTTTTCCTTAAGATTAAATTGCTCAGGTGCTGGAAAAAACTTGTAACCAGAATATCTTCATCAACAAATATTGTCTTAATTGCTAGGTGTGCCAAGTTTAAATAGCTACACCAAATATGTCTATTTAAATCACTTAAAATGTAGGCTTTGAAATGAAATTAGGTCTATGTGGATTTTTCAAGACAAATTCTGTTGAAAAATGTATTTATCATTACCAGTTCATGTCATACTTAAATGTAAACCGTCTCATACTAAACAGAAACAAACAGTATATGTTACAGTTCATGACAATCTGTGTTAGTGGGGAGGGCTGAGATGTTGATTACAAAGACAGTGACAAAACAATTAAAACAAAACAAAACAAAACCCATATTGTATTTTAAATTGTGGTTTCATTAAGTGTATGTGCATCTGTAGTCACACACACACACACACACACACACACACACACACACACACACACACACACAATGTTATATTACTTTTCTTGGTGAGAAATGAACAAACATCTACTCATCTCAAATAGACCATTGATAATAGACCAGAGAAACAGTTCTACTGATGCCTACCATAGTAAGCTAATAAACTTAATGCGGTTACTTATCAGAGCATGACCAGCTCAAAGACAGCTACATGGCCAAGAAGGGAACCCTGCATAAATAGTGGCTCAGCATAGCTGCAAACTTAGAGCTCTCTTACAACTATCAGGCTGTATGACAAGTCAGAGAATCTGATCCAGAAGCTCCGCCTAACAGACGCTCCCCACTTGGTTGTTTACTGTTTCCATAACCTCTGAGAAGGGCCTTGTAAAGTTTGTTAGTTTCAGGAACTTCTGAGACTTATGATATGAATTGCTTATTTCCTAAAATTCGTAAGACCCCCCTTCTTCCATTCTGAAGAGAATGTTTCAATTTGTGCGGAATTGCCACACACACACACACACACACACACACACACACACACACAAGCTTGAGCACTTTCAGAGGTATAGTTCCCTGTTGTCCTATTGGGTCTTGAAAACATCAATACTGCTGATGAATGGTAGGGATCTTATCAAGGAAGGTTCCCCATGGATCTTCAGCATCAACCATCAGCTTCTTTCTGCCATGTGGCTGTCTAAATTTTGCTTTACTATCTTGAAGGATCAAAAGTCCACTATGTCCTGAAATAGCTTGGTCTTCTCTCAGGCAATAAATAGAAAGATCTAACTTTGCACTATTTAAGCAGAAATATGTCCCCACTTGGTATCTTCCTGTTAATCCCATTTCTGACTTATTGGGTCAGAGGAAATAGCTACTGCTTATTTCCAGTGAGCATCTGTCATTTTAATCTCAAGGGTTCTCTTGATTAAAGAAACATTTCCAGTTTTCATAAATCTCTTGGGCTTGAAGTTTGTCTATCATCTTGGTTATTCTCTTCTACCTCATTTTTCTAGTGAACTTCAAAGTTAAGCACTCTGCATCAAGGATGCTACCCAAGAAATGAAAGAACACTGGGAGAAGTCACCTGTGATGAAACAGGGCCAGGGACGGACAAATTGCAAAAGAATAAACAAGACAGACAAACAGCCGCAACAGCAGAATGTTCAGGTATGTGGGTTAAGTATAAGTCTAGGTTGTTGAGTTATTTTAGCATGTATTTTTACATTCAATTTGGTGGTTACAAATATGTAGATAAAATGAGATAGTTTTTCTGTGCATATGTATAGTCACATGTGGGTGGGTGTTACAGCAGGTTGTTCCTTCCCGCTGGCTCCATCCTGCTTGCCACCAGTCTGGGCCTACAGCTGCAGCAGCCCCAAATAACACTCAGAGACTCTGTATTTGATACAATCCTGTTGGCCAATTACCATTATTGTTTATGGGTTAGCTCTGTCTTAATTATTAACCCATTTCTACTTATCTAAGTATTTCCACATGGTCGTCTTATCAGGGAGCCATGGCGGGTGTCTTCCTTCCTCCATGCTACATCTTGACTCCTCCCTACTACTTCCTATTTCCTCCTCCTGGTCTCCTAGCCCTGCCTATCTTGTTTCCTATTGGCCACAGAGCTTTATTAACCAGTATGAGAAACATATATACAGAATAACATCTCCCATCAGGTGGGTACACTGTATTTTCAGGTACACACACACACACGTGTGTGTGTGTGTGTGTGTGTGTGTTGTGTGTTGTGTGTAAAGCCAGGCACTGGTACCCACTGCCATCTTCCAGTGTTTTCAACTTTATATATTGAGCTTGAGTCTCTTAATTGAACCCAGAGCTCATCAATTTGGCTAGCCTAGATAACCACATCAGGTGAGGAGTCTATCTGTCAGCACCTCCCCAGTGCTAGAATTACAGTCAACCCACCAAGTCTGATGATACCTGAGAATCCTAATTGGAAATTCATGCTTGCATGGCAAGTGCTTTACCAATTGAGCCATCTCAGCAGCCTGAAACAAAATTATTGTGAAAGAGAAACTTGAAAAGAATGGAATAAAATTGCTTACTTCATCAAACAAGCAAATATAAACCAAGCACAAAACTATCTATGGATAGTAGGGATAAAGTCATTCATAACATTAAGACTTCTTCTGAAATCTAAGGTTACCTGAAGGACCAGAAGCAAGTTGGAAGAACAGAAGCAATCCATTAATCTTTACCTTGTATCTCTTGATTAGATTCTTGAAATAACTTCTCCTTCTCACTCTGACATTTCCTCACCTGTTTCCCACAGTACAACATTAGAGATCTTTCACAGCTTTACTTAAATTCCCTCAGTGGCTTCCTGTGTTTCTCAGTAATGTTCTTATCACACCTCTGCAGTTTCTGCACAACCTGGATCTTCTTCCTCATGCCATCCTGCACCTTTGTCTTGTCTCTGTAGCAACACTGGCTCTGCTCTATTATCATGATTATTGTTATTGACAGCATAACAGGAGTGTGTTTGACCATTTGCCAGTTTGAGGGAACATGTCATCAAGACTGGCTATGGAGACTCTTCCCTTCCACTCCCCAATACTCATCATCTTTTTCCTTTTTCTACCTTTCATCTTTACTTCTGTTTCTCTAACTCCATTTTGTATGATGTGGTGGGCAGGAGGGTGGATACTAGAAAAATTATTTAATTACTTTAAAAGCTGAAAGGGGATAAATGGAGTATTAAAGCTACATACAGAGACAATGGAATGATTTGGAGATGAAAGAACCAGGTTGTAATCAGAGATAGAATTCCGTAGCCCAGGTAAGACAGATAACAAAGACAGAATTACTCAGTGTCTAGTGAGCTAAGGAAAGGGAGCATATCTAGCAAGCACAAGGCTAATGGAAATACAAAGGTACTTTAACTCCCACAAAAAGGTCATACTCATCTTCCAGTAAAATTGATTGCAATTTTGAATTACTTTTGGACAAAAGCCAGAAGTTTCCTCTATAATCACATTAGTTGGTAATAATGTTCCCCATTATTAAAAAACCTTTGAACACCAAGTAGAGTATAAATATAATATTATCATGCTAAGTTTTTAGAATAAGCCATCCAGTAGTATTTTTTTGCCATTTTACACAAAAGGAATTTGAAATTCAAAAGAGTGGCTCAATCCAAGTGACACAGTGGTAAGTGGTAGGGTAGAACTTAAGTTCAGATCCTAGGGGATCCTAAAGTGAACACTATCAGTCATATTGATTATCACAATCCATCATATATTGGCAGTTTTCAGAATGCTTGTCACTCTGTTTACACGAGTAAGAGTGAGGATATGAAAACCAAACATGGGCCAAGTAGCCTTGAGGAGCAGTGAGACTTACCCAATGTCAATGAATCGGAACTAAGAAGCAGGCCTGGCCACCCTACACAACAGTGTTCCACACTAATTAGAAGTAGAGCTAACCAGGCGACAGCAGACAGAAAGAACAGACATATAAGCCCAAATGGAACCAGTCTCACTACTTACTGGTAGTTTAGATCCCAAACTTCCATTGGTCAGAGCAATAGGGGACTAGCGAATGATATAAAAACTACATAATAATTTCATTGATTCTGATATTACTTAATTGTGTATATTTCAAAACACTTTGATATATTATCTTACTCAAACTTATTTTCTATGCAGGAACAACAGATTACCGGTGGGGTCTCACAGCTCTAGAGAACTGTCCATTCATCCACAGGAACCTGCCTGGCTCCCACATTTATAGAATGTCACACTTTTCTCCTTTGCCTACCCACACTGATGAGAATTGAGTACATGACCAACTCAATTAATTTCTATGTGTGGTCAGGATTGACGAGCACATAAGAAATGAGCATGGGTGTGGGAATATGGGAGGATAAAAGGGCTGGGTATGGAAAATAGAGTATGGGAGATGGAAGCACTGGGGTTGAAGATAGACACTGGGAAATAGAAAACAATCAGGTCATTGGTAATAAATTAGGCAAGGGGAGGGTGGCAGAGATTAGAACAGAGAACAGGTCTTGTGGTCTATGAATGAAGTTCCAGTTTATGATTTTACTTCTTTTTGGAGGCCTCATGTTTTCCTGCAAGGTGACTGGTTTCAGGCTTAGCTCTTAGGATCCCCAAGTGTCCTTGGTGAAGCTGCCATTGTAGCTAAGGGCTGGAGGATGCTTTGTTTGAAATGATTTTGTTTCCTTCTTAATCATATGTTAAAATCTAATTCTCCTTGTGATGATATTAAGAGGTCAGACTTTGTGGGGGGGCAATTAAGCTCCAAAGCCTCATGAATGGGATTATCATATTTATAAAAGGGACATAAGAGTTAGAGTAAGGACACAGTCATATCTCTGTTTATAAGAAAGTGGGTCGCGATGGACACAGAATCTGTTAGAGGCATCCATCTTTGACTTCTTATCCTCCATCCTCCAGAATTTGTCAGATACACTTTATAATCGGTGAGCAGTCAGCCGATTTGGCTATAGCAATTTTAATAGACTAAGGCAGTAGAGAACTGAAGGATGAAAAGAACTAACCCTGAGAGGACTTGTGGAAGGAGACCAAAACTGAAGTCACAGTCTTGGAAGTGATGGCCATTGGCCAAGTAGAAAACATTGGACAGTTAAATGAATTAGATCATGACATGACTCGATTATTTGAATAGATGCCTTCCTTCATCCTCAATGAATGTAAATAAAACTCAAAGCAACCAGGCATGCTCTGTACTTTCCTTCTGTATTTTTTTCTTGAGTTACTTACTGTTAGCATTGGGTTTTATGATGGTTTCTTCCTAGCTTCCCCCCCCCACATTCTGTTACTATTATTGTATATCTGTAAAGGGCCAAGGGTGGGAATAATGCTATAGCTAGCACTTACAGAGTGATGTACAGCATAGAAAAGTGCTCTATCATGGCTGTAATTTATGGAGCATGTACTGTGCACAGGTGCCCCATCAGAACTTTGTATATGATAGCTTATCCCCACAGCCACACCTACAGGAAAGTATTTTATCTTCAGTTTACAAATCAGAAAACTGAGGCTTGGGCAGCTTAAATAGCCTGCTTATGAATATTCAAATGGCAGCATTTGGATCATGCTTTGGGGCTGTAGTTGGCATTGTTCTCCCAATATAATGATAGGTTCCTCCTTTCTTCATTTCATTCCATTCATCCATACAAATGAGAGGTAATCAGTTCCATAAAAATATTCATGATTAGGTCAAAGTAATGTCAAGTATAGTATTCAAAAATAATTGAGAACTATAAAGTAGAAGTATAGACTGACTTAATGAAGTCAAATATCAAATCAGTCCTCTCCAATTTCTCTGGCAGAGATGAGAGATGAGGCTATCATCAATTTTAATTTAATTATTTGAGAAATTTAACAAACATGCACTGAATGCTCATCTGATGCTAATTATTGTGTTGGACATTTGGGATACAAAGTTGGTAATATATGGGTGTAATTTCTACTCTTAATGTGTTTGTGATCCAGAAGGGAAACATATTTATAAACAACTTCAATATAGCCACTTAAAGGTACTGAGGGAGATATGTGATATACTGGGTGCAATAGGAACTCAAGTAAAATATGTATAAAATAGTCACTTTTGTTCTGCTCTCTCTCTCTCTCTCTCTCTCTCTCTCTCTCTCTCTCTCTGTATGTATGTACAAAAGCACTGAAAGTAACACAGAGGTACTACTTGGTCTGGGATATAAATTTTCTAGGTATCATATGGAGGTTGGCATGAAAATGATCATTATTTGTTTTTTTTTTGTTTTCAGACTCATATGTTTAAAATTTTCTAGCCTAGAATTCCTTCAGTATATAAACCTTTAAATCTTTTACAAGATTTAAATCTTTTACTAGAAAAGGGCATTGGACAGCATGGGGAGGTCCTAACCTGCTACTGTAGACCTTCTTATCATTAGCTCTTCTTCATGAAGGAGTGTGTAAGGTGTGTTTACACTCATATTTTGAGAGCTTTCCTTTTGCTGTTGTCAGTCAGGCCATAGTATTTATCATGGCAATGCAAACTTTGGTGAAGCAGCCATTATATCTCTTGTTATACATATTTATTTATATTTTAAACCACATACAGTATTTCATGGGTATTAATGTATGAGATAATGCAAATACATCACATTACTGAGATGTTCTTTGTTACTCATCCTCAGCATCACTTAAAAGACAGATTATTCATGTAAGATGTCATAGGATTATCTAAACTGTCTGGAACAAAAGCATAAAGTTGGAATTCTTAAAATCTCCACTTTTCTGGATCAGTGGAAGTGCATGACATAATATTGATTAAATGTGACTGTGTTTAATAAACAGATTAATAATTAGTGACCAAAAACCATGTAAAATTTGTTGCCTCATTTGTTTACCACATCACAGGACAGACTATTAAATGCATATAGATCTCTAAATGACAAAGATGGGATACTCTCTCAATGTGCAGGTGTATATGTATTGTGACCAACATTGTCTCAGAGTGAAACATTCTCTGTAAAAGTAAATTTTTTCCTATGCTGGGGATTAAGCTCAGAGCTTTGTGGGACATATTTTTGAAATCTTATTTTTATTTTTTTTTTTTGGTGCTAGGAATTGAACCCAAGGCCTGAAACATAAAAAGGAAGAAATTTACCCATCCAGTCTATGCATCACATTCTTAAAGTCATTTATAAATGTGAGGTCTGACAGAAACATCAACTACAAAAGTGATGCTGAATGTGAACTTCCTCTAGCAATTCAGTCTTCTGAGTTTAACACCGAAATCTTTGCTTGGGAAACGGAATGCCTGTGATATGGGACCATGAGGGAATAGAAAGGTATGCATGTGTGTAGGGGGAAGAGCCGAAGATGCTCTGTAGGCCATCATTTCTTTTGTGAAGAATTGGTCACATCAAAAGACTTCTATGTGCCAAAGGGGAAAGCAATATACAGGGGATATTTTTGTTTTAGTATATTTTATTTCATTTCATACAGCACTCACATTGATAAAGACCAGCTTTTATAGTGCTATTGACTTAATCTCTATCCACCTGGGTTATCACTGTCAGTGGATAACACTGGATTTGCAGGGGTTTTTTTTTTATCACTATCCTGGATAATGTAATTACAAACATTATTAGGTTTGCAGACTGCACCAAGATGGACGGACTTTAAAACCTTATAGCTCATACACAAAGCCCACAGCATAATCTTTTGACTTAAGAAGTCTGAGAGCAGTTTCAAATCCTCTTTAATGACCTAGAAACCTTCAGCTTGTCATTAAAATGAGAACATGCAGGGTGTATCTTCTATGGAACTTGTTGAATTGTAAGAATTACCTATATGATACATTACATCTCAATACCTCTGTGTTATCCAACACAGGAAGGGACAATAAAACATTGAGCAGACAGGCTGTTGGCTGTATTTTCCTTTTGGGTTTGTCTATGAAAATATCTCCATCATTTTTTTTTCAGCACATCCCCCCTTTCTTTTCTTTTCTTTTCTTTTCTTTTCTTTCCTTTTCTTTTCCTTTCTTTTTCTTTTTTTTTTTTTTTTTTTTTTATCCTCTAAGACAAGGCTTCACTATGTAGCCCAGGCTGGCCTCAAATGCATGATTCTCTTCCCTTAGATTCCTGAGTACTAGGATTTAAATGTGTGCCATAGCACATCCCACACTTGGTCTAAATTAGTAGTTATGTATTTTCTTAATCAGATTTACAAGATTCACAAGCATGACGACTGCAATGGGAATGATGGTGGCTGTCTAGAAGATTGCTGAGTTTGTTCCCTAGCCTGGACAATTGAACAGCCAGGAAAGAGAGAAGATCAAGTCTCTGAGAAAGGCAAAGTAGCAGGTCTATCCATGCAGGAAGGGCAAAGCCTAAGGCTGGAAGCCTAAATGTCGTCTTTGGTATTTTATAAAGCTCCTGGGCCTCCTTGTTTTCCCTTCTGCTCCTATGCCTTCCAGTTGTTTCTCCTTGCAATGTTTTCTGGGAACAAGAAGCAGCCATATCAGGAAGTTCATGAAGCTTGGGAAATGTCAAGAAGACATTTTCTACCTAGCTAGTTCATTTGTTAGCTGGCTTTAGTTAATAAAGCCAAAGGACATTTTAATTATACTTAATTGCCTTCTAAATTTCTAGTCAGAAAGAAGTTCTTGTTGGAAAGTCTATGAATAGTAGCAAATACATTCTGCTTTGGTACATGTATGGGCTGAAAGAAAATACAGTGCTAGTCTCATATTCAAAGAGCATATAAATTCTGAGTATGAATATCTGTCCAGGTGGGAAACTCCAGCAGGGCAAGGCTTGCATCCTTAATTTATTTTTTTTGAAGATTTGTTTTATTTTTATAATTATGTATACATGGCTGACTTCACATGCCATGTAGGTTGCTGGTTTGGAGGAAGTCATTAGTAGTTTCATCTAGCGGTGATCACTGTGAACTACCAAGTTTGGCATAGTAATACATGTGCATGGGTAGAAGATTGGCACCGATACAATCCCTGAATAGTCACCAACTACTTTCTTATCGGATTTAAAGCCTTACTCTGTCTGGCACTTTAAATCTGGCCAAGACCCCATTGTTGGGCAGCTCCCAAGCCACAGGAGTAAACCTACTATGTTGTATTATTCTGCTAGTGGGCATAGTATAAACATCCTTTGAAGTTAAACCATATCAGAGGTTTTTGTTGCTGTTATTTTGTTTTGTTTCTTCACTGAACAGTGGTTAATGAAGAAACTCAGAGATGGCCAAGGACAGAGAAGAGTAGTAGTGCAATACTCAGCTGCAAATGGGACATCTATACTATCCCTTTGTCACAGCTCAAGAGATAACCATTTTGGTAGCCAGAAATATTATAAGAGCCTGAGGTCAGAGAAGAGAAGAGCAAGCAGTGTCTTTTGGACATGTTGAACTGCTACAGTCACAAACTTGGAGTGGCTATAGTTGCCTGTAGAAGACCAGCACAAGACAAACCAGTCAATGGTCCACCATGGATAGGGGCTGGGTTTATGAATCCCAATCCCAGCTGAGAAGCTATTGATAGTTGATGGCTTCTGGAGGAAGGAGAATGCATTTCCTTTAATGTGTGGCCTCTGATAGGTTGACCATGGTCCAGCGGAAAGCCCCATGGGTATGTGGGTGGCACAAATTGGACTTAATGGGTCATTAAAAAATTAGGTTACAAAGTTGGGAAGGGTCCAGTAGGTGGGAGTGGATCTGGGAGGAGTTAGGGGGAGAAGTGGAGCTGAATATGATTAAATTCAGGGTGTGACATTTTCAAAGAACTAATAAAATTAATTTAAATTAGTAAATTTAATTGATGTATTAGTTAACTCAAATTTGTTTATTTATTTATTTTTTGTTTGTTTTACATACCAACCCCAGTTACTCCTCCCTTCCTTTCTCTCACCACACCTACCCCCCATCCCATCCCTCAAGGGGGGTAAGTCCTCCCTTGGTGAGTCAACAAAGATTGGCATACCAAGTTGAGCCAGAACTGACCCGCTCCCCCCTGTATAAAGTTTGAGCAAGGTATCTTACCATAAGGAATAGGCTCCAAAAAGCCAGTTCATGCACATGGGTCTTGGTGCCACTGCCAGGGGGCCTCCCATCAGATCAAGCCACATAACTTTCACCCTACTTAATTTATTTTAACTAACTTAATTTAATTTAAATTAGTAAAATTGTATTTCAAACTATTTATCTTATTATTATTATTGTTTTTATTTTACATGTCGATCCCGGTTTCTTCTTCCTCCCTCCCTCCCTCCCTCCCTCCCTCCCTCCCTCCCTCCCTCCCTCCCTCCCTCCCTCCCTCCCTTCTTCTCTCCCTCCTTCCCTCCCTCCCTCCCTCCCTCTTACCCTTTCTTCCCCCTCACATGCACTCTGACCACCCTCCCCTCCCATTTCCCCCACCCCCATTCCACATGTAGGGCTATGCTATCCAGGTGGGGTCATATAAATCTGTCAAGTCATTTAAAGTAGGGACTAGGACTTCTCTCCTGTCTCTAGGTTAAGGGAGTATCCCTCCATGGGGAATGTGTCCGCAAGGTCCTTTTGTGCACCAGGAATACATCCTGTTTCCACTGTCTGAGGTCCCTTAGACTGCTCAGTCCTTCTAGCTGAGGCCCATATTCAGGGGGTCTGAGTCAGTCCCATGCTGGATTCCCAGCTATCAGTCTGAGCGGCCCGTTAGCTCCTCCTTATTCAGGTCAGCTGTCTTTGTGTGTTTGTGCAACCTGGTCTTGTCCTCTCTCTCTGCATGTGGATTCTAGGAGTCAGTGTTTAGTTATGGGTGTTTCTTCTGTTTTTAACAGGTCCTAGATGAGGGCTCCATGATGGTGGATGAGTTAGTTGTTGATCTCACTATAAGGGAAGGGCATTTATGGTAGCCTTTCCACAGTTGCTCAAATTGTTAGTTGGAGTCAGTCTTGTAGGTCTCTATACCTTTCTTTAGTTTTGATGCTTTTAAAAATCATGTGTATATGTCTGTGTGTGAGGATATGCACACAAGTTCAGTGCCGGCAGGGTCCAGAAGAAAGCATCAGATCCCCTAGAAGTAGAGTTACAGGTGTCTGTGAGCCCCCTGGTTCTCCTGGAGTGCATCTATTCACTCTTAGCCATGAGCCATTTCTCCAGCCCCAAGATTTGTATTGTACCTGGGTACCTGGTTTTGTCTCCTCTGTGACTTCCCCAGGTCTTGCATAGAGGATGTGGGCAGGAAATATTTGTTGAACAGTGCTGTATTTGACTTCATAACTCTCATAGAATGGAATACATGTAAACCAAATATTCAAATAAAGTCATTATTTTCATAGGAAAGGGAGAAATGAAAGATGAATGAAGATTGTAACGAAATATACATGGCAAGATTTTTTAATTTTAAAAAAGTTTTCCATTTCTCTTTTTTTTTGTGCTAACAGCTGACATAGACTTAATTTTATCTTATTATTACTTTTTTGCCCTGCTTTTTTGCCTTGCTTAACTTGCCTCACTAGCACTCTCTTTTTCCTTCCTCCCTTGCTCCCTCCCTCCCTCTTCCCCTCCCTCCTTCCCTCTTTCCCTTCCCTCCTTTTCTTTCTCTTCCTTAGAGTCTTAGTCTACATCTCACAAGCACACAAAGACAGTAACTGATGATAAAATTGTAAAAACTGAGAAGTTATGAGATGCCACTAAAAAGTAGACAAATAAGAAGCCAGAGGCACAATTGTATCATCTGAGAATAAGGCCTCTATCTTTACTTTTCGAGGTTTTCTCTTTGTTCGTTAGAGTTTGGTGTGACCCATACAATCAGAAAGCATTAGGCATACACTTAATTTAGTGTAGTGAAGTAATAAAGGTCTTGGTGCCACCGTGGTAATTCAGTGGACAGTCCATCATTTCCCTGAGATTCTCCTATCTTAAACCTACCTGCCAGTTATCATTCAATACTGACACCACATCTGTCTTGACCCAGAGTATGTAAGGCAGGCTGACCAGACCAAAAGTGACTTTAATGTAGGAGTTGTGGCTTTGCACAGAATCTCCTAAGGCCATAGCAGGGCAGTGCCACACGTTGCAACAGCTGTTGCTTCTGAAGAACCTCCCAGTAATCCCTGAATTCTACAAGGAGTGTGTAAAAGTGTTCTGACTTTAATCCTCATATATCAGTGTGTGCTTTCCCTGAACTTGGCCCCTTCATTGTTTCAGCAGTATGTCTACAAGATTGGACAACAACTTTGAATAAGTCAAGCTACAGGAAACCATGCATGTTTACCTTCTGAGGAGATGTGGCCTATAGAGATAGGTGGTCCTCAAGGCATATTCTCCAGAGTATTCTGGAGACCAGAAGGGCCACAGGCTCTGGTTCCTCCATGCTTACAATATTATTTCCCATGATGTCAGCACTGTAGATTTGGGGATGGCAAGTACTTCAAGAACCATGAGGTTTTTGTATGTGACATAGATTTTGTTAGTGTTGCAATTCTATGTTTAATTTACACTGCTTGATAATCAGGCTTACTATTTCCCTTTATTTTAATTTTATGTGTGTTTGCCTGCTTGTATGTCTGTGAACCACATACATACAGTATCCACAGAGGCCAGAAAAGGGTGTTGGATACCCTGGGACTGGAGTTACAGACATTGTGATCTGTCATACAGGTGTTGCGATCAAAGCCCAATGTTTTGGAAGAGGAGCCAGTGTTCTTCATTGCTGAGCCATCTCTCCAGTCCCTCTGTGTTTATTTTATTAGTGTGTTTTCCTGTTTCCATTTAGTTTGAATGCTCTACTACAGCTGGGATTATGTCAATGTGTTCATATTTCAACCAATGCCAACCAAGTGTCAGTCACAACAGAAGAAAATGAATCACTTCCTACATTCATTCTTCATTTATTTTATTGTTATTCATTCAGTCTGTACAAATGTTTACCAGGTACCTCCTTCATGCCATCTATGGTTGCTATCATGGGAATACAGTTATTATTGGAAAAATAGACAGCTCTTCCTGCTAGAAGGAGGGTGATAACAATAAACAAATAAATACATGGCATGCCATGTGGTGAGAAAAATTACTATATTTCTGTTCAAAAGTGGAATAACTGTATTTCTCATTCTACTGGGAAGGCACTGCCTTTTTTCCAGTCTCCAGAGTAAGTCATGCTCTGTGTGCACTACAAGGCAAAGCTCCTGTGAATCTCAGGTCTGTTTGCACTAAAAGAAATGTTTGCAGTTGATCTGAAATTAAAATTTAACAATGTGTTTTGTGTGCAAGCTGGCAGTGTAGCACCCTCAATATCCCCATCTGGAACTATTAACTCTCCTATGCACTGTCATGTCACCCCTTTTTGTCTGTTAAGACTTTATGGTTTCCTGAAGCCTCAGTGTTACACAGAGAAATTTAACCGCCTGTCCTCAACTGAAGCATACCAGTTTCAAACCTCACCTGCTGTATTTTCCTCTCTCTGACACATAGTAGAGACCTGTTAACCAGCTGGTGTGCCTGCATTTATTTAAAATGATGCTAAGGACAATCATCCAGACTTTGAAGTGAGAATGTGCAGTAAGTGTTGAGGTTCCATAGGGGGACAGCCATTTAACTGAGCCTAAAGTTTATGTCTTACAGGATACTAACTAATTCTCTTTACAATCTTCAATACCCTTTTCTATTGCTGCACAGGCTTGTACTTACCCTGTATTTTTGGCTGGTTTTGTTCATTCAGCACGAACACAGTTGCTCAATGAGAGCTGCAAACCCATTGGACATAAGAAGATACCCTGAGGTAGAACTCTGAAGACTTTGGAATGGCTGGAATTGCAGAGGTCTTTTAAATGTGAGAAAGAGGAAGTGGGTACTGTTGAATGTGAGGAAGAGAATGTGCCAAAAGCAGCTTCCAAACAAATGGAGGGTTTTGACAGGGAGGAGCAAGGACAGTGCTTGATAGAGAGGTAGAAAGTTAGCCCTATCTTCCCAGAAGGAGCTGACCTTGCTATTTTTTGGAAGGATCATTTATTTCACCCTCTTCCTCCCCGCAAGCAGGGACTTGACACATATGCTCAGCTACCAGGAACAGTAGCAAGTGCAGACACCCGCTGGTCCTGCTAATTACCCAACAACTCCCAGGATGAGGGCATTGGTTTAACACCTGGGCAAAGGTAGCTGACTCTGTTAGAACTAGACAATGTTGGCTTTGCAGTTATTGCAAATTCCCAGGTCATTAATCAGAGAAATAGTGCTGTGTGCCTGGGAAGCAGGGCCGCAGAGAATCTTTTACCTTCGATTAGCGGGAGTTTGCTGCAAAAAGAACCATAAACAGATTTCTTTAGCTTTCCTAGGGCAGAATACATTGCCATCTTGGAAATGCCTGATGTGAACTCATTTGTACTTAGGTCAAATTTGTTGCCTGAAACATTAATGAAAGGTATGCTCACCATGCTGTTTCCAAAGTAAATGACTCCTGCTTCTATATGATTGGCTCGTGAAGCCACTTGTTTTAAAGGCAGGCACTTTGTTAATGTGAGCAGTGTCAGGGCTGTCAAAAGACTCCCAAAGAGCAGCTTCCCGTTCCTTGCCTTGATGACTTCCCAGCGTCTCTAACTTATTTACTGTTGGAGTGGTGACATTCTACAAATGTCTCTACATGCCTCTATGTTGTGACAAGAAATCCATCTTGACAAATCGCTTAGGAAGCTGAGGTGTTTCACCCTCTCACATCCAAGAAGTTGACAGATGAGGAAACTGAGTCACAGACAGGTTAAGAAATCAGTCTGGCTTGCTTTATGCCACTTGTTCGACCTTCCTGCCCATTTTGGTTCGTTAGTGAGCAGTGCCCTGGAGCTAGCTACCTCTCCGTGCTCATTCCAGAGTAGGCGATTTTGACACCCATCTTATTTTGATTTGCAGTCACTCCCTGAGTTCTTTCACCACTCAGTTGACCTGCCATCTTGTGGCTGTCGGTCAGCCATGTGGTTTGGGCTTCCTAGAAAGAGCCATGAGCTTTGCCTGGACCAAATCATCCTTTCCAGCATGTACAGGGGAAGTGACATCAAGTTCAGGTTTGGATTTAGAATTTAAATGAAGTCATTGCCACTCTGACCTCGCACATATATTTTTGTATTGATATCATCTTATACTCTGTTGTAAAGGTCCATCACTTTATATACATCTGCATTGGGGATATTTAGAGATTATTTTGTAGCAGTTAGCGTAATGAAAAATGAGAAAATCTGTGTCTTCCACTCATGAATCTGAATACAATTTTCAATTTTAAGATAATGTAAAAAGAAATGTATGCCACCCATGCACTATGGCTAGAAAACAGTGCCAACCACTGGTCTCTTGACACAATGAATCTTTCTTTGCCTCTGCTGCAGCCATAACCCTAAAGGGAATGTGCTTGTTTATTTGTGGTGATAAGCAGAGTCAAGGTTTCCATGGATCACATGCTGATCCCACAACTTCTCTCTGAACCTTTCTTTCAAAAGGACATGACTTTGTCTTAGAAAATATTTGGGATTAATAAGCTTTTCTATACACTATGGCTGGAGAGATTTAAAATCAAAGTGAAACAAGTTGGACTATGTAGTCCTCTGCCATTGTGTACTCAGACCACCTGCATCAGACCTACATGAGCTGTCCATCAACAGTGCAATATGTATATATGTATATAGATACACATACATATATATAATTTTTCTTATTTTACATGTTGATCCCAGTTCCCTCTCCTTCCCTCCTTCCCATGCCCTCTACCTCCTTCCATCCCATACCCCCTCACTCCATAGGGAGGGTGATGCCTTCCAGGAGGGATCATCAAAATCTGTCAAGTCATTTGGAGAAGGGTCTAGGCCTTCCCTCCTGCCTCTAAGTTAAGGGAGTATACATGGGGGATGTGCTCCCAAAGTCTTTTGTGCACCAGGGATACATCCTGGTTCCACTCTCAGAGGTCCCTTGGACTGCCCAGGCCTTCTAACTGAGACCCCTGTTCAGGAGGTCCGTATTCCCAGCTATCAGTCTGGGGGGAGGTCAGGTCAGCTGTCTCTGTGGGTTTCTATAGCCCGGTCTTGACAGCAGTGCAGTTTTATGGGCTCCAATCAAGCAAGCCTAATGAGCCAGAAAGATTGTTTGGGGGCCAGAGCACTGAATTTTCAGGCTGCCTCCTCTCCCTTCAGTCAAGTTGAGAAGCTCCTGGAATTGAAAAAAAGATCTCCGCTTCATATTCTTACAGTCTTGAAACCTAGCTCCGTTGTTACATAGTATCACTTTCCTTAGCAAAATGCTTAACTGCTTGCCGTTCCAGTTTCCTCATCTGTGAAGAGTGAATGACAGGATTTTCCCTGGGAAGGAAAACTGACTGGTAAACCCGGCTCACACGGCTGTCCATGCATTACTCCTGTGAAATGGCCACTCCTGACAGCAATAGAACTGAGAATCACTAAGAAATCACAATACGTTGCATCAATTGACTTTCTGAGGGGTTACTTGAAGCGCGGGAAGAAACTGATGGAATGGAAGAATGAGTCACCCAGGAAAGCCACAATCATCTGTGGCTTGAGGAAGTGCTGTCTTCCAGAGCAGTGCTTCCTGAGCCTCAGACACCATCACATTCCTGGAGGGCTTGTCACATATCCCAGTTTGGAGGCTCCAAACCGTGCCTGCCAACTGACCTGTAAGGTGGAGAAGCAGAATGACTCCATGTAATGAGCTTCCTCACAAATTCGTAGAAAGCACAATTAGGGGGAGGCATAGCCTAGCGAATGTAAGCTTTTATGTCTATGATACCAGATCATACTTTTCCTCTTGCCAATCCAAATACTGGGTTTAAGGATCATGACTCTGTCTGGTGGTGACAACAGTAATAATGATATTAGTAATTTGAAATAATTGTAGGTGCCAATTACCAAGTCAGGCAGTTCTAAACATTATTTATAATAATAATAATCATTATTTCATTTATGGATATGAGACCAGGACTTTATATATGTTAGGCAAACACTACCACTTAGCTATTTCCAGACTCCGTTTCAAACTTTAAACACATTAACTCTTTAACAGCAATGCTTGACACTACTTAATACTGTTATAATTACCTATGATTTATAGAAAAAACAATGTGTCTAGCTGTTCAGTACAAAACAGGACTAGAAGCCTGTGACATCAACCAGGAAGCTACAGGGTATCTTGCTACTGAATCAGAGAGGATTGCGACAGGGAGCTAAGTTGCAACAGCATTTGTCACCTGGCATTCCTGAAGAGGTTATTATTTTTTTTTCTTCCCTAGTTTGAAGGAGGGGGTAGGGTTTGGATCAAGTCAGCGAGATCCAGGTAGATTCTGCACCCATTCTAAGAGATTCTCATCAGGTAGTACCAACTGGATTGTGGTGAGACCAGAGCACTGGTTTAGCTCTCTATTTTTCTGCAGCTTTCTGGTACATTGTAGACTCACAGAACAGAACCTATTTTCGGTAGTGCTCTGAGAAAAACTACTCTTCAAGGCTCAGTGTCATACTCCTGTTGAGAAACTGGAGGGTTTCGAGCTTGGAAGCCCACAGGGCTCCTCTGTTATGTTTGGTGACCTGGCTGTTGCTGTTGCTGCTGCTTCTCCTGGCCCAGCTCCTTTCTTCTCTTCCTTTCTTTTCCTCCCATAGGTCCAAGACTGCATGCTTTCTACTAACAGCATTGTTTGTAACAGTATCAGGAAATGTCTTTGACACTCACGCTGATGCAGATGATGGTTATGATGAGTCGGCACATGACATTGTTAAGTGGACTAGAGCCCCATCTATTAAATATGCTGTATGTCTACGGATTTGTCTGCCACTTCTGGTCATATCCTAAACACACATGCCAATGAAACTGTGAAGACACATGGTTTGGGCCTTAGCAACCTTCTCACGTTTCTGGAATGACTACTTGGGACCACATAGTTCTGTCCTTCTGAGCATTAATACTTCCCAGGAAATGGATAGCATCTCTCAGGAGTTTTCCACTTTCACAATCTTATTCCAGGCACTCTCATGAAGTTAATGGGAAGCCCCAGGCTTTATTTTTCTTTGTGTCTGAGGAATGGGGTCCTGCTAAGCATTTGTGTTATTCTAAAACCCTTGTCTGAGAAACAGATGTGAGGAGAACATGCAATCAAAAGTGAGAAGAAATGATTGCGGCTGAGAATAAATATTTATTTTCACACGTTAGGGCTTTTTCTGTAGCGGATTTCCATAATAATTTAGCAATGATGAAAGTCAAATAATAAATGTATCTGCTGCTGTCTGTGCATAAAAATGTTATTGCCAACCTGCCATTAGGAGGGGTGTGTATTTTGAGTGTTTTTCCATTAGTGCTGATATATTTGGGCAATGCCAGTGGTAGGCTCTTGCCTGACCAAACTGGTAATCAGTAGCAGGCATCTGCAAAAGAGATAGCCAAGATTTTTCTGGCATTTTCTGTGGCCAAGGGTATGGGCCAGATTTCCACTGCTTGGGTGGAGTGAGGCATGCTTTCTCAATGCCACCAGCACAGTGGGTTGCATATGGCATGGCATGAGTGACAATACCACATAACCACAGAGGGGGGTAGCATCAACCTGGAAGGTTCAATAAATGTCAGAGTTGAAGTTTTTTTTTAATGTTTTCTTACCAGGGCAGCTGATGTATTTACTGTAGTCTTTTTGTTCTGTTTTGTGCTTAAGATTTACTTCTTATGTATACAATTTTCTGCCTGCGTGTATGCCTCTGTAGTGCATGTCAGAAGAGGGCACCAGATCTCATTATAGATGGTTGTGAGCCACCATGTGGTTGCTGGGAATTGAACTCATGACCTCTGGAGGAGCAGCTCTTAACCTCTGAGCCATCTCTCTAGCCCCCTTACTCTATTCTTATGTTATACTTCATTTGCTAAAAACCAAATACAGCAGCAGACAACACACAGGCTAGATAATTAGTTCTTTGTTTCATTTCAAACCGACCAGCTTTTATTTTGGGGGGGTGGGTTAGCTCAACAGACTGTGTTTTATTTACAAGCTATTATTATTAATAAGTGAGACAGTCCAGGTTTTATAAATATTTTATAATATCTCACAATTCATTTAACAGTTTAATATGAGGAATACATTCTAGGTGAAACAACATAATTTCATTGAGAACCTGTTACCCAGGGCTAGCCCACCCTTTCTGACATAGTCTAAGAAGCATTCAGGAGGACGAGGGTAGGGAGGCTTGGCAGCCTACCTGTATTCAGCTCCTGGCCTTGCCATTTATCACAACAAAGCTGCCTAAAATCCCTGTGCCCCAGTGTCCTAAATATTATTAGTGGAGTGGAGAGGCTTGCCTGATGGCCAGAAGAGGGCTTTGGATCTCCTGGGATTGGAGTGCATTAACAAGTGTTTTTGAGCTGCCATGTAGGTATGGTACTGAGAATTTGGATCCTCACTGAGAGGATTCTATGAGAGAATCATTTTATACATTGTTGGTGGAAGGGAGGTTTGAACAATGTGGGGACCATTTTGAATCTCCCTCAAAAGATTAGACATAGGATTACCATATGATCCAGCAAGTTTTCTACAAGATACATATCCAGAGAAAATAAAATTAGCATGTTGAGGAGATAGGTACTTCCCTATGTCTATTGTAACATTATTCACAAAGGCCAATATGCAATCACTGTCCTGACAATACAGGTTATAGGTGAATGAATAATGTATATACACACATATAATGAAACACTACTCAGGCATAAGAGAAAATGAAATGCTATGCTTTTCATATGACCACACTGATGGAACAGGAAATTACACTAAATGAAACAAGCTGGGCATAGAACAATCAAGCATCTCGTCATTTCACTCGTGGAATGTAAGCAACAGTGTTGATTCCCTTAGAAATTAAAGGAATAACCAGGTGGTGGTGGTGCAGAGGATCTCTACGAGTTCATAGCCAGGCTGGTTTACAGAGTGAGTTCCAGGACAACCTGGACTGCACAGAGAGATCCTGTCTTCAAAACTAAAACCAAAACCACACACACACACACACACACACACACACACACACACACACACACACACACACACAAACACACACACACACGAAAGAAAAAAAAAAGAAAAGGTTGGGGAGATTAGTGGGATAGGATGGGGACAAAGTTTGATTAAAGAGTACTTAATTACAGTGAAGTCACATCAAGAAGTGCTACCGTGATGTAAACAGATGCAGACCCACAGCCAAACGTTAGGTGCAGCTCAGGGAATCCTGTAGTGGAGGGGGGGAAAGGATGGTAGGAGCCGGAGAGGTGAACTCACAGAACCAACTAACCTAAGCTCATGGGGCTCACAAAGACTAAATCTACAACCAGCGAGCCTGCATGGGACTGACCTATGCACTCTGCATGTATGTGACAGTTGTGTTGCTTGGTCTTTTTGTGGGACTCCTAACAGTAGGAACAAGGGCTTCTCCAACTCTTCCAGTGGTTTTGGGACTCTACTCACCATATTGATTTGTCTTGCCCAGTCTTAATACATGGGGGCAGTGCTTAGTCTTACTGAAACTTGACATGTCATATTTGGTTGATACTCATGGGAGACCTGTCCTTTCATAAACAGAAATAGAGGAATGGATTGGGGGATGGGAACAGAGGGTATAGGGGAGGCACAGAGAAAGGAAGAGGATAAGGAAGCTTCAGCAAGGATGTAAACTAAAATAAGTAATAAACATATAAATAAATTTATTATTCTTAAACAAAGGACTGCTAGTGTACTATCGCATAGCATGGTGACTATAGACAATGATAACTGAGCTGTACATTTGAAAGGAATTTTATCATGAGTAAATTATTAGTGTTTGAGAATACAGATGTATTTAACTTGATTTAAACCTTGTATTCAAAAACAAAAGTATTTCATGGTGCCATTAATGTTTATCAATGACATAGTCTCATGTACTAATTAAAATATTTTTAAGAAATATTTTATTTGAATTTGATACATTTATTATTTTTAATTATTTGTGCTTGTTTGCAGCTTCTTACAGAGTCTAAAGGGGGGCATTAGATCCTTTGGAGCTGGAGTTATAGGTAGTTGTACACCACCAGACATGAGTAGTAGAAACTGAACTTGAGTCTTCTACAAAAGCAGTACACCGAGCCATACCCACAGCCCCTATTTGTTGGTTTAAAAATAGGCTTTATTAATATAATCCTTTTAATTGTGCCTCGTAATAAAAAGCCAGTATTTTAATGTACTGTGGTTGTTGATACACTCGTTAATGTAAAGAATTGGCATTGAAAAATATAACACTTCTTCCAGTAGATGTTGCTAGATTTGGTCTGGAGTCAGTTGCATGTAATTCATAAAGAATTGGTACATTCTTTATGAGTAGAGATGAGGAGAAAGTAAATATGCCTCCAGTGAAAAGTTTTGGTCATGAAAATATTGTATCTATCAAACTAAAGGGTCTATCTTGTTTTTTTGTGGCCTCTGTCGGCCACTGAGGGAAGTCTTTAGATTACAGAAGTTGAAATGGAGGGAACACCAACTGTTGACATGTATTTATGATGGTGAGGTGGTATTGTTACCATTTGTACTGAGAAGAATGTTCTGCCCATCAGGCTCCAAAAGTTACATTCATAAAAATGTCATGACTCTTCTTTTAGTATGCCATGGCTTATGCCATTGTTTTTAATATGTTTGCATCATTTATCTCTTCATATAGTTTTGCCTGTTGCTTCCCCTGATCTTTATTGAAATATCCATGAAAAAATTTTTCTCCCATAAATTCATATTTCTTTGGCTATATCATCCACAACACTGCATATATTATGCCATTGTTGATAACTCCAGGGACTTTTAATAATTTCTTCTCTGGAATGCATAGGTTGGAGGGGGGATTAGAGTTGGAGTAGAAGAAAGGTGGGCAAGGGCAGATGAGATCATGGCACCTCAAAGTGTAAAGGTTTGCTATCGCTAACTTTCTGGTTATACCAAATTTCTTACCCCCATCTAGGCTAAGAGAGTATCTCTCCATTAGGAGTGTGCTCCTGAAGTCTGTTTGTGCACTGAGGGTACATACTGTTTCCACTGCCAGAGGTCCCAGTTTCCATGCTCAGAAGGATCTGAGAACCAGTGCATAGAAGCAGAAGGAAGAAATTATGAATGAGGAGAATCTAAGAGTGGCTTGTCTTCACTGTGTCTGATATGATTTTCCACTATGCTTGAGGAACTTGAAAACACATTTGCATGTATAGTCTTAAAAACTGCTTTGATATTACTAATTGGAATGAACATTCACCTTTAGCTGAGTCTGTGACCATGGTCATGGATCAAGTTTTCACTTTGATGATTCTTGCTTCCATTAAGAAATCTAAGCAAGCTGTAAGGGTTCTTAAAAATCATCCCTGTAAAAGTGCAAATACACTGTGAACTATTTATATAAAATTGATTCTTACGTGTGTTATGGCACACACCCTGAGGTTTCCACATGTTCACAAAGGCACATTTATGTTGTGCATGTCTTGTCTTCTGTGTAGTTGATTTCTAATATCTCTTTTGGTTATCTATGAAAAACAGTATTGTTTTAATTTGCTTTTTGTTGCAGGGATAAAACACTAGCCAGAGACAATTTTTAAAATAAATTTTATTTAAATTAAAAACAATCTTATTTTACATATCAATTCCAGTTCCCTCTTCCTCCCATCCTATCATGCTCCCTTCAAGCCCCCCCCATCCACTTCCCAGAGAGGGTGAGGCCTTCCATGAGGGATCAACAAAATCTGTTAAGTCATTTGGTACAGGGCCTAAGCCCTCCCCCATCTAGGATAAGAGAGTATCTCTCCATGAAGAATGTGCTCCTAAAGTCTGTTTGTGCACTGTGGGTACATATTGGTTCCACTGCCAGAGGCCCCATAGACTGTCTAGGCCTCCCAGCTGACATACACATTCAGGGGGCCTGGTTTGGTCCTATGTTGATTCGCCAGCTGTCAGACTGGTGTCCTTGAGTTTCCATTTGCCCAGGTCAACTGTCTCCATGGGCTTTCCCAGCATAGTCTTGACCCTTTTGCTCATCCTTCCTTCCTCTCTATAACTGGGTTCCAAGAGTTTGGGTCAGTGCTTAGCTGTGGGTGTCTGCTTCTGCTTCCATCAGCTACCGGGTGAAGGGTCTAGCATGGCATTTAAGGTAACTATCAATTTCATTATAATGGAAGGGCATTTAAGGTAGTCTCTCCACTATTGCTTAGATTGTTAGTTGGGGTCATCCTTGTAGGTCTTTGGACATTTCCCTAGTTCCAGATTTCTCTTTAAACCTATAATGGCTCCCTCTATTGATGTGTCTGTTTTTTTGCTCTCCTCTATTTATCCCAGACTCAATCTTCCTGGTCCCTCATGTTTTCCTTCCCCCTCCTATTCTCCTATTCTCTCTTCCTCTTTCTTCTATCTCCCTCTCCTCCCCTCATGCTCCTAATTTGTTCAGGAGCTCTTGTCCCTTTCCCCTTCACTGGGGGACCATGTATGTATCTCTTAGGGTCCTCCTTGTTTCCTAGCTTTTCTGGAGGTGTGGATTGTAGGCTGGTAATCCTTTGGGTTAGAGCCAATTTGGAAAGAAAAGAGGTCAATTCATTTTAAAATTCTCTAGTAACAATCCATCACTGAAGGGACTCTGGGCAGGAATTCAAGGCAGGAACTGAAGCAGAGATCATGGAGGAACACTTCTTATTGCCTAAATTCCTCCGGCTTGCTCAGCTACTATTCTTATAAAGCCCAGAGCCTCTATCCTAGGCATAACACTGCCCACAAATCAAAAAATAAAACATGACCCACAGTCACACACATTGGCTAGTGTGATGAAGGTAGATCCTCAGTTGAGATTCCTTTTCCCAGTAGCTGAGGTTTCTGTCAACAAAAACTAATTATGAGAAGTATTTAGATTTCTATGTGTATCTTTTTGCAAGCTTCTATGCATCAAGTTTTATAGAACAGGCCTGATATTACCAAGCACATATAGTAAATGATGCTTGTATTATACAGTACCTTTTAGGAGGTCTTCTATAGGTTACTTTATTTAAGTCTTGTCTCAAGGATTCAAGACTGATATTCTGTTCACTCAAAGTAAGATTATGTTGAAAAGTAGAAAGCTTAAAGAATATGATAGAAGTTAAACATCAGCTAGATGGTAGATGATAGTCTAATCAAGTTCAGCCCCAAAGCCCATGCTCCTTTTCTAAGATATGATGAATTTGTTTTCTTTTGCGTGCTGGATTACCACAGTTATATGCCTGCTTTTCTGCATAATGTGGTCCCTCCTAGCATCTCTCTCAGCCTTAAACTTTTCAGTATTGTGTGTCCTATGTTTCAAATACAGAGCATCAAAAAAATTCCAGTCCAATGCCAGGCATTGTAGGGGACACAAAAATAAGTGATCCAGGGGCAATAACCATAAGAGATTCTATTTTAACACCAAAGAGGTGAACATAGGAGCTGGAAAAAATCTAAATCTACAGTATAAAACTATAAAAACATACCACTGAGAGACAGCTTATGGTAGGAATTTCCAAAAAGGAGCAGGTTACTCTAGAAGCTCCTCCCCAGTAGATCTTGATTGATGTTTGACTTGTTGGTTGTGATGCGATCAGCAGGCAGGGAACACAGGAAAAGCTAATGACCATATCTTAATAGCTCAATGTCACCGCTGTTTTATTTTTGATGAGAAGTATAATCAATGTAAAGGAGGGTCTAAGCAGTGATGAAACATACAGACACTTTTTAATTTCCCTGACATTTTCTCTAGGCTGTGACAAGGAAGATGACAGGTGACAAAGAACTTGGAGAAAAACCTGTATTTTTTAACATTTAATCTGACATGCAACAATTCATTCATGCTAAATACATCAATTTATGAGGCTGGGTGGTACAATGAAGAGCTTTTATTTTCCAATGGAAATAGGCTGCCTATGAAACAATTATCCCAGGTTAGAAAGTGATACAAATCATTAGAAGAATATAGACAAGACCATTGTACTATATGAGAGAAGAAATAAGTTAGCTCAAACCATACAAGCTATGAGGTATTTCTCTAGTCATTAGGTATTTCTAGATACTTATCTAAATGCTAACAGGTGATATGAAAGATGGCTACATGTGGTGGCTTTAGAGCAAGAGGTACCATGTAGCTCATCAAAGTGAGTATATAAATTGTCTTCCCACTTAGGTAGACTTTAGTGTTAGAGATATTTAGGTAGAAGAAAAGGATATGGTATTCATAGCCCTGTCAAGTCCTGGGAGAGTTTCAGGGTCATTTCCTAGTTTTCTGGAGGAAGCATACACCATATACAGTAGGGAACACTCTTTCACTGGAAAGCCAGATCCCATGTCCTGCAATAAACCTAACAGATAACACTATGCCACAGGTTCAAACTGCTTATCCTAAGCTAGGTGCTCTCAGAATCATCCTATTGTGTTCTTATTAATCCATTACAACATGCTAGCTGGACATTTGGTATTGACCTTGTATAGGCATAGAGGGTAAGTTTCACAATCACCCATCCAGATTCCCAAATCAACACCACAGTTCCACAGTCCCACTAACACACATCTCTTCACATGTAGCTAGGTCCCATGGGAAAGTTTTTAACAACCTGATCAATGGGAAAAATAAGCTGAGTTCATGGATGCGTTGTCTTGGATGTTTGTGGATGTCAACATTGACATATGTTTTTCTCTAGCCCCGTTCTGGGGTGATGCTTGAAGGAAGACAGGGAAGGAGATTCCTTCCCAGGGTGTTATTTGACAGTGTACCAAGAGGCTCACTTTGCCTGGAGAGAAAAACCTATCCAAGTAGATGTAGACTCAAGCAGTGCCCAAATGGCTTAGCTACTTGATCATGAGCTAGAATGATTAGCATACCAGTAGCAAAGATTCCTGGGGAAGAGGCTTGTGGATGAACCAAAGGTATGGGTATGATTATGCAAGTATTTACATCATGTGGTCATGTAAACCCCTGTGGGTGAAACTCTATAAAACCACATTTCCCCCTGTGGATGAAACTCTATAAAACCAAAATGATGACTCTGCTAATTTATGTCATCTATGGGTATATTTTGAAGCTGTAGTTGAATGAATTCCAATATTTTGAATGTTGAGTGTGACAGTGCTAGGATGATCCCAAGGCATTGGGTACAGCAATTAGAACATAAAACATTCCTGTGGATTTAGATGTGGTGAGGCTGTTTGTTGCATGATAACAAGTTAAGTTTAAGAAATGTTGGTGTGAGATAGCTTACATGTTGAGATGCTAAGTAGGAATTTGATAGATGAATCTGAAATGGAGGAGAAAAGATTTTAAACCAGGGTGGTAGAATTACTACCTTGTTAGAAAAAAGAAGTCAGACAAATGGCATTTCATTTCCCATCTGTATGTCTTTATTGGTGAGATGTCTGTTCATGTCTTTTACTAATTCTTAATTGAGTTGTTTCTTGGAGACTTATTTTAATACATGCTTTGTATATTCTAGATAAAAGTCCTATACACAACAGTGTTTTTATTTCCATTTTTTTTGGTTCACCTACTTTTATTTTATGCTGCTATAGAGAACCACAAGATTTATTTTGTTGATTTAAGTTTATAAATATTTCCCAGTAGCCTTTTATGGTTTTAATCAACCAGGTAATTAGAGGAGCCCCCTAAATTGTCTAAAGATATCACTTAGAGTGAAAGTTTGCTTACTAGACAATTAGCAATTAAGCAGCAGATGGTAATGGGATTCCAGTGTACTTAACTAGCATTTAATAATGATAATAATGAATTCACATTTTAATGATTATCAGATTTATAATATAACAACTCTGTCAGTCCTTCTGTCTTGGTAGGTAAGGCATAAGAAAAAAATGTGAATATTTGTTAGAAGGCAAATTTTTATGACATATTGTTTTTGCTGTGTGGTATTTTATGGTCATTTGCCATTTGCTTTTTTGTAATACTCTGGAGGAATGTACCCCTAGAGTCTAAATGAAATAAGTCACATATACTACATTTTGTAATAGTTTTTAGCTGATGGTTAGTGACTCTTGCTGCATGCCCAACTCATACAAATGTTCAACAGAATCAACCAAATAAATAAAATAAACCACACCAATACAATACTGAAATTAAAAGTTGAATTGACATTTTAAAGAAGAATTTAGGCACTAAGCTAAAGAGTAAAACTTAACATTGTATGGAGTGTTGGCTAATTTAATGTATCCATTTGAGTGGGTCATAAGATTCTCAGATACTTGGTAAAACATTATTTTTGTTGTTTCTTTGAGAGTCCTTTCATGTAAGAACAACAATTTCCTTGGTAGGGGGAGTAAAGTTAATTATCTTTCTAACATCATCTTAACAGTTCTATGGATGAATAGAAGGCCAGACCTTTACAAGTATAAGACAATTCTTCCTGTTTGCTTACTTAAAGTGGGAGTTTAACAAAGCTAGACTCTAATTATCCCAGGCTGGTCTTCAGCTCACTATGCAGCCAAGGATGCATTTACCTCCTGAGCACTGGGGTTATGGGTGTGTGTCACCATCCCTAGTGTTGTATGGTGCTGGGATTCAAACCCAGGGCTACATGCACACTAAGCCAGCCTCTACTGAAGGAGAACCACCCCCAGCTCTCTTCTTGAGTTGTCAGCCTACTGCTCCTGGGAACTCTATTGTCTTCTTGCTTCTCAGGCTTCTTGAGTCAGGCTGAAGCCACACCATCAGCTTCCTTGCATCTCCATCTTGAAGACCTTGGAACTTGACTGCCTCCAGGTCATATGGACAATTCCCCATATATAATAAATACTTAAAAAAAATGTGCCCTGTTGGCCTCTAGAGGACTTTGACATGGGCTTTAATCTCTCAATACCAAGAGTAACAGTTTTTTTGAAATCTACAAAATTGGACAATTGATAATTAAAGCTCATTTCCAAGCAACTGCAAAAACAACTTGTTCACTTTTGAACAATTACATTTTCATTATCAGAACAATGGAAAAGAACTCGAGAAGCTAATGAAAAAACATAAAAATGCAAATTACTCTCAGCTAATTGGTGGTGTACCCAAACACATTCTAAATTATTAATTAGTAAAATAATTAGTATTTCTCTTTAAGTATAAGATAGGGAAATGGTTACTCACCTTTCCACTATCATGTTCAGAATTAAAGTGATAATATTTCAGTGTAATCGTATTAAAATTCTGTATAGGGGGAGAAAGCCAAAGCATTCAAATTTCCTTTGATGTTCTAAACTCCTTATGCTGAATACTTAATTACATGTTGAATTCCAAATCTCTATGGGCAATTAAAGAAACAAACATAAAGTCACACATATTAGACTGTAAATTTCAAGGGATAAACATTATGCTTTCTGCTTTACTTACTGAGATGTTTCAAGAAGGCTTTATTCAAATTAAAAACATTTTATTTTGAGCAGATTTACAAGAAACATTGAGAAAAGGTTGTAGAGATTTTTCACATCTCTCTCCATCACTGATCACTATCTTCCTTAATATCAATATTACCAAAAATCTGGGTGGTTTTTAAAAATCAATAATGCATCTTCACCACCCAAATGCCACCATTTGCATTAGGGTTCATTCTTGGTGATGTACGAGATAGGATAAATGTAAAATGGCATCATAGTCATAGAGAGTGGTGATAGTTCGTGGAAGTCCCCGGTGCTCTACCAATATCTCTTCTCTTTCCCTAATTCTTGGCAACCAGTTATTTTATTACTGTCTTCATTATAATTCCAGGCATGTTCAACAGCAGGCACAAAGCAGTTGAAAAAAGAAGTGCTTACCAAGGAAGCTGACTATTTTTTACTTGACATATCAGTGATGAGAACTTACTCTACTCCATGCTTGGCACAGTCAATTGTTCTTTCCTTTTAGGAATGTCTCCTTCTTTATAGCTTATCAATTATTTTCTTTCTCTTTTCCACTAGATATTCTTCCCCAATTTTCTGCTCCTTTGCCTCTTTCTAGCATAGTAGGGCCCCCAGGCATGATGCTCCATATTGGCAATGCCATCCAATCACAGGCTTTATTGTTATCCAGAGGTTTACTTCAGGATTCCTTTCCACTCCGCTGGATCTTTTCTCCCAAGTTTTGGACACACGCACGCACACACACACACACACACACACACACACACCTAATTTGTTTGGGTTTACTGAAGAATAACACAGATAAAATTGTAGATATGTCTCTTTCTCTTTTCAAAGCCCCAGTTCCTGCTACTTCCACACCACTCTATTTTAATGAGGTCAACATCTTTGGATTACATAGTTAAGTGTGAGCATGTGGTATTTGTCTTCTTGTGCCTGACATTTCATTTAGCAGAGATGCATGTAGCTTCATCTCTTGTTATTAATAGTAGAATCTCCTTATGTGCCACATTTCCTTCCTTCCTTCCTTCCTTCCTTCCTTCCTTCCTTCCTTCCTTCCTTTCATTCACAGATAGATACATAATTTGCTTTTATTTCTTGGCTGTTATGAATAAAGCTGTAAGTGAACCTGGGAGTGTATCTTCTTAAGACACTGATTATATCACACTCACACACACAAATGCACACACGTGCACATATGCGTGTGCACACTTATACACACACACACACACACACACACACACACACACACACACACACAGATGCTCACCACCACCACCAGTGAGAATACTGGCTAGATAATCTGATTTGAGGAGATTCCCTGATATTTCTGTCATGGCTGCATGGCTTCACTGCCACCATCAAGACTTCCTTTCTTCCACTGTGTTTCCCACTTATTTTTCTCTTCAGGCACACACATTTACTATGAGTCTATATTATTTGTTAGATATGCAACAGAACATTAGAAACAACATGAAATATGATGAATAACTCTGGTCATGCAGTTGTGACATGCAAGAACACTGAATAAACAGGGTTGAGGTAGGCTGGAGATATAGATAGGTTGGAAGAGTGCTTAACTACCATGCTTGAAGCCTTGTGTTCAATCTGTAGCATAAACCAGCTGTGGTACACACCTGTATTCCCAATGCTTGGCAGATGGAGCCTGGAGGATCACACATTATCCTTTGGTACATACCAAGTTTGAGGCCAACCTGGGCTACATGAGGCTAAGTCTCAAAAAGAAAACAAACACAGTGAGACAAAAACTGAGTATGAGCTATTTTTTTGGAATAGTGCAAGTATTCTAAATCTATTTTAAAAAACTTTAATTATTTATTTGTGCATGTATGTGGAAGTCTGAGAATTATTTCTCCCATATTTTTGTGTGAGTTTTGGGGGATCAAACTTGTATCATCATGTGTGGCAGAAAGTGCTTACCTCTACTGAGCTTTCTCCCAGGTTAAAATACTCTAAATCTTAATATGGTAGTAGAATGGTGTTTGCCAATATAAATCAAATAAAACTCTTTGGGATGTATCTTTAAAATGGCTGTGAAAACTATTCTTCAATAAGCTTGAATATAAGACCTTGTATGACTTCTCATGACAACTAGATAAATTCATAACACTTCTCCTTCAGTCACATTGGCCTCTGTTCCTCAACATGGCTGAGATCACCCTTAGTTTTGCATGTTTGCAATAACCATTCTGTTTTTCCTTAAAATAAAAAATATGCACATGGCTGTTTTGTCTGCACATATGTCCATGCAGCATGCAGTGTCTGTAGAAGGCAGAAGAAGGTGCCATATAACCTAGCACTGGAATTACAGATGGTGTGAGCTACTATGTGGGTGCTGGGAATTAAAGCTGGGTCATCTGGAAGAGCCGCTAATGCTCTTAACTACTGAGCCATCTATCCAGTCCCCTAATTCCAGGTTGCCAGGAAAGGCCTTCTCTAGACATCTGAAAAGCTAAGAACACCTAATTCAGAAGCCTGCCTGAGAGAGAGACCTTCACTCTGTAAAAGTTTGGGGTCTTCTCCTTCAGGCAACCTGTATCCCACTTTTTCTCTTTATGCCCTTAGCACTATGGATGCATTTGCTCCTCAACCCTTTCTTTTTCCCTCTCCACCCGGCAGATGGTTGGCTAAAAGCTATTGAGCCCTCAATCATATTTATGAAATGCTGGTACCTCATGTTTAACTGAAGCACCATGGTGTAAAGAATGTGGATCAATGATCCTAGCTGGGTATGTACTTAACATATGCGCATCTGTCAGCAGGCACTTATTTAGAAGGCCTTTCCATGTGGATTGCACTCAACTGCACGTGAAAGTCACTTACTTTGAATGCAACATTCTGTCAGTTGTTTTATCCAAAATTCCGATCTTGAGCAAGTCTCAGAGAAAAGCTTCTAACCCCTACAGAAAAGTCTATGGAACTTTTGGTAGTTATTTGACTTATATTTTTTTTTTCTATAGGTGAAGAATTCATTCATTTTGTATGTGTCTGTGATTTAAGTGTGTGCGTGTGTTCCTGTGAGTTTGCATCTGTACGTGGTCCAGTGAGCGTGAACATACGTGCATCTCTGGAGATGAAAGATAGATATCAGATATCTCACCTTACCTCTTAAAGCAGGCCCTGTCTGGAACTGGCGTTCATCTACTCACCTAGACTATCTGGATATCAAGCCCCAGGGTTTCTCCTGTCTCTGTCTCCCAAGGCCTGGAGTTACAGGTACACTTACAATACTTGGTTTTTCATGAGGATCTTAGGAATTGAATTCACATCCTCATGTAAGCCCAGCAAACCCTTTACCAACTGAGCCATTTCCCAGGACTTTGTTAAAAATAGTTACGGTATTGTTTTCTGATTCTTTGATACATTTCAGAAGCCAAATATTATTCCTGACAAATCCCCACAGACGTAGAAAAAACATGCCTCTCACCAACTTCCCCTTTAGAAACATAGTAAGGTGTATGTCCGAGAGTGTAAGTAACCAGGTAGAAAGCAGCCACACTACACTACCACTGGTCCTTATCTGGTGGTCAATTTGAGAAATGCTTATTAAAATTTGTACAAATTAAATGTGGGTGTTTTCTTTGGGTTGTGCTTGGGTGACATCAATATTAACCATATGTTCTACCATTGAGCCATATTCCTAACTCTGAACATGTGCTTTTATATGTAAACAAATTTAATCCATGTATACCCATGAGAATATAGCTGAATAACACTTAAAATAGTAATTTAGCTTAATAACTAACTGAAGAGAACTCTTGTTTTATTATAGCTTGAGTTTAGTATTGATTCCAGGACCCTACCTTGTTTTTCCCATTTTGTTCTCACTGAACACTAGTAGGCCAACCAATTCTTGAGAAGAGCCTCTTCCTGAATGCCAGGGTTATGCCTCACTGAGTCTTAGCTCATGGAGGCATCATTATTCCCTTTAGGAAGAACAGTAGATGGGAGGCAGATGGAGGTAAATGCAGGTAGGTGGAGGTTCAGCCATGCTATTTGTCATGTCTATTTCAGATCCTCTGCCTCCTTACTCCTCTTGTGAATAACACAGGCCTGGCATGGTCACACACATCTGTAGTTCCAGCCTATGTGGAGGGTGATGCACGAGTTACCCTTGAGCCCAGGAATTGGTGCCAACCTAGGCAACATAGCAAGACAACCCTTCCCCAGATTCTTGAAGGAGTTAATAGTAAGTGGCAGTGCCAGTTAAATATTCCTGGTCTTAGTAAAGTAACACCAGCTCAGGAGATATATCAGTGATTTGCAATTTCATTTACCAAATAATGGTATAGCCAATTAGAGGCTTGACTATGTTAACAATCTTAATCTTGTTTGTCTAGCAACATGCACAAGGCCCCAAGACTAATCCCTAGCACCTAAAACAACCTTCTGATGTTACATTTAAAAATAATTAATATTGTACTTTTTGCTATAATATTTGGAATTCAGTTTTAGCCTCATTTGAAATAAACAATTTTCTTCTTTTTCAAAGATAGCCCGTATTGATTATGTACTTTAGAATGACACACCTCCAAGAGACAGCTTAGTGACACAAATGCTCATTACTTTTGGATCTAGGATCTAACAGTTGAAAGTGTAATACTTTTGTAACCCTTCAATCAATCATTGCCCTCTTCATGGACTCTCACAGTTATTAAGATGAAAGCAGAAAGAAATAATTGTTCTAGCTAGGTTTTTTTTTATTGCTGTGATGAAACACCATGATCAAAAGGGAGTTGGACTAGGCACCAATCTATGAGTATAGCAGACTATCATAAGGAATCATCTCATTGACATTTGTTCCCCAGTTGCGTTTGGTTCTACCTCTGGGTTCGGGAGCTCTATGGTCTCAAGCTGAGTCAGTCACTGGTTGGTCACTCCCACAAATTTTGCTTCAACTTTACCTCAACACATCTTGTAAGGCAGGTCAAACTGTAGGTGAAAGGTTTTGTGGATGAGTTATTGTCTGAATCCCTCCACTGGAAGTCTTGCCTTGTTAGAGGAGGTGGCTGGTTCAGGCTCCATATCCCCCATTGCTAAGGTCAGCTTCATAGATTGCTGGGGGTTTCCATTGCACTAGGTTCTAGCTCATCCCAGATTTCCCCAGATTCCAGTTGTCTCTCCCAGTAATTTTTCCTTCCACCCCCCAACCTCATACTTCCTGTTCCCAGGGCTCCACCCAAGACCCTCCCTTGTACAACTCAATGTCTGTTCTATTGCCCCTTCATAGTGAGATTCATGCATCTGCCTTTGAGCCCTCTTTGTTACTTAGCTTCTCTTGGGTATGTGGATTATAACATGGTTATCCTTTATGGCTAATATCCACTTATGAGTGAGTAAATACCATGTTTGTCTTTCTGGGCTTGGGTTACATCACTCAGGATGATCTTTTCTAGTTCCATACTAGCCCAACTGTCATCAGACAGGCTTCTTACCAGCAACTGATAGAAACAGATGCAGAGACCCACAGCTAAACATTATGCCGAGCTCTGGGAATCCTGCTGAAGAGAAGGGAAGAAGGATTGTAGGATAGGAGACAGTGGGATCAAGGGCACCTAAGACGACCCAAAACCCAACTAACCTGGGGTCACAGAGAATGAATTGACAACAAGGAAGCATGCACGGGAATGAACTAGGCCCTCTGCACATATGTTCCAGTTGTGTAACTTAGTCTTCTTGTGGGACTCCTAACAGTGGGAGCAGGGGTTGTTACTGACTCTGTTACCTGTTTTGGTGAACTTTTCCTCCTACTGGGTTGTTTAGTATAGCCTTAACAGAAGAGGAGGTTCTTAGTCTCACTGCAACTTGATAGACCATGGCTGGCTGATATCCATATAAGGCCTGCCCTTTTATTCTAAAGAGAAACAGAGGGGGAGGAGGAGCGGATTTGTTGCAGGGGGGGTGAGTGAGAAGGAAGGTGAGTGGTGACTGGGAGGACAGGATGGACAAGAAATGTTGGTCAGGATACAAAACAAAATGAAAAATGAACAAAACAGCAAGTTGGAAAGGAAAGGGTTTATTTGGCTTATGTTTCCATGTTGTAGTCCTTCATTGAAAGAAGTTAAGGGAGGAACAAAGAAACAGGAGCTGATGCAGAGGCCACGGGAGGTGCTGTTTACTGTATTGCTCATCATGGCACCTACCACAATGGACTGGGCCCTCACCCATCAACACTAATTAAGTAAATGCCTTACAGCCATATCTTAAGGGGACACATTTTTCAGTTGACTTTCCCTCCTTTCAGATGTCTCTGAATGTCATAAAACTAACCAGTACACTAATGAAGAGCTTCTTTTTCTACAGCACCATAGGCATACTGATTTGTGATACCTCTCTGGAGGCTTGTTCATGTTATGCCATTACTTTGAGTACAGGGGTATTTCTAGTTCTGGATTTATGAAGAAAACCATAAACATTATTTGAAAGTCACTGAAGTGACATTGGAAAATGAGAACTGGACAAGCTAGAGCAACAAGAGGGAAAGGAACACAAGAAAAATAGCATTGCTATTTCAGTTTCATCCTGTTGGGCACCACGACACTCACCTTCAAATCAACTGCACCTGAAGTGCAGAAGGGCTATTTCTAAGTGCTTGGGATCAACAGTTAAAAAAAACCACAAATGCCAGGATTTGAGACAAATGTATTTCACTACAGTACTTCCACTTCAAGATGTCACACAGCCCTTACAGACACCTACTAAATATTTTGTCCTTCTTCAGTTGGACCTTGTTTTGCTGACCTTAGTCTGTGTTCAGAGTATCTTACGTAGTTCTTGTCCCTCTCTGTCCTGTACAGATTATTCTCTTTTCTGTACCAGGGCCGCAAAGTGATCCACATTGTCCTCTAGTAGTATCAAATCCAGATTATAAATATGGGAAAGGATGTGTGTCACTGTGCTTTCCTTATTCACTCTGTCAGCTTCTAGGAGATTACCCCCTGCCAGGGCCTTCTCTGTGGGTATTGGAGCCTGAATCCTTCTTTCTGAGGTCTCTCTTTGTTGGCTCTTATTTCTTCATGATCAGTGCTGTGTCTGTCTGAAGGCCTGGAGAGAATTCTTTTTTGTTTTCTTTTGAGGAAACAGCCACTGCTATGTTGGGGCAGAGCTGAAAACAAATAGTTGTCCTTAGACATTCTTGGGAAATTTGTTTGAAGTCCTCATCTGGGTATAGCAGCCCTTGCTTGGATGCTTGAAACATTTCATGCCCAGTATGTATGCTCCATGATGGATGTTGCAATTAAGCAGGGCATCCCACTCAAAGTAGTTGTCTGCAATTTTACAACTAAGGGCTTTTCTGACTAAGTGTTTCTACATTTCCCTCACTCTGATAACTAAAAATCAGGCACCAAAAATTGCTATAATAATAAATGTCAATGATATCATTTGAATAATTCAGATGAAATCAAAGCTACTACAATATATATTATACTTTGTTTTTCTAAGGGCCATATCTTCTAAAAAATACTTTGGATAATTATCATTAGTTGTTTTGAATTATAATTCAATTTAGCAAATTGCTAAGATGACCTGTTAGCTACTGTATTAGAAAGTGCTAGGAAGTAGCACATGTAAAATGTATAAAAATGTCAGGCATGGTGGTGAATGTCTTTAATCTCAGTACTCGAAAGGCAGAGTCAGGTGCATTTCTGTGAGTTCGAGGACAGCCCGGTCTACATAGTGAGTTCTAGGTCAGTCAAGGTTACCTAAATGAAGTTCAGTCTCAAAAAATAAAGATGGTCTCTATACTCAAATAATTAACTAAGATTTGGTGATATAACAAGGTATGTGTTTATGCATATAAAACAACTAAATAAAAATGTTTATGTAATGATAAGGTATGTGGACACTAAGTCCAACAGGGAGTTATCAATAGCTTTTGAACAGCTTCAACATGCTAGCCAGTTTTTGAAATTTTTTCATCTCAGCCATGAAGCTTTGACTCAGCTTAGAAAAAAAATCCTCAACAAAACAATTTTAAACCTGTGGCTCTTTTTGGTACCCACTATTATTGCTTTTCTCTCCATGTAATAAAGGGCAATGTGTTCCTTTATCCTCTTCTCATTTTGGATCTACCATGCTACTTTTCCCCCTGCCTTTTCTGACTTCTTGTCACTTGCATCTTATTTTGGATTTCCTGACTGCATTCCAAAAGGCTGACCTGAAGTCAAGTCATTCGGTTTCTCAGGAGCCACAGTCTCCTTCTTTCCCCCACACAATGGTCTGCAGCTTCAGGTTTAAAATTCACCGCCTGACTTCGTCCAGCTCCATCATGTCTGCCTAAGTATGGTGTATGGTACCTTTGCCCAGCTCCATCATGTCGGCATAAGGATGGTGTAGAGTACCACTAAACTTATTTTCTTCAAAAACACTTTTTGTGTACACTTTCTAATTGTAACTTTCAACATAAGTGAAACATGCGCTTTGGAAAATGTGCGAGGAATGTTTGTGCACATTTACAAATATAACCTTCAGAATGTACACCATAATGAAAACGGAAAGTACACCCTTGGTTTGAAACTGTGATTTTCTTGATGAAATGAAAGCCTGTCTCATGCTATATTTAATGCTTTTTGCAAAGAGTAAACTTTGGAAAGAAAGAATCTAAAGTTTGCTCAGCTAGAGTAATGGAAACGGAGTATGGCGCATCATGAATCAATATCAGATTATTTTTGAGGAAGGCAGAATGACCAGCCCAGACAAGGAAATGTGTCAAGCACTATAAAATGTATTGACTTCCAGAAACCAGACAGCATTGTGTAAAATGCCCTTCAGATTCATTTCTCCCATGATAATAAACAATGGAAAATGCACTAAAATGTAGAAAAATTATATTCTGAAAAAGCATATTAAATCAGAGACATGATAGTATCATAATTGATTTCATAAAAACACTCGCAGGAAAACAAACTAGATGCAGAGAGTGTGAAGTTTAAAATGGAGTCCCCAGCTGTCAGTAGTCAACAAAACAACTGAATAACTGCATCAAAAAGTTAGAGAAAACTCTCCGGATGGAGCTCTGAGAGGCAAAGCTTGAAATCACTGCAGTACTTGTTCAGAGGAGGTTTCACACTGCATGCCTTATTTACTGCAGTAATATGCCTGTGATGGCCTTACTCTACACAGCACTTCCAGTAGCCTGGGAGCCTTCATCTATTACTGAATTAGATTATTTTGGCCGTGATATAGTTATTTGATGCACTTGGTTTTGTTTTCTGGAGGCTGTCCTATGTCTTCATAAAATAAGGCAAATATGTTTGACTAAATGTACATATGCATATTGTTCAAACTGGGGTGATAGTATCTGCTTTATGACTGTAAATGGTCAAACAGCCATGTGTGCCATTCAAGTTTTGCTTTCAAGGAAAATAATTTCCTAATTGATGATTTTCACTATAACATACTTGACAATTTTACTCAACTATTAGAATGTAATTTAAAACAGAAAAATGGGCTCTCAGGATTTTTACAATGATGTTAGTCAATGATAATCTTTACTATTAATATTATAAATTGTATTAAGCAGTGGACTTAATAGTGGCTATTTTCAATCGTGTGAATCATTATACTTTGGACATATTCATCTGTTTTACACTTGTTCCTTGTTTCTCCTGTCTTTTTCCATTGCTCACTTTCCCCTAATACTCCCACCTCTACTTTCATTTTACACACACACACACACACACACACACACACACACAGGCGCATGCGTTAACACAGCACATATTTAAAATCTAGATTTCACCTGTGAGGGATTAGGTGCAAACTTGTCTTCCTCTTCCCATTATTTTCCATGAGTAATATCTTTAAAATGTTTGGAAGAGTAAGCAACTGCTTAATAGCCAAATCTTGTTATATTTCCCTCTTGTTTTTCAGTGTTTGTCTTGCTAGAGTCCTTAACAGCATTGTTAAGTCCCCTCACTGTTTTAGATTTTGATTATTGATTTTTAGTGATTGAATTTAATATATCTATTTTCAAGGATCCTTCTCGATTTTGCTTACTTTTTGCTCAGATTTCCATAACAAAAACTGAACCTAGAGGTAGTAAGTGTGATCATTTTATATTCTTTGTCCACAAAAACCCACAGTTCTAAGATCATTTGCGTTTATAGTCTTGTCTTGAAGGTTTGAATACCACGTAGATACTGAGTTTATCATGGGGCTGTCTTTTAACTAGGAATTTTCAAGAAGCACAATACTTCAGTTACTCTCTGTTGGAGCTGGGTGTGAGTAGAAACTAAATTCCATTGCCCTCTGTGATTGAGCATGAATGTAACAGTTCCTTGTGTATGTGGCTCTTGTTAGATAGATCCTACTCCCTCTTTTGATAAGAGTTTCTCCCTTAATCTGGGGACTCATGAAACAACAGAAGCCCAGGGGCCTCTGGAGCTAGAAAGTGCCCTTTATTACACAGTATTACACATTATTTTAGTATTTTATTCACCTCCCTAGGTTTCTGGTCTCTTTCAGTTTTAAAATGGGCTCAAAGGAATCTTATTTTATTTTTATTTTTTCAACATTTGGTAGTGAGTCTGAATTCATTGTCTTGTTAGTGCTAAGCCTGTGTTTCACAGTGAGTCTTTTTCACCCCTTATTTTTTTTCTTTATTTTTCAAAATTGTTTAAACTGTTTGAAGTGCCTCACAGTTACACACGACTTTTAGAATGACCTTCTAAATGCCTATGAAATCTAATTGGGATTCTAGCAGAGCCTGCCTTTATGCTGTGGATCAGTTTGTGGGGAACTGTCATCTTAACCATTTTAATTTGCCCAATCTAGGAATGTGAGATGTCCTTTCAGTTATTTAGGTCATGTTTTTCTTCTCGTTTCTTCTTTTTCTCCCCTCCCCCTTTTCTCCCTTTCCCTCCCTTCCCTTTCTTCTTGCCTTCTTCTCCTCCCCAACCTTCATCTTGAAGTAGCCCAGGATGGCCTTGAACTCATGAGCCTCCCATTTCATACTCCTGATCCTAAGTGCTCATGTATTGGTTGCAATAAGTTTTTTTGAGTTATTCAAGATTTTCTTTATAAAATTTTATCATTAATGATTAAAGGGAGTTTCACCCCTTGCTTTCCAATCTGCATGTCTTTTGTTACTTGCTCTTGCTTAATTACTATGGCAGGATACTCCTTCACAATGATAAATGGCAGTGGCACAGATGGACATTTTTGTCTTCATTTTAGGGGGATGGCAGCAGTGTTTCATAATTTATGACATTAGCTGTGGAGGTTTCACACATATCCCTTATCTGTATCAACAAGTCACTTCTGTTCCTAGTTTTCACAGAACCTTCTTCATAACAGAGAATGGTTTTTATAAAATGCCCTATTAACCTCTAATACAATGATCATCTTCACATTTTGGAGTGGGGGAACTGACTCTATCATGGTATGTAATTTTTTTTCATGATGCTGAATTCAGTTCATCACTATTGTGTTGAAGACTTTGATGTCTGTGTCAATAAGGTTCTATTATTTTTCCTTTTTCTTGTAATCTCTTTCAGGGTTATACTCATTTCAAAACATGAGCTGTGAAATTTTCTCTTTACTCTGTTTTAGAAAAGACACACACACACATTGTTTGGTGCCTGTATGTTTATAATCTCTATGCCAGCTGATCAATTAACTCTTTTGCTATAAAATATTATGTCACCCCATAGATACACATTTTAAAATGTATCATGTAACCGACCACTCCAGTTTTCTTTGTTTGTGGTATTTGTATGAATTTTTTTTTTGCTGGTCACATTATAGCAAAATCCTACAGATTGCGTAGTTTAGGTAACAGAAATAAATTCTCTCTTAGCTTTGGAAGCAAAAGGGAAGGTTTTGGCACCTTTATTTTCTTCTGAGTTCTATATTCTCAGATTGCTGATGGCCATCTTCCATTTGGGTCTTCTATGATCCTTTATCATTGTACACACTTTGGATGGTCTTATACCTCAAAACAACAGTCAGGGACCTTGAGATGTTTCTGTTGGTAAAAGCATTTGCTGCATAGAATAATGACCTGAGTTCTACTCTTGCTACCCACATAGCTGAATGAGAACCCACTCTCTCAAGCGTTTCTCTAACTTCCTCATGCATGCTGTGGAAGGCATGACCATGTGTGTGTGCATGCACATGCAGAAACATATACACGTACACACATACACCAGACCAAATAAAATAAAATGAAGTAAAAAATTAAAATAAAAATACCAGTCATACTTATCAAGGGTCCACCTATATGATTCATTTTATTTAAATAAAAATTTTCTGTGTCAAATACAATCATGTTTTAAGTTACTAATAGGACTTTGACAATTGTTTGGGGAGATGGACATAATTTGACAAATAATATACATTTGAATTTTGACTGAATTCTCCATAGACAGCACTATAGCTTGGTACTGTTCCTTTTAAAATCCAGTCCAGCCTCTGCCTTTGGATTGGGCCCCTGAGTTCTGCAAACTGAAGTCAGGCTAATGCAGTACAGGGGAATACTTTGCCTCTAGGCTATCCAGGCCCCTACACTGAAGAGTCTTACTTAAATAGTTACATTTGCAGCTGCAATTTTATCATATTTGTACGATTCCTGTCTTTTAAAATTTCCCCAATTCTACTTTTATGCTCTGTTTTCTATTGAAGGGATGCTTTCTAATGTAAAAATTAAATTAATTAATTAATTAAAAATCAGAATTTATTCAACTTTAAAAATGACCTTCATCTCTGTGCACACTGGAGCTCAGCACATATACCCAAACTCGAATCAGCTTCAAACCTACATCAATTAAATTGCAGTAATCTATGGAACAGTCGTTCCCATTTAGACCTTCGCCCCTTCCCTTCTGCTTTGATTAAACATTGCACATCTTTAAATGGGACAAAACAAAATTAAAATAGCCATGGACATTCTATGAGCTTTTGCCTTCAAAGAAGCTGAGAGGAGAAAGACAGTGATGTTTTTCACTTTTTTGTTTCAGGCTTACGGATTTGTTGCTCTGGGTATGGTGAAGCATCTACAGTTACTTCCTCCATCTGATAGGGTTTTGTTCCTCCTCACCTACCCTGCTCTGTGATAGCTCTCTATATTATGGGAACTTAGTCTATCATTATCTACAGGTGGCTTATGCGACTGACTTTTAAACCAGTTAAGGAAACCAGGAGCTATGTAATTACTCTTAGTACTGTTTTGTGTTTCGTGTGGCTATCAATTACAGTCTGTGCTAACTTTCACCAGGAAACAACTCCTTTTTGTATTTCTTGGCAGTAGCACACTGGCATCAAATTATCTCAGTTTTTATGTGAAAATGTCCTTATATTAATTTTCACATTTTGAAGATTTTTGGAATTCACTGTCTCTGGATGAGTAGATTAAATATTTTATAAATAAACCTGGGCAGTTTCAATCATTATTTCTTTGAGCATTTCTTCTTTTTCTCTCTTCTATTAGTACTGCTACGTTTGTGTCAGTGTGCTTACCATCTTCATTTTTCTCTGCACACTTGTCTTCATGTCTGCCTCCTTTGGGTTGCATATTGTTTTAACCATTCTGTCAAATCTTCCATTGAGAACATCTTGCAAATTTTTCATTTCATTCACTATACTTTTCAACTCAAGAATTTCTATCTCCTCTTCCATTTCCTTAACGATTTTTTTGTGTTTATATTCTTGATTGGAATACCTATTGTATCTTACTTTGTTTGGTCATGCTTTCCTTTAGTTCTGAAGAAAGTTTTGAATAAAGTGCCTTTTATTCAAATGGCCACGTCTGTTAAATTGGTCATTCTCACACATATTTTTCTTGATCTCTTCCATCTCAATGTATCTTTTGTTATTGTTGTTTTTCTTGATATGTCTTTTCAAGTACTGTAACTCTTTTTACTTAGAACCTGGATATTTTATATATAATGTTTTGTAGCCTTTGTCCTGTGCACCTTCTTATGGGCCTTGTTATTACCATTCTATGTTTATTTTTTAAAGTAACCAACTGCAGCACCAGAGTAAGGTTTGCTGCTCCATGAAGTATGAAGAGTCTCACAGTACATTTTTAAAGACACAGACTTTTAAATGACAATGCTTGACAATGCTTTTAAAAGTCGATTATTATTATTATATTATTATTATTATTATTATTATGTTATACATGCTAGGGTGTAGATTACTCCCTCAGACTGACTAAACAGTTGGCTGTTTATGGTCATCTTTGAAGGGATAGTGTTTGAGACATTTTATGCCATAAAAGGGCTTCTCCCAGGTGTCATTTTTTGGTCACTGTTCCCTTAGGCAAGTTATCTAGTGACTCTATAGCCTATGGGTTCAATGATATCTGCTAGTCTAGTCCCAGTGCCTTACATCATACCTTCGGAAGGTGTCCTTAGGCCTGAACTTTCCCACACTCCATTGAAGTGAAGTCAGTTCCTTTAGGTAGAAGTCAGCAGCTCTATTTTATTCTCAGTCTTTCCTTAAGCAAAAATCTCTGAGTCCCGGCTCTGAAAATATTTTGAATCTCCTGAGGACTGAGTACCTTGGCGTACTCATATTTCCATTCCAAACCTTCTCAAGTATCTATTCTTGGACTAATCAATAGTAATTAGATGGGTGAGATAATGTGAGACCTTAGCAGTTCTTTTGGGAAATATGAAGGGAACAGTAAAAGAGTTAGGGTATTATAGACATATTAACTTGTTTTTAAAGAAGACAACAGATGGATATTTTACCTTCCATAGAAAAATGATAGTTTAGAGATGTTTGTAAGAACTTATTTTAGGTGGTCCTAAGTACATAAAGCACTGTTACTTTGTGTGTTGAATTCTGGGATGTATTGTAGTTTCTAAATCAAGGAACATAAACTTTTTTTTTTTTTTTAATATTATAGCTGCTATTCAGAAGTGTCCCTCTGCTGTAAGACTGGCATCTCTCCCAAACCTGGAAACACAGTAGCAAATATGACAAGAAGTTATCTTGCCTTATCATCAAAAACATGTCTGTTCTAACAGAATGTGGGGTTTCTATACTTCCAGTGAGGTGTATGTAACTCCCAACAACCAGTCATTTGTTCCTGCATTCTGTGACTCTCTTCACGTACTCCTCTGACATCTTACTCACTACTCAAGGAATGTTAAAGGTTTTCTTTGTTCAGAAATGATTCACATAGGTAATTATCCCACCATCCCACTGGGGTTAAATGAGTAGAAAGATTATGATGATTTCTCCGAAGCAAAGTTTAAAAAAAAAAAGTTGGTTGCGACTAAGAAGAAAAAAATTGAAGCACAATTACTTTGACTAAGGCAAAGGGGAGAAGCCATTTTTCCTATGTTGAGAGATCACAGGCAGTAATTCCAAAGGTTTTTCTAATTATATAATTGTTTGTATTAGTATAGGATTGTTTATTTCTCTATGTACATGTTGGTAAATTATAAATTTCACTAATTCTTAAAATGGTACTGTTTATAAAATATTCTTTTTGACTGCATACACTGTTTTATGGTATTTTGAAAAAACAAAGAGGGTTACTTAAATCATTTTACACTCTGAATTTTAATTATACATTTTGTTCATGTTTCTGTTACATTATGCTTTCTTCAGAAAAATCAAGGTGCTGTTTGATATAAAGAATAATAAAATTCAGTAAAATAATTATCTCCTGGTTTACAACATAGAACACTGAAAATCTCATATTTGATGCCTAAAGCACTTTGATATTTTTTCAAAATATTTTTTTGGGGACAGGGTTTTATTATGTCACTCAATCTCACATGGAAATCTCTACTTAGATCAGGCTGGCCTTGAACTCAGAGATATTGGCCTCTCTCCTCCTTCTTAGTGTTTAGATTAAAGGCATGAACCATTGTGCTAAGTTTTTAAAGTAAAAAAAAAACCCAATTAGACATGTATGATATATTGAATATCAATAAGAATATCAATAAGAAAAACAATAGTTAAGATTACTTTGAAACTATCATTTTTTTTTTTCATAGAGCATAACCCGGAACTCTTAAAATGCCAGATTTAAATAAGATAAGCCATATTTCATATGCTTCTATCACTCCCAATTTCCATCCACTGTGCTTGTGGGGACACTTCAAATCATTACCTACTTGAAAGTTTTGGAAGTATTTCTTGGAGTTAGACATAATTTTAGATTAAAAAAGAGATACACATAGACTCCCCTGTTAGTTGTCTTTCAGATATTCTGAGAAGAGAGAGGTAATAGAGATAGGAGCGGTATTTTTCAGCACATTTTCCCTGTTGATTCTTTAATTCTATCACCCATTCATGCCTGTGTTTTTAAAATTTATTTTTCACTTTATATACCAACTAACCCCAGTTAACCCCTCCCCTTCCCCTTCTCCTTCCCTTCACCCTTCACCTCCATTCACTCCTCAGAGTGGGTAGGGCCTTCCTTGTAGAGTCAACAAGTTTGGTCATGCCTGTTTTTTGTGTTTTTGTTTTTGTTTTCTAAGCATCTATTATACTTCAAAGACTGAGGAAATAGGAAGGCAAATGCAATCATTGCTCCTATAGAGCTCCCAGCTAGTGTGCAAGATAACAGTGCAAACAATGGCTTTAATATAGAGTGATTGATGACGTGAGTTCAAATGGAACGTCTGAGCAGCATAATAAAATAAAACTGAAAGTCTGAGTCTGGGAGCATGTCTTAGAACTGTCACTTAGACTTAGCCTTCAGGGGTACTATGTGTGTGAATGATACTGTGGTTAAATGTAGCTAAGTGAAGGAAAAGATAGTAGGACTCACATGCACAAGTGTGGAAAAGCTAAGCTCATTGCAGGTTGCAGATGTAGTGTTTGTGGCTAGAAGTTTGGATACCTATAAGGAGTGGGAGGTGAACCAGGAAAGGAGAGGCAAGGGTTAGAACATGATTCCAAAGGAGACTGGAAACTTTTCTGCTCTACTCAGAAAAGCATGATTATTAAGTTTTTCTAACATTTCCAAAAACAATTATCTTTCTTGGAAAATCATCTTAGGTAAGACTCGGATAAATTTAACTTTTCCTGATTAGCCATGAAATCTTTATTTTACTTCTCAATATGTAGGCTAAACTCAGGTTTTTATAACCATTTCTTTAAATTAATAATCCAAACACAGTTTCTTTTCTTCAAACTTAAATACCAGGGAGTGTTATTGTGAATTGATGTACACCTGTTATTTGTGAAATTACCACTATTGTTGCAGTCTGACAAATTGCTAACAGATACACATGACAGGAACGCCAGGTACCTCTGTCATCTCACTGCTTCCGTGAGCATTTTACTCTACCCCCATGATTACTGTCATTTTTATTTTATCAGCTCCATGTTAAATCACCATCTAATTATACACCACCGCTGTGAGTTATGCAGTTGAGCACGTCTCTATCCTAAGTTCTAAAAGTAACTCCACTGAGTCAGTCTGAGTGTTTTCCTAACCTTCATTTCCCCCTCTGGTTGTTCGGGATTTTTTTAAAATCTAGTTTTTAACCTATGGTTATGATGAGAATCTGCTCAGAGACAGGGATGTGCTCTGTAAGAGTTCCTTGGTCACTTGGGCAAGGTGAAGAATATGCAGTAAATAAAAACACCATCTTCCATTCTCCCCATTCCCAAATTCAGGTGACTTGGCTAGATTTCTGGTAAGGAAAGTGGTACATTTTTATTTTTTTTATTTTTTTTTTTTATGAAGAGGCAGATGCTGGAATAGATGTTACATAGCTATAGAAGGTGCACTGCACTTCACACGTGAATGGTACTTGAGTGCTCTCTGCATATACAACAGCTGATACAAATACCTTGCTTTCTTGACCATTACATTTCTTGAAGTCAAGAAATTCTATTTATTTTAACTCTCCAGATAAGTAAACAACATATAAGGATAGATTACAAAGGCACATCTGCTTTTATCCTTGTGTCTTGAGAACAATTATTTAAGACAGGAAGGCCACATTTGTGTGTGTGTGTGTGTGTTTCTGTAGACTAAATTAGTACATGCCCATAATTATTAACTGGATAAAAGTTCAAGGACTCTGAATCTCATACAACTAGAAGTAGGAATCAAAACTCAAACTCAGCTCTTGTTGAACTCTAAATACATTTATCTCCTGCCCACCCTGTTTAAAAGCAGGTGTATTTCACAGAAATTTCACAGTGAAAATGTAAGATATGTTCTTCCTTAGTTAGTATTTGGCATTGATTAGAAAGAGAAAGCACTAGAGCTCAGTTAGGTTGATAGAAACAGAGAGAATCTCAGATGTCATATATTTTTGCAAAAGCAATATCCAATGGGCTTTGAGTTAATTTTCTGTGAAGGCAACGTGTTTGTGTGGGTGACCAGGCAGTGCCAGTGGTTTCTGTTGTATTCTTAGGTGACTTTGTATTTTCTTTTTTGCTATGGCTTTGAGTTAAAGTTGTGAAGGCTACTCATAGCTTTTTCTTTCCAAATCTTTCTGGTTGTTGCATGTCTGAAGCCACAACTCTATGGGGAAGTGGGCGATCACAGAATGTGTTTTACAATTACATTTTAGACATTTCAGCATCTTGTTCCCAGCAAGCTTCACACAATAATGCTTGCTTTTTCAAGCAGCAGTGAGTGCTTTATCTTTTGAGGAAGGAAGGTGTTATTGATGTTTCATTTTAGTCTCTTGGAATTAATTAGGAAAGAAACAAAACATGATTTTCACTTGTTCTCCTTAATGAGCGTGCACACACTCTCTCTCTTGTTCTAAAATCAAAGTTGAACATGTTTCTACTGTTGTCTGAATTATTCCACCCAACCAGGCAACCCTTTCCCTATTTTTTTATTCTTACACATTTCTCATCTCTGGTCAAGTATCTGTTCACTCAACATTCCTCTAGTCATCCATTTATTAGTCCTTCCATCCATCCCTTTACTTGTTCACCACGTTAGTCAGCCCCACTTATCATTCCACTCATTGTATTTATTCATGGTTGAGACAATTTATACAACAGTTGATGTTTTCACGTGCATATATTTACCTCATTGCAATAAAAAGTTATTACTGAAAATTCCCAATATTCGGCCCTCTATATATCCTGATGGTGTAAATATAAATTGATGCATACTCATAATTTGGCTTTGAAAATTTAAAATGCATCTACTTTATGATCCAGTGAATTCACCAACAATAATTCATCCTGAGTACATGTTTGTATAAGTAAAGGCATATGAATAAGGATGGGAATAAATGTTAAATCACAGATAAACTGAACAAGAAACATTTGCTAGCAATAGGTAGCTACATTCTTATAATTCAAGTCAGTTTCCCAGTCTTAACCCTTTCAATATTATTTTATGTACTAATTAAGATAGACAAAATAATGACATTTTTGACAATTAATTTTTAGATAATATACTTTTGTGATCTGTTCTTTCAATAAATTTATACACTCATTAATTTTTTAAAATATTTATTTGTTTTATGTATGAGTGTTTTACCTGTATATATGTATGTGTACCAAGTATATGCTTGGCTTCTATGTAGGTAAGAAGAAGGCATCAGATCCCCTGGAACTGGAGTTATGGATGAATGTTTGTATTTAACAATATGATATTAAGCTTTTACTATATAGTCAGCAATTTCCAAAGAAATATGTTTTTGGAGTGCATTATGACAAAACCTAAATGTATAAAACCTAGATGTATAAAACCTAAAATAAACATAAAATTTAAACAAAATATATAGAAGAAAATAGGTGATCTAGGGAAAAATGGGTAAGTTTTTGGAATTCAGGGGATGAGAGAATGGAGAATTTTTTTCAGCTTCTGTCTCCTGATGTATTCTAGGCTGGCCTTGAACTTGTGTCCCTTTACGTATAGTTATCAAGCGTTGGGGTTACAGCACTATCATGCCTGGCTCTTCATTTTAGCTAGGGTTGTTAGGGAATACTTCATTGTATATTTGGGCAAAGACATAAAGGAGAAGACTGAGTTTGCCAAGTAGGTAGATAAAACATGTGAAGGCAGTAGGGCTGAACCGAAGAGTGGGCAAAGTGTAAGAGGAGTCAAAGCCAGCGGAATAATGAGAACGAGGGCCAAATGCAACCTTATAGAACGTTCCAAGCACAAATGCTGTTATATGAGCTGGGAACTACTGGAGACTTTTGAACAGAGAGCGAGTAGACTCTGATCTATGTGTTCAAAGGAGGATGTATTAAAAGAAGAGATTGCAGGATAGATTGTAGCCCAGCAATGGTGGCAACTTAAATAAGAGTGACAATAAGGTTGTCACAAGGTCATAAGGCCAAGAGTAGAGTTGGATGAATTTCCTAACAGATTCGGTGTTAGATTTAAAAGCAATGAGTCATAGACGATTCTCTATCAGTTCAAATAAGGAAAACTAAGTGAACCAGATTGGAGAGTGAGATTGGATGTTCGTTTTAGGATAACTTAAATATAAGACGTCTAGGAGAATTCAGCTATGCTGATGGAAGTGTAAATCTAGAATACTGGACAGAAGTCTGTTCTAGAAATTAAATCTAAGAGTCATGGGACTATAGGGACAATCTAAAGCCTGAATGAGATAGGAAAGGGAATCATCAAATCCTAACACTGGTGGTAGAGGTGAAGCCCATAAGGAGTAAGGAATGTCTGGTGGTGTAGGCAGAAACTGAAAGAAGTATTTCCTCCTTAGTGTCTTGTCCTGTCACTGTGATAAAATGTCACACATTTGGAGGTCAGATAAAATCCTTTTGTTATTGATTAACAATGTCCTCATGCAAGCGAATATTGTATTCTATTTGTTCTCAATCCCCACCCTTTCTTATCTCTCTTTTTTTAATGCCTACTTCTCCATAGAGGTATCTCTTTCCTACTCATCCAGGTTTGTTTTGTGGCACTCTGATTTGACAGTGGTTTAAGTTTTCATTTCCTAACTCCTATATGAGTTAATGGAAGTAGACATAATTTAGTGTCATGTTCATTTACCTAAAAGTACCTGACATGCATTACATGCTTAATAAATAATAGTTGATTAAATACACGAAGAGCTCTAATGAGTAGTTTTACTGTGCATGGGTTTGATCTGCTTGCTGTACAACAAAGGTAACTAGTTAAAAGGAATGAGAAAGACAAAGACCTTTATTACAACAAAGTAGTTGACTGGGAAATGGAAGACAGTCTCCCTGTACGGGTCATCTTGCTGAGAGGCTGAGTCAGAGGCAGCGTGTATCAGAGGTGGGATCTCAGACTATTAGGCGCTCCTTACAGACAGATGCTTATGACCCAATGACACATATCAGATCATAACTACATTGTTCCTCAGTTCTGCAACCTCAAGTACAGAGATCATGAGCTTCTCAGGCCAATTTTGTCCATGCTATGTTCTATGTGCAATTCCTGACATATTACACAGTGGACAGGATGGAGCAAGCAGCTGCCCTCAGGCCCCATGACTGACCAACAACCTCAAGGTAAGGACAGAAAATATATTTTGCCACATTATTATGGAAGACAAGAGTCACAGAGGTTCATTGGGGATCTGCTCTCTACCAGTGTTTTCTATTTTGTTTATATAAAAATCCAAGCTTTCATATTTTTTGAGTTCTATTTTTTTGGATTGTTTTCATGGAGCCCAGAATGGCCTTGTTGTGTAGCTGAGGAAATTTGAACTTCTGCTCTTCCAGTTTAGCTTCCTATCTAGTTTATTCCTGGGAGACAAGAAAGCACTCAACCAGCTGATTTTTATTACACTGGAAGTCACCAGATATTTTCTGGGAGACAAAAATTTTCTGAGGTTATATGACATACACCTGTTATGCTAGCATGTGGGACTTGAAGGTAGACAATTCAGAGTCTAGGATCCTCCTCAACCATAAGTGAGTTTGAGACCTTCTTGTGCTCACAAGACTCCCTTTAAAAAACTTTATTTATTTTACATACCAACCACAGTTCCCCCTCCCATTCCTTCTCCTGATCCCCTGCCTCTCTGTCAAACTACCCCCCCTCCACTCCTCAGAAAGTGTAAGGCCTCCCATTGGGAGTCAACAAAGTGTGACATATTAAGTTGGGGCAGGATCAAGCCCCTCCTGCCTGCATTGAGGTTGACCAAGGCTTCCCATTGTAGGAATGGGTTCCAAAAAGTCAGCTCATGCATTAGGGATAGATCCTGGTTCCACTGCCAGAGGGCTCCTCAAACAGACCAAGCTACACAATTGTTGCCCACATGCAGAGGGCCTAGTTCGGTTCTATGCAGGCTCCCCAGCTATCAGTCTAGAGTTTTTGAGTTCCTATGAGCTTGGTTCAACTGAAAAGACCCTATCTTGACAGCAACAAAATTAAATGTTATTGATAATATTAATGTAAAACATGGAGCACCTATATGGATAATTTTCATATATGTTATTAGCCACTAGGCAATATTAAAGGCAGTCTTAAATTAGTATTTTCTTTTTAGAATAGCAGAGACAGAGTCTTAGTAGCATATTGTACTTTTTATATATACACATGCTCTAAAAAATCTAAGCAAAGATTTCAGATACTAGTTACAAGTTTTACTTTGGGTTTAAGTTGAATGCATGTATAATAGAGTATTTTGCTTAGAATGTATATGCAGTCATACTCCTGATGTCAAATATTAAAACCCATTTCATCAAGTCTATGAGATTGTACTCTACAGATAATCCTATGTAGAGACAATAAAGAATGGTGGTGGCTATAATTCAATTATACAAATAGCATGGTTATTCTACATTGCCACCAACAGCCACATTTTCACGATTCAAAAAATCTAAACCAAAAATGATCCCCCCTTAAGAAATAAAAGACTGGAGTTTGTTTTGTTTTGGTCAACTACTCCTGGGCATAGTGCTTGCTTTGGAGTGTGGTTGATACATCTAGTGATCCTCCATACAAAAATTATTTTGCTTTACCCAGAAAATATTAATTGCAGGTAGCTTCTTGGTTAGGAGTGGGAATTCATATCCATCTCCCCTTTTCTATGTTGGGATTTTGTCTTTTCTGAAACTCTGCTTGTTCTGGTCTTAGGTGCACAGTCAGAGAGGTGAGGAAGGAGAGGGGAGATTGGGTGGGTACAGAGGTTGGTAGGATCTGAAAGTAACTGGGGGACTGAAAAACATATTAAAATGTTAAAATGTACTTTTTAAAAATTACAAAATCCCCAATAACCCAGAATATAACAAACAAAGAATATATTTACATACATATATATATATATGTGTGTGTGTGTGTGTGTGTGTGTGTGTGTGTGTATGCAGAGAGAGAAGGAAAAGTAGAATCACACTGAACAATGACATGGTTACATGCCACTGCTTTGCAGAACATTGGGGCCTCCCTTAGCATCACTTTTCATTTCCCCACTCCAAAGCAACCTGCAAAACCACAAGCTTTTCTTTGCTTACTGCTCCCTTCACCACATAAGCACATGGTTCTAGACATGCATGTTGCCAGATGAAACTGAAGAGGTTGAAGATAAGGCCAGACCAAACTTTGGCCTATTAACTACTGAGTCAGAATACATCTTGGGACAGAGGATGCCAGAAGCAAATATTTTGAAATGTCTGAAAGGTTAAACATGTTGACAATAACAAATACACTGGATTCCATTGGCCATTTCCATTTCCTGCTGTAGAGGTTGTCTTATTCACTGTGCAAATATTTGTTGACTTGGGAACCCACCAAGAGGACAAAGAAGAAATAAGCCTTCATCTGTGACCTTACTCTTTGACTTATACTCATTAAAATGGTAAAATCGAATGAGCTGACTTTTGTTTGGTTACTTCCATTTCCCCTTTTCACTTCTACTTTCCCCAGACATGTCTTCCATTGTTAATACTCTCTATAGTTCAAAAAACTTTTCAAATGTAAAATTCTCTCTTTCAGTTATTGGGAGGCTTTAATTTTTAATGCTTTTCTTCCCCAATTCTCTTAGTTGTGGTTTTCTTTTCCATAGTTCTAATCTCATTGGCAGCTGTCTTCATCTATAGTATTTCATTCTGTTCACATAAATATTGTCAAAACATTCCCTTCTATTTAACCTCTGGATGGAGCTAATAAATGAAAAATGGGTACACTTTTTTTTTTTTTTCTGAGAATGGGTAGCTGCTTCTCATGAGGTGTTTGTATCTTAGCAGCTGTTGTGCTTAGAAAATATTGATATCTGATGCCCACATCCTTTTCTGGTTTTCTTGGGTATACATTTTTTCTATCTATTAATATTAATATTAAAATATTAATATTTTGCTTTTTATAAGCTTTAATCATGATATTTTATTGTGATTGCACCTGATGAGGCTATTGAGTGTTGCTTGGACTGACTACTTGGATTTGGATAACCCCAGGGAAGCCTAATGCTTGCTCTCAGTGGTTCTTAATTGTCTTTAGCTCTTTGTCTAGTAATTGGGCCTTGTGTGATTTTCCTTTTCCACACTAGCACATTGATTGTTGTTGTCCTCATCATTACAGTCTTGTTTAGGCATCTGTAATGTTGAGGAATCATGGCTGTGGTGGTTTGAAAGAAAATGGCTCCCAGAGAAAGTGGCAGTATTAGAAGGCATGACTTTGTTACAGTTGTTGTGTCATTGTTGGAGGAAGTGTGATGCTGTAGAGGTGGGCTTTGCAGTCTCATATATGCTCAAACCGCACCCATTGTTTCAGTTCACTTCCTATTGCCTTTGGATCAAGATGTGGAACTCTCCAGCATCATGTCTGCCTGCACCCTGCCATACTTCCAGATGCCATGGTTCCTGCCGTGATGATAATGAACTAAACCTCTGCAACTGTAAGCTACCACCTCAATTAAATGCTTTCCTTTATAAGAGTGGTCATAGTGTCTCTTTGACAACAATAGAAACCCTATCAAAGATAATGGGTATAGCTCCCCTGTCATTTCTAGGAGACATAATCCTACTGTAGATTCTCTGGCTCTTATAATCCTTCTGTCTTCTCTTCAGTGATGTTCTCTGAATCTTAGATGTGGGCTTTGTGTTGCTGATGTATCGACTGGGGGGGGGAGGTACCCCAGAATCAGCTGTTCTCTGCATTTTGACAAGTTGTGACATTCTGTAATAGTATCTGTTTGTGCCAAGAGAAGCTTCTTGATGAGGTATAAGCTTCATCTATCTGTGGGTACAGGGTAAGTATTTAGAATGAAGTTTACTAGTTTAAGAAAGTGGCTGTAGTAGTGTTGCGCACCTACCTAGGCTGGCAAGGAAACACGAAACCACGACTCTTCTTCAAGCAGTTTATTCAGGATCATTGAACATCAGCTTCCTCTGCTCCCATCAGCTTAGCTTCTCCCATCAGCTTACTCTGCTTCTCTCATCAGCTTACCCTGCTTCTCTCATCAGTTTACCCTGCTTCTCTCATCAGCTTACCCTGCTTCTCTCATCAGTTTACCCTGCTTCTCTCATCAGCTAACTCTGCTTCTCTCATCAGCTTACACTTCTCCCAGCCCCAGCAAGCCCTTAAATGTGCTCACAGCCCAATCAGCTCATGCCACCTGGTGATCCCGGATAGGCCACAGAAGGAGGAAGCACACCAGATCCATCAAGCACTTCCAAATAAGGCTTGTTTACAGCTAAGTGCGAACTACCTGGCATCCAGCCAGGCGCCATCTTGGGGCTGTGGCTTCCCACATAGTAGTTCTTCTAAGAACTATGCCTCACTAGCCCCAGGTAGTTTTCTAATACCAGGTATAATTTTTCTCCTGATGAACAGGCCTTGAGTCCAATTAGAGGGCTAACATTTCCACAAATAATGAGTGCCATTATTGAACATTTGTAGATATCAGTTCTTATTAAATGTAGGAAAGGAAAACATTACCTGACTTGGAGAAAAAGCAAAAAAGGGTAAGAAATAAATATCATTTCCTCTGTTGTCATTCCTTTCGAACAATTATAGAAAGGTTTGAAAGTTTATATAAGTGCCAGAATTTCACAATAATATGACACCTAGTTTTTCTGGACCTTCCCAAAAAATCAAATAAGAAAACATACCTTAACATGCAAAAATGTATCTTTTACTAATACAAACTTTTTCTCAATGTGTTTGCTGAAAATCTTGGTTAGTGATAGTTTTCTATTACCGTTTCATAAATGGCTCTTAGAGTCCAGGCCTTCCTTGGGTCTGGCCGAAGGATCTTTATGTTAATTTGGTTGAGACCCTTGTACCAGGCAGGAAAAGGTAATATTGGTGGTTTGTGGTAGATGTAGTGTGTGAACTAAACCCAAGAAGCCTTACTGCTTAAAGCCAGTGGTCTCACCTTCTAGGTATCTCCGAGTCATCTGGAGAAGTTCAGAAACTGTGTGTGTTTGAGCCCCATGTGTAGAAATTTAATTATTATTTGCTAAAGAAGGGAGCAGACTGGAACTGAGTATTTCAAATCCCTTTGAGTGAATTCTACTGCACACAGTTCCTAACCACTCACTTATAATCAGATTGGCCACAGTTATGCAAACAGCCCAATACTGTCTGTGAGCTTGTAGACAAACCTTGTAATTGTTATTTTCCTTGGAGTACTAAAATGTGGCTTAGCCACTTGTTCCACAATAGCTAAGTTTTCCTCTTCTTTTCCTTTGGTAGAGCTAGAGTATGTCATTCTTTTGAGAGTAAATATAAATGTCTAAATTATTGATGAGTAATTGGGAGAGAGGATTAAGGACTGGGGGAACTGGAACAAGACAAACAAGCACATGTGCTTTTGTTTCCAGATCTGGCAAAGCACACTGCTCATCCAGCTATATCATCATGTCATCCTCTCTTCCAAACTTATTGTTGTCTTATCTGTAGTGATGTGACAGTAAGTAGCTCCTATACTGTGTTATTTATTTGTTTATAGGTTAATTGTTCAGAATATTGATCCCCTGGGCCCATTTTCCCTTTCCGTCTCAGTTACCCTTCACATCAACAAACATAAAATAGGATTGATTTTTGTTCTATGCAGGGGACTCTTTAAATGATGTGGATGCTGTCTATTTGGCACCTTTAAAAAAATCACTCTCTCAAGAAAGCAAAATTCATAACGAACATTGGGATCACAGTAGAAGCTATTCCTGTTTTATGCTCTGATTTTCTGGGTGTAGGAATCTAGTCAGACTGTAGCAAATTTTGACCACTTGTAATTTGGTTAAGATTTCTATTTATATATGAATAAAAACATGTTTAAGTTGCAACAAAGTTTCATAAATTTAAATTTAAAGATTGGGGTGCTGGGGAGATGGCTCAGTGAGAAGTATAGACTGCTGCCCAATCACGAGGATCTGAGTTCAAAACTCCAGTACCCATGTAGAGATCCAGTTGTGGTTATGCCTATAACTCCAGTGCAATGTAGGAATGAAGACAGGAGGATTGCTGGAGCTCTACTGCTGACCACTACTACACCACATCCAGGTTGATGAAAAACCCTGTCTCAAAGAAATAAGGTGGAGAGTGATAGAGCAAAATACCCAGCATCCTCTTCTGGCATTTTTGCATGCCCATGTATTCTTCTTCTTCCACATGTGTACACCACATACACACCAACCACATATTTATACACATAGCACACATACAGGAAATTAAAAATATTTAATGATGAATTAACTGATAGCTGCTGCAAAACTCTAAATTACCCTGAAAATGTATTTTAAAAACCTTAAAAGCCTATCATAGCTAGAGCCAGTAGCAATCCTACTAAGTGTATATTCAAAGGAAATGGAATCAGCAAATGGAAGAGATATCTACACATTATATTTTACAATATAATTCATTATCGTCAGGAAGTGGAATCAATCTAAATGACTGTCAGTAAATGTGGAACAGTACTCAGTTGCTAAATGTTAGGAAATAAACGAAGTAGATCTTTGAAAGATGGCAGATCAATGGAGCATACAATGTCACTAATACATCCTCCCAGGAACAACAGACTTAGAACCGCTGCAGAGCAGCTTCTGTTTGAGGTGCCAATGGCAAGGAGGCATTGAATTCTCAGAAGTGAACAAAGAGAATCATATGAAAAAAGAAATTCAGAGAAGATTGGAAGTGAAAAGAGAAAGAGGAAGTGTTATGAGCACTTTCTCACCAGCCTGGTCCCACAACTGCAGCAGCCCCAGATAACACACACAGATACTGTATTAGTTATTAAACTATTGGCCTATTACTAGTGTTTCTTATTGGCTAGCTCCGTCTTAAATGTTAACTCATTTCTATCAATCTAAGTGTTTCCATGTGGTCTTATCTTACCAGAGAGAGGGTCCAGGCCTCTTACTCCTCTTGTGTCCTACATTTCAACCCTCTCTACTACATCTCCCAGAATCCTCTTTGTCTCCTAGTCCTGCCTATCTTGCTTCCCTATAGGCCAACAGTGCTTTATTTATTAACCAATAAGGGAAACATATTTACAGAATGACATCTCCCATCAAGGAAGGCAGTCCCAGCAGGCAGATAGATAGTCTAGTTGCAGCAAGAGCAGGGCAGAGACAAGACAGAGGAGACTTCCAAAGAGTGAACTCTATAGTTTCAGTTGTGAATAGGTAGAATTTCATTTTTTTTTATTTTAAAGAAAAGGTAGCAGAAGAAAACCCTGAGTCTCAGAGATGAGGAAGAAGGGAGTGGTAGTCTGGTAGAGGGTAGAGGCTGAGACAAATGTAAAAAGAATAGAGACTCAGAAAGCTATTTATCACAGTTTCAGTACTGAGTAGAATGGCAGTCTAAGAAGACATAGGTACTATAGTCTCTGTAGTATAAGGGTACTAAGAAAGTTCTGTGTGTTTGGCTGCAGTGCAGTGGTGGAAAACCATTTTAAGAGGCTTTTACTTGAATCTGCTGCATTGGAAGTAAAAAGTATCTTCATTGTCATGTCCCCAGTTACTCACAGCAAGGGAGATTCACTCATCTAGCTAGCCCTGGCTGGTCTACCTTGATGGGAAATATTTTGAGTGAGAGATATTGACAAGTGCACACAGTATGGAACTGGATGGAGATAGAGGAAGTGAAAATTTGGGGCTGTCAATCAGAGAAGCTAGCTATGAGTTACCTAGGAAAGGAGAATAGGCAGTTTTGAGTGTTTAAGTGTTGGTTTTAAGTTGCAGTAAGTCTAACACCTAGAGGTTCAAATTCTTAAGGCAATTCTGAACTGAAATTTTGTAAAAAGTAAAAGAAAACCCAACAAATTCTATACTTCTAACATACAAAGTTAGAGAGAAAGCTTTGCTATCCTGTAAGAGAAGGGGCAAGAGAATAGTAAGGGAGGAATAGATTCAAGCAAGACATAAACTGAGCCAGGCAAACACCAAGTCCTATGGCTACATATTTGGCAGCATCTGGGCCACACAGTGATGGGAAGTAAGCTCCCAAGAATTTGGACAACCTTTCTATCCTAGCCTTGTTTGTTGAATCACATAAAGCCTATTTTCTGGACTGGTTCTGTTTCCTGCCTGTGGTTTTCTGTAACACACATTCCAGAATACTGCATCTCCAACTTCATAGGAACCTCTGTTATAGCTATGACTTCACTCACAACTTAAGGAACTGTTTTCTCGTGAACTAGCTACAGAGACACCAAACCTGCCATACATTTCCTGACTTGAGATTATGGTAGAAGCTTCTGTAACTTCACAGCTCTTACATTCTGCATGCTTGTGCTGGCTAATTTTAGGCTAATTTTATGTCAACTTGAAACAAGGTAGAGTTATCTGAGAGGAGGGAATCTCACCTGAGAAAATGTCTCCATAAGATAGGGCTGTAGGCAAGCATGTAGGGCATTTTCTTAGTGATTGATGGGGGAGGGCCCAGCCCAATGTGGGTGTGGCCACCCCTGAACTGGTGGTCCTGTGTTGTATAAGAAAGCAGGTTGAGCAAACCATGAAGAGCAAGATGGTAAGCAGTACTCACCCATGGACTCTGCATTAGCTCTTGTTTCCAGGTGTTTGGCCTCTTTGAGTTCCTGTCCTGACTTCCTTCAGTGATGGACTATGATGTAGTTCAAATAAACCCTTTCTTCCCCAGTTTGATTTTGGTCAATGTGTTTCATCATAGTAACAGTAACTCTAATTGGACAATGCTGGGCCTTTTTTGACTCTAGATGCATCATCATCTCTACTGTTATTTTATTTTTCACTCTTATCTCTATTAACAAATACCTTCTTACTCCATGCTATTTTTTAAAAATCATTTATTCGTGCAGTATCAAGTGATGGACATAATTACTTTTAATCGGTTATTATTATATTTCTAGGGTTGTTTCATTTATAACTTGTTCTTGTTGCCCTCTGTTAGGGCTGTGCATGCCTCCTGGCTCCTGACTCATGAGTTTCGATTTAACTACTGAGCTCAGTTGCAAGAAACTATACCTTACTACTACCATAGCCTATTCCTGCTTGGAACTTTTTTAGTACTTTGGTTGAAACAACATGGGGATTAAAACTTCTTAGTCAGTGACTTGACCCCAGACATGCAAACAACAACCTAGACACACAAGAAATATGAAAAAAAAGCTAGCATGAATTCATAAAAAAGTCACTAATTCCAGTGATGATGGAGTGGAAAACTTCCTGACAAAGTATTCAAAGGGCTGATTTGGGTAATCAGTGGATTAAAGCAGAATATTAACAACAATGAGCAACACGAGAGAGAAATGCAATAGTGATGAAGATTCTGGAAGAATATTCAGTTGAAATTTGTCAGCAAGTAGCTCAGTAAGTAAAACAGACTCGTTAGGTAGAAGCTTTACCTGGGTGCAGTGGGTCTAATCACAGACAGACTTCCTGAGTTTGAAGACAAGGCAAGAGAGCAAGAGCCCTCAGACTGCACATGAGTTACTTTTCTCATTGATGAGACCAAACACCTGACACAACCATTTAGGGAAGGGCTCGTTTTGGCTCATAGCTTGCGGGGATGATGTCCATTGTGGCAGGTGATGCCATTACATGAATTGACAAGTAGGAACAGCAAGAAAATGAAATAGCTTTTAAATAGAAAGGGTAAAACACAATGAAGCAACAGCCTGCAGAATTGGAGAAAAAAATAGCTAACTATTCAGCCAATGGAGGATTAATATCCAGGGTATATAAAGAGTGGGGGAAAAAAGCAATTGAAAACTAAAAATAATCTAGTAAATGAGCCAGTGAACTGAACAGACTCCCTTTAAAAGAAGAAATACACATGACTAATAAAAGCTCAGTTGTTAGTGTGCTTTCCTGGCATGCACAAGCTTTAGGTTCAACCCAACACACACACACACACACACACACACACACACACACACACACACACACACTACACACAAACATATATATGTTAACATCTTTAGATATTAGAAAAAAATTAAATTAAAAATGAATTGGGATTCCATCTCACACAAGTCAGAATGACAATTTTCAAGAACATATGTAGCCTAAAATCTCAGTGACGGTGTAGGGGAAAAGAAGACTTACACAGTGCTGGCACAGATGTAAATTAGTTTGGATATTATGGACATCAGCATGGAGGCTCAAACATAGAACTACCATTGTCGGGAGCCATGAGTTGTATGTTCATTCCTCCTTTGCCCTAGAATCCAAAGGCTCCAATTCTTCTAATTATAGATCTGTTACAGGTTCTGTATACATAGACTCTTTAAGCAGGGTGGGGCATAAGGTTTAGTTTCACTTTCTTCACTCTTTTTCTCTGCCACTATGGGCTTTTCCTGCACCTTATCTCTTTCATGCTGGGGCTCTAAATTGTCTCTGATGAGTGCCCATAGACTGAATGTATCTCCTGTAACCTTCCCAGGTCCATACCTATCATAATAACTCTGCAGCTTATTCCCTACCTTTTTCCAAGTCTCTAGGCTCACAGTCCTTTGTACAGGGAACCAGGGGCATACTGTATGATCGAGCGATCTATACCACTGCTGGGTGTATTGGCAAAGGAATTGAAGATCTGTATACTCAGTATACTGTGGTCCTGTTCATAACAGTATTCTCAGGGAGTTAGTACACCCATCCATAGATGAAAGGGTGAGTGAAAGTGGTGCATGCACCACTGAGTGGTATTCAGCCATTGAAAAGGATGAAATGCCATCTGCAGGCAAATGCATGGAACTGGAGATCACTATGTTAACCACATGATAAGGACTAGGACAAATATTGAGTATTTTCTCTCATGCATGGAATTAAAGAGAAATGTGTGAGTATAGACAGGAAAATTCAGGAACAAGGGAGAGAAGCAGATGGAAGCTAAGGAAGGTCTAATGTGAACAATTAGGCAAGTGGACATAACAAAGTAGATTATATGTATGCATGCATGAAAAATGTCATGATGAAACTCCCTGTATCATGCATTAAATATATACTAGCAACAACAAAAGAAGAAATCTTCTTGTTGGCAACAACTTGGATGCACCTACATGACTTTCTAGTAACTGAAATGAGCCAGGTCCCAAAAGACAAGTGTTGTGATCTGATAGATGGAATTTGAAACAACTAAACTTCTGGAAGCAGATTTGAAGGTAATTACCCAAGTTAGGAAGTAGAGGGAAAGAAGAGAGTTTGGCTAAAGGGAACAAAGTTTTGGTTAGGAAGAATTAGTACATTATGATCTGTTATATAGCAAGTTGATTGTAGTTAACTATTATATAGTGTATACTTGAAAATTGCTTAGAGAATAATTTACATGTTTTCCCTTAAAAGATGTGAGAGGTGATGGGCATGATAATTTAGTTTAATTACTCTACAATGCATATATTAAGTATTATATTATATACCCAAAATCGCATGATTCCTCATTTTCTACATAAAGATCATATGTGAAACAAAAACAAATAGAAAAATGGCTGATTATACATAGTGGGGGAAAAGACCGGTACTTACCTGCATTTTTGTTTTTTACTTTCCACCCTTGTAATTACACAGTAGCATTTGTCCTGATTGGGTAATCTATGTCTTTTACATTTTAACCTAATTTTTAAATTTATTATCGGTTTGTGTGCATGCAGTGGTGTATAATATGTGTGTGTGTGTGTGTGTGTGTGTGTGTGTGTGTGTGTGTGTAGCATGTGTGGAGGGAAAATTTATGTGGGGCCCAGGGATCCAACTCAAGTCCTCAAGCTTGGACAGAATGTGCTTTTTTTCTACTGAATTATCTCACTGTCCTGTACTGCATTTATTTTTAAATTAAGAAATAAATTCAGTTGTCATGCATGATGCTGCCAACCTTTAATCTCATCACTCAAAGGGTAGAGGAGGCAGATATCTCTGAGTTCAAAGCTAGTATAGTCTATATAGTGAGTAAGAACAGCCAGAAATGTACAGTCAGATTCTGCCTCAAAAAATAATTAACTGAATGACTAACTAACTAACTAACTAACTAACTAACTAACTAACTACATAAACTTTGCTGAGCTGTTAGGTATGTATGTGTAGAAAAGCTGGAACAGAAGCTGGGCAAGAATATTTGAAAGTCATGGAAAGGCAGACTCAGAGAATAAAGAAGTACCCTGAAGGGGACCAACAATGTCAAAGCCACATCCCAACATATGAGCTTAGAACTAGAAACTGAATAGAAAGATAGAGAAGATTCTACACCCAAGGCCTCAGTAGTAAGTAATACAGAGCCAAGTGTGTGGTTTGAATAAAAATGACCCCCATAGGCTCAGAGGGAGTGGCACTATTAGGAAGTGTTGCCTTGCTGGGGTAGGTGTGGTCTGTTGGAGGAAATATGTCACTGGAGGGTGTTATGAGCACTCTTTCTGCTAGCCTGGCCCCACAGCCGTGTCAGCCTCAAATGAACACACAGAGACTTTTGTTAACTATAATACTGTTGGCCAATGGCTTGGGCTTCTTATTGGCTGACTCTGCCTTAATTATTAACCCATTTCTATTAACCTATGTATTTCCATGTGGTCTTATCTTACTGGAGAAGGGTCTGGACATCTTACTTCTTTGTGGTCTCACATGGTGTCTGACTGCCTATAATTCCCAGAATTTCCATTATCTCCTAGACCTACCTATCTTGCTGCTTTATTGGCCAACAGTGTTTTATTCATCAACCAATAAGATAAGCATATATACAGAAAACATCCCCATCTCTAAGGGGTAGGTAGGCTTTGAGGTTTCAGAAGCTCCAGCCATACCTAGTTGCTCACTGTCTCTTCCTGCTGCCAGCAGATCTAGATGGAGAACTCTGTTACTTCTACCGCATCCATGTCTGCCTGTGTATCACTAGGCTTCCTGCCATGATGATAATGGACAAAACCTCTGAACTGTAAGCCAGCCCCAATTAAATGTTTTCCCTTGTAAGAATTACCCTGGTCATGGTGTCACTTCACAGCAATAGAAACCCTAATAAAGAAACCAAGATAGCGATTCAGATCCAGAAAGAAATTTATAAAGCAGCAATACTCAAAACTGGATGGAAATTCCTGATGCATCAGAAATGGAGTGAGATGGAGGGTGATCAGCCCATGCCTGGGATCACCCAGGCCAGAAGCAGTGGCTAAAGTTGCCTGGGTCAGCTTTTAAATTTTCACTGCTTCTGAAACATTTTCTTTATTTTCTTGTTAATACTTGGTGTTATGATTAAAAGGAACATTTTTGTCTTTGCAGGACTTAAGGACACTAGATGTCAGATAGAGAAGATTTTACAAGTAAGAAATCTATCTTTTCACAATATAGGCAGAACATCCTTTGGGTGAGGTTTTGGGTAGACATTTTTCTTAACTAATATGTCTCTAATTTTCCTAACTAGTATTATTCTAACCATTCTTACACTAAGAATTTAGCTATCTCTGGGATCACATGTGTACTCACGTGCTCTCATGGAATACAGTATGACTTTATTAGTAGGGTATGCAAAAATGGTAGAGAGTAAGCTCGAAACTTTAGCCATCACTGAATATTAGGGTTAGTTTACTGTATGGATTCTACAGTAAGCAATAGAGAACTTGCAAGCACTAGCAAAAGCACACAATGATTACTTGTGTGACAACTAAGAGGTCTGGTTTCTGACAGTGTAAGAGTGATCCAGCAGCCCAGTGATGCTCCCAGAATCCTGCTTCTTTCCCATCTTCCATACATCTTTAGTGTACCTGCTCCTTACCATGCCTATGGAGAGTTGGTCTCTCATTGAAATTTCAATTCAGTGTTCCAGGGAACAAGAGTGACAGATTTTGCACAGAGCTCTGCTCATTCACCAAAACTATATCACCTGGCTACACAGAGCTGCAAGGAAATACAGGGAAATGGATGATTTTTATTTAGAAACATTGTTACCTTTAAGGAAAACTGAAGTCCTTAAATTACAGGGTGGATTAGATATTCTATAGGGAGCTGTCAGTGATTCACAAACTCATGGATAAATGCTGAAACAAATATATTCTTGATGCTTGTGAATTTAGAACAATTATCTGAATGAATGGTAAGACTGGTCAGATAGCTACCATTTTACCAGTCAGGCTGTGGGTAATATCTGGAGCAATTTTTTCCCACCAGAATGTCTGTCACTGTTTCTGTACATTATAAATATTGGGCTAAGGAAATGGCTCAGGGGTTGAAGGCTTCTGTGCAAGGATGAGGACCTGAGTTGAGGACACCCCCTCCCAATCCTTGGGAGAAAGCCAGGAGTGGCAGCTCTCCTCTGTAACCCTTGTGCTGGTGTACAGAGGTAGGTGGATCCCAAGGGCTTACTGTACAGTCAGTCTAGATAAAAAGACTTCTATGCGTTCAGAGAGAGACCCTGACTTAACAAATAAAGTAAAGAAATGATTTAGGAAGTCATCATCCAGCCTCTATATATGTCCATTTGGGTAAGTACACACACACACACACACACACACACACACACACACACACACACACACACACACACACACACACACACACACACACACACACACACACACACACACACACACACACAAACACACATACACACTGGATCTTCAGTTTTGTTAGTCTTTTCAGCTCATGTTTATGAAGATGACTTAAATCTCTTTCTTTGCCAGTTTCCAGTTCTCAGTCCCCACCAATTCCATAGATTCTAAGACATACACTTCAGCTCTTTGGCAGCAGTGTGGAATTTGACCCATCATCCCATATGTTATTTTCCTGAAAACATTTTATTGTTTTAAAACTAGTCCTAAATATTAGTCTTAAGTAGACTGGATCTAAAAATGAGTGACTGAATTTTTAAATTTTATTTTATTTTATAGTAATCACACACATTGTTTATTTTACCATTACCCCTTTCTTACTTACAAGGAAGGCTCCTGTCATGTTATCATTGAATATTTTTTGTAAACAACCTCTTTGCTCATAGAGATCTTCCTCTTTTCTTCTTCACTATTGCCCATTACTTCACAGGGTACATATGCCATAGCATAATTTAATCAATTTCTACAATATTCTCTAATTATCAGAGCTTGATCGTGTGCGTGCTTCAGTGTGATTGGAAGTATGTACTTAGTATTAATTACTAGGAGAAAGACTACTGTCTTAAAATATAAATATTAGACATTGCCAAATTCCCTTCCCAGGAATACACAGTAATTGCTATCCCTACTAGTAACATATGAACATGTGTCTCCCATTGTCTTATCCATAGAAGTGTGTTGTTAGACATTTTACTTTTGCCAAACTGACAGCAAGAAATAGTATCTCTGTGTTTTTCATAGTTGTGACCAGGACTGAAGAAGGCATATTTTCATGTGTTAAACAGTCAGGTGTACTTTTTGCCAAAATGTTTGCTCATATCTTTTGCGAATTTTGCTATTTGCTCTCTAAAACCCTACTGCTTTCCCAACTCTTTTGCCAACACCACAGTGACCCAAGGAAGAGAACCTACACATTGTGTGCAAGCTGAATCCCTTTGCACTTACCTTGGGCTCTTTATCAGGCTAGTTGCTTCTAAACTCAAACAGACAATATATATCAAATGTATCAGTTTTTACATTTATAACTCAGAAATGAAGGTGGATCTCAGATTTAGTGTGTGTGTGTTCATACATGTGTGAATACATATGTGTGTAGGTGTATGTGTATGTATGGAGGCCAGAAGTCAATCTCAGGTGTTATTCTTCAGGGGCTGCCAATCTTATCTTTTGAAACAGAGACTTGCTGAGCTCTGGGGCTCTCAGATTGGATTTGGCTGGCTGGCCAGTGACTTCAGGGATCTTCTTGTGTCCCCTTTCCTAGTGTAGGGGACTATAAGCATGAACTATCATACATACATTCATTTTTATGAATTCTGGGAGTCAAAATCAAGTCCTTATGTTTTTGTGGCAAACACTTTACCAACTGAACCATTTTTTTTAAGCATAGGACTTTGCATTTATAACCACTACCCCTCATGGTTTTTTGGGTATTTATGTGTGGGACCTATCAATCCATCTCCTTCCTATTACAAACTGAATCACCTTTAGAACCCTTCTCTGGGAAGAGAAAGGATGGCTAGTGGAGGGTGGGCTGTGGGGATGAGCATGGAACACATGTCAAGAAAGTACTAGGCTGTCTGTCTTAATTCACCTGTACACTTCCAGTGAGCTTTATCCTAACTATGAAGGTAAAAGTGATGTTCAAGACACTTCTGATCCTTCAGATATGCTTGGGTTGCTAGGTTCCTTGCTATTGAATATTGGTAAATTCAGATAAATCTCCAGTGTTCTTTAGTCATCTACACTGGCTTAGGATTACCCATCTGATTTGCTGCCTGCTTATTTCTCAGAGGTTTTAGATCTCAGAATTATGGTCATTCCTCAGACCTACTTCCAACTATGCTGTTTGGTCAATTTAGACAGCAAACTTTGACCTTTTCTGTTCTTTTTGTTTTATTATGTCCTTTTAATTTTAACTGCTTGTTTGGCTCGGGGGCCAGAGACTCTCTACCCTAGGATTGTGATTCCTATGTGAGTAGAGCTTAGTGTTTGGTAGAAATCTGGCTTGAATATAGGTCTAAAATATTTTGCCCAGTGAAGTGCCTTCATAGGAGACCAGAGCTATACCTAAATTTGCTGCCTTTCCAGATGTAGGTCATGGGGGTTCATACATAATTACTGCCCTGTTGCCCAACTACCCACTAATGCATATGTGGTTGGCACTGCTTCAGCTAAAAGAGACTCCAGCATAAGAATACACTTTGCCCCTAGGTTATAATACAGTTTTAGAAAATAATAGCAAGAGTCAGCCTTGTTGAGCTGCGTACATGGTTTAATGTTCTAATTGCTTCTAAATAAATAGTAGGAAGGCAATTAAACTATTGAGCAATGGACTCTTTTTATAATGGAGGGACTTATTTTGCTGATTAGTTATTATCAACTTGACAGAAACTAGATTCATTTGAAAAGAGGGAAGCTGAGTTGAGGGTTTTCCATCATCAGATTGGCATGGGGATATTTTCTTGATTAACAATTGTGCAGGTAATCCCAGGTTGTATAAGAAGGCAATGATGAGCAAGCCAAGGAGAGCAAGCCAGTAAGCATTGTGTCTCTATGGTCTCTGTTTTAGTTCTTGCCTCCTGGCCCTTGCCTTGAGTTCTTTCTCACTAAGGTTGTAGTCCATCATTTAAAGAAACCTGAAGCAGCTTTTGGTTGTGGTGTTCATGCAAACTATAGCACATGTGTCTAAATATATTATTCTTATTTAGAAAAAGGGTGTTATTCTTATTTTCAAAAGAAGCTATTTTGTGCAATCAGGATGTGTGCTGGTCAAATGAACAGACATGTGGAAGTAACTGGAGAAGGAGAAGCAGAGAACTAGCTGGGGGACATGCAGCTTTGACCAGCACAGGAAGAACAATTCTGTGTTAAATCCACTCAACTTCTGATAGTTTTGTCTCCTGAAACTGTTGTCTAATTCTCCCACTTCAGAGCTTATATTTACTTCTGGTGTTAGGCATCTAGGGTTTCATTAGCACAGACGTGAATTTAACCAGAGGCAGCAGGAGCCCAAGTGTGATTGGCACCTGGAATGTGGTTGCGAGTCGTAGAAGGTGGTAAGGCATAATCAACTGCACCTTTTGTCCAGATAGGCCCACACTTCTCCAGTGTTTAGATCTGGAAGGAAACTGCGTAGAAATGCTTTCTAATGCATGGTCTGAAAACTCTCTTGAAATTATATAATAGTCCCAGGGTAGATATTTCTAGGATAATTTTCTTTAAAATCATTCTAATCACTAAAAAATGTACCCCCCCTTCTTACAAGTGCACTGAGCTCAGACTCTTTCTTGTGTTTTGATCAGCTTCTTCCTGAGGTTGATCTGCCTTCTAGGTTTATTTCATTTATGAGTTGATTAAAATTGAATTTGCGACCTCCACTTAGGTTATTGATTTTGAGTTCTCTAGTTTCTATCTCATCTCTTTGATGTGGTTCTCTCTCATCTACTTGCTCTTCCTGTGGAAAAAGCTATGTGTAAAGAGCTCCCTTTCTTTCTTCCTCTCTTTCTCACGCTGCAAAAGGTTTGCCTTTAATATTGTTCTTTCTACTTTCCTGAGGCATATTCACTTTGCATACCGGTTGAAAAATATGAAAAACATGACATTGTTAATTAATTAAATAAAATTGGTAGAAAAAGATCAAGTCTTTTCCTCCTCAAAACCTGGAAGGTATAAAAATACATTCTCAGGTTATGGTTGATTTTTCTTGTAATTATACGTACAGGAAAAGCATACAGGAAAAAGTCCTTAATGCTTAATTTCTTGAGCCAAGATACGTTCCTTAATATTCCCTTTTATAAGCTTAAGTTAAAGTGGAATATGTATCCGAAGGACTGTACCTAGAAGGCAAAGGCTAGTTGGGCTCTCTTCCTGAGAACCTAGTAGTTGATCATAAGCACCTTTAAAGGAATGGAAGATCTGAGCCTGTGAAGACCTCCATTTTTAGGTCACCATTCAGGAGCATTTAGCAAAAGGAGTCCAACTTGGGATTCACTCCATAAGAGGTTACTGTGGAAGGAAGGCCGTGCTGCATTTTCATTGGGTCATTTTAGAAAGATCGTTTTTTCATCTCTGCTGAGTGAAGAACAAGAGGATGTGGTTAGTTTAGATGACAGAAAGAGTTTCCATCTGGCTAGAATTTCCTTTGTGGCTCTGAGCTCTCTTCCACAAGGAAGTGGTTTTCACTGTGGAGGGGCATCTTTCTTATCTAGGTGACCTGGATGCTCTCTGCTCATTTGTATAAAACAGCTTCACTTTACATTCAAAAGTGTATGAAGTAATTCACTTTCAATTAAAACAATCCAATTCCCTCTAAGTTTCTGAGACAAGAGAGAGAACAGCTTAGATGGGTGAGTCTTGAGACCTTCCATGGCTGCAGTGACTCCATGTTCTATAAAAAGGGAAATAACAAAGGACTTCGATTTCTACTCAAAGTGAAGCTATAAAATGGATATGAGAAGGGCTATTTTAATTGTAAGTAAACAAACAAACAAACAAAAAACCCCAGAATACTATGCATAACACAAGTAAATTCAAAGCCTTCTGTCCCAGTCAGCATCAGTTCCCCACTGTGCCAGGACTAGAATTCACTGAGAACTCAATTTCTTCAAACACTCTGTTCCACCTTGGCAGAAAATGACAGTAGATGAAGACCCAAGTGTAGCCTTTCGGTGTCTTGGCTTTTGTCACAAGGCTTGGACCAGAAACATAAACAAATACACTTCTCTCATTTGTTTATTTGAATCAGAAACATGAAGGAGAGTTGCCAGACAGTCTTGGAGCCTGAGGTTAAGAAGCCAGCATGCTTGGAGTTGTAGCAGACTTACAAGCCAGTATAAACCATAGAAGATCAGGATTGTCTTCAAAGAGGAGCCAAGAATGGAGCAAACATCCAGGGAAAAGTTGAGATGCCCCAGGAGATAGATTATAGGACTTCCTTGCTTCTAGTTTCTTGAAACCTCTTGAAAACATATCTCTAGTCTTGAGATTCGAAATGCTTACAGTGTCCCTAAATACACTCCACTTGCAATTTTGCTTATGTCTGTTGCAGCCAAGCTAGCTAAGCTAATAGTTATCCTTGAGCACTTATTACTGTTTCAAGGATGTGGTCAGAGAGTGGTGTTCTCCTTCATTATTTCATCGTTTCATTTTACTCCTTTAAGAACTAGGTTTCTTTCTGAAATGTAATATTTTTGCTAATGTGACTGTTTCATAGGATATATACTAGTAAATACATTTCTGCAAAGCCAAAGATATTGGAATATTTTGATTCAAACCCATATACTAAAACCAATTTTTCCTTCTAGTAACTCCATATTTGTCATGTTCTTTTCTAAGTTACAATAAGCAATCTTTGATGAGTTATAGAGAGATAATAATAAACAACTTAATGAGGAGGGAAAATGGCTATCGCTGAAATTCATAGAAGCAACCACACATTTGATACAACTTTCAAATTTGTATGTATAGGTGTCTTCTTGACATGAACAAGAAATTGCTTTATTTTGCAGAATACCAGCTTGCCCACTGGAGACTTAAATGTGCTTGATTTTAAAGTTTTATTATTACTGTAATCCAGTTTTATTTTCTTCTGTCTAGCTGTGCCCATGGTAGATACATGGTAGATATAGGTGGAGAAGGTGGGGAGAGCAGACTATCAGTCTTCCTAGTTCTCAGGTTTCTCTGATACTATAACAGAATGGAAGCATGTGAGGATGTCAGTCTGTCTATGTGACTGCCCCATGTGGTGGATTAATGCCTTTTCTGATGCCAGTTTATTTCTGATGCTGGTGGGATCTCCTAAAAATCCCACGTGGTGTGTTTAATTTCCTTGGACATTTACCTCTTTTGAAATCATTTCTGTTACTGATATCCATTCAGGAAGCTTGCATACCTCCACCCCTTCCCCCACCAGCACATACTGGGATACATTGGTTCAGAAACTGCCTTGGCATGCTCAGTCCTTCTCTGTATTATATTTTGTAAAGGTGAACTGTTTTGTTAATGTTCTGAGGCCAGGTGCCCAGGAAGGATGTCAAACCCTTTAATGTCTGTTGCTATGAACTGTTACAGTTGATCCTAAATATTCAGAGCCAGGAACAGTCACCATTGTTTACATTCAGAAGTGTCTACAAATTTTAAGGAGTTTGATGAACCACTTATTTCCTTCTCTCTACAGTTGTTAAAACTGACTAAAACTTAACAACAGAGCCTTCATCTGAAGTTCTGAAACTCCCCTCTGAGAACTCTTCAGCATGCTCCTCCCTAGGACATCACCCAAGAGGACTTGGAGGTTCTATAGCCAAGTCCCCAGCCAAGGAAAGAATTGTCAATACTCCACATTTCTGAGGACTTTCATCTTCATGGAGGATTATCTAGGCTTCCTGGAAGTGAAACCTCCTTTATTCTTTTGTTTACATTTCATAAACACTGCAGTACCTGCCTCATTTGGCACCCTGCTGTTCTGCTTTGGCATGAGGGGATTGAGGAGGAGGTATTGTACAGTTGGTGAAAATTCTGTTCTTTTTTTGTTTGTTTTTAAAAATGTATTCATTTCTTTATTTTACATATCAATTCCAGTTCCCTTTCACTCCCTCCCTGCCTACATCTCTTCTATGCTCCCATGCCCCCAGACCACACTCCCATCCCACCCCCCAAACTCTACATGTAGGGTGATGCTTTTCTGGATGGGTCATTTAAATCTGTCAAGTCATTTGGAGTAGGAACTAGGCCCTCCCTCCTGTCTCTAGGTTAAGGGAGTATCCCTCCATGGGCAATGTGCTCCCAAAGTCCTTTTGTGCACCAGGAATATATCCTGGTTCCACTGTCAGAGATCCCTTAGACTGCCCAGGTCTTCTAAATGAGACCCATGTTCAGGGGGTCTGTGCCACTCCAAAGCTGGATCCCCAGGTATCAGTCTGGGGGCTATCAGTCTGCTTGTTCAGGTCAGCTGTCTTTTTAATTTCTATAGCCTGGTCTTGTACTCACTCTCTGCATCTGAATTCCAGTATAGCTCAGTGTTTAGTTGTGCATATCTGCTTCTGTTTCCATCAACTACTAGATGAGGGCTCTATGATAGCGGATAAGTTAGTCATCAATCTCATTATCAGGGAAGGGCATTTATGTCAGCCTTTCCACTGTTGCTCAGATTGTTAGTTGGGGTCAGTCTTCTAGGTCTCTGGACATTTCTCTAGAGTCAGTTTTCTCTTCAAACCTATAAAGGCTCCCTCTTTTATAGTCTCTCTCTCTCTCTCTCTCTCTCTCTCTCTCTCTCTCTCTCTCTCTCTCTCTCTCTCTCTCTCTCTCTCTCCTTTCATTTCTCCTCCCCTGACTCAATCTTCCTAGTCCTGCATGCTTTCCTCTCCTCCCATTCTCTTTCTCCTATCTCTCTCTATACTCACTGACCCCCCCCCCACTCCCAATATATTCAGGAGATTTTGTCCCTTTCCCCTTCTGTGAGGGACCTTGTATGGATCTCTTAGAATCTTCCATGTATCCTAGTTTCTCTGGCAGTATGAATTATAGGCTGGTGATCTTTTGCTCTATGTCTAAAATCCATATATGAGTGAGTATATACCATGTTCCTCTTTTTGTGACTGTGTTACCGCTTTCAGGATGGTTGTTTCAAGTTCCATCCATTTGCCTGCAAATTTCAAGATTCCATTGTGTTTTCCGCAGAGTAGTATTCCATTGTGTAGGTGTGCCACATCTTCTTTATCCATTCTTCAGTTGAGGGGCATCTAGGTTGCTTCCAGGTTCTTGCTATTACAAATGATGTTGCTATAAACATAGTTGAGCACATGTCTTTGTTGCATATATGTGGATCATTTGGGTATATGCCTAAGAGTAGAATTGCTGGGTCCTGTGGTAGACTGATTCCCATTTTCCTGAGGAACTGCCATACTGATCTCCAAAAAGGCTGTACAAGTTTTCATTCCTGCCAGTAGTGGAGTCATTGATGTTCCTAATTTTAGCCATTCTGGCAGGAGTAAGATGGTATCACAGAGTTGTTTTGATTTACATTTCTCAGGTAGCTAAGGATGTTAGCATTTTCTTAAGTGCTTTTTAAATTTCCTCTATTGAGAATTCTCTCAATTCTATGCCCCATTTTTTAAAGGGTTATTTGGTGTTTTGGTGACTAGTTTCTTGACTTCTTTGTATATTTTGGAGATCAGCCCTCTGTCAGATGTAGGATTGGTCAAGATCTTTTCCCAGTCTGTGGGCTGCCATTTGATCTTCTCGACTGTGTCCATTGCCTTACAGAAGCTTCAGAGTTTGAGGAGGTCCCATTTATTAATTGTTGATCTCAGTGTCTCTGCTACTGAAGTTTTGCTCAGGAAGCAGTCTCCTTTACCAATTTGATCAAGGGTACCTTCAATACCTCCCACTTTCTCTTCTCAAAGATTCAGTATGGCTGGATTGATATTGAGGTCTTTGATCCATCTGGACTTGAGTTTTGTGCATGGCTATAGACATGGCTCTATCTGTAGTCTTCTACACACCATCATCCAGTTGGGCCAGCACCATTTGTTAAAGATGCTTTTCTCCTCCCATTGTATACTTTTAGCTGTTTTGACAAAAATCAGATGTTCATAAGTATGTGGGTTAATATTAGAATTTTTGATTTGATTCCGTTGGTCTACCTGTTTATTTTTGTACCAGGCTGTTTTCAGGACTATAGCTCTATAGTAGAGTTGGAGGTCGGGAATGGTGATGCCTCCTGAAGTTCCTTTATTGCACAGGATTGTTTAGGCTCTCCTGGGTGTTTTGTTTTTCCATATAAAGTTGATTATTATCCTTTCAAGGTCAGTGAAGAATTGTGCTGGGATTTTAATGGGGATTGCATTGAATCTGTAGATTGCTTGTGGTAAGATTGCCATTTTTATTCTGTTTCTCCTACCTATCAAAGAGCATGGGAGATCTTTCCATTTTCTGGTACCTTTCTTTAAAAACACAAAGTTCTTGCTATATAGGTCTTTCACTTGTTTGGTAAGCATTATCCCAAGATACTTTATGTTGTTTGTGGCTATTGTAAAGGGTGATGTTTCTCTGATTTCTTTTTCAACCCCTTTGTCACCTGTTTATAGTAGGGCTACTGATTTTTTTGAGTTTATGTTGTATCCTGCTAATTTGATGAAGGTGTTTATCAGCTGTAGAAATTCCCTGGTAGAGTTTTTTTGTGTTACTTATGTATCATTTGCAAATACTGACAGTTTGATTTCTCCCTTTCCAATTTGGATCCCCTTGATCTCCTTTTGTTGTCTTGTTGCTTTAACTAGAACTTCAAGTACAATATTGAAGAGATATGGAGAGAGAGGGCAGCTTTGTTTTGTTCCTGATTTTAGAGGAATCACCTTAATCCTTTCTCCATTCAGTTTGATGTTGGCTGGGGGTTTACTGTATATTGCTTTTACTATGTTTAGGTATGTTCTGTTATCTTTGATCTCTCCAAGACCTTTATCATGAAAGGGTGTTGAATTTTGTCGAAGGCTTTTTCAGCATCTAGGAAGATCATCATCTTTTTCAGTGGCTTTTCTTTTTCAGTTTGTTTATATGGTGGATCACATTGATAGATTTTCATATGTTGAACCATCCCTGCAACCCGGGGAGGGGGGGGGATGAAGTCTACTTGGTTATGTTGGATGATTTCTCTGATATGCTCTTGAATTTGATTTGCTAGTATTTTATTGAGTATTTTTGCATCAATGTTCATGAGGGTTATTGGTCTGTCATTCTCTTTTTTAGTACTTACCTTGAGTACCAAGGTAATTGTGGCCTTATTAAAAGAGTTTGCTAATGAACCTTCTGTTGCTAATGTGTGGAACAATTTGCGGACTATTAGCTCTTCCTTGAATTTCTGGTAGAATTGTGCATTGAAGCCATCTGGCCCTGGGCTTTTTTTTTTCTTTCTTTCTTTTTTTTTTTTTTTTTTTTTTTTTGGTTGAAATGCTTTTGATGACTACTTCTATTTCTTTAAGGGTTGTAGGTCTATTTATGTTGTTTGTCTGTTCTTGATTTAATTTTGGTAATTGATAGTTGTCCAGAAATTTGTCCATTTCCTTTGAATTTTCAAATTTTGTGGAGTACAGGTTTTCAAAGTATGACCTGAAAATTGTCTGGATTTCCTCAGTGTCTCTTGTTATGTCCCCCTTTTCGTTTCTGATTTTGTTAATTTGCATGTTTATTCTCTGGTGTTTGGTTAAAGGTTTGTCTATCTTGTTGATTTTCTCAAAAAAAAAAAAAAACCCAATTCTTTGTTGCATTGACTTTTTTGTATTGTTTTACTGGATTCTAATTTATTGATTTCAGCCATCAAATTGATTATTTTGTGGCATCTACTCCTCCGGGGTGAGTTCGCTTCTTTTGGACTAAGGCTTTCAGTTGTGCTGTTAATTCTCTAATGTGACTATCCTCTGTTTTCTTCATATGGGCACTCAGTGCAATGAACTTCCCTTGTAACACTGCTTTCAAGGTGTCCCATAAGTTCCAGTATGTGTTGTCCTCATTATCATTAAATTTTAGGAAGTCCTTAATTTCTTTCTTTCTTCTTTGACCCAGGTATGGTGCAATTGCACATAGTTCAGTTTCCTTGAGTTTGTAGGGTTTCTGTGATTTGTGTTGTTGAATTCCAATTTTAAAGCGAGGTGGTCTGATAAGATACAGGGGACTATTCCAATTCTTTTGTGTCTATTGAGGTTTGTTATGCCACCTAGTATGTGGTTGATTTTAGAGAAGGTTCCATGTGGAGCAGAGAATAAGCTACATTCTTTTGTGTTTGGGTGGAATGTTCTATAGATGTCTATTAAACCCAATTGTGAAATAACATCTGTTAGTTCTTTTGTTTCTTTGTTGAGTTTTTATCTGGTTCTGTCTATCAGTGAGAGTGGGGTGTTGAAGTCTCCCACTATAAGTGTGTGAGGTTTTATGTGAGCTTTGAGTCTTAGTAGTGTTACTTTTACAAATGTGGGTGCCTTTGTATTTGGGGCATAGATGTTCAGAATTGAGACTTTGTGCTGATGGATTTCTCCTGTGATGAATACAAAATGACCGTCTTCCTCTCTTTTGATTGATTTGGTTTGAGGTCTAACTTGTTAGATATTAGGATAGCTACACCTGCTTGCTTCTTGAGTCCATTTGATTGGAAGATCTTTTCCCAACCTTTAGCCTGAGGCAATGTCTGTCTTTGAAGCTTAGGTGTATTTTTTTTTATGCAGCAGAAGGATGTATTCTGTCTTTGTATCCATTCTGGCAACTTGTGTCTTTTTATAGGTGAGTTAAAAATCATTAAATGTTGAAGGAAAGTAAGGTCCATTGATTGTTAATGCTTGTTTGTTTTTGATTTGTTATTGGCAGTGGTATTGTGAATATATTTCCCCTGCTTTATCCTTAGGTTCTGGTGAAGGGGGATTATATATTGCCTATGTCTTTGTAAGCATAGTTAACTTCTTTGGGTTGGAGTTTTCCTTCCAGAACTATCTGTAGGGCTGGATTTATAGATATTTATTGTGAAAATCTGGCTTTGTCATTAAATATCTTGTTTTCTCCATCTATAGGGATTGAGAGTTTTGCTGGGCTGGCATCCATGGACTCTTAGTACTTGTAGAACATCTATCCAGGACCTTCTGGCCTTGAGAGTTTCCATGGAGAAGTCAGGTGTAATTTTGATAGGTCTGCCTTTATATGTTACTGTCCCTTTTCCTTCTCTGCTCTTAATAGTCTTTCTTTATTCTGTATTTTAGGTGTTTTGATTATTATGTGTTGAGGGGTCTTTTTTCTTTGGTCCAGTCTATTTGGTGTTCAGTATGCTTCTTGTACTTTCACGGGCATGCCCTTCTTCAGATTGGGAAAATTTTCCTCAATGATTTTGTTCAATATGTTTCTGCATCTTTGAGCCGGGCTTCCTCACCTTCCTCTATGCTTATTATTCTTAGATTTGGACTTTTCACTGTGTCCCACATTTCCTGGATGTTTTGTGTTAAGGATTTGTTGGATTTACAATTTTCTTTGGTTGATGAATCTCTTTCCTCTAGTTTATCTTCCGTGACTGAGATTCTCTGTTCCATCTCTTGAATTCTGTTGGTTATGCTTGTGTCTGTAGTTCCTGATTGTTTGATCAGTTTTTCTATTTCCAGCATTCCTTTGGTTTGTGTTTTCTTTATTGTCTCTATTTCAGTTTTCAAGTCTTGAACCATTTCCTTCACCTGTTTAAATGTTTTTTCTTGGCTTTTTGTAGTTTCTTTAAGAAATTTGTTCTTTTCTTCCCATTTTTTATTTGTTTTTTCTTCCATACCTTTAAGGGATTTTCTCACATCTTCTTTGAGGGCCTCTATCATTTTTATGATGATAATTTTTTAAGTCGTTCTCTTCTGCTTCATCTACTTTGGGGTGTTCAGGTCTAGTTGATGTGGAGTCCCTAGATTCTGGTGGTTTCATGTTTGTCTCTCTATTATTAGGTATTTTCTTGTATTGCAGTCTTCCCATCTCTTCTTCCAGTGGGTGCAGGTGGGGCCTTTCACACCTCATTTCTCTTTCAGCTATCCCTACTCCCCACTGAGAACTTATAGTTCAAGTAGTTATCGGGATGCTAAGAAGCTCCAAACATGGACTAATCTTGCTGCCATATTTACTAGAATTTTTTTGGGACACTCATTCACCTGTTTTTCACTGTGCCTCCCACTTGTTGGATTTATCAGGTAATTGGATGGAAAATATTTAAGTTAAGCTACAGATTTTGTGTGTTTCTTACACAGTATCAAAATATCCCAGATCAATAAATGCACTTCCAGACATGATTAGATGGTGTGTGTGTGGTGCTCTGAATAAAATACACAGGAATAAGAACAAATGAAAAAAAAAAGGTTGAGTCACACTTTTTATTAGAAAGGGAAAAAGCAATATTTGAAGGATTCAGAGAACTAAAAACAATGCATTCATTTCCTGCATAGGACCATTTAGCTACCACTTAATCATATGGGTGTAATCCAAGAAGAAAGGCTCAGGGGACCACCATCTGCTGCCTCCTAGCTCTCTTATTCTTGCCCTTTCATCTGTGAGATGCTTCAGGGATTTTGAAGCTAGCAAAATTTCATTTTTGCTACTATATTCTTTCATTGTTTTTTTTAAAATGACATTTTGTGTCAAATTTAACCCATTCCCTGTAGTACCTTAAAATATCAGCACCCCATGTTAGTAGAAACAATTAGCAAATTCATTAATGAAATGCTTACAGGTACCTAAGATGCCATCTTTAAATGTGTTTGTTTTTCATAAATGTGAAACTTATATGAGGGGAGAATTAAAAGGACAAGGACTTTGGTTCACAGTTTCAGAGCTTTTTTCTTTTTCTTTTTTCTTTTATGCCTGAGTCTGACTGACCCTATTCTTAGGGAGCTCTGAGATGAGATAAGGTTCCATGATAAAAGGAGCATAGGAGATCAGAGGTGATTATTTTTTGGTGGCCGGGAAGCAGAGAGAGAATGGGCATGAGCAAGACACATCCTTCCAAGGCATGCCACCAATAGCTGCTTCCCCTCCTCACCATCTATTTTCCAAAACTTCAAATCATATATGATCATATTGTGAATCTATCAGAAGGTTATCTATTGATTAGAATATAGCCTTCAGTATTCAGTCACTTTGCAAAAGTTCATGAGCCAAGCTTTCAACATATGAATGTTTGATGGGGTGTTCCAGATTCAAAACATTGTATTAAGATGGTTAAGTTTTTATATCTTTACCATTTTTTCTAATTCACTAATATTCTATAATAAAACTCTACTTTTGCACAGAATCACTCCAGCCTCCAATAAGATGTTGCTATTTATGTTTTGTATCATAGCATAGATTGCTAGGCATCTTGGGAAAATATCAGTCACTTGCCTCTTGTATTACTCAGTGCTGTAATCTCTTTATCTGTTATGTTTCAATGTAAAACTCAGTAGGAAAAATTTTGAGTACTGTTTGTTATTTCTTCAACTTTAACCCAGGTTTCCTAGTGAATTGCCATTAGTCTTATCACCATTCTATTTAACCTCTCCCCTAGGATTAACAACAGTCTCTTAGTTAGCTCTATTCTATGTTGTTATATCTCCCTTTCATCTTTACAATGACCTCAGAGCAGCAACAGATGGTGCAGTTAACCACCTCTTTCCTCTTGAATGGCTCTGTTCACGTTTGTAATCTAACTAATCTTTACAATTTGTTCCCTCCTTCTAAAATATAAGAGCTTTACTGAGATATTATTGACCTGCCATCCATGACAGTTCATAACTTACCAATGGAAATTATGCCAGTCATCCAAGACTGCTCCATAGAAACCTACACCACTGTTGCCTAGCCTCTCAAGACTGCACCAAAGACACCTACACCACTATTGTCCAGATGTTCCTTTTTCCAGCTTGATTTTAAAACTCTAAGCAACATGATAGAGATAATAGGGACACTAGATGGAGGGAGAAAAGGAAGTAGTTTGTCTTTTTTCCCTCTCTAGAACTCAGAGTGATTGCCTGCCTCTGCTGTTTAATTGCTAAGTTTAAAGGCATGCGCAGCCACACTGACTTGGATGTAAAGTCTCTGAGTTGCTATTGGAGGGGAAACAAGTGGCCATCAGGAGCACTTGCTTGCTATTTAATGACCAGAGTACATGTGCACTTGTGTTTAAGCAGTTTTGCTTGATAGAACTTAGTTTTAACTTAGCTAACATATGAAAGAGACTACCAACTCAAAACACTCCATCAGAATATTAAAGCCAGACATACCAGACCAAATCATTTCAATCAAAATTCACAGGTTGAAAAAAACCTTTATTTAGTTTTCTGTATTTATGTAATTAAATTTTTTATTTTTCTGTTTGTATTTCATTTCTGTAAATTGCCTAATTTTATCTGTGTTAATGTGTCTCTGAAAGTGTCCTCTGATGATTGTTTCCATTTATGCATCATGCAAATTGTGAATATTTTAATAGTTTTTACTTTGTCATAATTTTATTTTTCACAAATATTTAGTTTTACTTATATAAACATTCTTTTTCATTTTTTCCAGTATTATGTCTATCTTTGATATCTTTTCTAAAAATCTTTCTCACCCTGGAATTATACTACAAAATTTAATAACTTTTTTTTTAGAAATTCCTAAATTTTTAATCTATCTAGGATTTAAATTAACATACAACTTTTGTCTCTAACTCAGCCCTAAGATCTAATTCATAGTAGTCTCTCAATAAAATATTTTGAAATTTAATCTGCTTTCAAAATTTTAGGAATATAATAGATCAGCAGTTCAAATGGTATAAATCTGGACCCCCATCGCTGGGCCTCTGCTATAGGCCTCAACTGGAGAATTCTGGGCCAGCCAGATCCACCTATTTCTGAGTCCCTGCCTGCCAGATCTTTGACCCCCATGGCTAGGCCTCTGCTAGAGGTGAGTCTGGGACCAGTTTGGGTTGCATCCCCCACCACCTTCCCTGGGAACTCCCTTCACTGGCCCTGAATCTCACTCCCCTATGTCCCCAGAGAGCACTCCCTGTGATCTGATGCACATGCTCTTGGATAGGTAGGATAAACAGAATAAAAATGGCAATCTTACCACAAGCAATCTACAGATTCAATGCAATCCCCATTAAAATCCCAGCACAGTTCTTCACTGACCTTGAAAGGATAATAATCAACTTTATATAGAAAAACAAAAGACCCAGGATTGCCAAAACAACCCTATACAATAAAAAAACTTCAGGAGGTATAATTATTCCCAACTTTAAGCTCTAATTCAGAGCTATAGTCCTGAAAACAGCCTGATATCGGAACAAAAATAGACAAGTAGACAAATGGAATCGAATAAAAAATCCTGATATTAACCCACACACCTATGAACACCTGATTTTTGTCAAAACAGCTAAAAGTATGCAATGGGAGGAGTAAAGCATCTTTAACAAATGGTGCTGGCACAACTGGATGATTGTGTGTAGAAGATTGCAGATAAACCCATGTCTACCACCATGCACAAAACTCAAGTCCAAACGGATAAAGGACCTCAACATAAATCCAGCCATATGGAACCTCTCAGAAGAGAAAATTGGAAGTACCCTTGAACAAACTGGTACAGGAGACCACTTCCTGAATATAACTCCAATAGCACAGACACTGAGATCAACAATTAATAAATGTGACTCTTCAAACTTGAAGCTTCTGTAAGACAAAGGACACAGTGGACAAGACCAAATGGCAACCCACAGACTGGGAAAAGATCTTCACCAATCCTACATCTGAAAGAGGGCCGATCTCCCAAATATACAAAGAACACAAGAAACTAGTTAACAAAACACCTTATAATCATATTTAAAAATGGGGTACAGAATTGAAGAAAGAATTCTCAATAGAGGAAATCAAAAAGGCTGAAAGACCCTTAAGAAAGTGCTCAACATCCTTAGCTATCAGGGAAATGTAAATCAAAGCAACTTTGAGATACCATCTTAATCCTGCCATAATGGCTAAAATTAGAAACACCATTGACAATTTATGCTGGAGAGGATGTGGAGAATGGCGAACACTCCTCCACTGCTGGTGGTAGTGCAAACTCGTACAGCCATTTTGGAAATCAGAATTGTGATTCCTCAGGAAAATGTGAATCAGTATACCACAGGACCTGGCAATCCCACTCTTAGGCATATATGCAAATTGTCCACATCCGTGAAACAAAGACATGCTCAACTATGTTCATAGCAGCATTATTTGTAATAGCAAGAACCTGGAAGCAACCTAGATACACCTCAACTGAAGAATGGATAAGTATATGTGGCACATCTACACAATGGAATACTACTCTGAAGAAAAAACAATGGAATCTTGAAATTCTCAGGCAAGTGGATGGAATTTCAATACACCATCCTGGTGAGGTAACCCAGTCACAAAAAGAGGAACATGGTATATACTCACTTATATATGGATTTTAGACATAGAGCAAAGGATCACCAGCCTATAATTCATACTGCCAGAGAAACTAGGATACAAGGAGGATTCTAAGAGATTCATTTAAGGTCCCTCACAGGAGGGGAACGGGACAAGATCTCCAGAGCATATGGGGAGTGTGGGTGGGCAGTGAGTAGAGAGGGAACTAGAAGAAAGAGAAGAGGAGGAGAGGAAAGCTTGTGGGACTAGAAAGACTGAGTCAGGGGAGAAATAGATGAGAGAGAGACAGACAGAGAGAGAGAGAGAGAGAGAGAGAGAGAGAGAGAGAGAGAGAGAGAGAGAGAGAGAGAGACCTACAAGATTGACCCCAACTAACAATCTGAGCAACAGTGGAAAGGCTACCATAAATGCTCTTCCCTGATAATGATATCGACAACTAACTTAGTCATCATCATGGAGCCCTCATCTAGTAGCTGATGGCAACAGAGGCAAACACCTACAACTAAACACTGAGCCTAACTGGAATCCAGATGCAGACAGGGAGGATAAGACCAGGCTGCAGAAACACAGAGAAAGCTGACCTGAACAAGGAGGAGCCAATGAGCCCCCAGACTGATAGCTGGGAATCCAGCATGGGACTGGGTCAGACCCCCTGAACATGGGTCTCAGCTAGAATGCCTGAGAAATCTAAGGGACCTCGGTCAGTGGAACCAGATGTATTCCTAGTGCACAAAAGGACTTTGGGGGCACATCTCCCATGCAGGGATACCCTCTTAACCTAGAGACAGGAGAGAAGGCCTAGTCCTTAGGTCAAATGACTTGACAGATTTAGATGACCCCTCCTGGAGGGCATCACCCTACATGTGGAGTGGGGGGGATGAGAGGGGAGGGAGGTCATGGAGCATGGGAGAGTGGGAGAGAGGAAAGAGAGAGGGAGGGAGGAAGAGGGAACTGGTATTTATATGTAAAATAAAAATATATATATATATATATATATATATATATATATATATATTAAAAAAATGGTATAAATCCTCAGGTCAGAATCATCAGTGGCACCTGTGAACCTGTGGGGATTGTAAGCTAAAATGTCCTAGAATTATCACTTTCCCAGTTAACAAAGCCCAAGATTTTGGATGCTTGATTAATTCTTTATTGCAGTCCTATGGGAAATAGAAAAGAACATATCAGAGATTAGTCCAAGTGGGGCAAAACCATGATTGCAATACTGTTCACATCTCCATTTGCTGGGTCCAAGTGCAATTGCTGTTCCCCTCTCCCCATGCATCCCTGGTTTTCAAGGAGACCTTCTGTTGAATCCATCCCAACAAATCTCTTTTCCTATATTGTACAGCAATCTGAAGACCCCTCTAATTGCTAATGAAGAGTAGATGTCCATCACCACATAGCTTTGCTATGCCAGGTTGTGAAACAGCCTTGGCTGGCAAGTCGGGATCCTGTTCTGTTCTGAACATTCCCAAGGCACACTCTGCAACTGTCCTTTCTCAGTGCTCTTGTCCTGTCCCTAGATCTGGAGCTGCAACTCTCTGGGCTCAGAGACAGTTCAGACTGTCCCTGTGGTGGAAATCTTAGAACCTAAGCAATTATTCTTCATTTATTTCCCCTCGACTCTGTCTACACTTATCTACTGATTTAAAAATACCATCTCCTTTTGTCAAGAGTACTCCCAGCAGACCAATGAGGAAAAATGTAATAGATACTAGACTGGGGGTTCACCCTTTACTGTCATAATATTGATTTTTCTCCACTTCAGGGGTTAAGAGGGATCAATTCTTAGAAACAATATTTAGTTTCTATTTCCTGCAGAGCAGTTAGGAGGATGTCTTGGTGCTAATACAGAGAATAGAAATGGTGGGAGTTGAGGAATGCTGGCTAGGTCATTTCAAGAATGGCTGAAGGATGTCCTATCCATCAAAAATACAAGTGTCATAAATACAGGCTGGGAGTTCTAGCTTTTTGACACAGGTCAAGTTGCTTCTGGGTACACATTACTCTGATAACAAAATTGATATTAATGTCAAGAATATAATATTGATACTATCTGTGTTTTTATGGAGAAGGGGTGAATGCATTTGGATTACAGATGTAGGGGTTCAGGATAGAGGAATCAGAGAATTCCATTTATTGAGGCTAGACCCAGCCTAGCTATCTCTCTTTATGTGTGTGTGACACACATGCACGCGTGTGTGTGCGCGCGTGCGCACACACACACACACACACACACACACACACACACACAGAGGACACACACAGAGAGGGATCAGAGAAAGGCACACACAGAGAAAGAGACATGGAGGGAGACAGACATACACAAAGACACACACACAGAGGGAGAGAGAGAGAGAGAGAGAGAGAGAGAGAGAGAGAGAGAGAGAGAGAGAGAGAGAGAGAGAGAGAGAGAGAGAACACCATACCCCTATACTTGGAACAATTTTAAGACATTCAGTGGCTTCTTTGGGCAGTCAGTAATACTAAGACACTCCTCAGAGACTCTCACTTCATAGAATATTCTGACCTGAGAGAATGGGAGAGACGGAAGCCTGCTTTCACACCTAGGCTCACATTCAGAGAGAAATGGTCAGTTTTGACCTGACACCGTGCTCATTGTAGCAATTCCCAACACTATTACACTATTAAACTACTAATGTTAAGGAACTTGTGTTTGCAAGGAAGGGGATGAGGGGGAGTATGATAAGAGCCAGGCTGCATATTCAGATTTTTTTTCACTGACTCCCTTTACAGCATTTGGATTTCTCTTGTCTCCATCAGAGCTCTTGCAAGGTGTCTGCAATGTATGTCAAAGCTGCCTTACACAGGCAAGAACCTACCCACCCTAACATCTCATCCCTCCTTTGGTCTCAGATCTTGTCACCCTACATGGTTGTCTGTCAACAGTAGCAAAATGATTGTGGGAAAGGAAATGACAGCAATTGCTGTTTGTTATTTATTTTACTTCTCTTCCCCCACTGCAAATCAAATTTCAGATCATAGCTGCTGCAAGGGAAATAGAAGAGAGTGCCCTGGGGTTTGGAGGAAGATGGAACTCTGCCCTACATTTTCCTATAGGACAACACCATTCAGGCCATGGTGTCTCTGGCTATGACTTAGAGTCTTCTTCAGGCTTTGCCCATTTTCACAGTCAGGTTGACCAAGTGCATCAAGGGGCCTATGCACTTTCCCAAGCTCTGAGATTCAGTGCTGTAAGTACAGCTATAGCTGCCTTTATATGCTTGGATGTGGGGACATCCACTGGACCATGGGAAATCTACCCATGGCCACATCCTAAATAAAGAAAGGTTTTCTCTTACTCAACAACTATCCATTGCCAATAGCCCCTCAGTATAGGGTAGGGCCAGGAGATCATCTGCTCCATTTATGCCAGACTTTTGTTGGATTAATATTGTGTAGTGCTTGCACAGATGACCACACTTGCTGGGAGTTCATGAACAACACTTAAGTTACTGTTTTGCCAGTGGGCAGATCTTGCCTGGTAGGTCAGTGTTGTAGCATACAGGGTCCAGTGCTAGGTAAGACTGTTGATGTCTTTCTCCTCCAACAGCCTACACAGGTCCTTCTGGTATTCTGAAAGCTCATCACCAGGGAAGAATGGGCAACATATTTAGCTTCTGTGATTCTCAGTGTCCTTGCCTGTAAACTGGCTGCAAGACTGAAGACTATGTTACTATTTTGCTATGTTTATGAGCTAAGGTGTTCTACAGAGTGTGTTCAAGAACTTGTGATTAATTTGGGGGAATGAAGTTGCTGGTCTGTGTGGAAATCTCACATTTCCTGTGATGTGGGTGATTGGATGGATTCAGGATCCTGGATGAATATAAAGGATTTAAGGTTTTGAAACCTATTACTTCATGCTAATGACCCTTTTTTCAACTATATCACATGTAAGCCTTCTGTTATTGTGTGTGTTTGTGTGTAGAGGTAACTTCTTCTTGACTAGAGGAACCATTCTATCTCCTTGTATTTTTTCCAATTGATTTATGGGCTACTGTAACAAGACTGCAAGGAACTGGAGGCCAACAAATCTTTTAGATCTTTATGTGCTTCAAAATGTTTAGCACAGTTTAGAGAAGTTGTCAGTACCCAGTGGATTCCTGCTAATTGAAATTGACAGGCACTTCCTGCTTTTCACTGTCTACCTAACTGTAGGTTACAGGAAGCTGTCTCACAAGAATTTGCTCATTATACCTGCTCTGTGCATAGCGTGGAAATACTTACTAAAAAGATGGTCAATGAGATGTAAAGATATGCAGGTGGAAATAAATACACTGTACCCCCTTTTGAAACCCAATGGCTCCAAATTACACTCTGCAATGGAGACACATTGACTTTTTCTCAGAGTGGTGAATGAAATCTGCTCCATGATTTGTGAATGGTTTACAAATAATGTCTCATAGAAGTTCATCTCAAAACAGGAAGACTCTTTAGACAGAGCCCCTACCTGTTACATCCTAGCATGGTGCTGACCAGGTGCTGTTTCAAAAGTGGAGATGCTTCTAACCAGAGCTTGGATTGGGGCAGAGTAGAGCTGGCTGTTACCTTCAGATGTGTCCCAGAGATATTTGACACCAGAGTTTGTCCCCTACCACTGTTAAAGATACAATGTTATTGGCAATGACATAAGGGAGGGGCTAAAGTGAAAGACATGTAGCAGGCATTGGAAAGGAAGCATGCTTTTAAATATGCTGTGACTTTACATTGTTATAAGCAGTTTTCCTGCCAGCCTGGTCCCAGAGCCACATCAGCCCCAAGTAACACACAGAAATGCTGTATTAGATATAAAGTTGTTGGCCAGTTACTAATGTTTCTTATTGGCTAGCTCTGTCTTAAATATTAACCCATTTCTATTAATCTAAATGTTTATACGTGGTCTTGTTTTATCAGAGAGAGGGTCCGGACTTTCTTAAGTCCCTACATCTTGACTCTCTAATACATCTCCCAGAATCCTCCTTGTCTCATAGTCCTGTATATCTTGCCTTCCTATTTTCTGACAGTGCTTTATTCATTAACCAATTAATCAATAAGAAAAACAGATTTACAGAATGACATCTCCCATCATTATATACAGAGTCAGTTTTTGTCTTTGTGATGGGGAATGGAGTGGCAGGGGTAGGGGTATAAAAGAAATTTGGTTTCTTTTCTAAAATTATATATATATATATATATATATACACACACACACACACATAAGCATACACATATATGTATGTATTCACAAGTATATGTGTGAACCTGCCATTGTTAATGTATGTCATGCACACGCAGGTGCCTGTGGAGAAGAGAGCATGGGGTCTCCTATGTGGAGAACTCATATACTAGAGTAAGCCATAACAATGTGACTTCCCAAATGAGGAATATAAATGCTAGTTTAGGAACAATATGAAATTCATATCTATTATTGGCATCTGTCTAATTTGGTGGTTCATCTGTATGCTACAACTTAAAAACATAGCCATAAAAGAGGGAGCCATTATAGGTTTGAAGAGAAAACTGAATCTAGAGAAATATCTAGAGACCTACAAGACTGACCCCAACTAACAATTTGATCAACAGTGGAAAGGCTGCCATAAATGTCCTTCCCTGATAATGAGATTGATGACTAACTTATCCACTATCATAGAGCCCTCATCTAGTGGCTGGTAAAAACAGAAGCAGACACCCACAACTAAACACTGAGCTGAACTAGAATCCAGATGCAGAGAGGGAGGACAAGACCAGGCTACAGAAACCCACAGAGACAGCTGACCTGAACAAGGAGGAGCTAATGGGGCCCCAGACTGATAGCTGGGAATCCAGTATTGGACCGATTCAGACCCCCTGAACATGGGTCTCAGTTAGAAGTCCTGGGCAGTCTAAGGGACCTCTGACAGTGGAACCAGGATATATCCCTGGTGCACTAAAGGACTTTGGGAGCACGTTCTCCATGGAGGGATTCTCACTTAACCACGAGGCAGGAGGGAGGACCTAGTCCCTACTCCAAATGACTTGACAGATTTAGATGACTCCTCCTGGAAGGCATCACCCTACATGTGGAGTTGGGGGGATGGGAGGGGAGAGATGTCGAGGGACATGGGAGGGTAAGAGAGAGGGAAGAGAGAGGGAGGGAGGGAGAGGGAACTGGGATCGATATGTAAAATAAGAAAAAAAATCTTAAAAACAATATAGCCAAACTTGCTTCTTTAGTATTAGTACTTGCTTGATGCATACGGAAAAACTTAAAAATTATGTAATGATTTTGCTTTCCGAATTTTATCTGTAAAATATATTATATTTCATTATCCATTAAAAATATATATTTTGCATTATTCAACTTCAAAAATATCCCTTCCTACTTTTTCTAAGTATTAAGTTGTTTAACCTAAAATGCTAATTTAAAATTCTCTTTAAAACATTGTAGACATTTTATTAATTTTACTAAAATTGTTTTGTGTTCATTTTTGTTTCTAAAAATATTTGGAGTATCAGGTTCCATCAAATCATGATGATTTCAAGTAAGACATCACCCCACAAAAATGATGAGCTAATTCATAAATTAAAAAACAGTTCCATTTATTTATTTAGTGAGGGTCAGTACTCATGTGGAGGCCAGAAGACAACCTATGAAAGTTAGATTAAGTCCTTCCATGGTGTGAGTTCCAGGTATTAAACTCACGTTGTCTGGCTTGGTGATAAGCCCCCTTACCCACTGAGCTGTCTTACTGGTCCCCTCTTCATAAGTGATAAATGAGAATTCATGAAGGAATATATACAAATAAACCCTTATCTTAAAATTTAACAAAAAAACACTGAGCCTCAAAAATTCATAGTTCTGTGTGGATAAGTGATAATCCAGTTGTAAGTATCTTGTTGGAAAGAACCCCATTGATGTGAAACAAGAAAGTCCATGGAAAGCTTGCAATCCAGGTTCTGCTTGGCTTGACCTACATATCCCTTTGCTAGCAATGCACTTAACAACCTGGGCCCCCATCTTCTTGGAGCTGCACATATACCCCACTCCCAAACAATGCAATACATCCCTTCTCTCATAGCTTATCCTTTAGTAACTCTCTTTGCAGTTACTTAGCAGTCAAACTATCTGGGAATACATCTGGGAACTAGAGGCCAAGGTTGGATCTGGGATGAAGTATTTTTAAGCAGTAAGTCAGGTAAACTGTATCCTCCGAATGAACTTTGAGGAAAACCCTATATTTACTATTTGTGTCTATGTATGATTGAGTGTGCTTATGATTAAAACCAGATGCATAGTGGGAAAGGGTGTATGCAGTAAACAAAGGCTAATACAAACCATGTCTATTCATCAAAACCAGAAAACCACTTACACTTTGCCCTTTTGCTACCCGCTCTTCTTGGATGTATAAAAGAAAGCCCTGAGCAGTAACCTGGTATTCTTTGGTACTCTGGCCCATTGCTGTCTTTCAGTGCATCCTTTATTGTCTCTTTAAATAAAACTTCTTGGTGCCTTGCTGTTTCTGTGTGCCTTTTCAACTTCTTGAACAAGAAAGCAAGAACCTGGGAATGCCTGAACTACCCTAGTAACAAAGATGCTTAAACATCTGGAATAAAGATAAAGTTATGCTAAGGGTTCTTAATGTGCTAACACACATAAAAATATCAAATGGCACTAATAATAATAAGCAAGAAGGACAGGGAAAATCTTCTGAAACAGATGATTTTTTTTGGAACACATTTTGGTGATTATTTCATAATATACTTACATACTTACACACATACATACATATATACATATACATATACATATACATATACATATACATATATATATATCTTCCTTCATAACATTCATATCAAACTCAGGCACATTTGTCACTGAGATGCTCAGGTACCCCTGCTTCCTGCATAACACTTAATTCTCAAATTTTATCTTCTACTTTTAGAAGCTGACTGTGAAATTCCCTCTTTGACTTTACCCCCAAACTTCTAATATAACTTGTACTCAGCCTTCTAGAGCTCCAGAATTAGCCTTTGAACTGTTGGCCATAGCCTGTTCTGGGATACGGGATGGATCAGGCTTTCCAAGTCAGCATGTGACTTGACCTGAATTTTTACCAGGTCTGCCCGACTCAGGTTGAAGTTTGAATTTAATTTTCAGTTTGGAGTAAAACAGTTTTCCAATGTGTTTTGGGGGAAATTGTTAGGGAAATAAAACAAACCAGAGTCATTGCAAGATAACTCATCAATGTGAAACTGTGGGGCTTGCCTGGGGTTTGATTTGAAGAAAGATGACTCATCAAGTGTTATAGGCAAATCAAATCAGTGGGCATTTTATTAATTTGTTTCATTGAAAAGAAAGTCAATCAGGTCCATACCTCAGGGAAATCTCACATGAAATCAGGTTCAAACACGACTGATTAAAAGGAATTTCTAAGCTCCGTGATGGATTAAAGAGAAAGGGTACCAGATGAGTCAGGTAAGAGAACCTTGGAGGCTTTTCTCAGAGATAGACAAATCCTGAAGGGAAAAGTCTTAAAGAAAACATGGTAAAAATGAAGAGGAATAAGAAACAGATGTACTAATTGAATGTTCCAGAGCCTTATGCTCATGGTTGGGTACAAGAAAAATGAGGGGCTCCAAAATCATAGAGGGCCAGAAGATAAAGACAGAGGAAAACAAGACAGGGAGGAGAATCAAGCTAAAAATGGAGATTTATGTTAAGTGCAAGCTGACAGTGACAGGATAAAAACTGGGGTTGACATAAAGGTGAAACAGTTAAGGGGGTTTAAAATATAGGCTAAGGGGTGGGTGAAGCTGAGGGGGGTCCTGAAGGATCTCACAGCAAATGTGGCACACAGGCCCTGGGTAAAGAGCAAATTGCTACTCATGTTCACCTATGTACCTTGAACATGTTATATGTTCCCTGCAGAACATGTGACCTTTTAAGGGAATACTGAGATAAATGAGCCATACCCCTGTCCTTAAGTTACCATGCTCAAGGTATAGCCTGACACTTAGGATAGGTTTCCATCTAGTCACAAGAGTGCCCTGGAAAGCACTTCATGTAAACAGTTGAAATGATCTGTTCTCATCTCTTCCCAGTTCCATGTTCAATGACATGTTGGAGGTTCACAATTGGTGTTGTTTAACTATTCTCATCAGAGTAACTGTGAGAGGCGCCCTCTTCCTGCCTCTCTTCTCCGCTAATTGATGGTTTATGTTGATTGTAGACTTGACAAGACTTAAAATCCCTTAGGAGGCAAAACTCTGTCATGATTGGGAGTTTCTAGATTGGGTTCTCTGCAGTGGAGATGAGAGTGTTCTATGGTTTGGGATATTAGATTAGACAAAAAGTAGAAATCAAGCTGATCCAGAATATTCTCTCTCCCTCTCTTTGTCTCTCTCTCTCTCTGTCTCTCTCTCTCTGTCTCTCTCTCTTTGTCTCCCTCTTTGTCTCCCTCTTTGTCTCCCTCCCTCTCTCTCTCTCTCTCTCTCTCTCTCTCTCTCTCTCTCTCTCTCTCTCTCTCTCTCTCTCTCTCTCTCTCTCTCTCTCTCCTTCCTGACTGTGGATGTCATCTGCCACATGGCTTAAGCTAGTGATATGATGTTTTCCTTGTCATGATGGACTGTCCCCTCAAACTTTGAGCAACAATAAACCCTTCCTTAAGTTGCTTTTGTTGGGTATTTCGTCAAAGCAATGAGGGAAGTAACTAGCAAATCAGTATACTTAAACTCTTACAGTATTTCTGGGCAATTCAACCTAGCCATTTAACTCAACAAATAACAAATGAGTAGTTCACAAGGGTCAGTCTCTGTGCTGAATACTTGTTAACACCTTTTAAAATTATGTTTTTATATTTTTTATTATTAAATTTATTTTTTAAAATTTTATTTTACATACCAATCAACGTTCTCCCTCCCACTCCTTCTCCTGCCCCTCCTTGCCTGCTCCCCCAAGCCTCCCCTGATCCACTCCTCCCAACAGATAAGGGCTTCCAAGGGTAGTCCACAAAGTCTGACACATTAAGTTGGGTCAGGAACAAGCCCCTCCCCCTTTTATTAGTTCTGAGCATGACATGCTCTCATAGGGAATATGCTCCAACAAACTAGCTTATGCACCAGAGATAGATCTTGAACCTATTTCCAGGGGCCCTCAGATAGCCCAGGCTTTATAACTACCTCACATATGGAGGGCCCAGTTTGGTTCTATAGTGTCTCCACAGCTGTCAGTTGGTCCAGAGTTCATGGATTTTTATGAGCTTGGTTCAGCTGTCTCTGTAGACGTCTCCATTATGATCTTGACCTTCCTCATATATTTCATCCTCCCTCTCCTCAACTGGATTCTCTCCTTTTGTTGTGACTCATAGTTTAGGTGATTTGAAGCTCTTCTTTTTAGTTTAGGATGTTTTTATGTGAGTGTAGTGTGTATCTGTGTATGAGCGTTCCTGTGTGTAGGGGTGCACATGTATGTGGTGAATATGGAGGTCTAGATTGCTATTGAATGTCTTCCTTCTTGTTTTCCACCTTATATACTAGGGTGTATGCTCCTTAGTATTAAGAATCTCCTGCTGAACTTGCAGTTCCTGCTTCCAGTGGGCTGGTTTGCTAACTCACTCTAGGAAATTTTTGAATTGAAATTTTTTATTTTAATTGTGACAATTTGGGGGGGATTTCATATATTAGTATTGTAGTTACAACATTTCTACCTCCCTTTTCTGCTCCTAACTCTCCCTGTGTCCCACAAATCTCTCTCAAATTAATGACTGCTTCTTATTTGATTTACATAGATACATAGATATACATAGATACACACATACACACATACATATATCTACAGACAGACAGACAGACACAGGAATACACTCTAATGAGTCAATTTATTGTTTAGAGTTTTACATCTGTTTAGGGATGACCAATTCATTTGGATAACTTGTCAGGGTCCTTACCCTGAAGAAAACCTGGAGAGAACCTGTGAAATTTCCCTTATCCACACTGGCATATTGATGAGATCATGGGTACAGCTTCCCTGTCATGTCTAGAGGACACTACCTAGCAGAAAGTGTCTTGGTCCTCTGTTTATTATTATTATTATTATTATTACTTTTGTCCCATCTACTACAATTTTCTCCGAGCCTTAGCTCCAGCTGATACATCTACATTATTCTGAGGATTTCTTGTCTCTGCCTCCCAAATCCTGAGATTTCAGAAAGGCCATCAAGCCCACCTGGCTTTCTACATGGATTATAGGTATATGAATTTTGGTTCCCAGATTTGTGTGTTTCCCCAACTTCAACTTCATATATAATTACTGCTGTCAGTCAGTGTTTATCTGATTCTACTTTCCTAGAGAGTAAAAAAAAATCAATGCCAACTCAAGTTTGCCAGCTTGCTCCCCAGTTTTGGAGTGTTTACTGTACACACCATCACTGTACATGCCATGACTGTATCCACTGTGGCCATACACACCATGACTGCACACACAAAGAAAGGCCACTTTCATATTTTTCTTTTTACACTGGCAATGCAGCTCCTGATAGTAATACAGATTTAAAAATCTGAAAATTCTGACTGAGTCCTTTGGTTATTATAATGATGCATGGTGGACATTTGGATTAGCAGTTGAATAATAGATGAAGTCTTACATTATTTTTTTCCATGAAAACATTGGAATCATTGAATGTTTTTCTTCTCAAGTCTAAGCAAACTGGATCAAAGCTCCATGTTCTTAGGTGGACAGTTATGTTGAATCAGTTATTTTAAATACACAACTTCACAAATGTTGAAATTAGAGTGGGAATCATCACAGGATCTGTTAATGTCAAATACCTCTGAAACATATAGACTGGAGTTAAATAACAACTGTCTAACAACTGATTAAAATACAGTCTCCTGAAAATTAGATGTCTACTTTTGAGTGTATTGTATTTGTAGCACAATGCTATTGTATCTAGATTGATTCACATGGTATTGCCATATCAGGGAAGCAAGCTAGGAATAATAAAATCTTTGATTCCCAAGTGGGAACAAATAAGAAAGAATTTAGTATTTCTAGGGAGTGTTAAAGTCATGAAAATTAGTATGAAATCTTTTATGATGAGCTTTTAAGTCTTAAAGCCCACTTATAAGAGGGTAGAAGTTGAGTTAGCAGAACTAAGAACCATATAAAAATTGGTTAATGGTACATCCTTAGTCTCATTTTTACCATTTAAATTTTGGTTTTTCAAATAGTGTTACAAATAGCTCAAAACTTTCATAGTGTTGTCAGTGGGCTTTCCGCAGCAAGCACATTTCATTTTGGGCAATACCTATGTGGCCAGGTCCCATCCAGAATTTAGATAATGACCTCTTTTTGAGACATAAAATTGGAAAAGACTTCAAGAGATTAGAAAATGATTGGTTTAATAAATTTATCAGGCTTAGCTTCAGGCTTTCAAAGTTCTGAGTTTCATTTTAATTAATGGGAAAGTTAACACAGAAATATGTTGAGGAGTGGAATAAATAAGAGGGTTAGGCATTTTGATCATCATTTGTTTAAAAGTCAAATCAATAAGCCTGGATCACATCTGTATGTCTGAAAAGGTATTATAACATCAAAATGTCTGATGTTTTAAAAAGTAAAGGTATTTCTTAAAGATAATTTTGTTTTTCTATATTTAATTCTTGTGTTATGTGTATAGATGTTTTGTTTGTACCTATGTTTGTGTTCTGGGGGCATGCAGTACCTGTATTTGCCAGAAAATGGTGTCAAATTTCCTGGCACGAGAGTTATAGAGCAGTTATGAGCCACTATGTGGGTGTAGGGCACTGAACTTGTGGCCTCTGCAAGAGCAGCAAGTGCTCTAAATCACTGAGCCATTTCCTCAGATCCACTTTAAATTATTTTTTAATGACACATCAATATTGAAATTGTATAGATCAACAGACTACCACATGGTGTTATGATACATGTCTACATAGTGTAAAGTGTAATGTTTTCATCTGGATGAAGAACATGTTTGTCTCCTCAAACAGTTATCCTTCCTTTGCGGCCGATCTGCTATAGTTTTGTAGTTAACTTTGAAGCCAGGTATCACAATGCTCTCTGCCCGGTTCTTTTATTCTTTTAAATAAGATTTTGTGTGTGTGTGTGTGTGTGTGTGTGTGTGTGTGTGTGTGTGTGTAAGTTATTCCAGTCCTGTGGGCAATGCCTTTGGTATTTTGGTAGGGATAAATTGAATCTGTAGATTGTTCTTGGTATTCCATTCCTGCTGAGAGTCCCAGTCTGTTTCCCGGAACCATGTCAGAGGACATTGAAAAGAGGGAATGGGAAAATGGCACCTATTGCCTTTGGCAAAGGACTCAGGTCAGGTGACTAGCAACCGCCTCTAACTCCAGCTCCAGGGATCTGATGTCTTTAACCTCTGCAGTGTGCATAGACACACACACACACACACACACACACACACACACACACACACACACACACACACACACTTTAAAAAATAAGCCCTTACTCTTGAGGAGGAGTGGGGCTAACCTAGGGGTGAGTTGAGGAAGGTGAGAGAACGCGGGGGAGGGGGACAAGGGGTTGGAGGGAGAACTGTGGTTGGAATGTTAAAAAAAATAATGTATTTACTGACTGGTTTTCTAACAGTGGTGATGCACGCCTTTAATCCCAGCACCAGTGAGGCAGTGATGGGAGGATCTCTATGAGTTCAAGGCCAACCTAGTCTACAGAAAGAGTTCCAGTATAGCCAAGGTACAGAGAGAATCCCTGTCTTGGAACAAAACAAAACAAAAAGAGTTCCTAGGCATGGCACCAAAAATATAACCACAATCTATGAAGGATAAAATGATAAGAGACTCCATCAAAACTAAAAGCTTTGTTCTACAAAAATCTCTACTAAAAGTATGAAAGAGCAAACTATAAGTTATGAAAAACATGTACATTTTCAAACCACAAATCTAATAAAAGTACATAGAGATCTCTTGTAACTCTACATTAAACAAAAAGTCTAATTCAGTCATGATGAAAGACATGAACCATCAATTCCCTGAAAAGGCTGAAGACCTGACAAATAAGCACATTGCTTTGCATATTACAGGTATGCCAATTAGAGATATGATATGCTCATTACAACCATAGTGCAGTATCTTACACACCTACCATAAAGACTGAAACTGAAACACATAACTCTGCTTCACAAGGTGAGGCAGAGACGAGGATCCCTCAGACGCATTGTAGGATCATAGAATGGTGAGACCCAGAGAGCAGCAACAGGTTCCTGGCTTTACATACACGCACACATGCATGCACAGACTTTTTAAAAATAAAAATGAATATAAGTATAAATTATTAAAAAGAAAATTAAATATTAAAATAGTGCCCAAATGTAAATTTTCTACTTATATGTTACCATGTATAAGTATATATATGTATATATACTTTATTACTGTTCTCTCTCTCTCGTGTGTGTGTGTGTGTGTGTGTGTGTGTGTGTGTGTGAGAGAGTGAGAGAGAGAGAGAGAGAGAGAGAGAGAGAGAGAGAGAGAGAGAGATTTTTCAAAGTTCTTGAGCCAAAAGTTAGCAAAAGCACTCAGTTGTCTTGGATTCTGGTGTTCTGGTGTATAAAATGAACCAAAGTGCTTCATATTTAGAAGAAGAAAGTCTCATTGCTTGACATTGAGCCTAGCATGAGATTCCAGTAGCTCTGAGCCACACCAGGAAGAAAGAAACTATAGTTCATGTGAGCCCGTGTATCTAAATAATGCATAATTGCTCTCAAGATCAAGAACAAGATAAAACTATGGTCTAGTTGTTGTCTAGGTGTTTTTGGGAGCCATACAAATGGGGTATATAGAAAAGTAAAAGAACATGATGTTTGGAAAAAAATACTACATCAAAGTTTACATTGAAGATTCATATTGCGGTTTAATAAGGATCAGGATAAACAAATAAGCCGAACAGATGTTTATTCAGAGAGAAATAACTCGCAACATAGACAGATGAACACCAGCAGGTTGCACCGGATGCTCTCCTCTTCATGTCCCGCCAGCAAGAGAGCGTTCCCTGGCTTCTCCTCAGACCTAGTTCCATGGGTCCACCCCTGGCTCCACCCCCAATGGGTGTGGTCAGTACCACAGAAGCAGATAGAGTGAATATCCCACTACAGATTCATGTCTTTTTCTGTCTAATAGTGAGTAAAATAAAATTTAGGTAGTAACCTTAATGTATGAGATTTTATATTTAATGGATTTAAAAAAACAGATGAATTGAGAGGAAAATCTGATACGACACCAAATTTGTTTAATTCTTTTTATTTTAAAATGAAGTTATCTTAATATAACATATTTTGATTATGGTTCTCCCATCTCCTACCAGACCTTCACCACTTCCCAACCCTTCCAACTCCATGCCATTTTTCTCTCTTTCTTAAGAAAATTAACAAGCAAGTAAAAAAAGACAAACAAATAAAAAACAACAATCTGCCAAAAAAACCTAAAAAATGAACATGAGAAATGCATAAACATGCAATGATACACACACAGACAAGCAAACAAAACCCACAAAAATTCAAAACCAGAAACCGTTACACACAGACAGAAGACCAATAAAGTATCACAATGTTCAAACAAAGCACTATGAGACAAAAAATAAAGCTCAAAAAAAAAATACATTTGAATTCATTTTATGTTGTCCATGTACTTCTGGGCGTGGGCCTGCCCTTAAGTGCAATTTGCATGCCCATTGAGACTCCCTGGGAGACAGCCGTTTTTCTTTTTGGAGTGGTTGTTAATTGGAGATAGTTTCTGGATGGTGATGTAAGCTTGAAAACACTGGCTTTCAACTCATGGCAAATAAATTCATGTTAAATGGATGAATGTGGACTGTGGACATCATTTTCAGTGACGGTATCATTCAAAAGCAACTGTTTCTAGTACAATAATTAATAATAATTAAGGAGCCGAGTGAGGTGGCGTGTGCTTGTAATCACAGAACTAGGGAGGCTGAGGCAAGAGTATGATGAACTTAAGGGCAACATAGTGAGACCCTATTTCAAAAATCTCTAAGCAAACAGACAAGCACACACAGACACCAAAACCAAACCAAACAAAAATAACCGTGGAGTGGACTAGAAGTCTCCAAATGACAAGAGGCACAAGGACATCTCTCCATTAGGCCAATACTAATGTATTACCCTTCTGAAATCATGGGCCACATGGAACTGGGTCACAGACATTTATTCTGTCCCAGTTCTGGAGGACAGAAGTAGGCAGATCTGTTTTGTCTCTGGACTGTATTGAAAGAGATTCCCTACCTTGCCTCTTTCAGCTACTTAACAGTTATTGGCTTTCTTTAGCATATACTCCCATCTCTTCTTGTTGTTCTCCGTTTTATGCATCTGCACTTAACTCCATTTTAAAAATAAGGATTCTCCTATATATTTAGGGATTACTTGGATAAGCCTCCCCATCACCATTCACAGTTGGGTCATAGAAAGTAATACTCGCCTCTTCACACAGCTAAAATTCTATCCACATATACCATGCGTTTAAGAATGTACTAATTTAACTTGGCTGTCATAACCAAATGGGTTAAATACCAGAAATTTATTTTCTGTCAATGTGTGTGTGTGGGGGCTACAGGATTAAGAACAAGGTGTCAACAGGGTTAAATTTCTTCTGAACTTGTTCGTCAGGGTTTGTATGCAGATGGTTATCTTCTAACTGTGTCTGCATCGGGTCATTCCTCTGTGTGAATGTGTGTGTATGTGTGAATGTATGTGTGTGTGTGAATGTGTGTGTATGTGCGTGCCTGTATGTGTGTGCACATGTATGTGTGTGTGCATGTGTGTATGTGTGCGTACGCATTTCTGGTATCTCTTTTTGGGTCCAAATTTTCTCTTATCATAAGAATATCAGTCAGATTGGAGTAAGAATTACCTTAATAGACTCATTTTAACATAATCATGTCTTTCAAAGAAGTCTTTCTTCAGATACACTTATAATTTTGAGACATTGAAAATGAGTATGAATTTTGAAGGACTAAGTCATCCCATATAAAATATGTAATTTTCAATTAAGTTAATGAAAATATGTTAAATATGTTTATGCTCTGTTTATGAATGCAGACAAACTTTATATAACTAATGGATAGTCTTATAAAGTAGTTAAATATAAAAAAATCAAGATTATTGGAAGTTTCTGATAATCAACTAAAATCATTACATGTAATTGTAGCTGAAATGAACTAATATTAAATGTAATGCTGTAATATTGCAAAAATCTCATGTTAATTTTTATTTGGGAGTATTTTTTTAAAAGTTTTCCTTTCAGTTTTGGGTTTATAAAGAGATGCACAAAAATTACAATAGAAAAGAATTCTTCCTCAGTTAAGAGAAAACGTAATTTGAATGGAAGTGTAATTTACACTGTATATTGCAGTTGTCTGAATTTAATGAGGCAATAGAGTAAATTCCAATATACTTTCCTGAGAAACATTTCAGATCTCAATATTTTGCTGTAGTGTGATGTCAAGAATGACTGTTCAGAAAGAGATGGTCAAAAGTTCTTTATATATACTAATAGGTTATTTTCTTAGTAACATTATCTTTGATTACAAAGAAAGAAGATCACTGATAAAAACAGACACACATATATAAACATTAGTACATCCAGATTGTTACATTTCTATACTTGTTACATATTAATTCTCATGTGGCATTAGCACGTGCACTGTGTCAGTGCATCCAAGAACATGAAAACTATAGATATAAAAATGTCATATCATCTCAGGATGGAGTTTAGTGGCAGAGCCCTTGCCTAGTAATCACTCAGCCTTGGCTTTGATCCTCAGCATCCCAAAAGAAATAAAAGTCACACCAAATTTCATAGATGGTTCCATTCCAGTCACAAAGAAAGTTAAAGTACTGCATCCAACCTCATCCTCTCTGCATCTCTATTGTGCAGACAATTTTAGTTTCCCTACAATTTCCAATTTGTATGATTCTTCCCACATACAGAATTACAGACATGGGACTGGGCTTCAAGAACTGCACAAATTCATTCGTATTACAGTGTTTCATAATTCATGATCTGTACATATACTCTATTAAACAGTATATTCCCCTTGAAGTGTTCTTTTGAGGACCAAATGCACTTTTCTTGATGAGGTTTGATTGGAAGAGCTATTTTTTTTCTGTAATTTGTGCATAAAATTTTTATCTTGAAGTATGAGATGAAATCAAGTGTTTAATATATACCTTATGTATTTAGTCAATTATCTTTCTTAATATATTTACGTGTGTGTGTGTGTGTGTGTGTGTGTGTGTGTGTGTGTGTGTGAGTGTTAGGTGTGTTTGAGATCATAGGGCCACTTGCAACAGTTGGCATTCTCTCTCTATAAAATGGGTTCCAGATATCAAACTAAAATCATGAAGATTGATACAAAGTCCCTCTGAGCCATCTTGCTGGCCCTAAACTTATTTTTTATATTTGAGACTAAACTGTTTTATTAAAAATTTTATGCCATCTATCAATAGAATAAAAAAGAGGCCCTTTCAGCCTAGCCTGCATCTGACAGCACTGATCTTTAGTACCAAGCAGTCAGCAGTTCAGCAGTTCAGTGTTTTTTCTTCATGTTCCTTATTTTATGTATCTGCACACACACACACACACACACACACACACACACACACACACACACAGGTATGTGTGTGTGTGTGTGTGTGTGTGTGTGTGTGTGTGTGTGGTGTTATAAAAATACAGTGAAACAGAGATTTGCCTGCAGTAAAACAGAGCTTTGCCTGCTCTCAATATCTTGGTTTGTTTCTCTTAAGTTGCTCATTTGCCTTTGGGTACTAAATTCAAGAAGTTTTAACTTTTTGGGCTGGGCATGGTGGTATACTACAACAACCCCAGCACTCAGGATGTTGGGGCAGAGGTATTGTTGAGTTCAAGGCCAGCCTGAACTATGCAGGTAATCCCTAGCTCAACAACAGAAAGGAAACAAACAAAACAAAACAAAACATAAAACCAAAATTACGTGACTAGATTTGCATTTGAAAACATCATATATGCCCAGCTAGATCTGCCTATGGTGTGGAAACATCCTGAGTATCAGCCCAGCCTTTGTCCCCCATTGCCAGGCCTTGGCTAGAGGTGAGTCTGTGACCAATTCTGGTGGATTCTCCCCTACACCCTTCCCCGGGAACTCCCAGGCTTGGTCCCAGATCTCATTGCCCCTGTGTCCTGTCCTCATTGAGAACACTCTTGGAGCCTTGATACACCCCCACCTACCCTCACTGAGAGTCTCCCTCCCTCTACCCTGTTTCCTACCCTGCCTACTGTCCCACAGCTCTGCTTGAGCACTGGGACAGAGGGTGGACCCAACAATCCAGCCACCTTTGGGGAACTTCCTGGAACTGATCTGAGCACGCTAGACCTGCCTATCCATGTGGGACCACCCGTAATTTCCACCTGCCTGGTCTTTGACCCCCACTGCAGGTCCTCTACTGGAGTTCCAGGCCCCTCCCAGAGATCTGCCTATCTCTGCTGGACCACCTGCTGGAGCCTGATCTTTGACCCACATCACCAGGCCCCTGCCTGTGGAGAGACCTCCTAGAGAGCTTGGACCATCCAGAGCTACAGACATGGAACCTCTGACCTACCTAAGCCCATGGGGGAAGTACCACAGAGAGAGGGAGAGACCCCACCAACACCTACTGGAAGAAGCCATGGAAAGATGGTAATACAAGAAAACACCTAACAACAGAAAGACAAGCATAAGATCACCAGAATCTAGGGAATCTACACAAACTAGACTGGAACACAACAAAGCAGATGAAGTAGAAGATCACGACTTAAAAATTATCATCATGAAAATGATAGAGGCCCTCAAAGAAGATGTGAAAGAATCCCTTAAAGAAAAGGAAACAAACAAACAAACAAAACATTGGAAGAAGTGAACAAATTTCTTAAAGTACAGAATGCCAAGGGGAAAAAAAACAATTAAACAGGTGAAGGAAACGGTTCAAGACTTGAAAATTGAAATAGAGACAATAAAGAAAACACAAACCAAAGGAATGCTGGAAATAGAAAAACTGGGCAAACAATCAGGAACTACAGATGCAAGCATTACCAACAGAATTAAAAAGATAGAAGAGAGAATCTCAGTCACTGAAGATAAACTAGAGGAAAGAGATTCATCGACCAAAGAAAATCATAAATTTAACAAATCCTTAACACAAAACATCCAGGAAATGTGGGACATGGTGAAAAGGCCAAATCTAAGAATAATAGGCATAGAGGAAGGTGAGGAAACCCAGCTCAAAGGTGACGAAAATATATTCAACAAAATCATTGAGGAAAACTTTCCCAATCTGAAGAAGGACATGCCCATGAAAGTACAAGAAGTATACCGAACACCAAATAGACTGGACCAAAGAAAAAAAGACCCCTTGACATAAAATAATCAAAACACCTAACATACAGAATAAAGAAAGAATATTAAGAGCAGTGATGGTAAAAGGACAGGTAACATATAAAGGCAGACCTATCAAAATTACATCTGGCTTCTCCATGGAAACCCTCAAGGTCAGAAGGCCTTGGGTAGATGTTCTACAAGTACTAAGAGTCCACGGATGCCAGCCCAGGCTCCTGTATCCGGCAAAATTCTCAATCACTATAGATGGAGAAAACATGGTATTTAATGACAAAAGCCAGATTTTCACAGTAAGTATCTACAAATAGCCCTACAGGAAGTTTTGGAAGGAAAACATATCTAAGCTTCAAAGATAGACATTACCTAAGGGTAAAGGGTTGGGAAAAGATCTTCCAATCAAATGGACCCAAGAAGCAAGCAGGTGTGGCTACCCTAATATCTAACAAGTTAGACTTCAAACCAAAATTAATCAAAAGAGAGGAAGACAGTCATTTCATATTCATCGCAGGAGAAACCCATCAACCCAAAGTCTCAATTCTTAACATCTATGCCCCAAATACAAAGGGACCCACATTTGTAAAAGAAACACTACTAAAATGCAAACCTCACATAAAATCTCACACACTTATAGTGGGAGACTTTAACACACCACTCTCACCACTAGACAAGACCACCATCAGAAACTCAACAAAGAAAAAAAGAACTAGGAGAAGTTATGTTTCAACTGGGTTTAACAGAAATCTATAGAACATTCCACCCAAACACAAAAAAGAATATACTTTTTTCTCTGCCCCACATGGAACCTTCTCTAAAATCAGCTACATACTAGGCAGCATAACAAACCTCAATAGACACAAAAGAATTGAAATAGTCCCCTGTATCTTATCAGACCACCACACTTTAAAATTGTAATTCAACAACACAAATCGCAGAAACCCTACCAACTCATGGAAACTGAACAATGGGCAATTGCACCACACCTGGGTCAAAGAAGAAATAAAGAAAGAAATTAAGGACTTCCTAAAATTCAATGAGAATGAGGACACAACACATCCGAACTTATGGGACATCTTGAAAGCAGTGTTACAAGGGAAGTTCATTGCACTGAGTGCCCATATGAAGAAAACAGAGGATAGTCACATTAGAGAATTAACAGCGCAACTGAAAGCCTTAGAACAAAAAGACGCAAACTCACACCAGAGGAGTAGACTCCAGGAAATAATCAATTTGAGGGCAGAAATCAAAAAAATAGAAACCAGGAAAACAATTCAAAAACTCAATGAAAGAAAGAGTTGGTTTTTCGAGAAAATCAACAAGATAGACAAACCTTTATTCAAACTAACAAAAAAGCAGAGAGAGAACATGCAAATTAACAAAATCAGAAATGAAAAGGGGGACATAACAAGCCTTCCAACTAAAAAAAGCCCAGGGCCAAATGGCTTCAGTGCAGAATTCTACCAGAAATTCAAGGAAGAGCTAATACCATCAGTCCTCAAATTGTTCCACACAATAGAAACAGAAGGCTCTTTACCAAACTCTTTCTACAAGGCCACAATCACCTTGGTACCCAAGCTTCACAAAGATACAACTAAAAAGAAAATCTACAGACCAATATCCCTGATGAACATCGATGCAAAAATTCTCAATAAAATACTGGCAAATCGAATTCAAGAATACATCAGAGAAATCATCCACCATGACCAAGTAGGCTTCATCCTTGGGTTGCAGGGATGGTTTAACATATGAAAATTTATCAATGTGATCCATCATATAAACAACTGAAAAAGAAAAACCATATGATCATCTCCCTAGATGCTGAAAAAGTCTTTGACAAAATTCAACACCCTTTCATGATAAAGGTCTTGGAGAGATCAGAGATAACAGGAACATACATAAACATAATAAGAGTAATATACAGTAAACCAACAGCCAACATCAAACTGAATGGAGAGAAGCTTAAGGCAATTCCTCTACAATCAGGAACAAGACACGGCTGTCCTCTCTCTCCGTATCTCTTCAATATTGTACTTGAAGTTCTAGCTAAAACTATAGGACAACGAAAGGAGATCAATGGGATACAAATTGGAAAGGAAGAGGTCAAACTGTCTCTATTTGCAGATGGTATGGTAGTTTACATAAGTGACCCAATAAACTCTACCAGGGAACTCATACAGCTGATAAACCCATTCAGCAAACTAGCAGGATACAACATAAACTCAAAAAATCAGTGGCTCTACTTTATTCAGATGACAAAGAGGCTGAGAAAGAAATCAGAGAAACATCATCCTTTACATTAGCCACAAACAACATAAAGTATCTTGGGGTAACACTTACCAAACAAGTGAAAGACCTATATAATAAGAACTTTGTGGCTTTAAAAAAAGAAATTAAAGAAGATACCAGAAAATGGAAAGATCTCACATGCACTTGGATAGGTAGGATAAATAAAGTTAAAATGGCAATCTTGCCAAAAGCAATCTACAGATTCAGTACAATCCCCATTAAAATCCCAGCACAATTCTTCACTGACCTTGAAAGGATAATACTCATCAACTTTATATGGAAAAACAAAAGACCCAGGATTGCCAAAACAACCCAGTACAATAAAAGAACTTCAGGAGGCATCACCATCCCTGACTTCAAGCTCTACTATAGAGCTATAGTTCTTAAATAAGCCTGGTATTGGCATAAAAATAGACAGGTAGACCAAGGGAATGGAATCAAAAATCCTGACATTTACCCACATAGCTAACAACACCTGATTTTCAACAAAACAGCTAAAAGAATCAATGGGGGGGGGGAGGAAGGCATCTTCAAGAAATGGTGCTGGCACAATTGGAGGATGGTGTGCAGAAGACTGCAGATAGATCCATGTCTATCGCCATGCACAAAACTCAAGTCCAAATGGATCAAAGACCTCAACATAAATCCAGCCACACTGAACCTCTTAGAAGAGAAAGTAGGAAGTACCCTTGAACAAATTGGTATAGGAGATCACTTCCTGAACATAACTCCAGTAGCACAGACAGTAAAATAAACAATTAATAAATGGGACCTTGTCAAACTTAGAAGCTTCTGTCAAGCAAAGGACACAGTGGACAAGACGAAAACGCAGCCCACAGACTGGAAATTTTTTTTTCCAATCCTACATCTGACAGAGGGCTGATCTCCAAAGAAGTCAAGAAACTAGTCAACAAAACACCAAATAACCCTGTTAAAAATTGGGGTACAGAATTGAAGAAAGAATTCTCAATAGAGGAAATCAAAGAGGCTGAAAGACACTTAAGAAAGTGCTCAACATCCTTAGCTACCAGGGAAATGCAAATCAAAACAACTTTGAGATACCATCTTACTCCTTCCAGAATGAATAAAATTAGAAACACCAATGACAACTTATGCTGGAGAGGATGTGGAGAAAGGGGATCACTCCTTCACTGCTGGTGGAAGTGCACACTCATACAGCCATTTTGGAGATCAGTAAGGCAGTTACTCAGGAAAATGGGAATTAGTTTACCACAGGACCCAGTAGTTCCCCTCTTAGGTATATTACCAAATGGTCCACATCCATGCAACAAAGACATGTGCTCAACTATGTTCATAGCAGCATTATTTGAAATAACAAGAACCTGGAAGCAACCTAAATGCCCCTCAACTGAAGAATAGATAAAGAAGATGTGGCACATTTACACAAAGGAATACTACTCTGCAGAAAACACAATGGAATCTTGAAATTTGCAGGCAAATGGATGGAACTTGAAGCAACCATCCTGAATGCGGTGACCCAGTCACAAAAAGAGGAACATTGTATGTACTCACTCATATATGGATTTTAGACATAGAGCAAAGGATCACCAGCCTATAATTCACACCACCAGAGGAACTAGGATACGAGGTGTATTCTAAGAGATTCATATATGGTCCCTCATACAAAGGGGAAGGGACAAGTTCCCCAGAGCACATGGGAAGTGGGGGGGCAGTGAATGGAGAAAGAATAGGAGAAATAGAAGGGGAGGAAAGGAAAGCACGTGGGATTAGAAACATTGAGTCAGTGGAGGAATAGACAAGAGGGAGAGAGAGAGAGAGAGAGAGAGAGAGAGAGAGAGAGAGAGAGAGAGAGAGAGAGAGAGAGAGAGAGAGAGAATATAAAATAGGGAACCATTATTGGTTTGAAGAGAAAACTGAATCTAAAAAAGGTCTACAGACCTACAAGATTGACTCTAATTACCAATTTGAGCAACTGTGGAAAGGCTACCATAAATGTCCTTCCCTGATAGTGAGAGCAACAACTAACTTATTCACCATCATGGAGCCCCTCATCTAGTACCTGTTGGAAACTGAAGCAAACACCCATAACTAAACACTGAGTCCTAGAATCCACATGCAGAGAGAGAGGACAAGACCAGGTTGCACAAACACACAAAGACAGCTGATCTGAACAAGGAGGAGCTAATGGGCCCCCCAGACTGACAGCTGGGAATCCAACATGGGACTGACTCAGACCCTCTGAATATGGTTCTCAGCTAGAAGGACTGAGCAGTCTAAAGGACCTCAGACAGTAGAAACAGGATGTATTCCTGGTGCACAAAAGGACCTTGTGGACACATCCCCCATGGAGGGATACTCCCTTAACCTAGAGACAGGAGAGAAGTCCTAGTCCCTATTTCAAATGACTTGACAGATTTACATGACCCCACCTGGATAGCATAGCCATACTTGTGGAATGGGAGAGGTGGGATGGGAGGGGAGGGTGGTCAAGGTACATGTGAGGGGAGAGAGAGTATAAGAAAGAGGGAGGTAGAAGGAGGGAGAGAAAACTGGGACCAACATGTAAAATAAATAATAATAGTAATAATAATAATAATAACATTTATACCAGATATAAAATACAAATATTCAATAAATGTAAGTAATAAAAAAGAAAAAAGAAAACATCATATACATTATTGCTTCTCAAATAGGAAGAAGCAGGACACAGTGAAACTTTGTCTCAAAAATACAGTATTTTCCCTTATATGTGAATTCTAGATTTTAAACACATGCACACATGCACAGACACAGACACAGACACACACACACACACACACACACACACACACACACACACACACACACACACACACACACACACCTGATGTGTTTGAAGGTGTTCTATGTGGTGAAATGAAGGCAAAGGTGTTTGGGGGATTCAATGGATAAGAATGAGATGAATATCATCAAAGTGCATAAAATGTATTTTTGGGAATATGACAATGAAAGCAATGCATATATGCTATTTGAAACACTTCAGCCAGTAAAAGTAGATGATTTCCTGTTTTGATTTCTTGCCATTTAAAACTTTAAGTCACAAATTTAAGACAATAGATAGCTTAATTATAGGTATATGCTTAGATTGTGTTGCATTGTTAGTCAATGTTATTAATGTGGAATTATTTAAGTGGCACTAAAGTCACAGTACAAGGATCTTTTTTTTTTTTTTTTTCATTTTTGAAGATTTTGAGATCTGGTTTGTTTCTGGGTTGTGGTCTGTGGGCTAATGCAGATATTTAGTCTGTGTCCCTTCCTCTCAAGATAGAAATAGAGGATAGGTTACAGACAAACCAGCCATTTAAAATGTCACTGGAAGCTGTGAAAATGTAGTTCCATTAATCTTTATTTTTGACTTGCTAATGTCAGATGAAGTTGAAGGCAAAACTAAACACATTCAACTTTTAGTTTATTAAAAGTGGTTACAATTTTTTAAAAGCCCATACATATGAGGGAGCATCCTTAATTAGAGAAGTCCCCAGATTGATTCTTGTAATATTAGAAAAGATAACTCAATACTTTCTGGAATGTGTTGTGACCTCTTTGTTTTGTTTTTAAGGATATTAAATGATATTTATATATTTGTTGTGCAACAATGAGCAATTTCTCCACCCTAAGTTTTGATGCCAAATTCCTTTGTTTTATAATGGATAAATTTGTTTCCGTTTAAGACCCCAAATGAAAAATTTACTGGAGTGATGAGAGGGGTGGGGAGCATTCACTAGAGTGGGGTGGGGGATAGTGAGGGTAAGATGGTATTGTCTAAATTTTAGACAATTTTAGATTCTGAAACATTGCAGGGTTGGGGGATTGGAGAGATGGCTCAGATTAAGAGCACTGGTTTCTTTTCCAGAGATTCTGAGTCCAATTCCCAGCAACTGTGTGGTGGCTCACAGCCCTCTATAGTGAGGTCTGGTGCCCTCTGTTGGTGGGCAGGCATACATGTAGACAGAATGCTGCATAAATAAAAAATAAACTTTTTAAAAATAATTTTCCTTTAGCTGGTTGGTAGTGGCTCACACTTTAATTCCAGCACTTGGGAGGCAGAGGCAAATGGAACTTTGTGAGTCTGAGGCCAGCCTGGTCTATAGAGCTAGCTCCAGGACAGGCTTCAAAGCAAAACAGAGAAACCCTGTCTCAAAATACAAACAAAAAATTTTGGGGATCACAGTCAGAGTGGCCTGAGCACAACCTGCCTGTGGTTGCTGTGAATGAGCTCCATCTAAGTGCTCTCTGCCTTTGTGCTCCTGTTTGTGGATATTGGTGTCTGGAGGTGGAGCTTAGATCATGTGCTGCCTCCTCAGTCACCTCTCTGGGAAATGTGCAGAAAGATTGTTTACTTTCCTGGGGGGAAGCAGTACTACCCACTGCTGGCCTCAAGCAATGAATGCTTCCTTCTCCATTGATTCTAGAAGAAGATGACAGTGAGTTAACTTCTGAGAGTGATGAGGAAGGTCTCTTTCAGACCCCTTTCCTTGGCTTGTAGATGGCCACCTCCCATGTGTGTCCTCTGTTTGAGTCCAGATTTCCTGTTCTTATAAAGACATAAGTCAGATCATATCCCAACTTTTAATGACCTCATTTTTTTATCCAGATACCTGTATCTCAAAATATTGTACACACCTGTATCCCATGACTTTGGAAGTACAGACAAGAGAATCAGAGGTTTAAGGTCACTCTTGGCTACATTTCAAGCCATCTTGGAGCACTGTCTACCAAAAACAAAATATGATGAATGATTGGCGACTCTGTCTATTCTGAGACCTTATCACCAGTGGAAGGTTTGCTGTTAGAAAGAATACAAATAGCCAATAAAAAATCAGTGATAGTGGGGAAGGAGGGAAGGGAAGGGAGGGAGGAGAGGGAGGAAACGAAGAGAGAGGAAAGGAGAAAAAAGACCTTGTTGATGGGAGATGTCATTCTGCAAATATGTTTCTCTAATTGGTTAATGAATAAAGCACTGTTGGCAAATAAGAAGTCAAGATAGGCAGGACTAGGAGACAAGGAGGATTCTGGGAGATGTAGGGGAGGATTCAAGATGTAGAGACTTGAGTGACAAGAGGTCCGACCCTCTCTCTGGTAAGATAAGACCATGTGGAAATACTTAGATTAATAGAAATGGGTTAATATTTACGACAGAGCTAGCTAATAAAAATGCTAGTAATATGCCAACAGCTTTATATCTAATACAGCATCTCTATGTGTTATTTGGGGCTGGTGGGGAAACTGCTGGTAACACCTTGTTTCTGATTGCAGGATAATTTTGGTAATCTGAGTCATGTAGTCCCTAAATCTAGGCTGAATCCTTCATTTCAGCTTGAGGCAATCTTTTAAAAATCTTCAATGAACTTTGACTTTTATATTAGTTTAAATTGGCCTGTTATTTGCAGCTGAGAAAGTTTTCCTGGCACAACCCATAAGGCACTTACCATCATGCAGTAGGGAATTCGGTAGGTGTTCATGCAATGTGCCTTTGCTCACAGCTTTTAGGCGAGCCTTCCTACAGTTGCAGTTCAGTGCCCACAGGGCCACTTTTACTGTTGGAACTCATGCTGTATGAAGCTTCAGATAGAACAGAATACTAAATGATACTTCCTTTAGCCTATTGTCTTTTATAAAACATTGATTAACAAAAGTAGTGGGGTTGGTGGGTGGGTGGGAGGAGAGGGATTGAGAAAACATGGGTGCTTACTGTTAGAACAATACAAGAATTTTTTTTATTTTTGATAAAGAATTAAATGCAAAGTCAGGCATGGTAGCTGAGTCTACCGAGTGGTAGGCTACAATTCCAGAAGTGGTGGTGGGATGTCCTTTTTATATGTTTTTCTTATTTGTTGATGAATAAAACACTGACTGTCCAATGGAGGCAGGAAGATAGGAGTTACTAGGAGACAAGGAGAATGCTGGATATAAAGAAGGGCTGAGGAAGAGACGCTATGCAGAGACCGGTAAGATAAAATGTGTCAGGCAGTCTCTGATAAGATAAGATCATGCAGAAATACACAGATTAGTAATTGTGGGTTAATAATTAAGAGTGACCTAGCCATCAGCCAACAGTTTTATAATTAATAGTGTGTCTGTGTGTTTATTAGGGGCAAAGCAGCTGTGGAACCAGGTGGAACAGAAACCTCCACCTACAGAGAAGCTGAGGCAGGAGGATTGCCTGTGAGTTTAACCTAGTCTGTGATAAATATTAAGTTTCAGGAAGGCCTAGGCTACAGAGTAATATTCAGTTTCAAACAAAACAAAACAAAACACTTTGGATAACTTATCTAATGTGGACAACTACTGGTTACTTATGGCAGACTAATAGTTTCGGGGGAGTGACAGAAGCAACCTGCGTGAATAAGTTCTAAATTTAGAGAGACATCACCAAAGAAATTTTCATTAGGGTTGGAATTGCTGAGGACCAGGGTGGGTCTTTTATTTGGATGAATCCCACTTACCATTTGAAAACATAGCTTCTCCCATTCACTCCCCAACAGATCATACCATCTTCCTACCAAGTATTCTGGCGATAAGCATTCAGACTAGTGCATAAAGTCAAGGCTCTTCTAATAATGATGAACAAATGGTCTGGATATCCTGAGTTGACACACACCCCAGAGGATAAAAGTGTGAAGCCTGACCTCAGACAGTATGAGAGCAACTTCTCTTCTGGGCAGCTGTCCAGTGTATCCTTCCTTTCTTAGCCAACATCATGCTTGATTTCCTCTTAACCAAGAGATGTGTTTTGATTTTGCCTTAATTTTCCAGGTGTCTCCTACTTTTATGCCAACTTGGAACCAAACAGCTGGACCAGTGGATTGACTAGAAGCCCATGTTCTGACCATGTGTCTTTGAGTCACCTTCCAAGCCATCAGGCATGGGTTCTTTCCCTGGCAGCAACATCTTTTGTTAATTTCCCCACCTTCTGGAAAGGACACCCGGTTTTGAAACCTGATCTGATTTTAATTTTTCTATTTTGGGGTGAGGGAATCCTACTTTTTTGCTCCTTTCTTTAAGTGGCTGTACATTATGATTTCAGATTTCTTCTCTGTTCCTGGACCTGGCAAGTGAAAAAAAAACCAACACAATAACAACAATAAAAAACAAAACAACAACAAGAAAACCCAAGCCTACATAGAATGCATAGGGTGGTGTTTTCTCCAGTACTTGTGCATATACAGATTACATTTCATCTCCTAATTCCTAATTCTCCTAATTTCATCTCCTAATTATGCCGCACACAAGGGCAGAGAGATCTTTGCATACTCCTCAGAACATGTTAACATTTAACTGCTGACAAACACCTAGAATTTTTATAAGCAGCAAGGAAAGCAGATAGGGCTTTCACTGCACAGTGTTCATATTACAATGATGAAGTACACAAGTGATTCCTGACTGTTACCCCTCAGGAGTTAGACTGACACTCCTAGGTCACTTTTGTCACTGGAACATCAAGTGACACCATCTGCAGAAAGATATGCTCTTAGCTAGATTCTTAAAGGCATAGTCTAAGATTGTAGGCAAATCTTACTGAGGTTTTATTACTAATTTATAGAAGAGAACAAAATTTGGCTTATTTCAGGGAACGATGGTGAAGGAAACTTTTTCCATGATTCCAGTAAGCAATGGTGGGTACTGAGCTTGGAATTCCTGTCATTTCTGGATTTAAATTCCCATTATGATTCTTTCTTACAATATGATCTCTGATGGAATTAAATATGATGCCATTAACAATTTAAAAACATTTATAATATTAAGTATAACATGTAAATATTCCTAGAATTTCCAGAATAATGTTGAATGTCTCATTAGGACTCAATTATCAAAACCTTTACTTGAGCAATGATTATACCCAGTGCTGCATATGAGTGACAAGAGAACATATAGGTCAAAGTTTGTGTTTTTGAGAGGACAGATGGGCTGATAAATAGACTTTTAATGCAATTTGGTATGAGTGATTACAGAGAACAGATTAAGGACATTTAGATGACAGAGGAGAGACACAGAGCAAATGTGGGGGTAGAGGTAGGATCAGGAAAGGTTCTGTGGATAGATTACACTTGGGCTGAAAATGAGTCAGGAAAGAATTAAAGGAGGTGATGCAGGGCTGGAGTGCATTGTCTAGGCTGCAGACAAGTTTGGCTGCAAAGCACTGCTCTGGCTACAAATTCCAGCACCAAGAAAGAAGAAATATATGTAATAAATACATTTAAAAACATCTCATGTGGGCAGTCCCAGCATTTGGGAAATAGAGGCAAGAATATTAGGAACTCAAGGCATAGGATCCTGTCTCAAAACAAATCAATTGCCAGTAAATCAATAGTCTATAGACACAATCAGTATACTTAATTTTCTCTGCTTATGTCTTTTCTCTAATTCATATTGAATCTGTGATCTTTTTCAAGTTTTTGGTAACTTGTTGATGGTTCTAGAACATTTCCTGTTGGAGACAGCCAAGGAGGAGCCAAATTCCTAGAGTATAACAAGTTTATAATTCATATTGAAGCTGGTGTCTAAAAGACTAAGAAGAAAATGACTGTATTAGAAAGGCATTGAAAGTAGAAAATATTTGGTGGTGTAAAATTAGATGCCTTGATAGTTTAAGCTAGAAGGAACAGTAAAGCAGCAAATATTTCTGGTCTTAAATCTTGATTTTATGAGGTGGAGGCTGCCTAACCCTGAAACCTCTCCTGAGCTCCACTCAAGAAGTTCTAAGATAGACTTATGGAGACGAAGGTTTATGGCTCAGAAGAACCTTGACATAGAGCAGTGTAGGGAATAGGCTACTAAATTTCTGCAAGTCCCAGGAAATGAAAGACCTGGGACTCAAGGCCGAGCTCAGATAACTGAATGATACTATGCAGCTCCATTGCTTGTGGATAGACTCCTGCATTTTGCCATTTTTAATACTATTTTTCTAAAGGGAAAATTCCTAATAACTACAGATAATGAAGTTAATAAGATGACTTACATATAGAATGGGGATAAGTAGTTAAATGATCACCGCTCTTTCATGCTGTGATTTGAGTCTACCTATAGAAGTTTGGCAGATATGCGTAAGATGCACTGGTACTGTTCAGTGGTTGGTCCTTTGGTTTTGTGCTCTGCTGATTACTCATTTCTTGAGTATAGCACTCTTTAAATGCCCTTCATGCCTCTTTCATTGACAGTGGTTGAATAACAAAGCAAGGAGTATTTATGGTATTAAGTGTAATGGACATTTTTTTTTTCTAAGAAGTTTGTCAAGCTGGGTTCTGGATTTTGTAATGCTCATACTGTATTATAGTTTCAGCGCAAGGGTTGAACCTACAGGAAATCTAAACACCTGGAAGAAAAACTATTATATTGAGATGGACCAATTATTCATTTTTGTCAACAAGATAGTAAAAGACTTAGCTCATTGGAAGGGGTTTTTATCAGATATCATCAGATGTTCCACATTCTATGGATGTAGTTAGATATAAAATATAGACACAGACCAGAGAAAACAGGGCTTTGTGTGCTGCATGTGCTAGCACACATCTGCAATCCTAGTACTTTGGAGACTGAGGTAGGGGGATCATGAGTTGAAGGCCATTCTGGAATACACAGTGAGGTTCTATCTAAGGAAAGAAGGAAGAAACAAAGGAGATAAAGAAAGGACATTTAAAAGGATGCATGAGCAGTTTTGCAATTGAAAATGTTACATGTGTATTGCTTTTAAAGAAGGAGTAAATGGAGAGTTAGGACTGTATAGAGTTAATGGGGACGTGATTTTTAGAGCTGTAATTTAAGAGTGGCTCAATAATATCTTGGTACGTTAAAAATATAAAAGGTATTGGCAGAAAGATATGTAGAATTTTGGCAGATTTTTCAGTAAAGACTTTTTTTGTATACTGTGTAAGCTGAAAAGTAGTTCTTTTGCACCAAACAAACAGAATGGTTTGTATCATTATAGTCACAAAAATTTTGAGGTGTTTAAAATAAACTTGTATTAATTTTATACTGAAAAATATAAACACAAATAGCTATGCTTTTTGAGAAACTTAATAGTGGCTGACATACTGAATATATTCCCTACATTAATTCTTGAAATCTTACAAAAATCCAGTAATACCTGCTTTAAAATTTTACTAGCACATACAGTAGTAAGCACCACAGTGGCATTTTGCTCTTGCCCATGCTCACTTCCTCAATGCTGGTTTCTTCCCCAGTGGTATTTTCCTTTCTAATACCACATCTCATAGCTGCACTCAACTTTCACTTACATGCAAACATATTAACAACATAAACTCAGATCCACTTTCCAGGTGACCTGACATTACAACCAAGTAAATACTACGTTAAAGCAAATAGGATTTAGTGGATTTGGGGCTTGCTACCTCTGGTAACACATTATTTATTGATAGGTGGCTTCTTGTTATTAAGCATAAATTGGTGTCATAGTTGGGATTTCTATTGCTGTGAAGAGACATCACGGCCATGGAAACTCTTATAAAGGAAAGTTCAGTCCATTATCATCATGTTGGAAAGTAAGGTAGCCTGTGGACAGGCATGGTGCTAGAGAAGTAGCTGAGAGTTCTTATATCTTGACTCACAGGCAACAGGAAGTACTTTGAGACACTCGGCAGTATCTTGAGCATATATGATACCTCAAAACCTGTCTCCCCAGGGACACACTTCCTCCAACAAGGCCATACCTACTCCAAGAAAGCTATACCTCCTATTAGTGTCACTCCTTTTGGGAGACACTTTCATTCAAACCACCACAGATAGGAAATGAAAATAAATGGAGATCTTAAGAGTTTGGAAGAGGAAAGACAAGGGAAGGAGAGAAGGGAGAAGAAGAGTGTGTATAAGTATGAGGGTGTAGGAGATGCAATGAGAATTTCTGGGTAGCTAATTCTGTTTAGTTATGAGTATACCATATAACTCTTCTGTAAGACATAATGCCAAAAAATACTGCCAATCATAGGTTAAAGAGAGGATGACAACAACAAACAGAACAAAAACAAACTCTTATGGGAATGTATGATCTCATTACCTATGTGCTCCATACTGAATTCATAAAAGCAGAGAGGGTAGTGGTGGTCACTAGGTGATAGCAGAGAGTGGGTAGAGTGGGAGGGTGTTCATTAAGGCATATGCAGTTTTAAATGTCAAGAATGGAAAGTTTTGCATATTTTTAATTAATAACACAATATAATGGAGTTGACATTTGCTGAGACAGCAGTGATTAAGTTTGCTTACCACACAGATCCCAATGATAATGTATGGGTATATGGATGTGTTGGGGAGGTCAACAATGTTCATTCCACAATATGTACATAGATCAGAACATCATACTGTATACCTTAAATGTATATAATTTTATCTGTCAATTATACTTCAATAAGGCTGGAAAATATGATAATGTGAATAAGCCCATTGTGATAAATATTTCATTCCTATCAAATATAGAAAAAAATAATTCAGAAGAAATTGCTAAGAATATAATACATTTAGATCTGAGACTTCAATATCTAAGCACTGTAATTAGCAAACTAATGTTAACCAAATAATTTGTTATTGATGTGGAACATTCAGGTATTTGGGAAAAAATGTCATTTCAGAGACTATGCCTCTACCACACACTGGCTATGAATTATTCAATGAATGTGCGGGGGTGATATTGTTTATAACACATTTCCTGCCAACTTCTGTTTTTCACTGAATGTTTGAAAAAATTGAGGCAGCTTCACAATGTAATTGGTAATAGAAGCAGATGGCACCTTGTTGACCCTTCATTTTAGCTTTTAGGCATCTGCAATCAGTTATATGCTAGATATGCAGACAGACAATATGCATTGAAATTAGCCTCATCTTTTTTAGCTGTCAAAAAGTAGACTTGGCCATAAAATTTGAGAGTAAAGGATCTGAGAGATCATGTGGTTCAATTCTTGTATTTTACAGGTGAGGAAATTCTTGGTCAGGGAGGTAGTAAATTGACTAGTTCAAGGTCACAGAGAAAGGAGATGGGACTAGATTTAGCCCTTTGACTTACAGCCAGTAGCCACCCACTTCCAGGATCAAGGCTGCCTTTCATTCCAAGGGAGATATGAATAACTATCTATGACATTATAAACATTCCAGGCACCCTGAAAATTAACAAGAATAATAATGTGGGAATAACTTTTTACCCAGTTCTGCTAAAATTTTGGAAATTCCAATTTGCATAGGAGTTTAAAAAAAAGTCATGGTGAAATTTAACTATTAGTTCAGATTACTTCAATTGCAGTAAAATAATAGCAACACAGATTTTAATTCATTTGTAATTCTTTGAAAGTTGCTTATATTAAGGATTTTTGATCCCCTGAAAATAATAATCCACATGTTACCATCAATACAACACAGGAATCTTTTATGAATGCATTGCTTTGTATTATGTAAAATGACACTATGCTATTCTCTTAGAGTCAATTCATTCTCTTTCTTTGAAGTTTTAAAATAATTATGTTATTGGTGTTTTGTTTGTTCACATGCATGTAGTGCCCAAGAAGGCCAGAAGAGAGCACCTGATTCCCTAGGATTGGAGTTAGACAGTTGAGGGCCACAGTCTAGGTGCTGGGAAATGAACCCAGATACTGTAAAGAGCAAGAGCAAGCCAGAGCTTTTAACCACAGAGTCTTCTCTTCTACCCCCTTACAACATTTTCTTAGAGAAAGTTGTCTTTTTTTGTGGCTGAAAGAAGTATGTCATATATACCTAGTATTTTTTTCCTAGTGGGCCCAAAGACCTCTAGTAGCTTGAATAGTTTATATGTAGATAAAACAAAACAAAACAAAACAAAAAACCCTCCTGTTTAGGGTGGACAGTACCACTGGTCTGTCCCACAAGTAGAGCTGTCTGGCTTAGCTCTTGCTTCTCCTCTGAGCCAAGCCCCCATGTAAGGCCAATCCACAAACATTAGCAGCTAAAAGCCCCAAAGAGAAGCTTCTCAGGTCCCAGAGTTGCCAAATTCAGATCACGGTCAACTTGAGTGAAGGATATTGTGAAAATATTTGAACTTGAACTTGGGTGAGTGTTTGTTTTTTGTTTTTTTTTTTTGGCTCTGTTTGGATATTGGTCATGCCTGATTTCCTGAAAATTCACATCAAAGAGAATGAAGACATTGAGTTATGAATGAAGTTCTGACTGGAGAGAGGATGGGAACATATGATGGTTGGTTTGAGTGCCAACTGACCACAAAATAGAGTCATGTGAAGAGGGAGTGTCAACTGAGCAACTGACCTGACTGACTTTTTTCACTGATATGGGAGGAACCACCCCAAATGCAGGTGATGCCTTAGTAGCAGCCTCAACCAAAAAAGGCACGGCCTTCACTCTTGGCCTTTCCTTTCTTGGCCAAGTTCACTAATCATGTTGCTTCTCTGCTGCTGAGGTTGGAGAAAGCAGGCTTCCCTTGTTAAGTGAGGACCGGCTATTCTCCAGTAACCCACCAGCTCTTCAGCACTGGTTGGGACTGCACAAACACTCACCACACTGACTTAGCAGCTATCAGGTTCTTAGCATCTTCACTGTGAGGCAGCCATTGTGAGACTACTCTGACCACTGAGATACCCAGCCTCAAGGTGAGGAATTGCTGCTTTGACATAAGCTGATACACAAACAAATAAATAAAGTAGTAAATAAATCCTTATAGATTCTGTTCCTTTAGAGTACCCTGATTAACACAGAACCCTTCCAAGTTTTTGTCCTCCCAAATCATACCCATGGAAGTGATTTCAGGTAGAACTGACTGGATTTGAAAGCGCATCCCTTCTGCCTTTTACTTGATCTCATATAAGAGTGTCAATACTATCTAATGGTCAAATGAATGTGAGTTAACATGTAATACAGAATTCTACCCACTCCATGTCTCTCACCTGGAAGTTTCCCCAACTTTGCCATGCTTACACTTGTTGCTGGAGTTTCTTTCCAGCCTGGTCCCACAGCTGATTTGCCACAAATAAACACACAGATGCTATGCTAATTATAAAACTTTTGACCAATGGCTAGTGCTTCTTACTTGCTAGCTCCCTCTTAATTGTTAACCCATAACTACTAATCTATGTATTTCTACATGGCCTTATCTTACCAGAGAATGCCTGGTGCATTCTATCTTCTTGGTTTCTCCTTGGCATCTCCTCAAGGCCTCTCCTCAGCCTTCTCCTGGTCTGGTAGTCCCGCTTATCCTTCCTGCCTGGTTACTGGCCAAACAATTTTATTCATCAACCAATAAGAGAAACATATATACAGAAAGACATACACTTACCTCAAACTCTACCACTTTATATTCCATTCAATAGAGCATCTCTTTCTCCAAGCAGATTTTGTTCATGTCACTTATTCCCTGCCTAGGATTGCTTTCTCCCTACCCCCTATCTTCTTTTAAAAGAAAAACTCATACAATTTGCAACACAAAGAGGCCTAGCCTCTGTGTGTATTTATTTGGAAGTTGGGTGGCAAGCCCCCCAAAGAGCAAAAGAATAAAAAACAACCAACAACAACTACCTTTGTATCAGAATTTGGTCAAGGCTTTCAGTCTTTGGTTTGTAAATTGGAGTTAACAGAAAATCTTCAAGTTGTGAAGATTCTATAGTAATGTGTACAAGAAACACAAAATGGCACACGCAGGAGTGAAGCATATATTTTTACAGAATTGCTTGTATTCTGACAAGACTGCTAAGATTCTGACCAAGTTTTGAGTATGCAGTATTTTCTACTGCCAAGCTCTAACAAGCAAGAGTTGGGAGGTTTGCAGAAAACTTGGACTGTTTTTTTTCTTTTTTTAAAATCGTGTTGCCTTTGCCATAGCAAGATAAAGGAGATTGATTCTTTTAAAGATACAGTAATTAAGTAGGCAGAGTATGAACTGTCAATAATATCAACAAGCAATTCATTAAAACAGATTAGATGCTATTCATTAATATACTAATTTTAAATGAGCAAAAGTTTACCACAAGTAAGACCAAATTCTTCATAATTCATACAAAATTGATAAAATGTTGATTTTATTCTTCAGAGTTTTCTAGATGTTATTCATAATTGTATGAAATAAATATTCTTGGAAATCATCCAGCATATTTCTCTAAGAAATAGCAAGTGGTAAAATTGTGCTCAGATTCTAGGAAATTGCATTCGTTCTCAACATAGTTCATTGTTTTATAGATTTTGTAGTAGACAAATATGGTTTCGAATTCCATCCTATAAAAGCCATTCAGATGTTGTTTTTATGTTCTCTATTTTTCAACATGGTGTCTCAGATTGACTATAAGGCTGCAGGTCAAGAGACCCTGTCATGCCACAGTAGTTTCTGTTCTTTGATTTCTAAACCAAATGCCCACTTCAAGTGTAATTGATGAAAACTTACTTTAGAACTATTCTATAGTCATCTCCTCATATAATGCATGCTAATGTGATCTAATACAGGAATTGCATGTTTTTCTTTTGGTCAGTACATAAGGATTTCATAAGGAGATGGGTAGGGGAAGGAAAATGATTACATTCCTTGATTTGGTAAATAGGAAAAGGGGCATTACTAAGTATGTGCTACTATATGGGAAATTGTGCCCATTCATTGCACAGAAAATTGCTGGGCTCTGTTTTAAATGATGTATACATTATAGTGTACAAAACTGTCTTGTGATTTATTCAAATTATTGTTACTAGGGGATACAGAGAAGGTTAAGCAGGTAAATTATGTTTCAGTGGATACTAGATACAACATACAGAAGGATAGGTAAATTAAGGGGAAGGAGTGTTGCTATGGTGTAGGATACTTTCCTAGACTGTATAGCTGGAGAATGATCCTGAAAGAGTGACATGAGTAGGAGTTAATAGCTCTTGAGGAAGGAGGTCACACAGAATGTTTGTAGAATACCATTTTTTGAACAGCTGAACCAAGAAAGAGATGGAGTGGATGAGATGAATAGTAATATAGAATGGATGCACAGTGTCTAAGTAATATTAGATTGTATGCCAGGCTCTCAAGTATTATAGACTATTGCCATTTCCCTTGTTTACCCTCCAAAGCTTGACAATAATATTTTAATGCCAAAGACACACTTGGGTAATGGAGAATCAAGCTAGTTTTGGTCTGGAAGGGTCATTTTTACTGGTAGCATTTATAGTGGTAGAATGCACTAAGCATCCTATTGAAGAAGAAAATCAATCATCATTATTACACATCAATGAATCCTGTGAGCTACAATAATGACCTGTATTGCAAGTTCCTACTGGTACAATTGTGGCATGAATGCCACGGAAGTAACCAACCACTTTTTTTTTTTTTTTTTTTGCTGCTCCACAATATAAAACCCATACCTGCGTAGCTATTGGGGCCAACAACCTGTATTTAGATAAATCATAAGCCATATGGAAGAATTTACTGCTATCTTTTTAGTGAGACATAATATTAACCATCTCCTAACAACTTCTCATTATACTCATAGATTAGTGTATTTCACAGAGATTCATCAGAGAAGCTTCTTTGGTGGTAGTTAGTGACTAACACACTTACCAACAGATGGTCAAGATGTAGAAGGTAAGTTACTATGGTGTTCTCAATCCTATATGGGACACCTATATAATATACATACTTACAAAGTTTAAAGTATTATTGCAGAAGTGGGGGATGAAATACCATAAGGGTCAGAAATGTTGGGTGACTACAAGAACACAGTGCTTTCCAGAAACATTAGGGCAGTTGCATATATGAACTCTCAATAGTTATGGCAGCATGCACAAGACCTATGGAAGTGCAAATGAGACTAAATACCAACATCAAAGTGGGAAGTTGGGTGCAAAGTCCAGCTGAGAAGCTATGGCTAGTTAGTAGCTGATCAGGAGGGAGAGTTACTTTTCTTTAAAGGTGTGGTCTTTGGCAGGTGGAACGCTGCTTTCTCCAGTGGATGGTCACATAATCAGGAATCTATAGGCAGAAAGAATTTGGATTTGGTGGATTTGAAAAAAATGAGTGAGAACACAAAATTGTGTGAGTATGGAATGGGAATTATTCTGAGAGAAAATGGGGGAGAAGACAAATACAATCAAAACACATGGGCTCCATCCTTAAAGAACTACAGTCAACTATGGAGTACTGAGAATGGGAAGAATAGTTATCCCCAGAGATGAGTTTCCTATTGGTGATCCAATATTCAGGCCAGCCCTGAAATCATAGATCTACAAGTAACACTAAACAGATGTAGCAAGTTGTTCATCTACAAATGTGTGTGTGTGTGTGTGTGTGTGTGTGTGTGTGTGTTTGTATAAAACAATGACAAAGAAAACAAATCTGGAATTTGAGATAAAGAGAGCAAATTCTGAGACATGGAAAGGCTTGGAGGGAAGAAAGGAATGGGGAGAAAAAGATTCAATGATATTTTAATTTTAAAAAACCCAAATTATAATACACAAAATTCTCAAAAATTTAACAAGGAAACAAAGAAATAAAAAAGAACTCCAAAAGGTAACTCTTACATTAAGTATTATTAGCACAATAACAATATTGATGATAAATGGTAAAGAGATCAAAGGTGTAAGGTGTGAATGAGTTGTTCTCAGATGTACAGTCTGTCATTCTGTGATATGTTTTGGGTTGCCAGTGTGACTTGGGCATAGTACTGTCTGAATAAGTTGAGGCCAGGGATGCTCGATGCATTGTGATAGGTGGGATGATCCAGCAGAGTGAAGGGCTGTCTGCTATCTCACACAGCAGTCACACACAGGAATTTGTGGCAAATAGAGTTCACCCAAGGAAGCATGGTCACACAGGTTGTGGGCAATGGAACTATTAGACCCACTGACAGAGTTCTGTTCAGTACAGATGGTAGACATTATCAGCTCTGAGTGTGTCCCTGTGCATTCATAAAAGTTATAGGTTTCTGCCTCTATGTATAAACTCACAAGATTATTTTTATCTTTGCACCACTTTATAATCATTACATTTCTTCAGAATGCATAACTATGCCATTGGAAGAAAACTATTTTATTTTGTCCAGAGTTTTATTGACAAATTTTTATCTTTGTTTTAGCCAGCGTATTATCAATAAAGAGAAACCAAAAAGTAAACTTGAAGTTACACTAGTGACTACAATGTCAAATTAGCTGGAAAGAGTGTAATGTGTGTCACAGTTACGGGATGCTTCTTGTGCCAAGTGCATCAGCCTAGGTAAATCCCTTTGAATAGATCCAGCCTTTACCATAAGGCAAACTAAGGACATTAACAATCCTGGTCATGTGACTTCTCCTGATCATCCTAATTTGCCTTGCTTTTTCCTTCCTCCATGACCTCTTTTACCCTCAGGATCTACTTGCCCAGATAACTGTCAAATGCATTTCTACGGTTTTAACATGGTCCCTTTCCCCTGAGTTCTGCGCTTATAATGTCCTGTGAGAAAACACTGGCAGCTTTAGGTGAGACAAGCTTTTTCCTGGGCTCGTCTTCTCTGCAGAAACCAGCTTGTTGGATGCCCCTGACCATTTATCCTAGTCTCTGAACTCAAACTTCCTTCTCAGCGGTGTCAGAACAGATCTGTGTTCATTAATATGATGGGATTGAATTTCCCCATTCTTAGGTTAGCGTGACATGCAGAGAGTTGTTCAGACCCTGTGCTGAGGCTTCACTTTTAGATGCACGCACGCACGCACTCTTCATATGAAAAGAACTGCCAAGTTTCCAGAGTGGGATCGACCAGTAGCTATTTTTTTTTGAGGTCCCAGTGTTCATGTTGTAAATCATATGGGGGCAGCTGACATTCTTCTAAATGGGTGGCTAAGAAATTGCCCTCCTTTCCAGTGACTTCCCAGCATCTTCCTGCAGGCAAGTGCACAGAAGTAATCACAAGCAGATGGGAACCCCCAGGCATGATCGCACTCTCTTCATTTATTAGAGTTCTCTGTGCAAGGAGAGGAGGCAAAGCGAGTAGGGTAGAAGGGCAGTTTCTGGGTCATTTTGCTGCTGGAGACAAATTGGATACAATTACAATTAGGACACAAGGGATGTGGATTCAGGAGTAAATTCATCTTCTAATATTGAGTTTTAAGGTGATCCCCAGTCATGTGGTAAGATAAAAGCATAGCGCTTGGAAAGTGTGGTCAGATGATGGTAAAGGTCTAAGGTTCTCTGATGCAATTTCCTTAACTGGGAGATTGCCTGAAAACCTTCTAAGAAATGTCACACGATCCTTTGAAGAATTGTCCCACGAGCCCTCAATATTTATCTTCTGTGAAGTTTCCCCAATTCACCTTCAAAGAGAAAGAGGAATATTTTTTTTTCTTCATTTCAGTCAATTAATGAGACAGAACATTAATACGAGTCATTCCACGTTCTTAAAATCTGGAATTCAGAAGTCCTATTCTAAGCAGGCTCAGATCACAGAGACACAGAACGACAGATATTAATTATTTCCCAGTAAAACACTGAGTTCTGTTTTTTTTTTCCTCCTGGCATTTGTCTAACCCCAACAAGCAGCTTTGCTCTCCAACTTCTGTGTGTAATAATGTAAGATCTTAAAAACATTTTAGAATGATTCAAAGTTTGTGAAACCATTCTACATAAAACACAAGGAAAGAGAAAATGTGAGATGGCTATTTGATGAACAAAAATTACTTTCTGGTAGTGTGAGTATATAAAACAGAAACTTAAAGTGACTAAATTTCTGCTGGGATCTCCTATCTTTGCTATGAGGAGTGTAGCAGAATAGGTGAAGAAGAAATCCTTTATTATTTATTAATTTGCAGACTAAACCTGTTTGTATGCACAAAGAATTTTTTTTTACATATGTGTTGTGTTTTTGTGATTGTGATGGTATTGTCCCTCCTCCCACACAACAAATCAATCAATGCAATAGATTTTCTAACAGTTTTGAGTCTAATGGAAAAAAGGCATTTATCTGATAAAACACAGTGGGCTACAATTGCTAACTGATCGCTTGATCTCACTGCCTCTTGCATGGATTCTCTGTCCTTGTTTTCTCAGATGATCAGAATGGTGATGTCCTTTGTACTTCTGCCAGCAAAGTCATTCATAGTATCAAGACCTTCCTGAAACATAAGGTCTCCACCATAGCCTCCTAAGTAAATTTGATTGCATCCCATCTGTCTTCAGATTTACTAACGCAATGCCATTCATTGTTTGATTACAGACATTGTGCTTCTGTTTGCATGTTGACTCATCATGGGGGTTAGGGTTCACACTAAGCCTGGCCTTTGTGTCACTTGATGAATGGGCACACACCCTGCTTGTCCCAGGGCTGCTGTTAGTAGTCACCTTCAAAATGAGAGATAGTTACATATTTGCAAAAATACAGTAATACTTTGAGAATATCCTTGGGCTTTTTTTTCTGGATATCTTTGTGCTTGCCCAACTAAGGATGGGTCAAAGCAAATCTTGCCTTCTCAGAGTTTCAGATACAGGCATCCAGTGCATGCATGTGGCTTTTTCTTTCAGGTTAAGTGACTCCCAGTTCTTATAGTCATGATTTATAGTGCCTATTTTCCAACTCTAATCATTTCACTGCTTTCTGCTGGAACATTTCCAAGTTCTCAATTGACTTATGTTTCAGTCTGCAAATGGCATGGTATTAAAACACTGAGTGAAAGAAATACCTTCATGTTCTTATATATATAGTCAATATTCTTATTTGTACACAAGTGCCTTTTTCATACTAATCATTCTATAAATAATAACTAGGCTCTTTGACCTGGCATTGGGCTTTGAAGTTTTGGGACAATGTAAATGATAGTGTAAGAGTGGACAGGCTTTTTTATGTCAATAAACAATTCTACCTCTTATCAGCCTTGGTTACATTAAATTAATTCAATAGCCCATCTGCTTTATGCACATAATAAGTTTAATTATCATTTCACATTATACTGTAATGTTCAAAGAAGCAGAAAATGATCTAGTGATTTTTTTGTATTATATACTTTCAAACTTTAGTCTAATGTGTAGAATGTATTTTAGATCAGCTGTTTTATTTTTCTCTGTAATATCATTAGAGTGATTTCAGTTAACACTAAAATGTGAATAGCATGTACCAACTTAAACACAGTAAAATTATATCCCTATTATATGCCATCTTTCTTGTTTTGATTTGAGCATCATCAAAGTCAAGGAGAGGTAGGGTAAATTATCACACACATTTACTTGATTTCAGGGCACAAAAAGGCTTCATGATCACCCAAAGCAGGGACAGAGAGATGGATTAGATCAGTGACTCAACCTTCTTCATGGTTTGACCTTTAATACAGGTCTTCATGTTGTGGTGACCACCAACCATAAAATTATTTCATTATTACTCCATAACTGTAATTTTGCCAGTGGTATGAATTGCAACATAAATATCTGATATGCAGGATGTCTGATATGTGATTTCCAAAAGAGTTGAGACCCACAGGTTGAGAACCACTGGCTTAGGCACTCATGAGGACTCATGTTCAGTACTAGAACACATTTTTTTTTTTTTTTAAATAAAAGGCCTTGGCTAGTTTCTTTGAAGGTGGACAGAGGATGATTTCTGGGCTCAGTGAGAAGCCTTCCTACTTGGTGAGTTGTCTTCCAATGAGATTCCCTGTTTCAAACAGCAGCCGCAGCAGCCGCAGCAGCAGCAGCAAAAAACAAAGGTTAGTGACACCTGAGGTTGATCTCTGGTCTCTGATAACTATAGGCTCATGAACACACGTGCAAGTAAACACTCCACACAATTGAGCAAGTGTTCTTGTGGTAAGATGGGGCATCCTTTGGGTTAATGCCCAAGATTGGTAATGCTGGGTCTTGAGGTAGATTGATTTCCAATTTTCCGAGAAACCACCATATTGATTTTCAAAGGGGCTGTATATGTTTGCTATTACTCTAGCGTTGTAATAAGTTTAAAATCAAGAAATACATATACTTCAAGTTTTTCTATTTTTTAAAATCAGTTTGGCTATTCTCAAAGTTTTAAATTCATGTATGAATTTTGATATTATATTGTTATTTTATGAATCATGGACATTTTCCCTTTACAAAATAAAGATTTCAGTAGTGATTGTGTTGATTGTGCTAATCAATGTGCAGGTAAATATAAAGTGTTTTGTTGCTGTAAAAATAAGTCTTTTTATTTATAGATACAAGATGTATTCTTAATTATTTAGGTTTTTAAATTTTTCATTAAATATAATTTTGTATTTGTCAGAGTGCAAATTGTGTACTTCTTTTCATTAAATTCATTATTTAATTTTTGTTATTCTTTTATGTTCTTAATTTTTCAAATTCTTTCAGCTCTGTTAAATTTAATAAAACTTATTTTGTTTATTGATGTTATATTCTGGAACCTTACTGTGTTTTTAAACTTTCTTTTTATTTATTCTTTGCATTAAAAGATAATTTTATTGGATTCTTAATTTTCTACATGCAAATTTTATGACAAAACACTATAAAATAAACACCTTAAAATGAGGGAATATTTGTTTTGTATCATTGTTTTAGAGGTCTCCATATATAATTTGTCTCCATTCTGTGTTTGGGTGAAGCTGAGCATCATGGCAGAGGAGTGACGGGTGACAGCTGGCTTCATAGCAGCCAGAAAGTAGGGGGATGTGTGGGGAGAGATATGGATGGGGGAGAAGGAGATAGCAGAGAGGAAGAAAGAGAAGAGAGGGGAGTAGGGAAAAGGAGGGAGGGATGGAGGAAGGGATAGAGAGAGAGAAGAGAGAGAGAATAACTCTTTAATTATGTTAGTGGCCTATTGACACAATCACATTCCCAAAACTCCAATTCCATGGGGACCAAACCTTTAAAACCTAAGCATCTGGTGAAAACATTTTATATCCAAACCACAGAAAAATCACACCATGTGAATAGAAATAGTTTCAATTCTGTCTAATATTAATGTTTTGTTATTTTTTGATAAAATTGATCTAATATAATAATGAATCTACAGTGACAGGCACTGTTTCCTGACTGGTTCCTGCTCTTCAAGGGAAAGCCTTGGTTTTTGTGGTTAAGTGTGGTGTCAATTATGTTTTCATAGAAATGGGATTCTTGTCTACTCTCATCATAAACTGCTACATTGAACTAATGGCTAACTTATTGCTCTATTATGTTTGACCACTAACTGGTTTTGGATTATTTCCAAGTCACATTAAAAGAACTTTAGTACCCTTTATAGGACTAAGTCTTTGGGAACGGTTTTGAGGAAGGCTTTTTTTAAAAAAAAAACTATTTATAACTATTAAACTTCTAGGTAATTTGTTTTAACTTACTGCTTTTATACAAATACCATTCTTCGCTTAATAGATTATAACAGGAATCTCCATTGTTTTTGCATTGTATTTGGGTTTGAAGTTGTCTGTGTTGTGCTCTGCTCCAAATAAAGTCATTCTCTTAGTCATTCTCTTCCTGAGGAGCCCTCATCGCTCAGGGAAACTGTTTGCACCAATGCTGTATGCCTAATCTCCTCTGCATGATGCCCCTACAGAAGAAGGGATGTTGGACTGGAATGGTGGTCACCTCTGCTCTTGGCATGGAAAATTTGAACTATAAATGAGCTTAGGTGGGACTGTTCAAGGACTGTTACTGTTACCATGCCATGCCTAGGGTAGACTTTCTATCATATGAGTAATGGTTTGGTAGAGGAAAGTATTCTCACATATCTCAACTTCTCTTGCCTAGAAGAGAGATTTACAGAAAAGCTTATGTTCAGGTCGTTAAGAAGAGATACTGTTGTCTTAGACTTAGGGCTAATGGGACAGATATGGAACACTGAGTTGTTGGCTACATCTACCTTGAGCAGAATTCTAGAATGTCACCCTGGCATAAGAGAGCATCATGCTATGAATCAAACATTACAGACACATTCTTCTTATAGATATTTAGTATATTTTCCCAATAAACATGTCTTCCATTGCTGTGTGCTCTAGGAACTACTTCCAGATTTCTCAAAAATTAAACAGTTTTAGCCAGGGGATGGTGGTGCAGGCCTTTAATTCCAGCACCCGAGAGGCAGAGGCAGGGAGATCTCTGTGAGTTTGAGGCCAGCCTGATCTACAGAGTGAGTTTCAGGATAGAAGGACTGTTTCAGAGAGAAACCTTGTCTCACTGGAAAGAACATAATGGTGTTATTTGTTTCTTAACTTCAAGATAAATTAGGAAGCTTAATTGGCCCTGGGAGATGAAATCCTAGAACAAGAGTTTGGTGGTTATTTATTGTGCCAAAAAATAAAATCTCACAATGGTGTGATGCCAGGTAGGAGTTGGAACAGCTTGCCAAACCATATAAAACACCTCCTACACATACATTTTTCTGCCAATCATTTCAAATGAATTGTTGTGTTTTGTACTATCAATGTCTTCACTCATTAAATTATCTATCCCTTCCCTGTGGGTATTTTAGTTCACAATCCTTTATAATGAAACATCTTAGAGTTAGAGAACAGTATGACCTTTCACACAAAGTGTATTTTGTTCATCAAATGGCTGCTTCTCATCTTTGTTTTTGTGCTCCATTGTCTCTATGACTTTGGCTCTAGCACTTACTGCCTTGTATCATTCAAAAATAGGTCTGTAACATTTAGTGTGTATCATTGTTTGTAAACTATGGTAGAAACTAGATATTCCTCACTGTCTCCCTTTGTAGTTTTTGAAGGATTTGCTTTGCTATGCTCTTTAACATCTCCCAATTTTTTTTTATCTCTCAATTTTTATAGAAATTTGTGATACCAGCTTTCTGGGCAGGTTGTTCTTCTGATTTGTAGGGTTCATAGATGAGCAAGACCAACAATGCCTGTTCCTCCTCTGCAGCCCTCACAGCATCCTATGAAGTTCTGAGTACTAGCCATCAGGGAAGATGTTTCCAGCTTCATTCCAACTTGCTTTCTCTGTATCTTGTAACCAAGGTGTGTGGTATATGCCATATGCTCTTATCTTATAGATAAGATATCTGGCAGAAGAGCCTGTATTTTATTGGAGCTCCTGAGGCTCCTGTGCCCCACTCCTGTGGAGAAAAAGTCTCACCCCTGGGTCTGAGAATTACATTCAGTCATCCACTGCTTCTAGAAACAGCACCCTCTAGTCATGTAGGACAACTCCATTGATTTCATTTTTTTTTTGTAGTTTTTTTTTTTTAATTTGGGTTACAACATAGCAGGATTCCATATGGCTTCTTATGTCTCCTTTGTCCCCACCATGCCCACCTTCATCTTCTCAATTCCTTTGGCTTCTTTGTGATTTAAGCTTCTCACCCACAGCATTTCCACTCTTTTCTTTTTACCTAAGTTTTACTATCTCTCTGTTATAAGTCATCTCCCCCATGCTCCCTTTCTTGTTTTCCTAGATCTTACAGGTAGTCTACATTAAACAGAACTAAAGACTTAAAGCTGGGATCTGCAAACAAGAAACAAAAGTGCTGCATTTGCTCCTCTGCGCCATGGTTATGTCACTCTGTACAATTTGTTTCTAGTTCTATTTTCCAGAAAATTTCATAATTTTGCTTTTCCTTTCAGCTAAATAAAATTGCCTTGTGACATAGACTAGATATCAGTGTCTATTCATCTGTTGTTTGTCATCTAGGTATGTCAATTCCCTAGCTATTGTGGGTAAGGTATCAGTGAACTTGGGTGTGCAATTGTCTATGTAGGATGACTTAAAATCCTTTAGCTAAATGCCCAGGAGTAGCATATCTGGGGTCTATAGTATTTTTTGAAATCTTGACTGTTTTTCAAAGTTCACTTCACACCAACAGTATATAAGCATTCCCCTTTCTCCATATCTATATCAGCAATTCATTTTTTTTGACTTAGGAAACACTTTTTATATAAAAGTATATATTTTTTAACTTTTTTTTTTTTACTTAAAATTTTCATTTTATATACCAACCTCAGTTTTCCCTCCCTTCTCTTTTCCTCTCCCTTCTCACCTCTTACCTTCTCCTCAGAGGCATTAAGTCCTCCTTTAGGGAGTTAACAAAGTCTAACATACAAAGTTGAGGCAGGACCAAGCCCCTCCCTTCTGTATCATGGCTGAGCAAGGTATCCTACCATAGGGAATGAACGCCAAAAAAGCCAGTTCACATCAATTTATTTTTATTGATATTCTGCATGATGGCCATTTTGACTGGGGTGAGGTGATGAGGAATGCTCTTTTGTGTATATGTTTCTCTTCTTGGTTAATGAATAAAACACTGATTGGCTGATTAACCAGACAGGAAGTGATGTAGCTGTGCAAAATCAGGATATAAGCAGGGACAAACAGGAAATTGCTCTCTTCTCTGTGGAGATGCTGAGCAGTCATCATATAGCAGGCAAAGGAGTTCCAGGTCCAGAATTCCCCATAAGCCAAGACCATGGAAATACATGGATTAATAGAAATGGGTTAATAATAATAAATAAAAAAACCCTAGTCACCAGCCAACAATTCATAGTTAATATACCTTCTGTGCATATATTTGGGGCTGAAGTGGTGGGAAGACCTCTGCAGGGTCATAAGAAGCTCATATATCAGTGAGGTGGCATCTTAAAATAGTTTTAATCTAATTTTCCTACTGGCTAGGGATATTGAACACTTATTTTAACTGGTTTCTTACCATTTTACCTTTCAGTTTAGTTCTGCACCCATTTTTGAATTGGGTTGTTTGTGTCTACCTGGTGGCTTAACTTTTATGTGAGTAACAAATAACCCCCTGTGTAATGTCGCTTTCTGGCCCTTCAGGTCCTGCCACACTTCTCAGCCCTAAAGCAACACATGGACCCTATATTAGTTAAAAGCTGTTGGCCACTAGCGAAAGTTTCTTATTGGCTATCTCTGTTTTAATTATTAATCCTTTTCTATTAATCTATGTATTTTCCCATGGTCTATCTTACTAGAGAATGCTGGACCTGCATGTAACTTCTTTGCCTGCTACATGATGACTTTTCAGTGTCTCTGCCGAGAAGAGAATGATTTCCTGTTTGTCCATGCTTATATCCTGATTCTGCTCAGCTACGTCACTTCTTATCAGGCTAATAAGTCAATCAGTGTTTTATTCATTAATCAATAAGAGAAACACATACAGAAGAATATTCCCCATCACTCCTGAATGGATTTTAGCTCTACCCTAAGGCAGGAAACTCATTGGGACCATAACCCCCAGCTGACAACCTAGACCTGAGGAGGTTGTAGGTTTTGGTTAAGAACTTATTTGTTGTTGTTTAATTAAATTAATATAGCATTAAACTGCCTTGTAAATATTTATGCTTGTATAGACAAAAGCTGCTCCTAACCTGAGTTGGAGTTGTCTCAATTTACAGAATGGTAGTGAATGCAGCAACTCCTGACTACCCAAGAAGCTGAGCATAAGTGGTGGTTGTGGGCTCAGCCATAAGCAAGGCTAAGGAAACATGAAGGAAGAGGGGTTAGAAGATACACAAGAGCCAGAAGATAGGATGAAATGTTGTAAAATGTCATTTTATAAAGTTGATATAACCATTGTTATTAGTTCACAACTCTGTTATCTGCAGTGAGCCTATACAAGACCATACACTTAAAATGTATCAGCAATCAATCAAGAAGGGATTGGGGATCATGGAGTCCTATCTTTGGTGCTAATATACTAACAGATTCAAGGAGAAGGGAAAAGCATCATCTTTATTTATGTACCCACTGCTGAGTCCAACAGGCTCCAATAGAGAGCCCCATATTCATGGTCACACAAATGGACCTTATTAAATGCAGTATTTCACAAAAGAAGACAAATATGTATGAACACGAGACTGATTTGAGGAGAGGATGGAGGTTGGACAGGGATCATAGGGGGATGGGAAAAAGTCGGGGAAGTGCATGGTAAGTATATACAATAAAAATGCCTGAAACCGTCTATGACCACATTTAATTAAAACAAACTATATGACTGTGTTGTCTATGGAAATTTAGTTCTATTTAAATTAAGTCTATGAACAAAAAGAAATTAGTGATACAGGACTACCACATGTATATCTATGATTTATAAATTATCTATTAATTTAGAAAATATAATATTTGAAACATTAATCATTATTTCCCTGCCCCCACCATTGTAATTTTCCTTTTCTGTTGAAATTTCAAAATCTCTATAGCTAAAACAAATTGGTTGTATACTATGCAATTGAAATTTGTTGTCTTTGCTGAATATTTCTGAAAGCCTCAAGCATTTTCTTTCTAAGTTTTTTTAACTGGTATATGAATTTACCTTTCAATAAACTAACTTAAATTCTTTAAAAATATTTATCCTGTTAGAAATAATGGAGCAATATATTTGATACATAAGAGCACCATAGGAAGTCTGAAGAGATGGATTAGTAGTTAACAGCATGCACTGCTCCTGCAGAGGATGCAATTTCACTTCCCAGTATCTATATCAGGCACCTGTACCTGCATCTTCCAGTGATCCATCACCCTCTTCTGGCCTCTGAAAGTACTTGCACACATGTGCACATACTCCCCCCCCATAATTAAAAGTTACAAAAATAAATGTTTAGAAAAAGAGAACAATAGAACCCTTTATTTGAAAAGCTCTTGTTAATATTCTTTCTCATCTTTAGTAGTAGCCATCATACATGATAATGATAATGTGAAACATTAATAATAAATAAATCACACTTAGGAAATTACCTATTCAGGTCATGTCATTTATTAGGATCATAACACAACCATTGGTTCAATGACCAGAGATTCAGATTTCCATCCTGATGGACAGAGCCTCAAAAACTCAATGAGGAAAAGGCCAGATCAAGTTGGTGTGGGAGTGGACAGAGATAAAGACAATTGCTTATGGGCAGTGGTGCTTAAAGGTGTTTGGTATTTTTCATGGACCCATGCTTCTCCATCAAGAAGATGAAAGCTTCCTAATTTTGAAAGTTGGACTGACTATAAAATCAGGTGAACTGTTTAGGGGTGTGTTCCATTATTTGCATGGCAAGGATGAAGTTTGGAGGAATGAGTTAGAGCCTTGGCATGAGCATCATCCAGGCAAGGTATCAAGTCCAGTCATGCCATCTACCAGATGTGTGACCTAGAGCAGCATTTCCCATCTGGGAAACAGAGATAACAGTAATAAATTTGTTAAAGAAAACTTGGATAAGCATGTAAAATAATTTAGTACAATGCCAGGAAAACAATGAATGACAATAAAGACGGACTCTTACAATAGCAACCAAACATCTAAATCTCACAGCAGCTGTGACTGCCTGCACCAGGGATGTCAGTAGTCAGTCATGCATAGAAAATGTGTTCACGTGACTCTGCACCTTCCTGGACAACTACTGTCTATTGATGGATGCTAAGAGAGATGCCAGTGTCTTTAGTTGTGTACCCACTAGTAATCTCCTCAGATTCCACACAGCCCTGGATAAACTAAGATTCAGTCACACACACACACACACACACACAGAGAGAGAGAGAGAGAGAGAGAGAGAGAGAGAGAGAGAGAGAGAGAGAGAGAGAGAGAGAGAGAGATGCACACACAGATATGATCATGGGCAAGACTTGTAGGGAGTAGAGCTGATGAGGGTGGGAGAGAGATAAAGAGAGAGAGAGTGGAGAGTAATCAGAAAGCAATTTTGTTTTATTTTAGCACTCATGTTTTATAAACAACAGATCACTAATAGTAAATGCTTTACATTAAATGGAAAATTCCAAATGTGTCAGTGTATGAATAAAAATACCCACAGCAAATTTTATATATCACTTCTGTAATCCACTTGAAGCTTGTTGGCCAAATCAAAGCCCATTAGCCCTATTCTAACATGTTTGGGTTCAGCAGGAAACCCATGGATTTTTCTATTTGCTGATTTGTGCCCATAGTGAAGTCAAGCACATCTAAAAGACGTTAGGTGAAAAAGGAACTGGTTCATTCTTCTACAGTACAAAGAATGGTTGTCTTGAGATATATGTGGACTGATATTAGGATGCCATGGCCAGTAGCCATGAACATGGGAAGTCCAGCTAGAACAGTGAAGGAAATGAGGTTTTTTTAAACTGTAGTTTCATTTGATTAATTTGAATGTAAATAGCACATATGTAGAGTGACTGGTGTGGTGGTGTGTTAGACTATAACAGATATCTCAAGTAACGTACAAAGAGGAACATTTATTTTGGCTTCTAGCCTTGAAGGTTATAATCCGTAGTCATCTGGCTGTTGCTTTTTTAGCATGTGGAGAGGGGCACAACATTGTGAGAGGGAGTACATGGTAAAAGAGGATACCTCTGTCATGGGCAAGAGACAGAAGAAACAGAGGAAGTGAATCCCAATTAAGACTACACTCCCTGTGTTTGGGAGATCACTCAGTCAGTAAAGTGCTTTCTGTGCAAGGTTTTGGAGTTACATTTGATTCTCAGAAGCCTTGTAAAAGAGTTAGGTGGGGAGATAGAGAGAGAGATCCCTGAGGCTCCCTGGCCAGCCAGGCTAGCCTAGTTAGTCGATGAGCTCAAAGCTAATGAGTGATCATGCCTCAAAACACAAGGTGAGACCAGAGTAAACAGTACCAAGGAATGGCAGCTGAGGTATACCATTGTTTTCATATGCATCTGTATATATGTGCAGGTGCACACACTTGCAAAAGCACATGAGTATACACACACATGCACACACATACTTACACTCTCTCACACACATGCATTCTCAATTACCTAAAGATTTTTTTAAGGCCCCAGAGCTTAAAGTTCCTAGTCTGCAACAGCATCCCTGCATAGATCAAGATTTAGCTCTTTGCAGTACACTTTAGAGCGGAACTATTTAGATTGGACAACACAGGAAAAGAGAATCTCTTTCTTGTGCATGTGAGATGTCTCCCTTTGCAGTCACTCCTCACTCACTGGTCAGTGGAAGAGTTACATGTCTACCTGGCATTGACAGCATATTCATTCTGGCCTGAATTCTCTCTATTGTTTTTGTTTCACTGTCTCTCTATGTCTCTTTCTTCCTGTATTTGTCTGTCTGTGTGTCTCTGTCTCTGTCCCTCTGTCTGTATCTGTCTCTATGTTGTATGGTAAAAGAGGCCAAAATGTTGATAAAATAATTCTGATAAAATTTTCTTACAAATAACCCAGTCCCCGGAACACCGAAATCTTGTCTGGTGGTTGATCTTTAAAAAATGAAGCATTTTAATAAATATTCAAAACACTTTAAGTGTCTGGGTCTTTATAAACTTAACAGCAGAGTTTCTGCATCCAAATCTAATTATCTTCAGCAGAATAAGTAAGCACAGGACTAAATTATTCAATCTGAATGGAACTGCATTTTCTTTGAGGAAAAAGATCAAAGCCTCCAAATTTTGTCCTCTTTGCTAACATTCCCAGAAGATGGTCTTTGATGACATTTCCCCACCTTTGACAGTGAAAAACTATGCACACACAGTTTTTCTTTAATTGCCTGATGGCCTTAGAATACAGTTTAGAAAAAGTTTTCAAGGATTTGGGGAAGTGATCTTGGAACAATGCTTGTTAGGGAGACTCATCCTTGTCATTATTAGCAGAAGACACACTATGAGTGAAGCCTCCCTTTGCAGTTGCTCCTCACTCACTAGCCATGGCAAGAGTTAAATGTCTACCTGGCTTTGGCTGCACAAGGCTGCATTCTCATCTTAATTCTACTGTTCTTTGATTTCATCAAAAGACATATTTGCATATGGGCTGATAAGGCACCTTGGCACCAGGAGCCTGGAATTTTTACAGGCACAGATCTGGCACGGGCCTAATGAAAACTATGATTTATGTCTGTGCAACAGAATTTCCTATTGAGTACTTGCCAGGACCATGATAAAGCAATGTTAGGCTCAAAGCCAATCCTTCTATGCCATAAGCTTTCCTCGGGTTTTATACCCTGTGCCCTTCCTTGAGTTTTTTGAGCATTTGTGAACAATAACGATTCAGAAAAAATACTTAGAAATGCAAATTTGTCTGCAACAAAAGACCCTGTTCTTAGTGACCAAAGTTTAGTTTGTAGCTGGCTTTCAATTATTTGGGATGTATCCAACACCTGGTGATGTGTATCACACTGCTTTAAAATTTGTAAAATGTGAAAGAAATGGAAGTCATTGCTCATGCTTTGAAGTATTTGCTCATGGCAATCTGGGAACACAGGCTATCTTGAGATGAAGATACCAGTAATGAAGCAATCTCCTAATGTTGATATGTTGCTCCCATTGGGCAAAAGGAGGTGATGGCCAGAGCAAGCTGGAAGTAGCCTGGAAGTCTGTTTAGTTATGATTCTGAAGGATATTAGAAAATATAATCATAACAGGCTTGAAAAAATATGAAATAAGAGCCATTAAGTGATTATTTAGGAGAAATATTCCTATTTGCTGACCAGCAATCTCCTGTTGAGTTAATATGATATTTCACTGTTACAAATAAAATCTTTATTTGAAATATAATACTAGCCTTGATAGAAGTGTTTACATATCTGAATCATTTAAATCCTGCAACATGCCCGTGAAGCAAACACCATAATAATCTTTATTTTGCAGATGAGTTAACTGAATATTAGAGAGACTATAAAAGACTTGTTGAGTATTCTGTAGCTCGTAGGAAATGGTTCTGGAATTTTTACTGGCTCCATGACTCAGAACATGGATGCTGGTCCCACAAGCTTGCTTGAGTTAGGTGTTTTTGCCCCAGGATCCAGCTCCTAGGCAGTGGCACTAATCTCACAACCCAACTGTTAGGTTATTGATTCTCAGTCTGGGGGTTGCAACCCTTTTGGGGGTGGAACAATTCTTTCTTAGGGCTCACCTAAGACCATTGAAAATTCCAGATATCTCTATTATGATTCATAACAGTAGTAAAACTACAGTTATGAAGAAGCAATGAAAATAATTTTGTGGCTGAAGGGCACCACAACATGAGAAATTCTGTTAAAGGGTCACAGCAATAGGATGGTTGAGAACCTCTGTGGTACATGGTTGTGCTGGCACTATGATGTAGGATATAGGAGGTGATGGCCCCATGATCGAGTTTATATGGTGCTAAAGTCTATGACCAGACCTCATGGATTTAGGTTCTGTGCTGTCAATCACAGCCTCACATGGCCTTTTTTTCTGTAGAGAACAGACAGACCCCTAGAGGAACAACAAAGTTGGCTTTTGTTGTGGCGAGAGGCAGACGGGAATTGCTCTTGCTCTTTAGCTTGGGAGCCCTTGCTCTTGGGTAGATGAAGTGTCTATAGTTTAAGCAGCCTGTTGTAAAGAATCTTCCTCAGTCTTGCAGAATAAGCCAGAAAACATTGTGTTATGGATTGAATTGCATCCTCAAAAAGAGATGTAGAGAAGCTCTAAACTCTGTGTCTCAGTTGACCTCATTTATAAGCAGATTCTCCACAGGTATGGTCAAGTTGCTTTTGTCGAGAAGCCCTAGAAAATTCATGCAGGTTGAAACTGGTTTTCAAATGGGTGGGGTGACCTCATCAGCCAACGATGAAACACTTCAGAGGCTATTTCTTCTTCATGTATCTGTTGAGAGTGGAAAATCTTTAACCATCTATATAATGAGGTTAATGCAGGAGCACATGGAATATAAAACACTTTTCAGGACCACTTGGAAATATGTAGTATTAAAAAATTACTTGAAATTTGATATTATCTCAAAAAATTATCCTTACTCCTGGTGTCAAAGTCTGAATGGGGCTGCTGTATCAGACAATGTAAGTTTACATTCTTTGAACATTCAAACCCATTCAAAGACCTCCCCAACAACTTTCTTACTACTTACATTTTAATAATTTTACTATTTGACAGCTTCATATATTTATATGATGAGTCATTTTTTTACTCACATTTTTCTCTCTCATTCTACTCTTCCTATGGAAAGAAACCATTCTCAACTCAATTTCCTATTCTCATTGATAGTACCCCACTGGATTAATAATATAGATTGTTTTACATGCTAAAATGAAAAACAAACCACTTCCATGCTGCAGCCTTTTTTTTAATTGAGCAATGATCCAAACAAAACAAAACAAAACAAAACAAAACAAAACCTTAGTTTTACAGGCTAACACTGTGTATGAAAAATGAGAATCGGGGGGCACTTCCTGGAGCTGCTCTGAACACACTAGACCTGCCTATCCATGCGGGACCCCTCTGAGTCTCTGCTTGCCTGACCTTTGACCCCCATTGCTGCTGCTTCTATTTTTGTTTCAAACCAATATTTTTAGAATTTCTTTATCATTTTATTTCAGAGTAACACACTAAAATGTTGCTATTTATTTTCTTGTAATGTTATAACATTATGAGGATAGCTTAATATATTCATATTCAATAGCAAAGTATTGTGTTTACTGAACTTAAAAGTAAATGCAATCCTGTATATTAAACTGCGCCATCTTTAAGTAAATCCTCAAGATGCTTAGTAATAAACATTAGTGATAGATTCTGCAAAGTCTGTGTCATTGTCTCATATTTGATTATAGTTTGGCTGGGTACAAAATTCCATGTTGAGAGATGCTTACCCATTTGAAACATTTAATGATACTAGGATACTCATAAGTGAAGTTCTAGATGTATGGGTGTAAGAATTCAACTCAAGGCTTCCTTACGCCCCTGATGCTTCTCTTCGTGTACTACATGGAAGCAGTAACTGGATGACAGCCATGGATGGACTACTGACAACATATGGATGGAATGGCAAGTGATAAGATCCCCTTATGGAAAATGGTCAAGTGTAAAAAGGCAGATGGGGATAACCATGTTGGTCATAAGGAGAGCTCTAAAAGTGAGCAGAGCACTGGGATGTGATACCACTAAAGTGAGGGTTCCCTCCCACCTTTACTTATCTATTGTGAGAGCCAAGGTCTTTTTGGTATCTACCTCTTTAATCATTCTTATTGTTTAGTATATGAATTGCATACACTAGGAGCACAATAAATAATTGGCAAGTTATTCTCAGCACTTGATCCTGGTGCAAACTCTAAAGCTCAAAGCTCTGAAGACTTTGGAGGAGAACTGAGAAGAAAACTCTGTAGGATTCTCTGTATGAAAATATCTGTTGGTAGCATCAATGTTTGTTTCTGACCTATAAACCATCTTCTCACAGCCCTGAAGATGGAAGAGATCACAAGGAAAAGTTAGCCAATCAACGAAGCTTTGGCTAAAACTTTATTGTTATCTGCTCTGTGTGAACTCATACCCATCTTCTCCATATAAGTCAACTCAACATCACAGCACCCAATGTTTCCCTGTGTCCAGTTTTGATAGTCTGATTGCAGTGAAAATGATACCCAATGCAGTGAGGACTCTGTCAAAGGCTGAGTACAATGCCATTATCCACGAGGAACTGTGCAGCAAAGGGAAGGTGGCAAGTCTTAGATGGCTGAATAAGAGCAAGATTTGAAACCTGGACAGTTTCAAGAAATGCATGTGTTTTGCAAAGTAAGATCTGTTTGTAAATGTTAAAATTCATTGCTTTCTTCTTTACTACTTCTCAGTGAAAAGAGGAATAAATTTTAAAAATCTGCTGGTTAAAAAAAAAGGAAGAAAAGTGAGAATCATCTTCCCTGAAGTCCAGCTTACTTATATCAGACTGGTTGTTTAGGGAAAACCTAGGTAAGACATCACATCGCTGCTGCATTTATGGGCAGTCCCTTCATCTTTATCCCTATGTTCAAAGTTTGGTTGATTTAAAAGAGTAAGCTCAATTTAGCTGGAGCCCTAGGTACAGATATTTATGCAGAAGTGACCCTGTTGTGATTTTGCTTGGAACAGAGCCAATTGAAACAGTCTTTTGCCATGGCAGTATATTGCCTTTGGGGTTACAGAGGATTGTGTATAACTTTCTGTTTTCTAAAACTTGGCTCTTAATGATCTTGTTGAGCTGACTTCAACCCCTCCTTCTGCTGGCACTGAGAAGAATAACAAAACCATTTTTCCTAACATGAATATTATGGCACTATTTTTCAGATAAGGAATGACTTTAAAAGGCCTCTGACCCACTGGCCAATTATTGTCCTAAAGAAAAGCCTTGTATTGCTTTTGTCTTTATTCTTTCTGTTTCCTAACAAGTTATTATTTGTTATAGATGCCCACTTATTTAGTTGGCTGATAAATAACAAACAACCACATGAACTTCTTGGTATTTCCTTGATGTGAATGTCACAGTGTTTTAAAAATAATTATATTGTGTGTACATGTGTGTATGTGAGTGTTCTTATACATTGGTGCGTGTGTGCGTGTGCGTGCGTGCGTGCGTGTGTGTGTGTGTGTGTGTGTGTGTTTGTGTGTATAAGTCAGCCTTAGGTGTCATTTAGAGATTTGTACTTTAATTTTTTGTGACAGAATCTTGTACTAGAATATGATACTTGACATTTTTAGACTAATATGGCTAGGAAGCAAGCCCCAGGATCTTTTGTCTCTACCTCCCTAGTGCTGATGGTGGGCACATCAAGCCTGGCTTTCTGGGTAGGTATTCACAATTGAACTCAGATTCTCATGCTTTCTCAGAAAACACTTTCTTGATAGAACTATCTTCTCTTGCCTTTGGAATATTCTCTTTAATATATACTGGGACTATTCTGCTCAAACTTAAAGATGTCAGTGCTCTGTTGATGTTTTATTCTGGCCAGCACAATAACTTCTTGTCTTTGCTGGGGAAGGCTAGTACTATTTTGCTGTACCAAAACTGAGCTAGAATTTTGGGTCCTTAACTATATCTGCTCAAATATTTTATTATTTTTCTCTTTTTAGATGCATATTTGTTTTCTAAAGAGAAAGAACAAGAAACGATATAGGTTTGGGTGGGTGGGGAGTTGGGGAGGATATGAGAAGACTTGGGGGGGGAACCATAAACAAAATACAGTATTTGCCAAAAAATCTATTTTCAATGAACAAATATCAATTTTGTGATATGTATACTTCTCTTGTTTTGGTATTGTGTTTCTATAGCTCATTTAGAAATGTAATGTATAATTTAGTACAGATTATAGAAACAGTCAAAACTTATAGTTAAGTTAGTTAAGATTTCTAGTATACAAGATGTATTTAAGATAAATAGGCATTCTTCAAACCTTTCAAAGACCAACAGAATATGGCATTTAAAATTGTTTAGGGTTTTTCTTGGCAGTGAGGTTTTTCTTGACTGCTCTTGGCAACACCACCTGCATCAAAAAGGAAGATGGATGTTGAAGAAACTCGTTATGGAGTTTGCCTCCAATATGGCAAGACCAGCCATTTGGGCAAGATACTGTTCTTGTCTGGACTATTGGACTTTATGCTGTATAAACTGGATAAGCAGAACCCACAGGAAAGTGACTGCTGATATAAAATGGACATTGCCACAGGGTTCCTGCTTCATGGAAGAGTCTGCCAGACAATCTACAGGACACAGAAAAGTGACTGACAAACTGCCAATACAGGTGGACATTTAAAGTTTCCTGCTTTGCTGAGGAGTCTGCCAGACACACTATGGCCTATAGGCTGAAGAAGGAACATTAGAGAAGAACTTTAAATGCCTGACCAGGTAGTGAGATGTCTATCATTTCTAGAGTTTATATATTATCCTTCTGTGGTTCTTATTTGATAACTGTTTTGTTATAGATTTTACTATGTTAAAGTTAAAACCTTTCTTTTTATTTAGACAGAAAAGAGGAGATGATGGGAGATGTCATTTTGTAAATATGTTTCTCTTATTGGTTAATGAATAAAACACTGTTGGCTAATAGGAAATCATGATAGGCAGGACTAGGAGACAAGGAGGTTTCAGGGAGAGGGAGGAAGAGATTCAAAAATGTAGGACTGAGAGAGAACAACTCTGGACCCTCTCTCTGGTAAGATAAGACCATGTGGAAATATTTAGATTGATAGAAATGGGTTAATATTTAAAACAGAGATTGCCAATAAGAAATGCTAGTAACAGGCTAACAGCTTTATATCTAATACAGAGTCTCTGTGTTATTTGGGGCTGTCGAGGCTCTGGTACCAGGCTGGCGGGAAAACCTGCTCATAACAAATCCTCATATTCCTTGCCAATATTCTATCTATTCAAGTGAGGTAAGGTGGTGGCTAAGCTGTCCATTAGATATATACTTTTCTGTACTTACTAGCTTTTGAAAAATATCTTGACTCCTACCCAATCTCTTGGATCTGCCTAGGTATTGAACAATGAGGCCAATGGCACAGTATATAGTTGTTCTTTGTGCAGTTGTCACATTGACCCACATGCTTGTCATTACACAATGTTAATTAAAAGCTAGTTGCAACAATATTTGGAGAGGTTTTTGTTTTTTAAATTTTCCCCAGCTATTTTAAAAGGTGAGGCTGAGCACAGCTGATCAGTGGCAGTTGGAACACTTTTGTTGCTATGTTGCTATGTTGGCCATTTCTGCTATCTCCTTTCTCCTTTCCAAAGGACATCTTCTCCCGATTGGTGTTTGTGAGTGTGTCTTATCCAGTATCAATAGCCAACTTAATAAGCTGCCCACAGATCTCACATGAAGAATAAAGAAACTGTGGTGATTGTTCACCACATCACCCTTTAATGGAGATCCTGGGGAATGTCTCCGTATAGTCCGAGTACCAGGAATAATTAGGCTTCCACAGGAAATATAAATAGTTAGTGTTTCACGGATACAGAGTTATATAACTGATAAGACTTTTCTTCTCACGTTGCTAGCCAGTAAATGTAAGGCCCACCAGTTTTCGTGTGTGGGGCACTGCATGTACATCAGTAGATTTATGCTTCCATGAATTTCATCTCCAGTCTTGGTTTACTTTTTCCTCCTGTTCCATTTTTAGCTGTTGCTATTGTATTATTTTCAGTGAGTCTTATTGTAAACTGCACCATATCTTTCTAGGAATAGATAAAGTATAAAAATAAACATATACACAGATTGATCAATTTCAAATGGAATCTGCAAGGAGTATTGCATTCACTGGTAAACAGATGTGGAGATTTTCAATGCAAAGGATAACACAAACATAGAAAGGGAATGAATGTGATTTTGACAGGGGATTAAATTTTGAAAAGACCCACTTTCCTTATCGAAGTAAAGTCAGTGTTTAGCAGAGCTGCCTGGCTGAGATCTCTAAATGAGAACATGGGGAAAGATGCATTGCTTTAAAATAAAACTGCTTTTAATGTCTCTCAGCATGATAAATTTTGTTTTATGTATAAATATTTGAAAATATCTTTAATGCTGTACACTGGAATAGAACATACTAAATCTCTAAGGGGGGAAAACAGGTCATTGAGATAAAAAAATCTTACCAGGAAATTGGTGTTTAATACATCTTTGTTTGCTATTTTAACACTTCAGAATTAGGTGATAGTATTGTTTCTCTTTTATGCATGCCTTTTGCAACCTATGTGTAGAACTATCTTAAGATCTATAACCAAATAGTACCACTTTGTGAGATTAGGTGTAAACCAGAAACTCATGTGAATAATTATGGAAATCAATGATAAGATGCAGTCTCTCTGCTTTACTTACCTGGAATTTTCTAAGTCTCCAGGCTTCATTTTCATTGGGTGTTTTTGAGAGGTTAGGGGCCATCAGATCAGAGTTCCATGCTGACTACTCAGCTTCTTGTGCTACATACAGTAGAGAACCAGCTCACTATGTTGAGAATGCGTGAAGAACATGCATATAAGGAATATGTGGTCTGTACATCTGTAACCAAGATGAAATTTGTTTGATCTTAGAGAAACAAGGGTGACAATTTGCATATTCCCCATTTGGAAAGTATAGGTTAAGATAAAATGCCCCATAGACTCAATATCTCAGAAAAAAGTTTAATATTGTTTTTAACAGATAATTTAAAAATCCATTTGTCCTCCACAGTGTGGAGCCTACACCATGGTGAATCTATTGCCTTCCTTTTGATCTTAGAATAAGGAATTGTAGTGTTTAGGAGAATTGAACACCAGTGATTCCAATGATAAATAGATAATATCCATTCATAGTAACCGACAGGAGCATTTCCATCAAAGCTACATTCCCAATGCTTTAGCACATTTGCTCTGGAGACTGATAACTTCTGCTAGATGTAAGGTTCATATATAACATGAAGGTAATAATTCCTATCTCATGGGATTATTTGGAATATGTGATGAAATTATAATGGAAACAGTGTAGCATAGTGTTTGTGCCTCTTTCAATCATGCTTCCAAACCAAGGACAAGTTTTATTACTATGAAGTCAAGTACAACTACTTTGAGAGTCCAAAGTCATGATTCCTTGTAAACAATTTATTGATACCCAAAATATGTATTGAGTGCTTTCATGATCACCTCTTCAATATTAGCTCTTTAAAGGCTATCTCTGCCTGTACTGTAGGCACTTTAAACATGTCTGTTCATTTTCCTTGAATAATTGCCAACAACATCCTTCAGTGAAATTAATGTATTATTCTGGGACTGAGGCATGACAGACACAGATGCTTTTAATGATTAATTCAATCATTCAAAGTGCAGCACTTTTACCCTTGCTCCAGGACTCCTAAAGGGGATGATTAAGCACCACTGGGTGTCTAGATCAGTGTGTTTCCACATCGGAAGGCCTGACATTCTGGGATGGATAATGTTTTACCTTGCCAGGCTGTCTTCTCCATTGTAGCAGACTGAGCAGTGTCCTTGGCTTCTTAAAACAGACACCAGGAGTACAGCCCTACTCCATCAATTGGAATGATAAAGAAAACCTGGATACTGTCAGCTGTTTCCGAGACAATGCTGGGTAGGCATCATCATACCACTAGTTGAGAATCACTGGGAGTGACTTTGTCAAATTATCCTTTCTCTGCACTAATTGATATAATGGAGGTCTAGAATATGCTTTGAAATTAAATTATGGAATCTTCTTTATGAATCAGTTTAAAACCAGACCAATGATTTTCAGTTCTGTAAGGTTCAGAAAAATAGATCAAATCTCACTTTGAAACAGCTCTTATGTCTCTGGATTGAAGGTTCACATTCTCCCATTATGCTTAAGGTAGCCTCCTCTTTGCCCTCATGATATAAGTATGGTTATATTTTGCCTTTCTGTAACACATTGCATATGGGTCTTCTGGTTATGATTACTGAGAAATAGTCACAAATCTTTTATTCTATAAGTTATTTTATGTGTTATCAGTTTCCACGTTGGAAAAATTCTCTTATCAATCAGGCTTCACAAATTATTCTCTATAATTTTCAAGATGGATGAGTATATTAGGGTCAGAGGTTTGCTGTTGCTGTGGCCATTTTCATGCACCAGAGCCTTTTGCACATCAGTAGCAGGTGTTACACACAGTTCTTGGAACATATCCTAGCCGGGCTGCCATAGTCCGTTGTCAGCACCTACTGCAACAGACAATCAGCACATTGTGCAGAACAATCACAGAGTTCTTAGAAGAGAATAGCCCAGGGCCCAAGAGCTACTGTTTATGTGTGGCATATGATCAAGAATGATATGGCAATCACTTCATGGATGTTCTTAGCAAAAATCTGTGCCAACAGTACTCAAGGGCCTCACCCTTGCTCCCAGCATTTTACTGTCATTGGAAACAATGCTGTATATATTTGAGAAGTGTGGGACACATTCTGAGATAACATGCATGAGGTATTTACACAAGCCCACAGTGGTCATTCCACCTGCTAGGATATCTCTTAGTATTTCCATTTCAGGCATGCATCACTGCACCAGGGAGAAAGAGTTGAGGTGGTACATGTTTTTCTTGGTGTGTATTGGGCCTATTGATCATTGTGGGGATGGGATGGAGGGTCGGGGGAGAAGATGAGGGATAAGAAGCAAGATGCTTCCTGATTCCACAAAGTAGTGCCTTGCTTCTTTCAAAGTGTGTGTATGGGTGTGCATGTGTTCATGCATCAGATAAGTGCAGGTGGCAAACAGTGACTACTATACTTGGCTTTATTTCATGGATTCTGGGAATGCAACTCATAGCCTTGTGCTTGCAAAGCAAGGAATTTATTAACTGAGCAATTGTTCTAGCTCTTCATTCCCAACTCATTTAAATCAAGTCTGAATAAAGGTTCTTCCTCAATGTGTTGTATTTCAGTTGTACATGAGGTCAAACTAAAACAAATCACACTTGTGGGCTATTACCACATACCGTTCAACTATTATGTGATAATACAAAGTGATAAGAAGGGGGACAGGAATTTATTTCATCTGGTAGCGTTCTTTCTAACATGCACAAAGCCCTGGGTTCATTCACCGGAACTATACAGATATGAACAGTACAAAAAGTGCTCACAACTTCATAATGGTGGAATACTGGTTAAAGGAAGGGTCAGTGGTCAGTAAATTCATACCTTTTCCTGGCCTCAGGCTTTGAAGTAGATTTGTGAAACAGGTTTGGAAATAACTCACAAAGATGGTCTCCTATGGCTGTTAAGTGTTTTTTTAGCACTAAGTTTACATGACAATGGAAGGAAATTCACTTTCAATATAGTGACTTGTATTGGTACAATGTTTTTATTGACTATTATTTTACGCTATGGCTTTTATATTGTGTTCTCTTTGACTGATATTTAATGAGCACTCTTTAAAGAACTTTTTTTTTGCTGTTTTGTAGTTAGAGTGCTAGGCTCTAACGACTGAAATTTGTAAAACTGCACAATATAGCCATTCCAACACAATCCCATCAGTCATACACCAATAAATAACAGTGATTTCAAGGGTGATTAATCATAATCATTATAAAGCACTTTGGCCAAGCCAACATCTGTTTCCATGGAGACAGCAGCTGGCCATCACAGTTTTGTAATTTATATACTTTAGATATTGTTCTCAGATGACTATGAAGGCCATTGTACACAGTATAACCTTTTAGCTTTAGGCCCCAGTAGGCTCTCAAGAGAGTTACACATAGCCTATGGTTCTTTGGAAAAGGTTTCCTTATTGTTGTTAAAAAAACGGTTGAGATCTGAGGAAATAAAGTAAGATTTTAAGGGTCTTTCTCATCATTGTTTTCTTAAAGGGGCAAAGGGAAGAAGCTAGTCATGATGTTGACTCTCAGTGAATTCAAGACTCTCGAGGCTGGCTATAGTGAGTTCTAGTCTTCTCCTGCTCAGTGGGGTGACTGCAGTTCACAATTACCTTATATATCCTGATCATTCTGATAAAAGGAGTTTGATGGCTCCACGCAGGAAGTAATGACAAGAAGAGGGATACAGTAATCATTGGCTTGCCAGTGTACACTCCTGTGTGTGTGTGTGTGTGTGTGTGTGTGTGTGTGTGTGTGTGTTTGTGCTGTGTTAACACTTGCATTGGAAAGATGTAAACAGATGTTTCACCACCCCATATAAAGAACCAATGACAAACCAAAACACAATTCTATTCATATCCTACTTGTTGAATCAATGATTGAATTGAGCTTTCTTTTAGAGACTGGGGAGGAATTACAAGATCTTGGGTAACTCAAAGGCAACCACTGAAAAGTCTTACTCGCTTCTGCATGGAAGAGCCACCTCTCTTCAGTTAACTTTCTACACACTATGTATGCTATACTAATTCCTGAAATGATGAGTCCATATGCACCAAAGCCAAAAATCACATACACCTGGATGGGAGGTACAAGAGGAGATTCTCAAATGGGTGCTCAATGATACTGTTCACCAGTTCCTTCTGTGAGGGAAGATCAGTAATTAATAGTCTTGAAATTGAGCATCTCTTATAAATATTCAGTAATAGTTGAGCTAACAAAGATACTGATGGCTACACTGAGAGAATAGCATCCTATGACAGCTATATGTATGCTTTGAAATATTACTATACAATAAGTAATGTATAACTATAACTATTGCATGTTAATAAAATTGTTACAAGGTGATAGGGACATAGCTCACTTGACAGAATGCTTGACTAGCATGCATGATGCCCCTCATATGACCCTCAGAACCACATACAGTAAACATACATGATAGTGCATACCTTTAATCCCACTACTCAGAGGAGGAGGCAGAAAGATGGAAAGTTCAAAGTCAGCCTTGATTATATATCAATTTTGAAGCCACTGTGGGATACATTATCCCTGTCTAAGGTTAAAAAAAGTTTGACATAGAACTATTAACTGTGTATGTGTATCAAATTATCATACCATATCTTGTACATATGTAAATAGAAATGATATTTGTGCTAGAATTTTCAAAAAAGACTCTCAAGTCACTAGAGTTTCTGAGGGTCAGAGGTTTGCATGGTTCTCTCTGTTCTGATCAACCTGAGTAGAAAACATACTCACACCTAGCTCTCTTGACTCTTAGGTCAGAGTTCATCTTTTTTCTCTCATTCCTTTAGACAAATGTTGTTTTGGGGGGTCTTTATCGATCAATTGATTGGTTGATTTATTGTGTGTGCATGTGTGCATGCGTGCGTGTGTGCGTGTGTGCGTGTGTGCGTGTGTGTGTGTGTGTGTGTGTGTGTGTGTGTGTGTGTGTGTGTATTGAGCTATACCATGTACAGGCTCTTGTCTCAGTACTGGTAAATCCAGAGCAAGTCATTACAGGGTAGTTCAGGTCTACCTAGTTCAAAAAGACAGTACTGGTAGAAGCTCACAAGCAAAGTCACACAAGCTGCTGAAGAACTGTGAATTCATGCTGCGTGTTGAGCCAGTGAATTCTACTGCTCTCAAAATGGCTTCCATTGGGCTTTAGGTCTGGTTTTAGAGGGAATGCTAGAGTTGCTTAGATTGAGGTAAACTGAGTTGAGAGTTGAAGACACTTTAACTGTGTGAAATGTAGATGAAATCCCATGTCAGAGACCAGCCTGTGAAATGCTCCCTCTATGGCAAGAGGAGGCAAAGTGAGCATAGGAACACATATAGACAATGAAGAAGATAATGCCACAAAGCTGGTTGCTGAGAATCCATATAGACTATAGTGAAAAGTTCTAAATTAAGCTGTCTATGGTCTTTATAGTTAGGACTCTCCTACAGGAGTCCATCTTGTCTGGGCTGTAGAAGAATCACACCAGGGAGAAACTAGTTGGGGTTTTTCTTGCTTGTAAGATGAACACATACTTGATCCTTCAGCCCTTTAAATCTTCTTTAATTTATTTGATTTATTTCTGGGTAGATTAAGTTCTAGAATCCCTTATGTTTTGACCCACATTGTCAAATTTATTCTTAAGCTACTGTCTCAACTGCCAGGATTCTTATCTCTTTCTTACAAAATAAGGAGACTATATAGTGATGCAATTTCATGGGGCTGAAGGACCAGGCCTAGTGTAGATCTTTCTTATTACACATACAGGATTCAAGTATGCTGAAATTTGCACATTTCTATGCTGGGTGCAAAATTAAGATGTATTTAGAAACTTCAAAAATACATGTTCATTGGCCTTTGGGGGCCAAAAGTCTTTCCAAGGTTCTGTTGGGCCCCCTATGAAGTTTCCATGAAGGCATTGGCCTGAGCTGTGGTTTCATGTAGAGGCTCAAATGTGGCAAAGCTCACTTCATAGTTCACTTTGGATGCTGGGATACTTTGCCTTCTTAGGAAGCAATACTTAGGAATCTAGCAAGGAAGAAAAACACTACAGTACAGCCATCAGCAAGAGCCTTTTATCGTGTGACATTTTTTTTTTCATTCGTGCTACATTTTTATGCTTCCAATGAAAAGGTGTGCTGCATTACCTGGTAATAAATGTCAGGAGACAGGGATTATGGAGCCACTCTGGATATCACACTTCTGTAGCCTAACTTTGCCCAGAGCCTGGGGGATTTCATGTTCTTCCTGATTTGTGCTAGAGATAACACAGAACATGCTTGGGCTGCTGCTTGAGTGCAGTGTGAAAGGTCAATGGCATGTGAAAATCCTCACCTTAGGGTGTCCCCAGCTCTACATCTTCTGCCCTTCCTTCAGCTTAGGTTGTTCTTGCAGTTCTCACTTCTGCAGACATCCTGCATTTAAAATCTGGTTGAAAACTGAGCCTCTTCACAAAAATGCAATGCCTTGATTGGTGCCTTTGATCCATTTGCTTTTCTGCAATTATCATCTGGGCAAACTTTCCCTGCTTTGTCATGGAATGACTACCTGCCTTGGCATGGCCAGTCTGAAAAATCTCTACTCTCTCCATCTGTGGGAGTAGCAGTTCTACTTCAGGGTCTGTACCAAACACACTCTCATCATCCAGAGCTATAATTTGTCTTCTCGGAGGTCATATGTATGACTTCTACATCACCTCCACATAGAGATAAACACATGCATGCATGCATACATACATACATACATACATACACACACATTATGATTTGAGTCTGGCTTTGTCTCTTCACATAGCTCAATGCTCCTATGGCCTATCCAATTTGTTATGCATCTCAATATTTTGTTCCTATTGATTGTCAAGTACTATATCATTTTATAAACATAATAGTTTTAGCTGTTTATCAAACAATGGGAAGTTTGCCAGTTTTCACAATTGTAAGTCATAGTTCATGCAAATTTGTATGCAGCTTTTAGTGTTGAAGTATATTTATTTCTCTTTGATAAGTAGTGGGAGAAATAATTGTCACCAGTTGCTTTTAGTGAGTAAAGTGATATGCTACCATAGTTACTAGAAATACTGAAGAGACGATAAGGAAATGACATTTTGAGAGGTGCAGTGAGAGATGGCAAGAATGTTTTCTTGGATATCAGTTTATGATTCTTGGAAAAAGTAATCTTTAGTGTTCTTTACTTTTTTTACTGTGTGGACTTGCCTTTCTTTTTGTTTAGCAGAAATGGCTCAATAAATAGAATTAATTGCAAATAAATAAATGTGGCCTGGGATTTGCTAATCTAATATTTGATTACACAGAGCAAATCCCAGGCCACATTTATTTATTGGGATGCTCTCCAAGGTCTTATGGCATTATTGCTATTCTGTCTCTGGTACTGAACCCTCTAGTATGACTCACATCAATCTATGTCCTTTCAGTGAAGGTGGCTCTGAAAAGCTACTGTTAGTTGGTGTTGTATTTTCTGTTTCTATTATAGACTTGAATTTGTCTAGTAGAGCCACTGATGTAATACAATTGCACTCCTTCTCAGATGGCCATTGCTTCAGTAGTGTCAGGGTAGTCTTGAATATGCCACATGTTTCCTGCTCATATCTCTGTAAATACAGTCCCATCTCTTCTGATTTTTTTGGCCCTACTTAAGCACTACTTCTTCCTTGGGAGGATATTTGGCATTTGTGTGATGGTCTTAATATGTTTTAATATTAATTGGTTATAATTTTCATAAGTTATGGTGTCCCCTCTGTTGTTTTCATGGATGAACTAGTGTTTTTATCTCCTTATGCCATTTCCATGATGGAATCTATGTCTTTGTTTATGTGTGTGTGTGTGTGTGTGTTTCTTAGGGACCTAGCCTAGTTTCTGGAGGAATGAGTGAGCATATGGAATACCACCTTCTATGAATCATGGGAGAATAGAACATTCAGTAGGGATTTTTCTAGTTCATTCTCTTTCCATTATAAGAGTCCACAGTCAGGTGGGTAAACTGATAATAGCAAAGAAATAGATTAGCTGGCTAAAGTCAAGAAAGAGCAACCTGATCAGGGAAAGATAGCCTCTGTGTGTCTTTCCCTCCCATGGGATGTGCTAAAGAAATAAAAGGAGCAACTTGAGACAGGTGATAATTATATGAGTGTGTGTGTGTGTGTGTGTGTGTGTGTGTGTGTGTATGTGTGCATATGTGTGTGCATACATGTGAAAGGAGAGAGCAAAGGAGAGAGACCTAGGTCAGAAAAGGCCAAGCTCAAATCTCAATCTTAAGTTGTCAGTAGATATGTGTTAGTTTGGTTTCATTGATGTTGCAAAGTCCTAAGAAAACAATTTAAAGGAGGAAAAATTTGTATTGGCTTATGAGTTGAGTGCATGGTCACTTGGCTCTGTTGCTCTGCGCTTGTGCATGTTGAAGCAGAACTCTATGGTGTCTATGGTGGGAAGCATCTGGCTTAGCAAGGAGACTTGCCTTATGGAAGACAAGAGTCAGAAGGAGAGATTTAGGGTGGAATGGGCCTTGTACAGTATAATACACATCCAGGGCATACCCACAGTGACCTACTTTCTATAAGCAGGCTTCATCCCCTAAGATTTCCCTCATCTTTCAATATGCCATCAGATTACACATCTACCAATGGATTGTCCCATTGATGAGGTCAATGATGAGGTCAAGCTCTCATGAGTCTATCACCTTTACAGAAAGCCCCTTCTCTGAACACTAATGAACTTTGCTTTAATACGAGTCTCTGAGGGACAATTCAGAAAAAAATCAAGACAGCATGGAGGAGAACAAGAACAAGGGTGGCGGCAGGATATAGAACATGACTTTGGCATTGTTTTTTAGCCCATGGAAATGATTAAACAGAGAAGTGTTTACCCAGGTATCTTGGTAATTAATTTACAAGCAGGGTTGGACCTGGGACTAATGTGTGTTCAGTTAGTTTTGACTCTTTCCTGTAGGTTGATGGTTAAAGGGATATCGTAAGATATGATAGAAAAGATGGACAGGGGGTCATAGCAAGACTCCTCATGATAAATGAAGGCCTTCTAGTGCTTTTATTTTCTTGAAATATAGCTTTCTGCCTTTAACAGAATTTGTCTATTTTCTTCGTTTTTGTATGTATGCATGTGTGTGATGGTAGAAGGCCAACCTTGGATATTATCATTCAGGCATTGTCCACCTTGTTTTTTGAGACAGAGTTTCTCATTAGACAGAACTTACCAATCTGGCTATGGTGGCCAGGTAGCAGATACCAGAATTGGTTTGTCTCTCCCTTTTCAGTGCCAGGGTTACAAATGGATGTTACCATACTGAGTTTTTTATTCATTATTTTTAATGTAAATGTGGGTTTCATCTAAGGATAAAACTAAGGTTGTTATTCTTACAAATATAGCATTTCACAGACCAAACTACTCTCCCTAGCCTCTATTTTAGTCATTGACCAAGACTCTTTGGTAGACAGTTGGGTGCTGATGGCTCTTCATTTCACACTCCACACCTGAGGCAGATGGTGCTTCATATGATTATGTAACACATAAAGGCTTGTTAAATGCGGTGGCATCTCTTAGCCTGTGAGAAGTGATGAGTAACCCTAGAGCAAAGTCCCCACCAAGACAAGAATGGTGGCAGAATGCCATCATCTCTGTGGGCAAATTGGCCCTCAACAAGTCACAGAGGGGAAAGCTCCACTTTGGTTTCCTTACAAGTAATCTTGGCAATACACATGGAATATAGTTAGCTACAAATGCCAACTACTTGTTGAGCAAACAAAGAAAAAGACCAAAATTGTGGACAATGCGACCACTGTAAGGAGTATGCAATCAGTGACAAAATTCTCAGGAAAGCTCATCTTGTTCATGACTACATGCATGCCCCAAAGAAACATTGGATTTGTATTTTGCTTTACTATTTTCCTAAATCTCCAAAGAAAATGAGCAAGCAAGCAGGCCAGTGCAAAGCTTCTTTTTATACAGCACTGTTTGTGAAAGGAAAAAATTGATGTAATTTATATGGGGAAAAAAGAAAAATCCACAGAGAAACAGAAATACAGAGAAACAAGACCCAGGGACAAAGAGAAACAAACCTAGCCTTCTGACACAAATGATTAGATCCCAAGACAGGCTGTGAGTGAGAACAGTGCAATTTATTTAACATGGAAAAACAAGAGAGAAGTGATGGAATTTACTGTCTCTAGATATATTTGTATGTATATATGGGTCAAAATAGACTAGAATGTTTAATGGCACCAGTGATAGTTGCTTCCAAGAAGGAGAAAGAAGAAGGCAGAGAGGGGGGAGGGAGATGGAGAAAGAGAGGAAGAAGAATGAGGAGGAAGAGGAAAAGAGAGAAAAGAGAAGACAGGAGGAGAAGGAAATTTTAATTGTTCAATAAATCGGTAATAAAGTAAACTCTCTTTACTTAACAACTGAAAACATTTGAATATGCTCTCCCTTCTTGTGTGTAAGGTGATGAGGGGGAAACCAAATCTACTGTGATCTATGACCAGGAAAATGAACATAACATAGGACTATAAATAGGCAATAACATTTAGAAACAATCCTCTTTACATCCTAATAAATTTTGGATCTGTAAAATACTTTAAAGCAATACACAGGAAGTTAGCTAAGAGCTCACTGAATTTGATATATACGATGACTTAGCCAATTCTGTTTTTAATAGAATAATTTTTGGTGTCCTATTGAAAATTAGGAAGTAAATTATTATTCCTGAATTGTGGTCTGAATTACAGACTGGTTCTAATTCTGAAGGACACCTCCTTTGTGAAAGAGTTTTCTGAGGTTCAGGTATGCAGCCATGGGGGAAAGTCACTTGATAACTTAGAGGGGATACCATACATCTACAGTTTTGAAAGCAGTCAACATATTAAGAAGTAAGCATTTCCGTTCAATAATGTTCAGAAAACTGGACTCTTGCTTCTTTTATTGCCAGGGCGAAACAAAGAAAAAAGAAAGCTCCAAAGATGCTGCTGGAAACAGGCTTTGATTTCTGTACACTATGAAGTGATTGAGATAAACCAATGTGTGGTCATAGATGTCTGCTCTGTGGAAGATTGTGGGTGAGCATCAGTAGAGCCGTATCTCATCAGTAAATAGTTTCAAGGGTTATTAGTTTTGCTTTTGCTTGTGATTGTGGATACAGTACATATGATTCTTTACAACACAGTAAGGCATTAAACAAATGCTCCCCACATCAGTAACTAGCCCACTGTCTCATTTATCCTTAGAAGAGGTCTTTCTGTGCCCATTTGACTCTTTTCTCCCAAAGAAGACTTCTGATAGAATTCTAATTCCCTCACTAATTCTGAGTTTTGTAGGAACTTTCCAAACTATTTAGCACCTTTCAGCATATAACATCAGGCCTTATTATACAAGTTAAAATTCGTCTATAAAGCTATTTCCCATCATTTAACAGGATGTTGAGCCCTCGCGGCCTTTCTTTCTCCACCTTGACTGCAACACTTCTCACCTGGCATGTGTCTTGCTAATCATTGTAAGGATTATGGCAAATTGGTTTCTGTTAAAGCTTGAAGGATTCTGTACTTCTCGCATAACATTTAAAGAATGAACTCTTCACATAACATTTTAAAATAATTTTAGTTTTGAGACTATGATATAACTACATAATTTCTCCCCTCTATCCCTTCAAACACTCTTGTGTTTCTCTTCCTGCTCCTTTTCAAATTTGTGGCCCCCTTTTTACTAATTGCTGTGACACACACACACACACACACACACACACACACACACACACACACACACACACACACTCCTATGTAAATAAATACTCCCGCTCAATCTGGTACTTGTGTAAATTTTAGGGCAGACCATTTTGCACAGAATACCAATTGGTGTGCTCCCCTCAAGGGAAGACTAGTTCTCCTATCTCAGCATTCCTTTGGGGAATGGCATTCACTTTCCCCGTTTTGTTATAAATTCTTCAAATGTTAGACTTACAACTCATTCATAATGCGTCTCATATATTAGCTCATGCATGAAAGTTAATTAACTAATTAATATTTGATAAATTTTTGTTATTTGACCAAATTGTTATGGAGAAATTAGCACCAGTCACTTATTAACTGACCCAGATTCAATTCTCAGCTTTTCACTTGTTTTATAAAACCAAGAATGTTACTTTATAATTTAAGGAATATATTTCAGGTGAGAACTATCCTAGAAAAAGTGAGATTCAAAAGCATTCTAGTGTTCTGGACACTAGAAAATGTTAATGAGAATATGTTAATGGCTTGGGAAGACTATATTAATCGTTTGGTAAGACCAGAGCTGAACTGCTCCAAGAACCTTAATATATAATTCTGCCTTTTCTCTTGGAAGGAGAGGATTTTTTTTGCTGACTAGTTTTTCATTTTAGAGCGGAGGAAACCCTACAGGGCTCCTCCTGGCAACATTGAGCAGCTCTGTGGATACTAGCTTTACTCACCTTTCTTTTTTTCTTTCTTTCTTTCTTTCTTTCTTTCTTTCTTTCTTTCTTTCTTTCTTTCTTTCTTTCTCTCTCTCTCTCTCTCTTTCTTTCTTTCTTTCTTTCTTTTTTTCTCTCTCTCTATCCCTTCCTTCCTTTCTTCCTTTCTTCCTTCCTTTCTCTCTCTCTCTCTCTCTCTCTCTCTCTCTCTCTCTCTGTCTCTCTTTCTCTCTCTTTCTTCCTTCCTTCCTCACTATGTCTGTTTGTCTTCCTTCCTTGCTTCTTTAATGTTGCAGCCTTCTTTTTTGTGAAATTAAATAAGTATAAAATATTCTCATTTAAACATGTGGGTGACATAAAATATTACTACTAGGATGATTTTTTTCTTACTTTTATTGAAAATTGGTTTTCCTCACATAATATATCCTGATTACAATTACTCACCTCTCTTTCAGCTCCTTCTCACCTCCCTTCCCATACCACCTGGATCCATCTCTTTTCTCTCTCTCATTTGAAAATAAACAGGTTCCTAAAGGATAATAGTAAAGTGAAATGTAATAAAATAAATAAAACAAATACATTATAATTGAACCAGACAAACAAACAGAAGGACAATAGCCAAAGAGAAGGCAAAGAAACAGAGATCAACTTGTTTGCACACTCAGGAATTCTGTAAAAACACTAAATTGGAAGCCAAGACCACCTGAAATACTTCTAAGTTGGACTTTTACAATTTATATCAATTTACAATTATCTATCATCTCTCTATCTCCCTGATCTATCTATCTATCTATCTATCTATCTATCTATCTATCTATCTATCTATCTATCTATCTATCTATGCTTGTATTGCTTAGATGTTGCCAACTTGACATAAACTAGAATGTTACTCAGGAAGAAGAACCTCAGTTGATGAATTACCCCCATTATATCACCCCGTGGGCATATCTACATGGTGTTTCTTGATTAATGACTGATGTGGAGGGAAGCAGCCCACTGTGGTGGTACTATTCTTAGTAGGTGCTCCTAGGTTGTAAAGGGAAGTACACTAAGCAAGCCATGGGAGTAAACCTTTAAGAAGTGTTCCTTCATGGTTTCTCATGATCCCATCTTCAGTTCTTACCCTGACTTCCCGCCTTCCTTCAGTGATACACTATGACCTGGAAGTTGTGAGACAAAACCATTCATTTCCACTCCAAGTTGGTTTTAGTCACAACAACAGAAAGCAAATAGGTCTCTCTCTCTCTCTCTCCCTCTCTCTCTCTCTCTCTCTCTCTCTCTCTCTCTCTCTCTGCTGTATGTGTGTGTGTGTGTGTGTGTGTGTGTGTGTGTGTGTGTGTGAGTGAGTGAAGAAGCAATTGTGTGATATTCAGAGAACAACTTTGCAGGAGTCAATTCCTCTTTTATTGTGTGGGTTTGTGGTATCAAACTCAGGTTGTCACACTCAGCAGCAGGTGTCTTTATCTACTCCACTGAGCTTTCTTGACAACTCCATAAAGAAGACTATTATCAATTTATCCATCAATCCCTTGCCTTGTCCTATAATGCACTGTAGAGCAAAGCTGTAAGTTTTCATAGAGGGAAGTTAAGATTAGTGACAGGAGGAAGATGAGAACCACACATTTTCATATTGTGTGGGTCTTCATAGTTATTAGAAGTGAACAAGAAATGGGGCTCCATGTTTCCTGGCAACTAGCATGAAAAGAAAATTAGTCTGGGACATAGTTTTAATATCCAGGGAGAATAATGATACCAATTTTGGTGAGAAACAAACGCTTTACTTGTTAAAGTTTAAGCTAAACTTTTACATGGAAATTCTCCCATGGCAGCAGTGATGTTCTTAATAACACCACATATAGCTGTGAGACTTCAGCTTCATTCCTTAGGAGTGACAGGGGCATTACTTTATACAACCCCATCTCAAGGGCTGACATGATATGGGTGGGGCAACTCTATACTTTTCTGAGGGATCAACTTGATTCGAGACAAAACATACAATACTAAGAAAACCCAAAGCTAAATGAAAACAAACACACAAACAACTCCATAAAATAAGAACCAAAAAAATCAAACCTATTTATCAAAAGATGTTTCATAAGTAGTCCCTTATTCAAACAGACTTTGGAACAAAGGGCAAAGTCCTAGTTCATGCTTGGCTTTTTCATGAGTCCAACAGGATTATTCTTATTAGTTTAGGATCTGTTATTGACACTTGATTCATGTTACATAGAACTACGCTTTTCTTCATCACAACAACCAAACTCACCCAGTTCTCCTAGAATCTTGTTCTAATCTCTGACATAATACTCATTTGTTTACAGGTGTCCATGAGCTAAAGCAGCAGTTGAAAATGAGACCCAAGTTCATTACTCTTTAGACGAGAACATTTGATTATCATTAAGGCTGCATCTGTTTCCTATTCCCAGCGAGATCTGAGCATTCCTCCTTGAGCCCTGTTTGTTACTTAGCCTCTCTGGGTCTGTGGATTGTAGCATGATTTTCATTTACTTGACAGCTAATATCCATTTACAAGTGAGTACTATCATGTTTGTCTTTTTGGGTCTGGGCAATCTCACTCAGGATGATATTTTTTCTAGTTCCACCCATTTGCCTGTAAATATCATCATGTCATTTTTTAACAGCTGAGTAATACTCCACATTGTAAATTTACCACATTTTCTTTATCCATTTCTCTTATTGAGGAGCATCTGGGTTGCTTCCATTTTTTTGGCTATTATGAATAAAGCTGCTATGAACATAGTTGAACAAGTATCCTTGTGGTAAGATGGAACATTCTTTGGATATTTGCCCAGAATAAAGTAAAGTTGGGTCTTGAGGTAGGCTGATGCTCAATTTTCTGAGCCAAAGCAGCTGTACAAGTTTACACACCCACCACCACTGGAAGAGTGTTCCTCTTGCTCCATATCTTCACCAGTATGAGCTGTCACTTGGATTTTTGATCTTAGCCATTCTGACAGGTGTAAGATGGCGTCTCAAAGTTGTTTTGAGTTTTATTTCCCTGATGGCCAGGGTTGCTGAACATTTCTTTAAGTGTTTCTCAGCCATTTGAAATTCCTCTGTTGAGAATTTTCTGTTTATATATATACTTCATTTAGAAATTGGATTATTTGGTTTATCCATGTCTAGTTTCTTGAGTATGGGGTTGGTGAAGATATTTTCCAATTCTGTAAGCTGCCATTTTTTCATTTGACAGTGTCCTTTGCCTTACAGAAAGTTTTCAGTTTCATGGGGTTCCATTTATTAATTGTCAATCTTAGTGCCTATGCTATTGTGTTCTATTCAGGACATTAATCTCCTGTGCCAATGAGTTCAAGGCTATTTCCCACTTTCTCTTCTATCAGGTTTAGTGTATCCAGTTTATGTTGAGGTCTCTAATCTACTTGTACTTGAGTTTTGTTCCAGGTGATAGATGTTGATCTATTTGCAGACCTTCAGTTGTACCAGTGCCATTTGTTGAAGATGCTTTATTTTTTTATTGCATATTTCTGGTTTCTTTATAAAAAAAAAAACAAAAAAACCAAGTGTCCATAGGTGTGTAGATTTATGTGTGGGTCTGGGATTCAGTTTCATTGATCAACGTGTCTGTTTTTATGCTGGTGCCATGTAGGTTTTATTGTTGTAGCTCTGTAGCACAGCTTGAAATCAGGCATGGTGATGCTTCTGGAAGTTCTTTTATTGTAGAGGATTGTTTAACTTACTTTTTTGTTCTTCCATATGAAGTTTAGTATTGTTCTTTCAAGGTATGTAAAGAATTGTAATTTTGATGGGGATTGAGTTGAATCTGTAGATTGCTTTTGGCAAGATGGCTTTTGGGGGGGGGAGCTTTGCCAATCCTGCTGATTCATGAGCATGGCAGATATTTTCATTGTTTGATGTCATCTTCAATTTTTTTCTACAAAGCCTCAAAGTTATTTCACACATGGGTTGGGGACAGGTGGGGGTGGAAACAGGAGTGGTGAGGAAGGGATGGAGGGAAAGAGTACTGGGAGAGATGAGTGGAATTGGAATGAGGAAGCATTGTGGAAACCTACTGCAATGGAAACTCTCTGGGATCTACAAGAGTTTTGCTAACAAAGATTCCTAGTAATGGGGGATACAGAGCCAGAACTCTGTAACCACATAGGGCTTCCAATGGTGGGTCTGGGCCATTAACCCAGCCACAAAACCTTTGACCTACAATTTGTCCTGCCTGAAAGATTTTCTGGGCAAACAGTGGTGCAGATTTTGTGGGTGTGGCCAACCAATGTCTGATCCAATTTGATGCCCATGCCATGAGAGGGAGCCCACATCTGATATTTCTTGGAGAACCAGGAATCAGAGGGAGATAGCCCAGAGACCTAGGATACAACCAAAAATGACCAGCAGGAAAAACAACAACAAAAACCAAAACCAAAAAAATCTCAGTGAAATGATTCCTAATGATATTCTATTATACTCATAGACCAGAGCCGTGCCCAATTGTCATAAGGGAAGTTTCATAAGCAACTAATAGGAGCAGATGCAGAGACCACAGCCAAACATTAGGCAGAACTCAGGGAGCCTCACAGAAGAGGAGGAGGATGGATTGTAGGACCCAGAGAGGTCGAGGTTACTGTAAGAACACAGCCCAAAGAATCAGCTAAGCGGGGCTCATAGGGGCTCCCAGCGACTGATGTGATAATCATAGAGCCTGTATGGGTCTCAGCTAGGTTCTCTGAATTTGTTATGGTTGTGTAGCTTGATTTTCTTTTTATGTTTTTTTTTTAAATTTAACTTCCTTATTGATTCTTTGAGAGTTTCATATCCTGCACCCCACTTTTGCTCACCTTCTTGTCCCCTCATATCTTCCCCTCACCCCTGCAGCACCCTTTACCAAAGAAAACAAAACACAGAAAGCAAGCAAACAAAAACAAGAACGAACCAAACCAAACAGACTGAATTTACAACCACAGAGCCTATAAGGGTCTGATCTAGGTCCTCTGAGTATAGGTTGTGGTTACGTAGCTTGGTGTTCTTGTGAGACTCCTAACAGTGGGAGTGCAGTTGTTCCTAACACTTTTGCCTGCTCTTGGAACCCATTTTTCTTACTGGATTGCTTCATCCAGCCTTGATATTAGGGTTTGTGCCTAGTTTTATTATAACTTGTCATGTCATGTTAAGGTGACATCCCTGGAAATCATATTCTTTTCTGAAGAGAAATGGAGGAGTGGATCTGGGGGAGAGGGAAGTGACTAAAAGGAGTGAAGAGAGGGAAAACTGTATTCAGCTATCCTCCATGTATAGTATGAATGTACTATAATATCAGAAGGAATGGCACTGTTAGGTGTGGCTTTGTTGGAGTGGAAATGGCATTGTTGGAGGAAGTGTTTTATTGTGGGGGAAGGTTTTGAGGTTTCCTATGGTCAGGATACTCCTAGTGTCTCAGTGGACTTCCTATGGCCTGCAACACGTAACTCAGCTCTTCCACTTGCACCACATCTGTCCACATGCTGCCATGCTCCCCACTATGATGATAATGGACTGAACTTCTGAAGCAGTAAGTGAGCCACCACAAGTAAATGTTTTCCTTATAAGAGTTGCCATGGTCGTGATGTTTCTTCACAGCAATAAAAAACCTTAAGACAGTCTCTTTAATTTCTATATCCTTTCCAATTTTCAATAAAAAGAAAAACAGAGTAGAGTTTTAAATTTAGGAAGTGAGGTAAGAAAACTATTCCCTGACATACAGTTCTTCTTTAAGAAACAACATAACAACTTCCATTTCATAAATCAGCTGGGAATTGGATTCAGCTGAAGTATCAAGTACTAGAAATAATTGTAGGCCTACTTAAAACAGTTAATTCTCTTTCATATGAAAGGTGCTGAGCATGGAGGGGTAAACTAACCTAAGGTAGATGAACAGAATTAAGGCCAGGTCAAGGGCTTGGTTTTTTATTTTTTTATTTATTTTTTTTTCTTGGCTCACTGAATTAATTCTAACAGCCAAGAATCACCTCTGTTGGTGACAGGTCTCTGGTATCCTGTCATTATCCCTAGAACCTGCATCATTTTTTAAAGCAGGGGGCAGGGAGTAGATAAAAAGATGGTTACTCTTTTATTTTTGATCACACTGACCTGGGGTGTGACTCAGCAGTAAGCCAGTTGGGTAGCAAGTGTGAGTGTGAAAAGAAGATTGTATGAGCCACAGGGTTACAAAGGACAATGAAAAAAATCAAAATCTCTCCTGGTTGATAGGCTCCATTGAAAAATTAGGGGTTCATGTCTGGGGAAGAAGGAAGGGAGAAGAGGCTAGCTAGTCCAAGGATATCCTGTGAAGGATGTAGGATGCTGTATTTATTTAGGATTGATATTTCCTCTTGATTACAGCTTCAGGAGATTTTTTTCCCATCCAATTCCAGTGTTTCTCCCCCTTAGCCTACTCTATGTGTGTTGTGTCTACTCTTGACCTTATTTAGATAAAAATAAATCTCATTATTCAGTTTTTATAGAAATCTTAAAAGAAAATTTGTATCTCATTTCTTTTATTTCTATAGTTCATCTCAGAGAGCTTTTAATATGATTTAAACATGCTGCCTTCCATTAGTTTCTGGATATTAACCTGCACCTTACCCTGTATTTGCTGGCTTAACCCCCTCATTCTTTCAAGTTTAACCCTCTTGTTCTTTGAAAACGAAAGATTTTTCCAGCCACATAGGAAGTTACCTCATTGCTTTTGTTTGTTTGTTGTTGTCCTTGGCTTTGTTTTGGACATGAATTTTTTTTTCAGCTATAACAATACCCCTTTTCTGGCTTTGTGTATTTTTTTTTCTTATTTTACATATTCCTCCTAGTTCACTATCTCTTCCTCCCTCCTTCCCTCCCTCCCTCCTACCCTCCCTCCCTCCTTCTCATACCCCCACACCACCCTCTCATCCCATTCCTGCCCCACTCCACAGGGAGGGTAATACCTTCCAGAAGGAGTCAACAAAATCTGTTAAGTCATTTGGAGGGACTAGGCCCTCCCTCCTGCCTCTAGGTTAAGGGAGTATCCCTCCATGGGGAATGTGCTCCCAAAGTCCTTTTGTGCTGCAGGGATACATTCTGGTCCCACTGTCAGAGGTCCCTTAGATTGTTGAGCATGATTTTTTTTTTTAACATAAGGTTAAAATTACTTTCTTAAAAAATTCTTGTGCCAAACTAAACTATGCCTTTACATAGGAGAAGAAAGGCAGAATCATCGTTATCTTCAGTTTTAAAATTTATCCCAAGATGCAGGATTCCTGATTTTTCTGAAGTAAAACACAAAAGAAGGTCATATCCTGCGAGTCCCAGTGTTGATTAGAATACATTTTGGGGGTCTCTCTGCTTATTTCACTGCATTGCTAAAAATAGATTATCTTTTTTGGAATTCCTTTCTCTTTCTTCCTCAGCTGGAAAAATGGCTTGCTCACTGAACATAACAATTCTTTACAGATGCATAGAACTCTAGAATTTTCCATTACCTGTCAAAGGCATTTAACTCTATCCATTTGCTATCCTTTTAACGTTATTATTGGAAGATGCATGATTTTTGAACAATGGGAGAGGAAACAGAATCCTTCAACTTTAGCCATAGTTTCACACTTGCTTCTTTCATCGAGCACACCATATTTAATTTGAACTAAGATGCATCAGTATTTTATTTAGCTCTGAGTGCTTCCAATGAAAATCTGAAGCTATGTTGATTGTAACATATATCCTGACTTCATTGCTGTTGACATACCAAATATATACCCTTTAGAATCCAGAAAATATAATGTATTTCCACACCAATGCATATTTTAGATGCAGTCATAGGTTATGAAGCTCTTTTTATTTTTCATTTAAACTGTAAAACATAAACAGTGCTCATATTTCCATACTAACATTATAATTGCCACAGCAATTTAACAGCAGCAACAATTTCCATCAATTTGATGGTCTGTGATTTATAAAATTACTTTGCTATTTTGCATGTAAGGATTTTCTAGGTGTTTGAAAGTGAATATCTTATGCATGTAATTTTTCATACTATTGGATAATTTGTTTATTTTAATTCCAAGGAGAAGCATGTTTTTCTGGATCAAAATTCATGACAATTTGCTGTTTTTCTAGGGTGTACTGATTTCCAATGACACCAGCAGTAAATGAGTGTGTACCGATTTTACAGTAATTTTTCCAAACACTAAGAGCTATTAGAATAACCACGGCTTTTATTATTATTTTAAAATAATTTTTTAAAAAATTGTCCTAATTTATATGAATTTGTAAGAATGAACACATTTTTCTGGTGCTCATTAAAAAAGAATCTCTTCATTTAAATTTACCAATCATTTTCCAATCAATCTTACTTTTAGGATCCATGATCTACTTCCATTTGCCACTGGGACAATGTAAAAATAGTTATGCTGTTAATGGGATAGGGAAAAAAAAAAAAAAAAGGTAAATCTCGTGTAGAAGTGAGAGAGCAGACCCTCAGGGTGTGAATGTAGGCGAACTGGCCACACCCCTGACTCATTGCTACAAGAGATGATTTAGCTTGGGGCAATGCTGTAGAGCTCCCCCTGGTGGTGAGGATGGGAGAGAACTGGCCGCTTGACCAATCCTGCAGCTACCCAGGCCCAGAACCAGGGTTATGAATTGACCTGCCCCAACATCCACCACATCTGTGATTTGCTCTAGCACGTGAAGGAACTTAACCCGCAGACACAAAGCTGCAGGATCTCCACAACACAGGGCATCAACAGGATAACCAAGAAGAATCCCAGTGAAAACCAGAGGCCTCAGAACCAGACCAATGACTGCAACAAACACTTCCAAGTAAAGATATATGAACAAAGGGGTTTACTGAGTGACTCACTGGGTCACACTGAAGCTGATGAGATTTTTAATGTTTTCCCTTAAATTTTATTTTAGTTTTGGGGTGGGGATAAGGGTAGAGGTAGATGAGAAGGAATGGAGAAATGAATGGGATCAAGATACAGGATGTAAAAGACACAGAATAAATAAAAAGAAGGAAAAAAGGAGAACAAATACTTTTTATAATTGTATAGTAGTAGAATGTGGTGGTGAGGGAAGACGGACATTGTCACCCTTTACTTAATGGAAAATTTGAAAATTCCTGAATCTTTATTCCTACCATCTTTATATTGAGCCCAGTGTTTATTTTTCCTTTTACTTTGGGGTGTCACATCAATGGATGTGGGAGCTATCATAGAAGGATGTTTCTGATGCTAGACCTACTTGTTTAGTACAATCAGATTAATTGAAATATAATTGATATTTAGAAGTTGGTTTAATTTAATGTGTCTGGTTTGGTGAGTTTAGGCATATTCTAATGTCCATCAAAGCACAACCATAAACAAATTAAGATAGATAAGTGCCTCTGTATTAGTTATTTTTTCACATTGCTATGACAAAATACTTGTAAAAAAGCAATTGATGGAAAAAAGTATTTGTTTTGGCTCCCAGTTGGGGCAGTAATCAGGAGGTGGCTAGCTGGTCATATTGCATTCACAACCTGGAAACAGTGGTGATCATCTCACTTTCTTTTTATTGCCTCTGGGACCTCAGGCCATGGAATGACTTTGTACACATTAAGAGTGGTTTCGTCCACCTCAATCAATCTCTCATAGACATGTCCAAAGGCCTGAGCTCTGTTATCTTTAATGGTCAACTCCATACAACCTAGAGCCCAAGAAGAAAACCTGAGTTGAATTGCTTATATTAGTTTGGCCATTAGACATATCTATGAGGAATTGTCTTGACTGTTAATTGATGTAGGAGGACCCATCCCATTGTGGGTGGCACCATTCCTTTTGCAAGTGGTCTTTAACTGTATAATAGAGCTAGCTCAGTCTACCTGCAAGCTTGCACATTGTATCCTCTATGGTTCCTGCCACATTGGTTTTTTTTTTTTTTTTTTTTTGGTCTGAGGAGCGAGTTCTTCTGTTGGAGGTGGTTCAGTGTCAAATGTGTTTGTTTAAGCAAGCAGTGTGGGTGCCTTTGCTTCTCTCTGCTCTTGACTGTGGCTGTGATGTGATTAACTGCTTGAGTTCCTGACTGCACTTCTCCTCATTGTCAGACCATAACCTGGAACTGTAAGCTTAACCAGCCCTTTGCTTCCTTCAGTTGCTTTGGGTCTAAGTAATTTATCACAACAATATGACTGAAACTAGTACAGTATCTTCTGGATGATGACAAACCCAGTCAAAGGCTACAATGAAGACCAACCATCAAAATACCCCAAAGCATCTTGCTTTGGATCTTTTTGATATGTTCACTTCACAAGAAAGCCATACTCTACCACGTAGCAATGGAAGGTACAAAGAGTTTAGCAAATCATAGGGTATTACAAAAGGCAATATTCTGTGGAACAGACACCAGAATGGATTCATCCTATAATACTGAAAATTTGTCCTAACTGAAAATGACATTTTCCTTTGCCACTGGGAATCACCATTATATACGCTGCTTTTATGAGTTTGTGCGTGTATGTTGGGTATGTTTCTCAGAGATCAACCTCAGGTGATGTCCACCTTGTTTGAGACAGTGGCTTACCAAGGCTCACTGGTCTAGAGGTCACCAAGTCACCTTGGCTGGCCACCCAGTGAGCCAAGAAGCTGCCTGTCTCTGCTTCTCTAACACTAGGAGGATGGGCATATGCCACACACCAGTTTATATGTATATATATATATATATTTACATATATATATATATATATATATATACATTCTTTCTTTCTTTCTTTCTTTCTTTCTTTCTTTCTTTCTTTCTTTCTTTTGTTTTGTTTCCTTAAACATGGGTTCTGGGGTTCAAACTCAGGTCCTTTAAGTATGTTGCTGAATAAGTTCTCATCCCTGTCCCATACACCCCATTGTTGGTATCCATATGTATGATTTATTCATTTGGATACTTATATTCATTTGGATACTTAGTGAGCATTTGGACTATTTCCATATCTCAGTTACAGTGAATAAAGTTGCTAAGAACTTAAGAGCACAGATGTAGTCCAGAGATCCTGACTTACAGAGTCCAAGAAGTGGGATTAGTATTTCATATGATAACTCCCTTTTTAATTTTTGAAGATCTTCTACATGTCATTTTACCTTCCAGCTATACCATCTTTCATCACCATAGACAGTGTAGGTTCTTTATATCTACAGTGTTATATTTTCTAAGACTTGTCATATTTTTGTTTTTATTTTGCCACAGTTCAAATTCTTAATTAGCTGTATAACACTAGAGAAATGATTTGAAATTCTATTTAAATTAAGTAGGACATTAATCCTCACCTAGCAGAGTATTAAAAATATAACATAAGTAAAAGTGTGAAAAATGCTTCACATGTGCCCACCTGTATAGTTACCCACACATTACTCTCTGTGCTGCTATAGATACAAGAGCAGGGTTAGACAGGGTTTTACACCTATGGGAATTCCATTTGTATGATAGTCATTGTGTATTAACATGCTTATTGCATATGATATAGACTATGTAATGATGTCTTATTTTAAGTCAGTAATGTATTATTTTAGTAGTAACATTTCCCCATCAAAGTAAAAAGTATTGAGGAAAACCATTTGTTTAAATTTTCAGAGCACAACAAAGTCACTGGTTAGATGAAGGTTTTACGAGTTAGTAGGCTAAAACTTGCTATTGTTTTTCTCATCACAAAGTAATCTACATTTGCAATAGGAAGAGTATACCATTTCCTCTTTCTCTCTGCCCCACTGGTGCTAAAGATGTGCATATTCCCAGAACCTGTGCTTTTGTCCCCTTACATGCCAACACAAATTGAAGTTCTAAGTAACTGACCTTATAAAGAGGAATTCCTGTGTAATCCATGTAATTGACCCTTACAAGTGAACAAAAATGCTATAAAAAGAGACTCCTGTTGTTTTATAAGTTACAGTTTATGGTGCTACTTGTAGATTTGACATTGAACTTAGGGAAATAAAAAAGTCCCAATGATTATGTACTACCTGCCAGGTACTAAAAGGATTTTTTCTTTTTTATTTAATATTTTTTCTTATTTTAGATATTGATCCCAGATCCTTCTCCCTCAAATACTCCCATGCCTCCCACAGACCCCCCCATCCCAACCCCCATTCACTCCCCAGGGAGTGTGAGACCTTCCATGAGGAATCATGAAAGTCTCTCAAGTCATTTGGGGTAGGGCCTAGTCCTTCCTCCATGTCTCAAGGCTAAAAGAGTATCCCTCCATGGGGAATGGGATCTGGAAGTTTGTTCCTGCACTAGGGATACATCCTGGTTCCATTGTCAGAGGTACCATAGACTGTCCAGGTCTTCTAACTGGCCCCCATGTTCAGGGGGTCTGAGTTGTCGGTACAATGCTGATTTCCTAGCTATCAGTTTGGAGGTCCATGATCTTACCTTTGTTCAGGTCAGCTGTCTCTGTGGGTTTCTGTAGTCTGGTCTTGACCCCAGTTTCTTACCACTCCTCCCTCTCTACATCTGAATTCCAGTTTGGCTCAGTGTTTAGCTGTGGTGTCTACTTCTGTTTTTATCAGCTACTAGATGAGGGCTCTATGATGGTATATAAGTTAGTTATCGATCTCATTATCAGGGAAGGGCATTTAAGGTAGTCTTTCCATTGTTGCTCAGATTGTTAACTGGGGTCATCCTTGTAGGTCTCTGGACATTTCTTCTAGAGTCAGTTTTCTCTTCAAACCTATAATGACTCCCTTTATTATAGTATCTTTTTTGTCTCTCTCTTCCTGATTCCATATGTCCTCCTCTCCTCCCATTCTTTTCTCCCAATTTGCTCTCCACTCACTGCCGGGGGGTGATGGTGGTGTTCTTATGCCATAAAGCTTGGGTTGGCATCTATCTATCCATTCCCTGGTTCTTGGACCTTCAGCATCCATATGAATTATACTAATTTATTCTAATCAACAGCTTATAAAATGATAGGTTATTAGGACCTCATGGTACTCAAAATAACATGGGCCAATTTCTATTTTAACAATCTGAATATCACATTGAGTATGCTTTGCTAGAAAACCTTAATACATTTTGATTGGTCCATTTCTTTCACCACTATAATTGTTCTGTTCCTGGATCTCATCCAAGAGAGCACATAACATATAACCATCATGTACTCATTCTTCTCCTTCTGTCTCTGTGTGTTCTTCCATTTTGCATTATTTCACAACAATGACACTTCTGAGAAGTACAAGTTATGTGTAGAGTGTCCCTCGGTTGGGGTTTATCTCACATTTATCAAGATTTCTTTGATTTGTATTGTGGGGTTAAAGGACAATCTAGTAAGAAATCTTAAGTCACCAAGAGGACCCTAGTTTTTCCCATTTCTCTCACTAATTTTTGGTTGATAGATGAGTCATTTGTTCTGCCACACCTTCCTTGTTGAAATATGTTGCTGAGTTAAGAACAAAAAACAACAGCCAAATGATGACAATATGAAACCTTAAAAGTTGTGAGTCAAATAAAATCTTATCTCTTTATAAATTATATATTTCAGGTGTTTGTTACAGTAACAGAAAACTGAGTAATCCACAACACCAACTATAGCTCTATAATCAAACACTAGAAGACAAAGAAAAAGCAATGTTTCAGGGTGGATTTGTTGTTTAAGGTGACATTATGTTTCAGAGAGTATCTGATGCAAAGAAAATAGATATGTGTTCACAAAACTCTGTTTAACTGTTTAGTTTTTCCTCCTTGATTCACATAGAAATAAAAATTTGCCAGCCTATTATTAGAAGGGAGCATACATTTCAGACACGCCTTATTCAAAATGCCTATGTGCAACTTCCCTGTTATTTTCCTCTGCTTCCTCTAGTTATGTGCTGTGTGGAGGCCTCTGAACTGTTATACCCACAGATGCGTGAAGTACAGTCACCTGCTGCTCCTTGTTGAACTATGAAATGAATGAGAAACTAATGTTTCTTGTGTTAAGCCATGATATTGGATTTTTTTGCTCATTACAACTACCAAATTCTCCTGACTAAAACAGAGAGCAATTGCTCATGTAGGACCCAGCACAGTCCTGGGTGCAAATATATGGAACCTGAATGGCCTTGTAGATAGAGAGAAAAATTATTAAATACTGGGTGGTTACAGAGAGAAATCAGAAGGGAAAATATAGTGAAACTCTCACCTGGCTTTCTACTAAGTTGTCCTAGTTTATGTGAATCTCACAATTTGGGAGAGGAGGACACATTTCCAGTGGGAAAGACAGATGTAATGGGCTTGAAAATATCAGAGGCCAAGCAAAAGTTCTGATGTTTCTGCCTTATAATTTTGAGCCAATATAAGGGCAATTATTTCGAGTATCCTGCAGCATGGTGTACATTATCAGCACAGAAACCCATCTACCTCAGGCCCAGCTTTATCAGTGGAACACTAGATGGGAAATGGAACAGAACCAAATGGTGAGAGCCAATAAATAGGAGTACTTGACCAAGTGTCAAGACTTGTCTAAGTAATTTCCTACCTGGTAATTGTAAAAAAATGAATCCTAATAGATCTGTCATGTATCAAGAACTAGTGCATTCCCACTGCAATATAAACCCATTTAAAAATATCATTTTGCTGTTTAAACACTAGGAATCCAATTTGGGGGATCAGTGTCAGCACTTTAGATCTCCCTGAGTGTATTGTTTTTCTTCCTTTTACTATATACTGGTATGTATTCATGGGAAATGTATTTGAGTGACATTTCATGTGCAGATGTACCTCACTTTGGGCCCCACTTCTCTGTCTCCAAGTCCTCTCTGGGTTATAGAAAGTACACAAGCTTCCCACTGTGGCCAAAAGATCCCATGGTCAATTTGCTTGGCAAAGAGACTGTAATTCAACAAAACAATAAAAATAACAAATAATAATTTATAATTCTAGCTGCAATCTGACATCTAGTACTGCCACCTCTTGCAGACATTGAGAGATGACTCTTCTATAGGATGGAAGAAGTGTTGACACATTCTCTGGATGAGTCACATATGGAAGTTAGTGGCTTCCTGCTGCCTCTGTTCTAGGTGATTAGGTAAGAAAGGCTCAGGTGGGTAAAATAGGTGGGCATAGTAATCTGTGTCCATAGTCGCAGATTCTCTGGAGGCTGAGATGGCAGAATCACTTGATCCCAAGAGTTTGAGCCCAGCCTGGACAGAATATCACAGCAAACAGCATCCCATAAAATGAAAAAAATATAAATAAACTGTCTTATTCAGTAACAAGGATGACGTTTTAAAATAATATAGCATGGAGAAATACAGTTGCATAAGACTGCACAAAATGTCAAAAAGAATGACAGACTTTGATGATCCCCCATGGGAGGCCCCACCCTCCCTGAGGAGTGGGTGGGGGTGGGATGGAGAAATGGTGGGAAGAATGGGAGGGGGGAGGGGGAGGTAATTGGGATTGGTATGTAAAATAATATTTTAAATTTAAATAAAAAATGACTCAATATTGAAGGAGTCATCTGAATTCAAGAATGTCCTTGCAATTATTTATTTATTTGTTTGAGGTTTTGTGTGGCAAGGTCTCATGTATCCAAGGCTAACTTTGAACTGTAGGTCCCCCTCCAATCTCCTCTCATGTGCTACCATTTCAGGCACACACTACCTTCCAGGCTCTCCCAGTTGTTTTAAGTAGGAGAAGGCAAGATTCAACATATAGTTCATTTGTAACTATTATGTTACATGACATAAGTAAGGAAGAAGCCTATGAGAGATAATCTGATCACCAATTCATTAATGTAGTAGCTGCTGTGCACTCATTCACATGTGACCAACCCTATGTGAACTCCCAATGAGCACAACACATGACGTTGGCAACTGGCTCACTTCAAGAAGCTGTGAAGGGAATCTAATGAATTAACCCCACTTGTGCCCCCTACCTCCTAATATTTAGGGCTGAGTTTTTACACCTGGAGGGATATTAAAGCAACCTAGACATGTGTGACATTCACCTCAGATTTTCCCTGAGGAAATCAATCTTTTATGTTCTCTACAACAGTGACAGAGGTGGCTCAACAAAAACACCTCTTGAAATATATATTTTGAAAATTCTAATTATGCCCCTTATTTGTGGAGCCTAGTGTTTTCTCTTTTGTTCTTCTTTTTGCTTTGAGTTATTATTATTATTATTATTATTATTATTATTATTATTAATATTATTATTGTCTGGTGCAAGGATAACTCCTACTTCAGGATAAGTTCTCCACATTCTCATCCATATAGAAAGCCATTAGTGCATCAGTGTAAGGACTTTAATGTGGGTTTAGTGTCACCCAGGCATTAACCATTTGGTTGTCTATGAAGGGTGGTGATACACTTTATCTTTCAAATTGGGACACTTTTCAGTGTAGCATTATTAATTACTTCTTGACAGCACCCATAAACTTGAGCTGTCTAGGACAAACCAGAGCACATAGCACAGTTGGGAATTGAAAATGCAGCTGTGTGTGACTCCAGTCTTAAAAAATCTTCTGCCAGATGTTCATTTCTTTCAAGGTATTTATAGGATGGGCTCATTTACCTTATATCAGCCACACACAGTGCAGTACAGTGGTCGAGCACAAGGGCTCAGCCTTTCTCTGTTCTTCCATCCCCTGCTCCTTGGCCTTGAATGATGGTTCATTTTCCAGCTACAGAACCAAATCTCAGAGATTTAATTCCAAAGTATGTGTTTGGAAAGCTACTTAAGCTTTTGTTTTTCAGCTCCCTCATCTATAAATGATAATAGTTTTAAATGGCTCATAAGGCATTAGGATAACAGAGTTAACAGCTATAAACAAATTATCAGAGAGCCCCGCACATCACAGGCAGTGAGTTATAGATCAGTCAGGCTAGCAACCACCCTTTTTTCTCTTTGAGCAAGTCATTAAGACTTCTAGAGTCCAGTCTTGCCTAGTTGTCAATTCTTGGCCATCTAACCCAACTTGTTAAACAGTTTTCTGTCTAAGTAGTCTGTATTTTATGGGACTGGTTACTTTGGGCTCCTGAAAATGCCTAGGCATTTGGTCTCCCCATTATTCTTCATACACGGATTTCTTTAAGTGCTTTCATAGGTTGCCTCCAGCCAAATACATTGAGTCCCCTTTCACAATTCAAAGTCACTTCCATGAAATAGAGTGCTAAGGAGCATGCCAAATGGAGGTACAGCTTCATTCTCACTGATGTATTGCTCTGTCTCCACCTCTTTTGGGGGTAATTTCATGTCAGGCATTGGTTTTGACAATGTTACAGCCTGAAGGTTACAAAGTAATGTAATCCAGAATCATCAGTAGTATCATTAGTATCTTCTGCTAGAATATCCACCTCTCTCTCTCTCTCTCTTTCTCTCTCTCTCTGTCTGTCTCTCTGACGTTTTAATAAATTTTGTACAAAAATGTGTCATGGAGCCACCTTTTTGTCAAGGAAATGATTGAGGAGAAAGGTGACTTCCATGTCTAATAGGAAATGTGACCTTTAATCTTCCTGTGTATTGTTTCCTTTAAATAGATCTATCATCCCATTTAAACATAAGGAATGTCTGACCTAATCTTTTATCTGAGTGAAGTTGAAACTGCTTATACAAATCCTGATTAGAAAAAAAGGAAACATTCTATATCATGTTCATAAGCATTTGGTCTATTCATATTGCTTAAGTGGGATAATTAGGCTTAATTTTAACACTTGGTATTTACATTCACATATATAGAAAGGAAAAAAGAGAAAAAGTATTCTGCAGCCATAAACATTATTTTGTCCCCATCTCATGTCTATTGTCATTATCATCATCATCATCATCATCATCATCATCATCATCATCATCATCATTGTCATCATCATATTAATTGCCATCAACATTTACAGTTACTGGGTATGTATTTTGTTCCTGGCATTTTATATGCCTAATCTTGCTTAATGTTCAAAAATAACTCAATGAGATAGATTTTATTAATAACACCATAGTATGAAGAAATAAAAGGATATTAAAGTCAAATAAATTGGAGAGTCAGTAACTTGGTGCATAAAACCAGGTCAAGCCACATTAACTACTATGTTAACTACTAGGTTCCACAGTGTGCTTTCACACAGGATTAACTGTTTCTGAAGAAAATAAGCAAAACATGAGTTTGATTATGGTGAGTCAACAGTAACATCTACACACACACACACACATACACACATACACACACACACGCGCACACGCACACACACACACACAGGTGTACATAAGCCTGTATGCCCAAACTCCCCACCAAAGGAAGACAGCAGTAAGCATACAAGCACAGCATACAACATGCTATGTTGAGTTCGTTCTAGACCAGAATGATTCTGCACACACAGTGAATGTTTAGGTTCTTCTTCAATGAATGATTACCATGTCAGAGAGACTTATCTAGGTGGATGTTCATTCATTGCTTTTGACTTAACATGTGTTAAGACTGGCTACATATGTGTTGTAACCACAATGGGGATTTCCTAAGAACAGTGTCATCTGGAGGCCACAATCCAAGATGAATCATTAAAATCATTATAATGGTTAACAATCAAAGCTTTTGTAGGTCTTAGGCATGTCCCATATGTTCAAGTACTTAATCTTCACAATAACATAATAGAATAGTGGCATTTAGATTCCAGGTTAAATCAAGTAGCCTAAGCGATAGCCCTTCTTAGTGAGAGAAAAGCCTTATCAACAATCTTAGTGTCTTTGGTGCCAAAGACAGGGTAGGGCTAGGTAGCACCAAGAACAGGAGTTTAAACTGGACCTACTTGTATTTGTTGAATATTACACTACCATTATATTTCCATTACACTAAGCCCAATACATAAAGCACCATATCTCACCCTTATTTAATTCCTTCAAGCTTTCATTGCTATTCTAGTCCCTCAGATATAAAGCCAAGGTTCATGAATGATTGTTATCACTCAGTGATGATTAGCACATTAGCCTTTGCATGCGGGACTATTGATCACAAAGTTTGTGTATTAATCTTCATGGCATAGAGCAAGCCCTTATTTAAGTAAAAGTTTCTCCTGTCAATGGAATGACATTTTTTTTATTTTTTATCTTGGAAACTATTCTTAATTCACTAATATCTGTGGCCTAGTGCCCCCTTAAATGTGTTTAAATGCATTAAGCAAAAATTTTTCTTTTACCCTTGCTTTGTTGGTCTCATCTAGTATAATGATTCTTGATTATTAATATTCTAGTGTTTTTAGATCATTGCCTCTTCATACATTAATAAAACTAATTAGCTTTTTTGTGAAAGCTTATTTTTCCAATTTCTCTTTCCATAATTAAGTCCAATGGATTGAATATATTCTCTAAATATAATTTATGTAAAAATTCTTATCACCAAAATGATGGTAATAGGAGTTTTTGGGACACTATTAGTGTCCTGATGAAGGAGCACTAGAGGGTTTACTAATTCTTCCACTTTGTAAGAATGCAACACAAGACTAGAGTAACTGCACTCCAGAAGAGGTTCTCATTAGAACCTGACTATGCTTGCATCTATGTCAGGGACATCAAGCCTAACAATAATAAATGTGCTGCTGTTGATGATGAGGAGGATGAGAATGAGGATGAAAATAAAGAGAAGGAGAAGGATGCTCATAAACCATCTAGCCAATGGTAGTTAGCAACAGAAATCTGAAAAGACTAAGGCATTGACCTTTCTTTTTGTCAGAGCACATCTCCCAGGAGTATTTCAAAGACAATTTTGGAGTAGGAATTTTTTCTTTAAATTATAGTTCTGGGAGTGTCTATGATAATGATAATTCATCTGGATATGAAATGCTAATACCAAAATTCTTTCATTCAGAACTTTGAAGACGTTATCCATTGTCACTGAGAAAAGACCTGATATAAATATGGCATTATCTTAAGTCTTTTATTTTACCTAGAAACGTCAAATTTTCTTAGTGTCTATGCTCATAAATTTCATTATTATCTATCCAGTTATTCATTTTCTTATCTGTCCACTGAGTTCCTCTAGCTTTCTTTGATCCTTAAAACTTCTGATTAATATTTTGTTTGCTTCTCTTTCACTTTCTGAGAATTCTAATTTGAAGACTGATTTTTGACACTGCTGCTTCTCTTCATGGCTCAGCACTCTTCATTGAAGATGTCTTCCTAATGCATTGCCATCTTATGTCTTCAGAAAGTTTTTATTTCCAGTCCTTTTATTAATTTGTACAGAAGCTATGCATTCTGCTCTTCCTACTGTCATGGTCATTGTTACACATTTCTAATCTCAAACTTGCATTTTCACACCACAATTTTGCATTATTTTTTTCTTTTTACTACTGCAGAGTTAAAAAGATTCTCTTATGTCATAAAATCATTTTACATGCATACTCTGTTTCATTGGCTCTGCTTCCACTAAAAGTTTATAATTTCAGTTCTGATTTTCAGTTTATGTTCCTCAAAAATTTAATAATTTCTTCTGTGGAGCAGATCATTTATTCATTTGAAGCAATGACTTCAGCCCTAACTGAATTTCCTTAAGGATCAGAAGAAATAGAGGGAAAGGCCATCAGGGCTGTATATTTGAGTATTGTAATTTGAATTCACACTTCCTGCCCTTTACTCAATATTCCCTACTGCTCTATGTCTTTCTGATCTTATGGAGCCTGTTCTCTAGACACAGCATCCAGATAGCATCTCCCTTCTTTCCTGGTTGCCTGCTGCAGGAGCATGAAGCAGGAACAGAGAACACACTAGCTCTCCCTCCTGCTTTTGCCATCAAGTCTGGAGACTGGAAAACTACAAGTTCCTAGTCATATGAACAGTCTCAGACAGGTTGATCAAATGCTGGGGTTCCCCACATCTAGCCCCATTTTCAAGCCCTCCAAGGGCAATAGGAAGGAAAAAGTAGAAACCTTTCTTACAAATAGAACTGTGAAAGTCACCAGCCCATTCCTCCTTCTGTTTCCTGCTTCTGAGAAAGTTCTCAATCAATACCAATAGCACACCCTTCTCTCTAGGAAAGTTTCTATTTTATTGTACCTCTGAGACCATCAATGACTCTGTCTTGGTGTCAACTCAAGTGTGGCTAGCTTAGTCATGTCCACAGGACACTGAACCCACACATGGCTGAAAGATCTGCTATTGCTCTACTTTTTGAAAAGGAAACCTAGAGTTTTCATTTATGGAAAACACCACAAGTTTGGTAATAAGTGTTCAGTGCCCATGAGGCTGAACTCCAAGTTTGGTTACAACAATTTATTCAAAATTAAGTGACAGTTTCAAAGAGTTCATTTCTCTCCAAACAATCAAGTGCTGAATCTATCTTCAACTTTAACAAAGCATCAGTAAAATATTTGGGGGAAAATAAGAATGATACAGAATGACATCTCATAGTCGTTATGGTAACTAAAAGAAGCGGTTCCTAGACACACCTGCCTCAAACAACTAGAGCATCCTATATCTTATCCAGTGACTAGTCATGCCATACCCACCTTCTGAATTTTTTAGATTGTTTGAGAATTCTAAACTTCAGTAAATGAAATTACATGTTATGTTTTAACCTCAAATAGCCTGAGTGCTTGTGAAATTACGAATACACACACACACACACACACACACACACACAGACACATATACATATATATATATTATATATATTTATATTTATTTATTTATATATGATGATACATTTCTCCCTTGGAAATAGAGCTTCTTGCTTCAACAAAACTACCAAAGGCAGCAAGGCAAAGAAAAAGCTAGAAGTTGCTTCTTCTTGGGAGCTACAAGCAAGAAGAACATTTAGTTCTTTACACACACACACACACACACACACACACACACACGCCTCATCAGAAACTATGTTTTCCAACCTTGAAAGTATAAATTATGAATGATTGTTACTTGTGATAAGGAATACTTGGGATAAGAATGTGTTGCATATTTCTTGGTTTCAATGTAAATTTACTTGAGATAAGAATGTGTTGCATATGTTGCATACTTCTTGGTTTCAACATAAGTTTTCAATAGGATCAGCAAACAAACAAATCTTGTTCAATATGGCCCAATCCTTGGTAACTCTATCACTAGGCTTTCTTTCATGTTACAAAACCCGTACTTGTTTTTTAGTGTGGTTCATAGTATAAGAACAGTAAAGAATTTTCATTTATGCAGAGTTTAGGGTGCCATGTTCTAGATACATCTCTAAAGTAAACAAAGGCAGTGTTCCTGTGTCTTCTCCTGACTTTGTAGATGCTCCTTTTATGTTTCCTGCCCTTGACAAGCTATTGTCCTTCCACCTCAATATCATAAGATCCAGCAACTATGACTGTCTGGCTACTATCAACAATGAAGAAAATTACAATTCGTGGGTCCTGTTTCTTTTATTCAAACTGATTATCAGAAGAGACAGAAATGAACATCAATTGACAATCTGATACATTCTGTAACATTAGAGCCAAAACTTGGGACAGCTTACAGAAGAGAGGGATGGAGTGAAAATACTCCATAAACAATAGCTGACACTTAAAGTAGGGTATTTTTTTTTCTGGCACTGGAACTACTTTACAGATTGTTTTCAAATAACCCAATCCCAAAGAGTTATTATCATCATCTGCATATGTAAGGGAAGTGAGCAAAAAATAAATTATTTTTGACATGGTCAAAGAATTAGTTTCTAAGAAGTCAGGATTTGATTATGAACTTTGATTCTAGAAGTGATATTAAAACATTACATTATATTGTTCCCAGACCAGATCTCCATGTCATCATGAAAGCACCAGATGTACCACAACTCTTGTATCTTAGTCAGATTGGTCTGTTATAATGAGATGCAATGGATGGACTGGATTCAACAAATACTGATTTCTCTGTGTTTTGGAACCAGGACAGTGCAAGATCTAGGATCTGTCAAGATCTGGTGATGGGTTACTCTCTGATGCAGAGGTAGCTGCCTCCTGCCTCTTCATAGGGCATAAAAAATGGGACATGGGAGGGAGGGTGAGAGGGAGGGAGAGGGAACTGGGATCAATGTGTAAAATAAGAAAATAAATAAATAAAACAAGGAAAGCAAATGTTCTCATGACGATTCTAACAAAATCACTAATCCTATCTATAAGGGTTCTGGTCTCAGGTCATAATCACCTGCTAAAGATCCCATATCCACAAGCTTTGTCAAGAAAAAAAGTCTATATGACCAAATTAACAGAATTCTAACTAGTAGGAAGCACATATGAGCATGCAGCTAACATATGGGAAGTTACCATTCATGAGTATTGACTTACCCATATAGAGAGTTACAGAAACAATGAAAATATTTTAAAATACTATGTGAGGGTTGCAATGCTAAGTAGGTGATTGGAAATTAGTAGACTTGAAGGTCATGGAAGATGAATCATTTCTTCATAATCAACTTCGTTGTCCCTGCTAACAAATTGATCTTAAGGAAGAGGAAAGGAAGGGAACCATAGGATGCAGGTCTTGATTGAAGCCTATTAAGAAAAGGCTATTTCCTCCTGGTAAAGGTTGGATATTTTATAGACTTTTTAAAGATTTATTTTTATTTTATGTGTGTAAGTGTTTGGTCTGTGCACCACCTGTGTGCCTGATGCCTACAGAGGCAGGAAGAGAGTGTTGAATTTCCCAGAAACAAAGTTACAGATGTTTGTGAGCTGCCATGTGGTTGATAAGAATTGAACCTGGATCTCCCAAAAGAGTAGTTAAGTGCTCTTAATCACTGAGCCATATCTCCAGTTCTTCTAATTTATTTTATTTTTTGCTTATTCTCTAGTTATTTTTATTTTGTTATGTATCATGAATTTTTGGCCTTAATAATAATATCTGTGTAGTACTATTATCATTTGGTAGTGACATGACATTCTAAACTTCCCAAAGGATCCTAAGATTACCACCTACCAGAGAGGCTGATGGGGGATGTCCTGCCTGAATGCTGTGAATATGTTTCTCTTATTGGTTTAAAAAATAATGACTTGCCAGTAGCTAGACAGGAAGTTTAGGTGGGGCTACCAGACAAGCAGAGTGCTGGGAAGAGAAAGGCAGAGAGAGAGAGAGAGAGAGAGAGAGAGAGAGAGAGAGAGAGAGAGGAAAGGAGGGAGGGAGAGAGAGAGGAAAGGAGGGAGGGAGGGAGGGAGAGAGAGAGAGAGAGAGAGAGAGAGAGAGAGAGAGAGAGAGAGAGAGAGAGAGAGAGAGCGAGCTGCCAGGGAGACTCCATGTAGCTACAGGGAAGAAAGGATGCACAGCATGCTCTGGTAAACCAAAAAGCACATGGACATACACAGATTAATAGAAATTGGTTAATAATTAGGATATCTAGCCAATAAGAAGTCTGAGCGTTTCGCCAAGCAGTTTATAATTACTATAAGCTTCTGTGTATTTATTTGGATCCAAACGGCTGTGGGACTTGGTGGAACAGAAACTCCATCAACAGTATTCCTTCTCTTAAAAGTTCATCCAAATGGGTCTGTCAACTAACTGAGCAGAAAACTGTCCCTCTGGAAAGCTGCCTGTTTAGAAACTTTAGGAATTAACATAAAACCCACCTCCATATATAAATGAACACAAGGATTTCTCTGTTATTGTCCATTCTGTCTCCACAAGAGGTCTTTCCTCAGCCAGTGACCACTTATACTCCTCCAGTGTATGGTCCCCACAGTACATATTTTGTCACTGTCCACCCTCACACTGTGATTTCCCCTATGGTGGTCCGTTTGGCTGCATGTTTCATATAAATTCAAGAGCACAGGACTGCAGAGTTTCAGCAAGACCAAACAAAGATCCTTGTGACATATTTTAGTGTTCTGTTCAATTATTATGTGATTTTCTTCATCTTCTTTGTGATAAGTGGTCGACTTCACTCCTTCAGGATGAGACCATCAGATTTAGTAACTTCTGTCTACAAGTTCCCTTAGTGTATGCAGGATACAGGATATTCTACTTTCTTATTTTCAGAAATGTATTTCTTCAGCTATATCTAACCTAAATTTCAGCTTATTGTTGTTATTGTTTTTTTGTGCAAAATGGATAAACATGCTGGCGTAATGTGTTCTGGGTGTCCCTATGCCAGTTGACAAGATAATATGTTTTCTTTGTTGGATTGATGATGCAATACTGGACCTCATATTTTGGGTTTATCTGTCTTTTAAAAAGTGTGTGTGTGTGTGTGTGTGTGTGTGTGTGTGTGTGTGTGTGAGAGAGAGAGAGAGAGAGAGAGAGAGAGAGATTATTATTATTATTAATTCTCTAGTTGGTACAGATATAGTCTAGGTATATATTTGTGTGCACATAGATTCCAGAAGAGGGTATAATCTCATTTGGGGATGAAGTTATGGACATTTGTAGGATGCTCAGGTCATTATATGGATGCTGGAGTCCTCATGATTGAATAACAAGAATTCTTAACTGCTGAGCCATCTCTTCAGCACCAGGTCTATCTGAGGCATAATTTTGCAATAATGTATTAAGTATTGTCCTAAAGAATACTTGATTTGGGGTGGTTTGTTTGTTTTGTTTGCTTGTTTGCTTTTGTGTTCCTTCTGGTCTCTCTAGATCCTTTTAGGAAGGAAATGTATGCTGTATCTGAGAAAGGCAATTATACCCTTACAAAAATAAGATGATAAGACTGGTTCCCTAGCAAAGCAAATTTAGAATTGATTCTTATTCCCAATAAGTGTGTGAATCTTCTTCCCTATCAGCCCTTGTACCCACTACCCAAAGCTTCCCAACAATCAGGTCAGTGGTGCTCCTCCTGATTCATAAGAAGCTTGTGGACCTTCATCCCTGCCAGCCAAGAACCATAGTCCCCCCTCAAAAAATAAGCTTCCCAACTGGTTGAATATACCAACTCCAATACCCAATCTTCAGAGTAAATGAAATCCTCACTAATCATTCATGTTTTTCTCCATTTCTCTTCTTTCTAGATAACTTTTTTTGTTTCCTGCTGATTTACTTCCCAGATGTGTACAAATTTAATTCTCCCCTTCCCCCCAAAAGCAATGAAGTTAACCTGGCCTTATTAAAACAAAATTATTGTGCAACATGAAGTTAGTACAAGTCAGAAAGAATGACTGGTATCTGTCAACTGTTGACCAGGGACCTAGTTGAAATCCAGGTTTTGGTCTTTTTAGAACCTATTATAGTCATTCAAAAGTGTAATCTAACCAATCCTTCCTCCTCAAAAGGCAAAAGTCCTTCTCTGGGATTGATTTCTTATTTAATCAACTTCTGATTTCAGAAGGAAGTTACCAAAGTTGTCACTGAGACAGCTATTACATAGAGCAAAATAGCAGAAAGAATAGAGGTGCTGAAAGGATCTAAACTACCAGAGAACACACACACAAAGGACATACTGAATTCCTTGGAGCCTTATGGAGTGGCTGGAGATTTCCCTGCCACTTCTCTGCCATAGGAAATAGACTAGCAAATCAATGCTTTATATCCAGCCAGAAAAGTCATTGGAGGAAAAATTGCCCAAATATTGGGCATCCCCTAAGTCTCATGGCCCTCAGTGTGGCCAGGAAGAGCACAAGAGGGCGTATTACCATAAGAATGAAATGATACCAGAGTAGATTCTCAAGTGCCATCCTTGGGTAGAAAAAGCCTTTGGCTCTAACTTCCATCCACCTCAACCATCACTGTTGGTGGGACAGAGCCCTGAGAAAGTCTTAAAATTGCAAATATGGTTAAGGAGCCTACATGTGACTAACCTAGGTCCCCTGTTCTTTATTGGGTACAGATGAGGGTGTAATGCCCTTTGTCAGCCTGATGTGTTCAGTAAGTTTTCAGGTCTAGTTTTTCTGATATGGTTTAAGATGTCCATATGCTCATATTATCCTTATTGTCACTTGTCTCATTGCTGTGGAAAAATACCAAATAAATTTAAAGAAGTAAATTTACTTTGGGTTACAGAACCAGGATATATACCATCATGATAAAATCAGGGCAGCATGACCTAGAGGCACTGATCACAGCACATCCATGATCAGAAAGGAAAGAATACTTCCTGTAAGCTGCCTTTTTGTACAGTCCAGGACTCTGGTTCATGTGATATTGTCAGCTACAATTTGGGTTTATTTTCTAACCACAATGAATATAATCTCGAAACTCCCTCACAGAGATGCCAAGAGATGTGTTTTTCATGGCAATTCTATATCCCATCAAGATGTCAGCTGTCCTTCTTATCTTTAACTGCCTAAGATCATCTGAGAATGGAATCACAATTAAGGCATATTGCCATGTATATGGGAAATTATCTTGATTATTAATTGATAAAGGAGAGCCAATCCCTATGTGAGCAGCATCATTCTCTGGACAGGCAGTTCTGGGCCATATAAGAAAATTAGCCAATATTACTAATAGACACATCTAATAACAAACTCTTTGATCATTTGGCATTACAATCTCTGTACTCCTGAAGAGGGGAAAACACAATGTTCCCTGAACCTTAGGAGCAGGAGTGTTTTGTAGTACAGAAGTAAGAGCAGAAGCAGTACTTTTGTAGGAGCAGAACTATCCATTGTGACTGAGCTCCATCACTGCATTTTAATTGATTATGGGTTTCTGTAGTTGTCTCTGTTGCAAAGATAATGTGAAAGATATATGAGAGAGTTTGGAGGGAGGTAAAGGAAGGGAGAAATGTTACTTTATTATATTCACAAAAACAATGTTAAAAAACAGAAAACTAGCTAATAATCCCTTTGTCATTAGACACAGCGTGAGTTTTCATCCACTCTATGTGTCTCATCTGTATTTATTCAACAGAAAACACAAAGACCAGGAACTGAAAGGGGTCCAGAGCAAGTTTCCAGCAACACAACAACTTCAAAAAATACTAAGGCAGGGACACTCAGACATAGCTATTCCATTCCAAACAAGCAATGCCCCCATCACTGTATCCTTAACCTCCTTACCAGTTTCCACCTTTGAGTTGGAATTAAATGTCTATTTGCTGACTAGGCTAAGTAAAATGCAGCCTTGCACTGGTCACAGGCTTAAGTCTAAGTTTCTCTCCCTATAAAACAAAAGGCAGTTTGTACATCAATTGTTTTTAGCCCTGGTGAGATAAGAGCACCCTCTGGAGAGCTTGGGAACAATGGTTAGTCCTGTTGTTCTGTCCTAGAGACTCCAGTCTGACATTGGCTACAGCATTGCTACTCATTCCATTGTAATTGGAATGGGGATATAATCAGACCAAAAAAAAAAAAAAGGTTCCCATAGAACAATAGCCTAATTAGTTAGTTATATCAAACTTCTCCCATACCTCTAGACACACATACACATGTTACTGTCAGTTCAACAGTTCTTCCTTGCTGGAAACCTCTGATCTAATTTTCCAAACTTCTCACCACGACCCCATAACCCAGTCTCTTGAGAGGAAGATTGAGCCATATGCTTAAACCGTGCCTCCCTTATTGTGTTCCTTTACTTGATAGTAGCACTGCTAGCCATGATGGCATTGTTGAAGAAAAGAAATTTCAATAGGGGAGCTTTAAATGAAGAAAAGTTGAATTTCCTTCTCACTTGATTATATACTCAGATTGGGACTATGTGTTCAGGTTTGCATGCTCCAAGTGCTTCTTACAGCTCATTTGCATAACCCTGTCTCTAGTACTATGTGGGTAGTGGATTAAAGACATGGACCTCCCTCCTGCAATTCTCATCATCCCTTCTGGAAAAGAGCTGTCTTGGCATGTAGTAAATCTAAAGCAGTACTGGAATTGTCTCCCTCTGTAGATTTGGGGTGCTAATTCAAAGATGATGCAGCCACTTTTTCTCAGAAGTGATATGTTTGTAGGATAAACTACCCTGTCCCAAGCTAAGCAACACACTGGAGGTATATAGGTATCCACTTTGACAAAATACCTACACACTTAAAAAAAATAAAAGAAGATAAAACACTTTTAAAGGATAAAATTGTGTATTATCTAGGCCTTTCTAGTGATATTTGACTCAGGTGGAATCCTTAGTCTCATTTATGGAAGAGTCCTTAGGGAGTATCTTAAAATATTTCCAAGAATAAACAAATCTCATATGATACTCACATTTATCACACCTCTGCACTTGGTGAAGAAATAAAAAAGCACCTTGATTTAAAAAAGATATTTTAAAGTCTTAAATATGCAAATGCATAAATATTAACATGTTATTCCATGTATTGCATGTCAAGGATTCTTCTGGCTACTGCACTGTCTCTGGCTTTGAAGAGCTTAGGGCAGAAATAGGAAGGCTGTTGGCTGTAGCTGTGGTCCAGTGGAGATGGGATGGTATCTTGGACTTCAGTTGTTCCTTTATGGAGATTTTGAAAAGCCCTGGAACTCAGATTAAGTTTGGGGAATATTACTAGGACTTCTTCCAGACTAAATATGGATCTTTAGAGTAAAGCAGAAATTAAGGATAACTTCTAGATCTTAGTCCTCTTAGACTTGAGCGCCCTGGTTATAGTTTTGCAATCTTAAGGAGAGAAAGAAGAAGAGAAAGAGAAAGAAGGAAGAGGAAGCAGAAGAGGAAGAGGAGGAGGAGGAGGAGGAGGAGGAGGAGGAGAAGAAGAAACCAAATATTATTCCTGTACAACAAAAACTACATAGGAAAAGACAGAAGGATCCCTGATTCAGTCTCACCAAATCAGCAAGGTCCAGATTTAGTGAAAGGCCATTTCAAAACATAGGACAGAGCAATTGAGAAAGCCACCTGGTATCAACTTCTGGATTCTAGATACATGTACACACACTTGCACATGTAGCCCATCCATGTGTTTGTGCATGCACACATGCACACATGCACACACACATAAGTAAGTAAATAAGTAAGTAAATTAATAAATAAATAAATCATGGACACAGTGCACTAAAAAAATTTAATTCCCAGGGACCTACTATCACACAAAGGATGTTAGAGACATAGCAAAGTAAGTTTTTTCTCTTTCTTTTATTATACAGTATCTCGTAACTTCTTTGCCTTTTCTGTCTCTTCTTTTTTACTGTGCATAAAATAGAACCAGACTTTATACATGATGGAGTCCTAGGAATTAGAAGACTCATCTTAAATTGAGCATTATTGCTTCCATTGAGTTCAATTTAAGATGGGTGAAGAATTGTAGAGCAGTATATACAGTGACTGTGGCCATCCCTAGTTAGAAGCCTGTTGAAATCCCACGTGATATTTTGACTCTCCTTTTCCTGTACTGGGAAGAGGTATGGCAATAAGATGAATGTGTGGAACTTCATCCATACCTGATGGTCATCAACTGCTGTGAATGATTGATTGTTCAGTTAAAAGTCAAATCAGTCTTGACTACCACTTTAATCAAAAAAGTTTCTCTAAATGCGTTTAATATCATCAAAATATACTACATTTGAGGAATAAGGATAAAGATTTGAGGAAAATTAAGTTATGTAACTACTATATATAAATGTGTGATACAATGTAAACATACATGCATACATGCATCAAGTAGTGATATGAAATGTACTTCTTACTGTGAATCACAGTCAACAAAAAAATGGAATCCAGAAAATGATCTCTTCCTCCTTTTCCTGTTGGTCTGTGTCCCCATCTGTCTATTGAACATCCCACCAATTCCAAAATTCAAGCTTCTTAAGACATCTACCACCTTCACTTCTACACATCACCTCTCTCCAACATGACTATGTCTCAGATAATCCATCCAGACATTCATATGCCAACCTTCAGAGTTAGTCAGCTGTCAGCACATTTTTATGATCCTTCTTACCCACATTGGTTCCTATGTTTGTTCATTTAAATGTCACCACTTCAATTTCCTCCAGTAAAGCTATGATCCTGCACGAGCATACAGTGCTCTTGATAAAATACTGGCTCTTCACTGAAGAGTCTTCACTAATGGGTAATGGGCAATGGGCAATGGGTAATGGGTAATGGGTAATGGGTAATGGGTAATTGGTAATGGGTAATATGGGTAATGGGTAATGAAAAGCAGGATAAGAGCTTGACCTTTCTGGCACCATTTTGTACCTGTCTACTACTCCTGCAGTCATCTTGGATTCCAGGAACAACAGTTCAAATGGATAAACATCTTGAGACAAGAATCCAAATTCTCTTTCAGGAGACAATGTCCATATGTCAGACAAAGTCTTGGCTGACAAACCCTGAGATAATGATCACCCAGATCACAGTTCACTGAAGATTGGTTAGCTTTACATGCCACTTCTATCCCTCCATAGGTAATACTAGAGCTCATGTTAGCATCCCTAAACACAGTTGGTGACATTAGTCCACTAGTATTCCCAGTAGAGCTATATTGAGGAAATTCTTGTCTTATTTTACGTCATTATTCTGTATGTCTGGAAAGTAAGTGACTGAACTTAATTGGTTGGGACTCCCAAATTTGGGCTTTGGGTTGAAAACTGTATTAGTACACAGGTGCCATCTTGTAGTGATATTTACTTTTTAATCTAACAAATAAAATTTCCCTGAAGGTGAGAATGCAGAGCTAAGCCACATCTAATTAATAAAACATCTAATTAAGAGCTAAACCTCTAGTTAGCCACCACTCTAAGCCAGTAGGTAGCCATAGAGTACAGACAGTGGTGGCTACACCTTTAATCCCAGCAATTGGGAGACAGAGGCAGATGGGTCCTTGTCAGTTGAAGGTCATCTTGGGCTACAAGAAAGCAAATCAGTTTGAAAGAGAAACAGAGAGCTGACACCTTTAATCTCAGTACTTGGGATGACACACCTTTAATCCCAGCACTAGACAGGAATATAATGCAGGAACTCAGTGCAGTCTAAGAGAATGGTCTGAGGTTTTTGGTGGAGGGCATTTCAGTCTGCAGTCATGTTGAGGACAAGGTCACTCCAGCCTTGGTAGAGGTGAGAACTCTCTAGTGGTTGACTGCTTTGTTTTTCTGATCTTCAGGCAAGCTTTATTTGTTAGATTACAAACAATTTATCACTATACCAGGTGTCCCAAACTATAATCTTCTAACCTTACAGCTCATATACCACAGACAACTAAATATTCTATGCCACCATTATTTATATGAGATGTACTGATCACATACATTTATCAATTTTCTCAAACACATCAAATAATGACAAAACTCAGCTTTTATTTGGTGCAGACCTTGTACTATGCCTCAGTGGTCATTGCTGGCGAAAAAAAAGTCTGAGAATGAATAGCAAACAGAAAACACTACTATTAAACAATAAGTGTATAGAGTGAGAGTGAGGAAATCCTCTGTATAAATAATAACTATATTAATCATCATTTCTTCATGTGATTCAGAACTCCAAATTTTAAGATAGCTATAAAAGGTCAGTTGATATTACATTCCTAGCCACCTAGGTGAATGCCAGTAAATCAGTGCAAAAATAAATAGCAGGACAGAATTAAAAATAAATGAACATATTCATTTGTATAAACAAATAAAATGACTTTGGTCCACATCATTAGCACTATATAGATTTTCATTAAATTATTTAACTTAAATCATGGTTGGTTCTAATGAAGGATTCAAAACCAGGGGTTTTATGTAACCAGATAAATTAGGCTAAAATAGCTGGCTTAAGCTGCATCCTCTGAATTTCTCATATATATGTCCAAATTATGAGGATATGATTGACAGGATGGCCAAATATTACTTCTGCTCCCTCAGCAAAAGCACACATTAAACAATAATGGGAAAATAATCTCAATGTGCCAACTCTACATGAAAACTAAGCTGAAATCATACATGACAGCTTAGCCCCCAAATGCACATTCAATGTAATGGAAAAGAATGTCAACAGAAAATAATTACCCATTACTCTCACGCTGACTTTGGCGAAATTAACATGAAAATGGTTCAAGTACTTGTTAGAAGAAATTTCAACACTCAGGTTAATCTTATCTTTAATTATATAAAGGCAGCACTCACATTCTGAACATGTACTTTCAATTGAACATTCTTATAGGAAACATTTTCCATCATGGGGGAAATATCTGCTTTTCAGAACAATGGCACCAGGTGCTAACAAATGAAGTTCTGTTTTTAATGGGAATTTAATTCTACTCACAAAGGAATGTGCACAATGGGAACAAAGATAAAAGTACATCAGACATTTTAGTTGTAGCATATAAATGTACATAGAAATATTTGTATTAAAAAGAATTCTTATTTTAAAAGTATGTTCTAAAGGGATATTTAATGTTTACATAGCATTTTCCAGTTAGGGAAGCATTCTGAAGGTACTGCCAACTCTCTTAGTTATGGCTTCTATTGCTATGACAAAACACCAAGACGAAGAGCTACTTAGGGAGGAAGGAATGTATTTCAGCTTACAACAGTCAGGTCACACTCCATCATTGAGGGACACCAGGAAAGAAATTCAAGGCAGAAACCTGGAGGCAGGAACTGATGCAGAGACCGTAGGAGTGCTGCTGACTGGTTTGGGAACTGGCCTTTCTAAATCAGTCACTAAGAAAATGCCTGGCAGCTTGTATATAGGCCAATCTGATGGGGCATTTTCTCCCATTAGGTTTGCCTTTCCAAATGACTCTGGTCTCATCAAGCTGACATAAAAATTAGCCAGGACAACCCCATTCTCTCTGTATTTTTTGTTGGTGGTTGGTTGGGTTTTGCTTTTGACACCTAGACGTCTTTTATATTGAAGTGATACGATACTATGATGCCGGGAAAGATGATGTTATAGAAACACATTTGGGAAAAATGTTAAAATAATATGTCATAAATGAGTTTACTATTAAATAGATTAGGAATGGCATATTAGAGTGGAATGGAACTTTGTAATTTAATTTTTCTTTTACTAACTACCTATCTTACATAAATCCAATAACTGGGTAGACATGGGTAGTTGGAGAGGATGCTGTTGTTCAATAGTAACCCCTTTGTAGGAGGATTATTTTTTCCTGCCCGCTAGCTGTTAAATAATCACACAGAGACTTATTAATTATGAAACCAGTTGCAGAGAGGGAGAAGTGATGAGCAAAGGGGTCAAGACCAGGCTGGAGAAACCCATGGACCTCTGACAGTGGAACCAGGATGTATTATCCCTGGTGTACAAAAGTACTTTGGAAGCACATTCTCCACTGAGGGACACTCTATAAGCTTAGAGGCAGGTGGGAGGGCCTAGACCCTACTCCAAATGACTTGACATATTTTGATGATCCCTCCTGGAAGGCATCACCCTCCCGGTGGAGTTGGAAGGGATAGTAGGGGGGGTCGGGGGACATGGGAGGGAAGGAGAAGGAACTGGAATCGATATGTAAGATATATATATATATATATATATATATATATATATATATATATGGTTGTAGTCCTAACCCAAAATTCATGGTAATTAAAAGAAGTTGTGGGAGGCAGGAGTCCCAATTGAGACAGAAGCAAGCTTCCTGGGTTTTTTGTTTGTTTATTTGGTGTGTGTGTGTGTGTGTGTGTGTGTGTGTGTGTGTGTGTGTGTATGTTTTAAACATCCAGGTCATCAATGGGTTGGGTGATGCCTGCTCACACTGCTAGGATGGTCTTCTTCATTCAGTGTTCGGGTCCAGAACCAATGCTTTACCAGCTACATCAGCATCTCTTCACCAATCAAGTTGGCACACAAAATTAGCTATCACATTGAATAAAATCTGTAGATTTGTTAATAGCATTAAACCAATGCTAATTTATCACTTTCTATAAGTGTGTTGTACCTGTTTAAAATGTTAAAATGAGAGGAATCTCAGGGAAGAGTATATGGAACTAATTTTGAAAATTTGTCTGTATAGCTAATTTTCTTTCAGTGTTAATAGTCCCAATCAAAACAAAAGCAGGAAGTGTAAATGTGTTTCTTAGCCCAAGAGAGGAATACAAAGGTATTAGAGATATTATACAACAACCCAATTTGCTAACTCATTTTGCAAAAATAGAAGAAGGCAAGCCTAGGGCAGCTAAAGATTTCATAGGCAATAAATAGGGGTACCTCCATCAAAATGAATGACTTGTAACTTTCAATCCATTCTTGTGTAGATGTTGTAGGCAAATACTATTATATATGTCTCACATACTAGGAGTATTTACACACACACACACACACACACACACACACACACACACACACACACACACTTTCCAGTTAGTTCTTGGGATCATCATTTCTTCCTGTTTTGCAGCAAGTGACTTTACCTGCTGTACCATCTTATTAGACTGGAGGGGGTGTATTTTAAGTAGCCAGGTGAGTGGATGGCAATAGCTTATTTAAAAATATCCCTTGGGGCCAGAACTGTGGTTATACCCTTAGATTTATGAAAAGGTGCAGATCCTAAGTGCAGAAGAGAGCTCAAGGCAAAATTCACCGGTTGCCTATAATTTTAGTTGTGCCATCTTGAAGGAAGGATTCAAATGGCTGTGATATTCTACTCTTTTAACTCTTGAGATGCACATAATAATATTGACCATTTTAAAAATATTTTCATCTTTGTGATAGAGTGATACATTGACTTATTATGTCTATTTAATACCACAACATTGGAATATTATTTTTCATCTTTCGAATTACAAAATGTCTTCTTTTACTTAACACTTCCCATATATAAAACAGTTTACACAAAGAAGCTAAAAAATCTGATAGATGATTAATACATCTCTCAACCATCACTGGAAAAGGTTCTTTCCTCAGTAGATGCCAGTTAACACAGAGAGCAACAACTGGACGACAGACTGCTGACCTCTATGTCATATACTTTCTTCCAAAGACTTAGAAGCATGTAGAAAGGACAGGAAGATTGTAAGAGCTGGAGATGGTACATGACTACAGTGAAACTGTTTTCTAGACACAACAGGGCAGTTTCACTTATGAACTCACAATGGTTGTGTCAGCAAGCACAAAACCTATGGAAGCTCAAACCAGACAAAATTCTAGCATGGAGAGGTGAGGTGGGCATGAAGTCCCACCCTTAGTGAAGGATCTATTGGCTACTGACAGTAGCAGGGAAACTTAGTTCTCTTTAAGAGTATTGTCCCTGATAGGCCAATCATGGGTGGCCACATGTTTACTCATGAGTTTAAAGACAATAATAATTAGATATGATGGTATTATTGTAGACAGCCAGGAAGGTTAGTGGGTGTGAGAAGAATTAGGAGGATAGATAAACATGATCAAATGCATTATGTAAGTTCTTAAAGAATTAATTCAAAATGGTAACCATTTTATTAAAGAATATTGTCAAAGGTAGACCTTTTCTAGTTGATTTCTTCATTCTGTGTATTATTGTAGCCATTTGTAGCTATTATATAGTGAAATAGCTATGACATTGGTAACATACACAACATCTGCTTTGATTGATGCCACCTTCATTTCAGCAAAGAGAAATGTAAGGAAACAGTAGAAGTGAAAGGAACAGTTCATCTTGTGTTCTGAATTTATCTGTTCCTTTCTTACTGAATCCCTTTTTAGGCTAAGGCTATGACTTCCTGGTTTCTTAGAGTATACAGGAGTACATTCTTATGCCCACCAGCTCATGAGTCCTTGGTCTTGTGATCTTACTGAAGAGAAAGCAGTGCCTTTTCATTCACTGTGCATCCCCAGAAGCACTTATCTGGAATCATGTTCTTGGTCCATTTTTATTCAGTATAGTCTTTCCTTTACCAACCAGGAGTCCATTAGTCATTATGGAGGCCTCAGATGTTTTATTTACATGTCCCTGTTACCAGTTCTGTATTGCTAAGCAAGTGCCTTGTAAATTCAGGTGTAAGAATTTATGTTCCTTTTAATTGACAGGGTTTCACACATACAGTTTTAAAAAAGATACAGGGTCTCTGTATATAGCCCTGGCTGGTCTGAAATTAGTTAGGTAGATCCTCTGCCTTCACAGTTCTAGAAATAAAAGTGTGCATCATTGTTCCTGGCATGTACATGGTTTTAGTTATTATTTTAAATTGTTATGTCATCATTATTGTGAATATCAGTGCTTTAACCATAAGATTTAATACATGTGCTAGATAGATATAAAAACAACCTCTTTTAATAGAATTAGACTATATTTTTTCTTTTGTCTCCCATCTGAGTGTGCAGCTTGAGTTAATATCTTGCTAATAATAACTGATCAAATATTTTGTAGGCATGAATATAAGAGGGAACAAAAATAATGAAGTAAAACGAACTTTATGGTTTCAGTCTCTTTAATGAGACTATAAATATGTAAGCTAGAATCAAGCTCTCATTAGTAGTGAGCCATGCACATATTTCCTGAATTTTTTTTTTAGCAACAATGAGAAGATATCTTGAAGAAAAAAAGAATGACTGTCCCTCTATAATGGACACTTTCCTCTATTTCCCTTGGTGTGGTTCATGATCATGAGTTTTGAAAGTATAGTGTAATTAAACAGTATGTGTTCAGTGTGTCCTGAGAACTGATCTTCATGCTAGAATTTTTTAAAATGTCCTATACATACATAGTTCTTGCTCTTTTAGAAGCAAGAACTAGGTAAATAGTAAAATTGCACCAATAAAAGTACTAGAAAGATGGAAGTAATTCACCAGAGAGGGTAGATTTTGAAGAACAGATAGGATCTTACAAGGAAGTCAATTGAAGTGCATTATATGTAAAAACTATATAGGAACAGCTTAGGTATAATAATGAAACAAGAGTGTGTGTTCAGAGAACTCTAAGGCACTTCTACTAGTTGGTGGAGGGAATACTGTAAGGAATGATGATGGAGGAGTATTAGGAAGCACTTTCAAAGAGTGAAGCAAACAGTATGTTGACAAGAGCCCATTAGAAGGCATTAAGTTCTCAGCATTTTGTTAGATGCGAGGGGGGGGACAAGAGGCTTTCATAAAGTCCATAGACTTCATGCTGCTACTCTTAAACATTTACAAGCAAGCAGAAGAGGAGAAGGAAAACCAGCACAGATGAAGAAATTAACATGTGGCAATATAGCCTGTAGTATATTATTGGCTCAAAGTGCAGTTTGAATTCAAATATGGTACACAAATCAATGTAATATGGAATAATCAAAGAGTTAAACAGAAGGAGCTGAGCTTGTTTTTTGACAAAGCAGACACTTGGATCAATACCTTTCAGCTGGCATGAGTACTACCCACTAGTGGTCATATACAGATAGATATATATTTGTCTTTGTGTGTTTTCCTTTAAAAATTAGTGTATATTAATTGTACATAGTATTGTGCTGTATATAGACAGCTTATTTCAGTTATAACATGTCATTTATACAATACTCATGATCCCCAGGTCCTTCTTTTATTTTCCCTCACTCTTCTGTTCTCCCACTACTCTCCTCTTTCCTCTAGTCTTTCTGCTCTTATGTTTTACTACCTACCTATTTTTCTTTCTTTCTCTCTTTCTCTCTCTCTCTTTCTTTCTTTCTTTCTTTCTTTCTTTCTTTCTTTCTTTCTTTCTCTTTATCTATAATCTATCTCTCATTCAATCTACTTATCATCTATCTCTCTTCATCTATCAATCATGTACATGAGAATAAATGGTCTTATGCATCTATGAAATATAAGACACACAAATGAGAGAAAATGTGTCAGATTGTTTTCTGACTTATGGTTCAGATACTATGTAAGTCAATATGGAAGTTCTTTAGAACACTAAAATTATAATTTGCATTAGACCCATATACATACTGTGCTGGCTAATCTTATGTCAACTTGACATGCAAACTAGAATTATCTGAAAGGGACCTTATTTGAGACTATGTCTCCATAAGATTTGGCTGTAAGGCATTTTCATAATGGACCCTGCCCATTGTGGACGGTGCCATCCCTGGACTGGCTGTCTTGGGTTTTATAAGAAAGCAGGCTGAGCAAGCCATTAGAAACAAGCCAGTAAGGAGCATCCCTCATGGCTTCTACATCAGCCCTTGCTCCATGTTCATGCCTTGTTTGAGTTTCTGTCCTCATTCTTTCTACAATCTGTGGATATGTAAGCCACATAAACCCTTTCTTCTTCAACTTGCCTTTTGGTCATATTGGTTTTTTTTTTTTTTTTAAACAATAGAATTCCTAACTAAGACACCTGCCTTCTCAGCACATAGCCAAAGACTATAAGTCAATATAGCACAATATAATGACATATCCATGTCCATTGTAATGCTATTCACAATAGTCAAGGAGCCAGCCTAGATGTCACCACCATATGAATAGAGTTTTATTTAGCTACAGACAAAAATAAAATTGTATCTTTTGCTGGAAGATAGAAGGAATTGGATTTAACTTTAAACAGCACAGTGGAGGGGAGGAGGACGGTTGCTTTAGGCATAGTTTTGGGCAAGGGTGCTAAATGCTTGCAAGGCATAGGAGTTAGTTAATGAAGAAATGTCTTTTTTCAAAATTCTAAAAGTTCTACAAGTCTGTAGCACTAACAAGGCGAGCAGAGGACAACGAGTGGATTCCAGACAGTGAGAACAAAACAATACAGGAATCTCAGCTGTATATAATTATTTGTCAATAACAAGATTTAATTTAATGAAAAAGTAGATTTCACTCCTTTTAAAGACTTACTAATCTTCTTCCCCCCAGAAGTTATATGATTAAGTAGTTTTTTTTGTATATAACTACAGACAAATTCTGTTAAGAGTTAGAAATAGAATATTTGTATGCAAGTTGTCATTTAACCAGGGCTCAAGGTTTCAGTCATTCAAGGCATGGGTTATTTAGGCATGGTCATCTTTTTACCCCACTGGGACGAATTTATCCTCTGTTCTCCTGATAATCTACTTGGGGTGTGTGGTGGTTTAAATGAAAATGGAACCCATAGGGTCATAGGGAGTTGTAGTGTGCCTGTTTTCTGCCAGCCCGCCTGCCACCAGTCTGGTCCCACCACCCGGCTACCATGCCAGCCCCCAATAACACTCAGAGACTCTGCATTTGATACAATCCTGTTGGCCAGTTACTATTATTGTTTATGGGTTAGCTCTGTCTTAATGATTAACCCATTTATACTTATCTAAGTATTTCCACGTGGTCATTTTATCCGAGCGCAGCGGGCCAGCATCTTGCTTCCTCTAGGCTCTACATGCTGACTCCTCCTTCCTACTTCCTCTTTCATCTTTGTCTCCTAGCCCCACCTATCTTGCTTTCTCATTGGCCACAGTGCTTTATTCATTAACTAGTATGAGAAACATATTTACAGAATAACATCTCCCATCAGGGAGTGGCATTATTGTAGGGCTTGTTGAAGGAAGTGTGTTACAGAGGGTAGGCTTTGAGGTTTCAGAAGCTCAAGCCAAGCTCAGTGTCACTCTCTCTTCTTGCTGCCCAAGGTTTTGAATATAGAACTCTCAGCTTCTTCTCCAGCACCATGTCTGCCTGCATACCACTATTCTTCCTGCCATGACAATGATGGACAATACCTATGAACTGTAAGCCATCCCCAATTAAAAGTTTTTCTTTTTAAGAATTTCCATGGTCACGACATCTATTCAGAGCAATAAAACCCAAGTCAGACAGGGAGACTCAAACTCTGTTGGCTTCAGCTATTTCTGCTTGTCTTTGTACACATAGCTTTGTCAGCTCTGAGCTTCCATTTGCTCTCTTCTCTGAGCATTTCAACTTCTTCCCTTATCTATAACTACTAAACATCTACATCTCACATTCAGAGTGCCCAGATTTGTGAATTTGGTTAGTTTGGGTTATGGGCATCCTGTCTAAAACAGCTTTGTGGGCATTTGCATGACTTATTTGCCAGGGACCGTGGGTTACTTTGCTCTACATTAATTAGATGTGGATAAAATGCACAGACTAGGTGAAACTATGCAAAAGAAACACAAACAAATAAATGAACAAAACCCCAAACAAACAAACAAACAAAACTGGGCTACAGAACCCAAAACAAAAGTAGCTTTTCAAAAATGACATGACTTCTCAACTTGTGGGTCTAGACCAATTTGTATTTACAGTACAAATAATAACAATATCAAATTTATAGTTATGAGGACCCCCCCACCTCCTGTCCTCTGCCGGCCAGAAATCTGCCTATCCCCTCGGGACCATACTGAGTACCTGACTGCCAGATATTTGACCCCCATCACCAGGCTTCTGCTGAAGGTCAATCTGGGTTTGGGTTGAATCCTCTCATCCCACACCCTTCCCTGGGAACTCGCTGCATTGGTCACAAATCTCGCTCCCCCTTGTGTCCTGTCCCCAGCAAGAACTCTCCTAGTGTTCTTGCCCCCATGCCCAGCGAAGAGCCTGCTCTCCCCCACCATGTGCCCTACTTAGCCCACTGTCCCACTGGTCTGGTTGAACACTGGAACACAGGGCAGATCCAACAATCCTGCACCTTCAGGGAATTTCCTGCAGATGCTCAGGGCACACTAGACCCACCTATCCACACAGGGCCACCCTGAGTCCCCTCCTGCCTGGTCTCTGACCCCCACAGCCACTCCTTTGCCTCAGGCCTCAGCCAGAGATCCTCAGCCAGAATTCCAGCTATCCTTGCAAGACCATCCTGAGTCCCTGCCTGCAGGATCTTTGACCCTTCATCACAGGGCCTCTGCTGGAGCCTGATCTTTGACCCCCATTGCAGGGCCCCTGCCTGAGGAGACACCTCCTAAAGAGCTTGGACCACACAGAGCTATGGACATCAAACTTCTGATCTACCAAAGCCCACTGGAGGAGTAGCATAGAGATAGAGAGATCCCACCTGCACTCACTGGAAGAAGCAATGAGAAGACCGAAATACAAGAAAACACCTAACAATAAAAAGACAAGTATGCCACCACCAGAATCTAGGAACTCTACAACAATTAGATGTGAACACCCCAAATCAGATAAAGCAGAAGAGAACGACATAAAAAATATCTTCATAAAAACGATAGAGACCCTCAAAGATGATGTGAGACAATCCTGTAAAGAAATGAAAAAAAAAAAACAAAAACAAAAACAAAACACCAAAACAAAAATATTGGAAGAAATGAACAAATCTCTTAAAGAATGTAAGGAAAGCCAAGAAAAAACAAACAGGTAAAGGAAACAGTTCAAGACTTGAAAACTGAAATACAGACAATAAAGAAATCACAAACTGAAGGAAAGCTGAAAATAGAAAAACTGGGCAAAAAAATCTGGAAATACAGACACAAGTATAACCAACAGAATGCAAGAGATGGAAGAGAGAATCTCAGGCGCTGAAGTTAACATACAGGAAATAGATTCATTGACTAAAGAAAATCTTAAATCCAACAAATCCTTATCACAAAACATCCAGGAAATATGGGGCACCGTGAAAGGCAACAACTAAGAAAAATAGGCAAAGAAGGCGAAGAAACCCAGCTCAAAGGTGCATATTCAACAAAATCAATGAAGAAAACTTTCCAAATCTGAAGAAAGACAAGACTATGAAAGTACAGAAGCATACCAAACACCAAATAGACTTGAAACCCTCCCAAAAGTGATCTTACCACATAATAATCAAAGCACCTAATATACAGAATAAAGAAAGTATATTAAGGGAAGCAAAGGAAAAAGGTCAGATAACATATAAAGGCAGACCTATCAAGATTACACTTGACTTCTCCATGAGAACTCTCAAGGCCAGAAGGTTCTGGATAGATGTTCTACAAATACTAAGAGTCCACACATGCCAGCCCAAGCTACTATACCCAGCAAAACTCTCAATCATTATAGACAGAGAAAACAAGATATTCAATGAAAAATCCAGATTTTCACAATACATATCTACAAATCCAGCCCTACAGAAAGTTCTGGAAGAAAAACTCCAACCCAAGGATGTAGTGGGATATTCACTGTGTCTGCTTCTGTGGCACTGACCACACCCATTGAGGGGTGGAGCCAGGGGCGGAAGTGACCTGTGGAGCTTAGTCTCGGGAGGAAGGCCTTTTCTGGCGGGACACGGAGAGAGGAGCATCCAGTTTTAACTGCTGTGTTCATCTGTCTGTGTTGTGAGTTGTTTCTCCCTTAATAAACATCTATTCAGCCTATTTGTTTATCCTGACCCTTATTGAACCGCAATATCTGGTGTCAGAAGCGGGATCAGGATTTTCACCACACCTGGGTTTTACCCAGGTGCCGCAGCAACCCTTCCCCCACCTTCCTTGAACAGGCAGGATATACCCTGCCCTAGAACTCCTTTTATCTCCATCTTGGCCCTGAGACTACTGCTCATCTTCTGCCCATTCCCTCAGATTGTATTCGCACAGAGCCCTGTGGCATTAGCCCTGCCTTTTGTGTTGCGGCACTAGGCCTGTACTCGGCCTGCTCTGTTTGTGTGCTTGCAGGCTCCGGCGGCTGAGGCAGCTGCGGCCGGTGGACTGGCGGAAAATAGACACACTGCAGTTGCTTGCGGCTCCTGTTTTCCCTGTGGTCTCAACAATTGTACAAGGCTCGTTTCACTCCTTCGTTTAACAAAATTTTGCTTGCCTTAGTTTGCTAAAAGCTATTCTACAGGGACCGGGATCAGAAGGATCGTTTCCTGCCGGAGGCTATTTGGCGGACACTCTTTGGTGGTACAATTCCGGATAGAACCGGAATTGGAAGGCTCCTCTGCTGTCGGACGCTTTTTACTGCTACACCTCCGAGTGTAACTACAGCAAGTTGAGATCTACAGCTAAAAGCATCAAAGCTCCAGGACAGCGGAATTACATCTAAGGTAATTGTAACATCTTTTGCAACTTAAGCTGATATAATATCTGAGATCAATTGTTCCATAGCTATGGCAGATAATTTTACAATGCAGTACTTTAGGAATTTTTTTACTTCATATATAGAAGGAATCTTAGCAGAAGAAAATTATGACTGGATCAATATATACACCTTTTTCGTAATAGTAATGGGTTTTATCATTAATATGATATTCTTAAAGAAATGGTTTGAGATTAGCGCAAACAATAAGGAACTTGTACAAACCATAGGAGACTTGGTAACAAAGATTCAAAACATTGAAAATGACAGAATGCAAAACATGGAATGTTTAGGAAAAAAGTTTCAGGATATTGAAGATGGCAACAGAGAGCTGACAGGTAGAATACAGAACATGGAACATAAAAATGATCAAATAGAAAACAAAATTTGTTCCATGTCTGATGTTGCCTCAACAACCAAAACAGAAACAATGCAATGCATTAACACGCTAGCAGAAACAGCTCATTCCTGGTTGGATGAAGCTACTAATAAGGTTAAAAAACTGGAATATCAGATGGCAAGAATAGCAGATAGAATCTCTTCCATGTCTGAAGATAATGGCAAGCTAGCAGATAGAACATTGTTTTTAGAAGGCAGTTTACATGCCATTCAGATAATATCTAAGGATGAGAATATCAAAAACATGGAATCATTTGTAGTTGGAGAAAGTAAGAAACTGACAGATGCAATGAAAGCTCTAGAAAGGGATATGCTTCAAGAAGTTCAGACACTCAAAGAAGCAATAATTAATAGACTTCAGGCTTTAGAAGACCTTCAATCTGATACATCAGAAGAAGAGCTCCAGGTAATAGGGCATGAAAAAAACTTAAAATTTTCCACACCATTTAGGGTCAGAGGAGCTTTCCCTGTATCTGTTAATGGAAAATCAGCAATGAAAAAACACCCAAAAGGTGTTGTTGCTTATCAATGGGAACCAATATGTATGAAAGATTTAAAAAGTATAAAGGAAGCAGTAGTCTCTTATGGCATGCACTCACCATATGTGAAGCAATTAATAGAATCATGGGCAATGAATAACAAGGTAACCCCTAAGGATTGGGAACAATTAATATCAGCTGTCCTTGAAAACTCCTCTCAATTAGAATGGAGGGCTTTATGGAGAGAAGAAGCAAAGGCTCTTGAACTTCAAGGCTTAAAGAAAGGTTATGAAGCTCCCAAAGATAAAATTCTTGGTGAGGGTATTTATGCTGACCCAGAAACCCAAGCTGCCTATGATGAACATATCTTGTCTCTATGCAGTACGGCAGCTCTGAATGCTTGGGATAAGGTTCATGAACTAGGGGAGAGGATAGAATCTTATACCAAAATAAGGCAAGGACCAAGAGAACGCTTCAGTGTGTTTCTAGAAAGGCTGTCTAGAGCAGTACAATTAGAGGTAGCTGACATAGATTCTAGGCGAATACTCATAGAATCGTTAGCCTATGAGAATGCAAATCCTCAATGCAAACAAGTGCTTTGGCCATTAAAAATTCAATCAGCACCTTTGGATGAATGGATCCGATATACAGCCAACATTGACTATAATAGCAATAACACTGAAGCATGGGTAGGAGAAGCTATATCTAAAGGTTTGAGCAGTAATCAAGAGAACAGAAGTTGTAACTATGGTGACATAAAAGCTTGGATAGGAGAAGCCATCTCCAAAAGTTTAAAGAGATATCAACATGTCAGATGTTATAACTGTGGTAAGATAGGACATCTAAAAAGAAATTGTAGGCAAAGCATCTCTAGAAATAATACTCCCAAGAATGAATCGAACAGAAGGCCTAAGCCTTCGGGGTTATGTAGAAGGTGTGGCAAAGGCAGACACTGGACAAATGAGTGTAGATCAACTAGAGACAAGCAAGGAAACCCTTTACCACCGGGAAACTCCTTGGGGGGCCTCTCGAAGGCCCCCATGTCAAAGGTGGTCCGAACATTCCCAGTCACAGTGGAGGACAACCTCCCACAGGACAATTAGAAAATCCTTGGCCTATTGTAAAAACTCATACCGCTCTGGCTGACAAAATAGTGACAGAAGTTGAATCAGACATGACAGAAGAAAATAAAAAACGTATATTTTGGCAAACCTCTATAAACAGTCAAAGTCCTAGATTGATAGTTAAAATGAATAACAGACTGTTTAAAGGCCTCCTGGACACAGGGGCGGACGTAACTATCATAACTAATAAATCCTGGCCTCGAAATTGGCCCCTGAAAGAGGTTAATGTTCAAATCTTAGGGATTGGAACCCTTTCTCAGATAAAACAAAGCATGAGATGGATTGAATGTGTAGGACCAGAAGGACAGCGAGGAAGGTTAAGACCATATGTGGCTGATGTAGTGATAAATTTATGGGGTCGTGATCTATTACAGCAATGAAATACACAGATTAACATTTCTCCAGTATTAGATAGGAACTATAAACGACCTCATGATTGTGGAAAAAATGCTATAAAGTACTATACAAGACAGACACCAAATATCCAGGCTGTACAACGACAGAATGCAAGTGCTGAACAAACAGCCTTACCCTTAAAATGGTTAACAGAGGAACCTGTCTGGGTAGGGCAGTGGCCTATGACTTCTGAGAAGTTAGAAGCTTTAGAAAACCTGGTTCAGGAACAGCTAAATGCTGGGCATATCGAGGAATCAACCAGCCTTTGGAATTCTCCTGTATTTGTTATCAAAAAGAAATCTGGTAAATGGAGAATGCTTACAGACCTGAGAGCCATTAATAAAGTTATCCAGCCAATGGGCTCTTTACAGCCTGGAATGCCGTTGCCTTCTTTGATACCTAAAGAATGTCCTATTATAGTTATTGATTTAAAGGATTGCTTCTTCACTATACCTTTACAAGAACAAGATAAAGAGAAATTTGCCTTCACGGTACCTAATTACAATAATTCTCAACCAGTGAAGAGATATCAATGGAAGGTTTTGCCACAGGGAATGCTAAATAGCCCAACCCTGTGCCAATATTTTGTACAAAAACCACTGGAAATAATTCATAAACAGTTTCCACAATCCATAATCTATCATTACATGGATGATATATTGTTAGCTGACTCTAAAGCAGACATATTAGAAAAAATGTTTGAGAAACTGAAGGAAGTTTTACCTCGCTGGGGATTAAAAATTGCACCTGAAAAAATACAAAAAGGAGAGTCAATCAACTACTTAGGATATAAAATAGGTCTACAGAAAATTAGACCACAAAAAGTACAGATCAGAAGAGATCGCTACCAGACTCTTAATGATCTTCAAAAATTACTAGGAGAGATTTCTCAACTGCAAACTATTATTGGAGTTGAAGGGCATGATTTGAAAAACTTGAAAATGGCCCTAAAAGGGGACAAGGATTTGAATAGTCCCCCGAATACTATCAGCTGAAGTGGAAAAGGAATTAGAATGGGTAGAAAAGAGAATATTAGAAGCACATGTGGACCGTGTGGATCCAAATCTAGACTGTATTCTGGTTATATTACCATCTAGAGAATATCCTTCAGGGATTTTGATGCAGAGAGAAGACATCATATTAGAATGGATATTCTTACCACATAAACAGAATAAAAAACTAAAAACATATATAGAAAAGATCTCTGACTTGATTTTAAAAGGTAAATTAAGACTTTGTCAATTAACAGGAAGAGATCCAGCAGAAATTATTGTACCTTTAACTAATGAGCAAATTTCCTCCTTATGGAAAGATAATGAATATTGGCAGAGAGCATGCAGTAATTTTTTGGGAATAATTAGCAACAATTATCCCAAAACTGAAAGAATCAAATTCATAAAGAAGACGATTTGGATCCTTCCACGCATTGTAAGACAAACACCTATCTCTGGAGTTCCTACATTCTACACTGATGCAAACAAATCTGGTAAAGCAGGATATAAATCAGGAGAAATAAGCAAAGTAGTTCAAAGCCCTTACAATTCTGTACAAAAGGCAGAATTGTATGCCATTCTCATGGTACTTATGGATTTTACAGAGCCCCTCAATATAGTTACTGACTCTCAATATGCAGAGAGAGTAGTCTTACACATCAAGACTGCAGAATTTATTCCTGATCATACAGAATTAACTTCATTGTTTATACAGTTACAAGATACTATCAGAAAGAGGATTCATCCTATATATATAACACACATCAGATCTCATACGGGTCTGCCAGGTCCTCTAGCACAAGGCAATGATGAAATTGATCGGTTATTGATAGGAAGTGTGCTAGAAGCCTCAGAGTTTCATAAGAAACACCATGTGAACAGCAAAGGATTGAAAAAGGATTTTTCTATCACTTGGCAACAAGCCAAGGAAATAGTAAGGAAATGTCCTACTTGCTCATTCTATAACCAAACTCCTTTACCACCAGGCAGTAACCCTAAAGGTATAAATAGAAATGAAATATGGCAAATGGATGTGTTTCATTTTGCAGAATTTGGAAAATTAAAATACGTACATCACACTATAGATACATTTTCAGCGTTTCAATGGGCTACTGCTCTGAGCTCTGTAAAGGCTGATTCTGTTATCACATACCTTTTAGAGGTAATGGCCATTATGGGCATACCTGCACAAATAAAAACTGACAATGCTCCGGCATATATTTCCAGCAAATTGAAACAGTTTTTTGAGTATTATAACATAAAACACATAACTGGTATACCACACAATCCTACAGGACAAGCAGTAGTTGAGAGATCTAATTGTACTTTAAAGGAAATGCTCTATAAACAGGCAGGAGGAACCAAGACACCCAAACACAGATTACATAATGCTTTATTAACATTAAACTTTCTTAATGCTGATGAAAAAGGAAAAACAGCTGCAGAAAGACACTGGAGAATAGAAAAAACTTCTGAACTACATCAGCTGGTGTACTTCAAGGATGTATTGACCTCAGAATGGAAACCAGGATATGTGTTACGTTGGGGTAGGGGTTTTGCATTTGTATCTACAGGAGAAGAAAAGCTATGGATACCATCTAAGTTAATCAAGATCCGGGTTGAACAAGAGTAACATCTTAATGAAGAGAAATGACAAGTCATCCAATAAATAAGGTCCCATGAGATGTGTGGAGACTTCTCAAAGGTAGGGGAAGTGTTCTGTTCTTGTCCTTACAGGAAAACAGAGAACACCTATCTTCAAACAACCAAAGGACACTAAACATGTAGGTACCTACAGAAGAGAAGACAGCTCTCCAGAAAGAATCACTTAATGAAGAGGAATCTGATTTATGGTAAAAATATTTAAGTCTAGTAAACTGTTTCTATACTGAAATCTAGTTTTCTTTACTATCTAATATTTCTGTAGTCCCGATTCATGTAAACCTGTGCTGGCTTTGGAGTTGGATTTGGCTTTCCTTCTCTAAATTCAAGCATGTTGTTAAGATTAAATTCACAGTTTCTGCCTTATATCAAGAAGCCAATTGGTGTAAGGCAGAAGAAAACAAAATCGAAGGACTCATTCACTTATTTGCAATTTTCTGTCTGAAATCCTAATTTTCTCATTTACATTTTAATGCTTACTGTTGCCTTGCCCTAATGCATACCGTAAAATTAAAAATTTTACCTTGATATTGATATTTAAATTTTCCACAAGGACTGTAACAGTTCTCAACAGCAATCTTTGAACACTCTGGAAAGGAGATGGGGCCCCAATTGGACATTTCCACTTGACTCAACCTGATGCATCTGGACTACAAACTGCACCCTAAACTGGTTTGAGACTGCTTTTCTCGAGACAACTCATGACTAGCTAGCTGTATTGGTGCACCTTCTTATTACAACCTGGCCAAATTTCAATTAGAATTCCAGTCAAGCATTTTCTGCCACACAATGACTACCTACATATGTTACAGCCAGTTCTGTTTAGAAATTTGGTTGCTAAAAATTCTTTTCCAACAGGATCCCATGGAGAAATCATCGTCCCATTTCAGCAGGAAATAATCTTAAGATAACAACGCCCCCTTTCCCCACTCTTGGAATTTAGGATCTTCATAGGGTTGGTTTTAGTTACTTGGGGTTGGGTTTGGAAGGTGATACTTAGACTTGGTTATCTCTTTTAGACAAGAATAGGGTATGGTTGGGAAAGGTATGATTCAGAATGGATATAGGTAGATTAGCCTATTTTCTTGTGAATTATTCAGTAAGAATGAGACATTAGTATTACAGCTTACATTGTTATATATTATTATTTGTGGTAAGTTTATTCCCTTCCTGGAAGAATTGTATCTTATATTTGTTGTATTGTGTGAAATCTTTCCATTTATGATGTTTTATGTACATTATACTTGCCATATTCTATGTATGTATACTATTGCTTGTGTTCAAGATGTTTTGTATTTGTTACAATTTGGGATATTTGTCTTGCTGCCCTTTAGAGCTCTCCCTCTTGTTTAGACATTTTTACTCTACCTCTACTTTAGGAATTTACATGTGAGATATATATATATATGTGTGTGTGTGTGTGTGTGTGTGTGTGTGTGTGTGTGTGTGTGTGTGTACATAGTTATATTGTTTAGGTATTTATCCTTGCTTTACTCAAGGAAGTTTTATTCAGGCTTGTTAGCCAAGTTCCTGAGTATTACAGATTATCCTCACCCATGTTTCCTTTGACTATGAGATTAGTCAGACATAGATGCTTAATCTTCAATCACTTCATAGACCTGCAGAACATGGCATTTAAATGTTTTTATATTAGTACTCTGTTGACATGAGACACTGTTGCTCCTGACAGCACCGTGCACTTTCCCGAAAGTGTGTTGGACACTGTTGTTGCTCCTTCTGGAGTTCATCCTCGCTTTGGCTAATGGCCTCTTTGGCAAGGAACTGCCTCAGCCTTGACCACTGATTTGGACATGCGGTCCTATATGCTTGCAGGAGACAAACATAGAAGACTGCTGAACCTTGCCAAGTCAGGGTAAGACAGCCTTTCTACCTCCCTGCTTTTGTTGTGGTCTGTCAAATACTCCTGGCCTTAGTCATATCTGGCTGTACCAACATTGCTGTGAGACCTTGGGTGACTGTCCAGGTAGCTTGCTGTTTCTGTCCTCACTGCACCTTTTGGAAGTTGCCCATCTGCACTTCCCGTCTACCCTAGTATTGTAATTTTCCTTCTCAGGTCTTGGTGAGGTTGTAGATTAAACTATCTTAGTATTATTCTCTCTTCCTAGTTAGATAGTAAGTACTAGACTTAAGCTTTTCAGCTTAGGACAACTCTATTGTAACTCCCTTATGCCTTCACCCTAGGACTAGGTATGTTTGTGGTTTTGGTCTCGATTTTCCTTTTCTTAGAGCATACTTGTTATTCACTGTTTTGTATATAGTTTTGTATCAAGCTTAAATCTTTTCTTTAGACTAAAAGGGGAATTGTAGTGGGATATTCACTGTGTCTGCTTCTGTGGCACTGACCACACCCATTGAGGGGTGGAGCCAGGGGCGAAAGTGACCTGTAGAGCTTAGTCTCGGGAGGAGGCAGAGAAAGGCCTTTTCTGGTGGGACACAGAGAGAGGAGCATCCAGTTTTAACTGCTGTGTTCATCTGTCTGTGTTGTGAGTTGTTTCTCCCTTAATAAACATCTATTCGACCTATTTGTTTATCCTGACCCTTATTGAACCTCAATACAAGGAAGTTAACTATGCTCACAAAGACATAGGAAATAGATAGTCCCACTTCAAAAGAAAAAGCCTGGCAAATATACAAATTATACCACTGAAACAACAAATCTAAAACAAACAAGAATTATCAATCAAAGGTCCTTACTTTCCCTCAACATTAATGGTCTTAACTAGCCTATAAAAAGACACAGGCTAACAGAATGGATACAAAGACAGAATCCATCCTTCTGCTGCATACAAGAAACACATTTAAGCTGCAAAGTCAGACATTACCTCAGGGTAAAGGGTTGGGAAAAGATATTCCAATCCAACAGATACAAGAAGCAAGCAGGTAAAGCTATAATATATCTAACAAGTTAGATTTCAGATCAAAATCAATCAAAAGAAGCAAAGAAGGTCATTTCACATTCATCAAAGGAGAAGTCCATCAATATGAAGTATCGATTCTGAAATCTATGCCCCAAATACAAAGGCACCCACATTTGAAAAAGAAATACTACTAAAACTCAAACCTCACATACAACCTTACACACTCATAGTGGGAGACTTCAACAGCCCACTCACACCACTAGACAGGACCACCAGACAGTAACTTAACAAAGAAACATAAGGAATAACAGAAATTATATCCAAATTGGATTTAACAGACATCTATAGAAAAATCCATCCAAATACAAAAAATATACCTATTCTCTGCTCCACATGGAACTTTCTCTAAAATGGACCACATACTAGGCAACATAACAAACCTCAACAGACACAAACAAACAAACAAAACAAAACAACAACAACAAAACAAAACTGGAATAGTTCCCTGTATCTTATCAAACCACCATGCTTTAAAGTTGGAATTTAACAACAACACAAATGGCAGAAACCATACAAACTCATGTAAACTGAACAATGAGCAACTGCACCATTCCTGGGTCTAGGAAGAAATAAAGAAATTAAGGACTTCATAGAATTCAATGAGAATAAAGACACAACATATCCAAACTTATGGGATACCTTGAAAGCAGGGCTACAAGGAAATTTCATTGCACTAAGAGCCCATATGAAGAAAATGGAGGATAGTCATAATAGAGAATTAACAGCACATCTGAAAGCCTTAGAACAAAAAGAAGCAAACTCACCCCGGAGGAGTAGATGCCAGGAAATAATCAATTTGAGGGTTGAAAACAATAAAGTACAAACTAGGAAAACAATACAACGAATCAATGCAACAAATATTTTTTTTAGAAAATCAACCAGAAATGAAAAGTGATACATAACAACAGACACTGAGGAAATCCAGACAATTTTCAGGTCGTATTTTGAAAACCTGTTCTCCACAAAATTGGAAAATTCAAAGGAAATGGAAAATTTCTGGATAGGTATCACTACAAAATTAAATCAAGAATAGATAAGCAACTTAAATAGACCTATAACCCCTAATGAAATAGAAGCCATCATCAAAAGCCTCCCAACCATAGAAAAGCCCAGGACCCGATGGCTTCAGTGCACAGTTCTACCAGAAATTCAAAGAATTGCTAATTCCAATACTCCTCAAATTGTTCCACACAATAGAATCAAAAGGTTCATTACCAAACTATTTTTCTGAGGTAGCAATTACCTTGTTACCCAAGCCACACAAAGACATACCTAAGCAAGAGAACTACAGACCAATATCCCTCATGAACATTGATACAAAAATACTCAATACTGGCAAATCGAATCCAACAGTACATCAGAGAAATCGTCCACCATGACCAAGTAGGCTTCTTTCCAAGGATGCAGGTGTGGTTCAACATAAGTAATTCTATCAATATGATACACCTTATAAACAAACTGAAAAAGAAAAACCACATGATCATCTCACTAGATGCTGAAAAAGCCTTTGACTAAATTCAACACCCTTTCATGACAAAGGTCTTGGAGAGATCAAAGATAACAGAACATACCTAAGCATAATAAAAACAATATACAGTAAACCAACAGTCAACATCAAAATGAATGGAGAGAAACATGTGGTTATTCCTATTCCTCTAAAATAAGGAACAAGACAAGGCTGCCCTCTCTCTCCATATATCATCAATATTGTTTTTGTAGTCTAGCTAAAGCAATAATACAACAGAAGGAGATTAAGGGAACACAAATTGGAAAGGAAAAAGTAAAACTGTCTCTATTTGCAGATGATACGATAGTTTACATAAGCAACCCAAAAAACTCTACTAGGGAACTCCTATAGCTGATAAACATTTTCAGCAAACTATCAGGATATAAGGTAAACAAAAAAAAATCAGTGTCCCTATTGTACAGACAACAATGGGGCTGAGAAAGAAATCAGAGAAACATCACCCTTTACAATAGCCACGAACAACATAAAGTGTATCTTGGGATAATACTTACAAAACAAGTAAAAGACCTATATAGCTAGAACTTTGTGTCTTTAAAGAAAGAAATTAAAGAAGATACCAGAAAATGGAAAGATTTCCCATGCTCTTGGATTGGTAGGATAAACATAGTAAAAATGGCAATCTTGCCAAAAGCATTCTAAATATTCAATGCAGTCCCCATTAAAATCCTAGCACAATTCCTCACTGACCATGGAATGATAATAATCAACTTTATTTGGAAAATAAAAGACTCAGGATAGCCAAAACAACCCTGTACAATAAAGGGACTTCAGGAAGCATCAAGCATCACCATCCCTGACTTTAAGTTCTACTACAGAGCTACAGTTTTGAAAACAGCCTAGTATTGGCACAAAAATAGACAGGTAGTCCAATGGAATTGAATCGAAAATCCTAATATTAACCCACACACCTATGAACACCTGATTTTTGTCAAAACAGTTAAAAGTATACAATGGGAGGAGGAAAGCATCTTCAACAAATGGTGCTGGCACAACTGGATGATGGTGTATAGAAGACTGCAGATAGACCCATGTATATCTCTGTGCATAAAATTCAATTCCAAATGGATCAAAGACCTCAACATAAATCCAGCCACACTTAACCTCTTAGAAGAGAAAGTGAGAGTTACCCTTGGACAAATTGATACAGGAGACCGCTTCCTGAACATAACTTCAATAGCACAGACACTGAGTTCGACAATTAATAAATGGGACCTCCTCAAACTGAGAAGTTTCTGTAATGCAAAGGACACAGTTGACAAAACCAAAGGGCATCCCATACACTGGGGAAAATATCTTCACCGATCCTACATCTGACAGAGGGTTCATCTCCAGAATATACAAAGAACTCAAGAAACTAGTCACCAAAACACGAAATAACCCTATTTTAAAAATGGGGTACAGAACTGAATAGAGAACTCTCAACAGAGGAAATCAAAAAGGCTGAAAGACACTTATGAAAGTGCTCAACATCCTTAGCTATTAGGGCAGTGCAAATCAAAACAACTCTGACATACCATTTTACTCCTGACACAATGGCTAAAATTAGAAACACCAATGGCAACTTATACTGGAGAGGATGTGGAGAAAGGGGAACACTCTTCCACTGCTGGTGGTTGTGCAAACTTATACAATCATTTTGGTGATCAATATGGTGGTTCCTCAGAAAAATGGGAATAAGTCTACCAGAAGACCCAGCAATCTCCCTCTTAGGCATATACCCAAAATGGTCCACATCCATGCAACAAAGACATCTGTTCATCTATGTTTGTAGCAGCATTATTTGTAATAGCAAGAACCTGGAAGCAACCTCAAGTGAAGAATAGATAAAGAAGATGTGGCACTGTTACACAATGGAATTCTACTCTGCAGAAAAAAAAAAACAATGGAATCTTGAAATTCACAGGCAAATTGAAGGAACTTGAAGGAACCCCCATGAATGAGGTAACCCAGTCACAAGAAGAGGAACATGGTATGTATTCACTCATGTATGGATTTTAGACTTAGAGCAAAGGATCACCAGTCTATAATTCACACTGGCAGAGAAAGTAGAATACATTAAGGAGTCTAAGAGATTCGTGCAAGTTCCCTCACAGAACGGGAAAGGGACAAGATCTCCTTAGCATATAGGGTTTAGAGGGGGACAATGAGTGGAGAGGGTGCTAGGAGACAGAGAATGGGAGTAGGGGAAAGCACGTGGGACTAGAAAGATTGAGTCAGTGGAGGATCAGATGAGAGAAAAGAGAAAGAGAGAGAGAGACCATAAAAGAGGGAGCCATTATAGGTTTGAAGGGAAAACTGAATCTATATAAATGCCCAGCAACCTACGATCATGACCCCAACTAAAAATTTAAGCAACAGTGGAAAGGCTGCCATAAATGCCCTTCCCTGATAATGAGATTGACAACTAACTTATCCACCATCATAAAGGCTCATCTAGTAATTGCTGGAATCAGAAATGGGAACCCACAACTAAACACTGAGCTGAACTGAAATCCAGATGCAGAGAGGGAGGACAAGACCAGGCTACAGAAACATATAGAAGTACCTGAGCCGAACAAGGAGGAACCAATGAGCCCCTAGATTGATAGCTGGGAAACCACCATTGGACCAACTCAGACCCCCTAACATGGGTCTCATTTAGAAGGCCTGGGCAGTCTAAGGGACCTTAGACAGTATAACCAGGATGTATCCCTGGTGCACAAAAGGACGTTGGAAGCACATTCCCCATGGAGGGATACTCCCTTAACCTAGAGACAGGAGAGAAAGCCTAATCCCTACTCCAATTGACTTGACAGATCTAGATGACCCTCCTGGTAGTATTGGGGGCTCAGTGGGAGGGGAAGATGGTCAGGGGGAATGGGAGGGCAGGAGAGAGGGAAAGAGGGAAGGAGGGAGGGAGAGGGAATGGAAATCATTATGTAAAATTAAAATAAAAAATATAAAAAGCAAAATTATAGTTATGAGGCATTAACAAATATGTTTGGGAGGTCACCACAATACTAAGAACTGTATTAAAGGGTCTTAATATTAGGAAGGTTGAGAACCACTGTTCTTGACTACTATAATTTGATTTAATTGGAGTAGAATTTTAAAATATGCTTCATAGAAGCACAATTTGGGGAAAATATGAAACCAATTTTGTTGCTCACATTTGAGGAAAAGACTGCTACCAATTCAAAACTCTCTTTTTTCATATTTGTAAACATGCTTGTGCTCACATTTAATTTTAGAGATTATTGTTTTTAAATATAAACTTTAGTGACCTTACTCTCACTTCCAATTAATTACTAAAGAACTTAATTCAGGTGTCTATCCATTCTGAATCACCCCCCAACCTCCTCTCTTTTAAGTTATAGTAAAAATGTTTCTGGAAATTAATTACTAAGTAAAGACATCATGGCTGTGGATGGCTTCACTTTTTATAATGACCTACGGTCTTGTTTGATGATAAGAAATATATCAATAATCCAGAGAAGACAAAGTTTATATCTTGCTAGTCTGCCAGCCAAATTGGGTCCCGAAATGCTTTTCATTTTGGCAAGCTTTGTGTTTCATAAACACTTATTTGAATTATAGTATATAGAGAGATGGAACACATCAAATAGTGATACCAATCAGTGATACTCCACCAATCAGAAGGGCCTAAGTGAAGGAAAAAAAAATGAGTATCAATTCCTAAGAGGAAAGGTATAGGGCAACAGTGTAAAAGGGCATTGTGATGAGGTCAAGGTCAGGTGGGCAATTTTTTTCTGCTTATACTTTTAAATACTCACCCTACTCATCTGCTGAGATGGTCATGCTTCCTAGCCCCTGTTTGACACTGATAGCCAGGGGGACAGACTGTCTCTTTCATCCACATATAGGGCTGGTCTACTGGGAAAAATAGATGTGCACTTAGAAGTCTAATTAAAACACACACTGTCAGCAACAGCATCCTGAATGCTCCATTAAGCATTTTATGAATGCTCAAGAGCATCCCAGCCCATGTTTGGAGTGACACATTTTGGCTTTGCTGGTGACAATTAGGATTAGGCTCAGGACACTGGAGAATATGCACAGCATCCCATATGGCCAAGTCTTTAGGTAGATTGTTCTCTTTGTGCTTGAAACTCAATTATATACCCTGGGTAGAAATTAGATGCAATTGATGGAGAATGCAAATGATCAAGCACCCTATGGATGGCTTTACATTCTGTGTGACTATGTTATAGATTAGATTCTACTGTCAGATGGTTATGTATTATTCATGATCAAATTCAGGGTAAAGATAACAGATGGTGAAGGCATATTCATGGTCAAATCATAGTTGTTAGATTAATTATAAATCTACATGAGAATTGGATAATAATAATTTAGACTGCTCTCAAAAGAATGCTGTGAAGATCATCTAATGAAAAGAATTTAAAAAATAATATGCAAAGGTTATTAGGTGGCATTAAACATTTTATGCTGCCATAAGTTATTTTCCAAAAGGACTTCCTAGTAGCATGAACCATTTTTGTATTTTGTTAACCTGTGGCTTATTTGATATAGCTAGTGGTGACAGTGTCATTTCTTTAAGGGACTACAGATGATTTACATTTAGCCAGAACGTCGGGGGACTAACCAAGCTCTGCAAGACACTAAAAATGTTTTTGTCTGTATCACCACAATTTCTCATGTATAATACAAAAAGGCTCTAAGCCCAGATTCTGCATAGCTGTAGTCAGCATCCTTGTGCACCAGTTATCTTGTGATTTCCTCTCTTCTTTTCCACCTGTATTATTCCCCATAGTGCTGACCTGCATAGAATGTAGCAGTGAGCTCTTTCCGTCCTGTGTATTTCCACTGCTTTGTACTGAGGAGCATGAGTGTGAGACGGAGGGTGTCGGGGAACAGCCCCTCAGATCCCACCCTGCAGCATTTGTCTCCTTGGGCTGGCTAAGTCTAGCTACTGTTGTTAGGTGACCAGTTTCACATATGTATCTCTGAGTTGTGGAAATTTAATGGATAGATAAGGTTCCCTTTTATCAACCTGAAGGTTTGTGGTTTCCATGCATTCTTACATATTCCTTGTACTCATTTACTCCATTTGAAGATGCAATCTGTTTCCAAGTAGAATCCAGGCTGAAGAATTTCCTTATCACAGGCTCATAGACTCAGAGAACATCCCGCTGCCATGGGACATGGGGCAGACCTAGTCAATCCTCATTTCATGGATGAAGGAACTGAGGTAGACAGATGTGAAGGGACTTGCTCAGTCATTAGCTGCTCTGCGACAAACTGGGGACTAGAAACCAGATCTGCATTTTTATTTTCATTTTTTATTTGTTCCTTCTTTTCTTTGTGGTTCTAGAATTGAACCCAGGGCTTTGTGGGTGTTAGGTAAATGCTTTACTCCAGTCTCTTGATTATATCCTCAGGATTGAGTCCTAAGGAGCATGTCATGGGATCATTTGTTGAAGGTTTAAACCCAGGACAATTAGCCATTAGGCTGACAAGCAGTGCAATTTTTCATGTATTCAACAGCTTTTAGTGACAGTATTGGCAGACTGATGAAGGAACTCAGTTAAGCTGTTGGTGATAATAAAATGATTCCTAATGATATCCTTATATACTCATAGATTGGTGCCCAGCCCAATCATCATCAAAGAGGCTACCGCTGGCAGCTGATGGGAACAGATGCAGAGACTCACAGCCAAGCATTAGGCAGAGAAAGAGCCCAAATTGGAGGTCTCCATTGGATTTCTCTCTTTGGAGCTCAGGGAACCCCATGGAAGAAAGGAGAAAGAAATGTAGGAGCCAGAGAGATTGAAGACACCTCATGAACACAGCCCACAGAATCAACCAAGTAGGGCTCACAGAGACTGAAGTGACAGTCAGGGAGCCTGAATTGTTGTTAGTTTGGTGTTTTGTGGGTCTCCTAACAGAGAGGGTGGGGGGTGTCTCTGACTCTTTTGCCTGTGTTTGGGATTCTTTTCCTCATATATGGTTGCCTCCCCCAGCCTTGATATGATGGTTTGTTTTACCTTGTTATGTTATGTTTGGTGGATATTCCTGGAAGGTCTGCACTTTTCTAAAGAGAAATGAAGGAAGAGTGGATATGGGGGAGAGCAAAACTGGGGTGGGGAAGAATGGGGGATGGAGGGAGGGTAAACTGTGGCCAATATGTATAGAAAAGGTAAGAAAAAAAACTAGCAAAAAAGATGGTGATAGGTAAAATCCAGAAATCTACATACTAGTTCAGTGACTTGGTAAATTGACTTCTTAAATTTTACTTCATCTAGTAAACAAAATAAAGGAGAAGAACATGAGGAGGAGATTTTAGTTCCATTCCCAATTACTCCTGGTGGAGTATAGGCAGGGGAATGGTTGGATTCAGGAGAGCCAGGTGTCACTTCACAGCATCCAGGAAGAGACAGAAAGGTAAAACAATTACCACAAATTGAATGCCTGTGTGCCAGGAGCTGCTCTGAGGGGTTTATACTCATTATTTTACATAATTCTAACCATAATGCTCATTTCATGTGTGAACAAAGTGAAGTTTTGTTTGTTTGTTTGTTTGTTTTTTTAGTGTACCTGTAGTGAAGGGAATGGCCTAGATAAGACCCCAGAGTTCAAGGAATATTCATGGGGATGATTCCAAGGCCTTGTGTTTTCTAGGCAAGGGCTCGACTGCTGAGATAACTCCGCAAACCCTTATCCATGCTCTTTGGTATATAATTGAGATTCATTATTCCAACTTATTTGCCAGGTGTTTAATAGTTTTTCTTCAATCTATTTCTGGAGAGTGATTTTTTCTCCTCTGGATATATATTTCCTTTTGTATTTCTTGTATTCTTCTTTTGATCTCTGTACATCTAGTATAGTGTTCTCCTTTATAATTATAAGAAGTAGTTTTCATGGGAAGATTTTTTTTTCATTAGATGAGATGGATAATGTCAGATGGATGGGGAGTTCTAGGTTTCCTTAAAGAGAATTTCAAAGAAAAGTGATCGGTTTCTTTTTAATGTTAACAGTATCTCTGAGTACCTCCATTGTTTAGACTGTAGCAGTTCATTAAACTAGTTTCTTAACTTTCTGCAGGCAGTGACTTCCAAGGGAAAGTGTCTTCAAATTTTCCAGAGCTAGTTAAGCCTCATGCCCCTGGGACTCAAGATAGTGACTTACAGTCTCCCTGATGTGTAATGCTGATTGGATTGCCTCCAGCTCTGTCATGCCAAGCGCAGTTGATGATATTCAGGGTTGTATCAACAGAAGCTATGGTTTCTTAGCCACCTAATGTGTAAGAGATCTTAACTAGGACTTCTGGAGTGACTGGAGGTGTTCCCAGGCTATCACATAATCAGACATAGTTCTGGAGCCATGCAAGAAGTGGAAGCATTTTCTATGTTCCACTTCCATGTCGGGTACTGGTGTCTGTGACACCAGTAATTATAGGACTTTACTTTACAATCATCCTGTGGAGTTATTTCTGTTGGCTCTGAAGCTCATGTCACAATTAGCTGCTTTTGTAGACTGGAAGAACTGATATAACACCTTCATCAGGTCCCTAGAGGATAAGCACAAAGTGTTAAGGCTTTTGACACTAGCATCTGTGGCCCCACGTAGGCTATATAGGAAATATTCTCTTTATTGTCTGGGGCATATAGAGGTACCATTTGGGCTAGTGATCCTGACGTTCATGCCCTTTGAAGTATGGGACATGGAGAAGACTTCTAATAGATCTTCACCTCATAGGTTAAATATAGATACTAAGGCTATAGACACTGCAGCTCTGGAGTTTGAGGCCATAGGTGGAAATTCCCTAAGTTCCAACAGGGAGCTCTATACTGAGTAAAGGGATTTTGTTGTTGATAATCTAGCACCAACTAATGTGAAAGTGCCCTTCTCTTGATCTCTATGAACAAACTTGAGTGATGCCAAAGTGTTTTGCACCAGTAGATGCAGTTCCAAGCTGTAGAGACCTCCCAAAGATTGCTAGTCAAGTGCACTTGTTTGCCTAGGTTGTGGCCGCTGTTACCATGTTCTTGGAGTTGTGAGCTCTCCAACCTCTAAGATGTACATAAAGGATAGGTCAACAAGCAATCTATAGTAGTGTCTAAATCTCAAGAAAGTCCCAAGGGATCACCTTGAACTGGATTTAAAGCTTGCAAGTACTGAGGGTCCCAGGAACAGTTAGCATCACAGAGTTAAACAAATGCAGCATGAACTTTAAAAGTGACATACCTGAAAATAATATTCCCAAACATTGCCTGCCTCATTCTTCTAAAAATGTATTATCTTTGCATTCCAGACAGTTCTCTGTGATGAAATTGTACAAAAGTTGCTTCTGTGCATCCATCTCGTCTCTCTCCTCATTTTTCCACCCCCTTCTTTCCCATCTTTCCTGCTTCCCTTCTATTCCTCTTTGTCTTTTTTTTTTTTTTTACCTTGTATGCCTCCCAACTTCCTGTGTTTCCTTCCTCCTCTTCTCCTCATCCCTCTCCCATATCCCTCTGCTCCGAATCCTTTTTCCAGGTCCATCCCTTATTTCCCTTTACCTCTTCCCCTTCACCTTTTATTCCTTTTACTCTTTCTCTAACCATCTTCCAATTTGTCCTATACATCTTCCTCCCCATATTTTGTTCCTCCATTTCCTTCTTTTTCCCCTACTCCCCCACTTTCTGCTTCCTTCCCAGGCTTGTGCCCTCTTTTCCAGTTCCATGTCCTGGTTTAAAAGAGAAACCAAGATTTTTTTTTCAAAATAAGTGAAAATTTATTTCATAGTGTGATATTATAAGCAGTTTCCATCTTTTTTAAACCAACACCTGAATTTTCCATGTTCCATTCAATATGCTTTGTGCATTGAACTGGACAAATGTCTTGTAATTTAACTCCCTTGGGCAAGTTGACCTTGAGTTTGGCTCCAATTGTGTGATGTAATAAGACCTTGCAGGATTTTGAAACTTACAGCATTCACAGAGGTGCTATTTGAGGAATGGAGAAGCAGAAAGGACTCTTACTTTGGTGTGTCTGTCTCTATCTGTATGTGCATTAAATTGTTCGTGAAGTTATTTAACATATTGGATGAACGAATGAAGCATTTCACTGTTCTCTATAACTGAGTCTAAATCTTCATAAAGCAACGCCTATCTTACACGTTCATTTTATCCTTTCTTAATTCTCCTTTCTTCTCTTCCATTCCATTAAATCTATAAAGAAAGCATGGGTTATAAACCCACTGATTTCAGAGCTCACCAGTGTTTGGCTATTATCTTCAGCTGGCCTTGAGAAACACTATTGTAGAAGGTTTAACTAAAACCTGTTTTTCTTGATATTTCACCATGGAAAAGCAAAACAAACAGACAAACAAAAAAGCCAAAAAAACAAAAGCAAAAAAGAAATAAAAAACAAAATCAAAAAACAAAACCAAAACAACCCCACCACTACTAACAATATAAAACAGTTCCACCAGAATGCTGCATTTTTGAAGTCCTACCTAGTTGCTTCAGGGTGACTGAGGACTGGAGTAAATTTCCATAGACTTGCTTCATTAGAAGAACAGCAGCATCATGGCTGTAGAAAGCCATCTCTATGCATCCATAAGGTCACACACCATCCAATCACATCATACATAGGGGTGTTTAGAAGTGTTCCACAGCTGTGTAATGCATTTTCCCCCCTTCCCTACATGAAATCTATTTTCAACTTAGACTAATTAGAAAGACCAAAACAAATGACATGGTGAATATGCTGATCACCAGCTCCTCCAAATAGCTCACTAGAATCTAGAATGCTAAAATCAGTGAAAGCTGCAAGGGAAAACATTTTTTAAAAGTGTCATTATTGTGCTGGAGCAAGTATTATTTTAATCTGTTGAAGGGACCAGCCCAGTTAGCACTTTTGTTAGTTGTTATCTCAGTCCTGAAAATCAGTGAATGAACACGGGCTTGGTGTTCTTTCATTGAGAAGATGGAAGTATACTAACTAGTTCAAGGGTAGGGGAGATGGCTCAGTGGATAAAGAGCCTGCCGTGAACACATGAGGAACTGAATTTGGATTCCCAGGCCCCACAAAGCTGGCGATCATAGTCCACACATCAAATCCCAGTATTCCTGTAAAGATGGTAGTTAGGGACAGGAGAGTTCCCAGAAGCCCAGGGGTAACTCTGCCATATATAGTGATGAACAAAAGACCCTTCCCCCCAAAAATGGAGGCAAACACCTGCTTGTCTTCTGACCTCCACACAGGCCCATTATCACACAGAAACACGAAGACACAAAGCTGCAAAAGCAAGCATTAAATTTTTCAAGCATTTGCTTTTGTGTAGAATAAAACAGTGGGAGAGATCTTATTATGAAAAGGAGAGCCAGGACAGTAAAGCTAAGAGGAAGGGAAACATTAAATGAAGTAAACACCATCTCTATGAGGCACAGGTTGAACCTGACAATGTAAACCAATGTCATGAATTTACCAATGCTCTGGTACTGTAAGACAGATGTCATTTTATATCTGTGTGCCTTTCAATACTTGACCTTGAATATCCAAATCCCAGCAAACAAATGTTGGTGGATACTAATTTTCACCTTCTTCAGTAGTCTATGTGTTGGTTTCATTCTGGAGGAAAATCCACCTCTCAGAGCCACTTTCAAAGCCTTGATGCCAGTTACGTGGTGGTAAGAAACCATGTTCACATGCAATAAAGGGAACACAACAATGCCCTTGTATTAGGAAGAAAGGAAAATGGAAGCAATGGGCCACGGAGAATCAAAGTTTATTGGTAGTAGAGAAAACAATATTTGTCAATAAACTAGGTCTTCTCACCTTTCCTTTCAAAACCAAAAGAAAAATAGACATTTGCAATGTTTACAAGTTGAATATGTGGATGAATAGAAAATATAATTCTTAACTTATTGTTTAAAATTTTAAGTTTTCAGAGAATTATTTATTATCAGGGAATTCTGCAAGAAGAAACTTTGACATGGGGTATCCTGGCTAATTTTGTCAAATTGATTCAAATGGGAAGAGGAATCTCAATTGAGAAAATGAATGTTTTTTTTTTTCAAATTGCTTGTTTGTAGAACATTTTCTTGATTAATGATTGACATCAGAGGGCCCAAATCACTAAGGACAGTGGCACCCCTGTGCTGAGGAAGCCATGGTGAACAAGTCAGTAAGTAGAATTCCTCCATGGTTTCTGCTTCAATTCTTGCCTCTAGGTCTCTGTCCCAGCTTCCTTTCATTTAAGGCTATAAAGTGAAATGCGCCCCCCAAATTGTTTTGGGTCATGGTATTTTATCTGAGCAATGGAAACCATAAGTAAGACAAGGGGTGGAACCTACATGAGTGCTAAAACTATTATTGAGTTCTCCTCTAAGTTTCATGGTGTCACTAGCCACATGAAGTTGGCTAGGTTGTAGTACCAGGCACGGTTTCCCTTCTGTTAAGCAGGTCTTCAGTCAGTCCAATTTGACAGCTATTGGTTACTCCAGAGATTAAATACCCTATTGCACCAATAGAGATATCTTGCTATGCTGGTAATTGCTATGCTCCATAGATAGCATAGCTTGGTGTGATTATTAATTGCTTGCCTTCATTAGCAGATTGCATATCTCCTTTATATTTATTTTACTATGGATGAGTTTTAGTATGCCAGGAGTTCTGAGGTTTTGATGTTATATGCTTAGAAAAATAAAGTGTGAGTTCTTTTGACTTGTCTTTTATGATTATGTAGGTTAACTCATTGAGTTATAGCTTTCATTTATTAAATGAAGTCTTGCCAATTATTGTATCTTTACATATTAATTTTGTATTACTTATATTTGCTTCATTTAGAACTAAGATCAAATGAATCATTGTACCTACTCATCTATATTTTATGTTTTAAACTTTCATATTTTCTGTCTCTTTGTGCAAGGCTAATTTCTTAATACATGTCCTCTGGCCCATGAGTACTCCCATCTGTCCATACATTTTTTTAAAAAACAATTAGTCATTATATTTAATATTGCAGTTAGGGTATTTGTGACTTGAATATTAGTTTGTTTCATAATTTTTTATGAACTGATTTATTTCATAAGTCTGTGTATGAAGGTAGTATCAAGTTGTCCTATTCCCTTCCTGCTATTAACCAGCTTAACCAAGCTGACATGGGAAATCTAAAATATTTTAAAGAAATGAAACCAAATAGAGAAAAACTTCATTATATATATATCCCTTGTAATATTCTAGACATTTATAGAAAGAAAATATTGCTTATTTGAAATTCAAATTTAACTGGTTGCCTTATGTTTTTATTTGTAAATCTGGAAACTCTTGGAAATGCTGAATCTCTGTATGAAATATTCTGACATCATTCCTACTTATTTCCAAATACTTTAAAATATGTGTCAATAATACATGCTGAATTATTTATATATGTACCAATTTCTCCTCTTAGAGAGGCTACCATCTTTTCCAAATCACATGTGTGGATTCTGGGTGACATATATACTTTTATTTTTTTCAAAGACTCATCAACTAAGTGGATGACTTCCAATATTTTCTTAAATACATTTTGTTTATCTCTATACATATGATCAAGTAATATATTGCAGCAATATAAAGGTGGCTTGATAATGAGAAAACATTGTCATGATTATCTAAGGGATGCCATCTTATAATTAATCCACAAAATTTAATAGGCACCTGGTGGTATTCTAAGTTTCACAGTTTTGCAATGCATGATTCAAGCTGATAGCTAAGAAACCTGATGAATGATTCCTTGTCCCCAGACCTTCCTAGTGGGTCACACATTATCAACATCGGAAATGTGAAGAAGTGACAGAAGTGACCATCTTAGAAGCTCAGTTCTGCTGAGTGCTGGGCTCTATTGAGCCCCAGGCATCCTCTGAGGGCATACTGAGAGTGGTGTCCACTCCCAGTGGGATACAGGTAAGAAAACGTCATATTCGTAAGTCACTTACAAAACTAAAATTTGGAAAGATGTAGATTTTGGTGTGATAAAAACAAAAATAAAATATATTCTCCTAGTTTGAGTGTTTCTATTCTTACAGAACTGTGAGCTGATTCATTTAACCTCTTTCAGGTATATTTCCCTCTAAATAGTGAAGGAGATAGCAAAATTTTCTTAGAAATTTGCTGTCAGGAAGAATTAAGATAATTAATGTAAAGTATTTAATCTGGTGCACAGTGAATACATAAGAAACATTAACTGCTATTGTTTATTTATTTGCTGCTGAAACTAATGTTTGACTTAATAATCTGAAATTAATCTACTTGAGGTCACCACAGCACAGGAAGGTCAATGTACTGCCATTTTCTGAGGAAGGATCCAGGTTTGGGCAGCTTTGTCATTGTCAACTTCTCTATCATGGGAAATGGAAGAGTTAAGTTTTGCACTAAGAAGTCTAGAATTCAAGTCTATTATTCTTTCTATTAATATCACACAGTTTTCTCAAGAGTCAACAAGGGACATGGTGAACACGATGTATGACATCACTTAAACTTGTCAATCTGCAGATTGAAGAAAAATCTCAGTATTAATTACTCTGTGCCTTTTGGGGGTAGTTGTCAGTGTGGTCAGTGCAACTCAGCTTTTAACTTTTAAGACACTTTAGAATTTGTTTCAAGCACTCTGTGATTACTGATTTTCTGAACCCCAGCAGACTATTGTCTGCTGCATTCATCAATATAGCTTCCAGGATCAAAGAAAAGCTCTGTGCCAGTCACCACTTGAATGCTTTTACATTACTTTCCTATCACTTCTGCAGGTTAATGATAACAAAAAGGCTTCTCTGACGTTGCTTCTGCTAAATACATTTTATGGCAAATAACAAGTCAGACTTCTTTTCTATGCTACTGAAATGAGCACTTTGTTATTAAATATTAAAATATTTTATAATTCACACCAGACTCTCATTCAATGGGAATAGAAACACTAAATCATTTCACTAGGGATTTTCATGTGTGATGAAATGGAAATATTTCTTTGATTGAATTTCTATTTTAATGTGTCCCAATGAAGTGCCACAGAACACCAATTTCTTGTTTTATTTCCCATAATTTTGTTGATGTTTGTGTCATTGTGTGTGTGTGTGTGTGTGTGTGTGTGTGTGTGTGTGTGTGAGTGTTTTGTGGCATGTCACACAGATTATTTCAGTTAACACCTCTTTTTGAACAACTCCAGAAATGTAGGTCTTAAGTAATGTCAGAAACAAGGGACCTAAAATCAAGAAGTTTACAATTTTCCACCTAAGGGTCTACTTCCTGCAGATGAAGATGGGACATATTATGGGTTTTGTTAGCTGTATCTGCACAATTCGAAGGCAAGCAAGCTTAACTCTCTGCCACACTTAACAGAATAAGTTAAGGTCTAGTGGAAATTGTAACTGAAGTAATAGTTTAACATTTATCAAGGGCTTAGTATGTTTTACACAACAGGAAATGTTTTGCAAATACAACTAATATATTCAAAAGACCCTTGGCATAAATATTTTAAACTCAAATTACAGATAAGAAAACTAAGATGTAGAACATTAAGTTGGTTACTGTCCTTTACCTTTAGGGCAGTTGAATCTCTTTCTTTTTCTTCCCAGGAAGATGTAGTGATACTGTTTCTAGCGATTATCTCCTTGCTGCTTATCTTGCCTGGTTCTTATTTTGTGCCTCACTTTGGATGCTCTTGTACAAACTTTGTGTTGATCTCATCTAAAGGGCTTGCTGTCTGATTTATCATTCAGGCTTATCAACCTCATGACTTCTATAAGTAAGTGAGAATGCTTGAAGTTGAAATTGTTAAGTTAGTGTAGTCATACTGTGTGGTTAAATATAATGTTCAATTTTAGTTTATCAAGTACATTTTATCTATCATCTATCTATCTATCTATCTAATATTATAATTTAAGACAGAGTTTTTCTGTTCAGCCCTAGCTGTCCTAGAATTTACTCTGTAGACCCGGCTGGCCTTTAATTCAGAGAATCACCTGTCTCTGGCTGCTGAGTGCTGAGTGCTGGCTACATTTTATTTTAATCACTAAATCAAATAGTCTCAATTCTGTTTCTGGTTTCATGGTTGAAGTAAAAACACACCTGCATGTAACATGGAGAGTCCTTGAATTTGCCCCTTTGTAGATCGATCAATGTAAATTATCCTCTACTGTGGGTAACTTTGAGATAGACACCACTGAATCCCTTTTGGGATCACATGGAATCTTTGCTTGTAACATATGCAAGTTCAGTCTAATAGTCATGGACACTTGGCCCCAAATGATCTAGTATTACCTAACTTTCTCATTTCTGTGACCAATTTGAGAAGTGATAAGGACTGCAGCAAACATAACCTTTTGGAGATGTCAATCATTGTAGAGGAAACATAGCAGAGCTCATGTTTATAGGAAAATAAGGCTGTTACTCTTCACCTCTTGGTAGATCAGAAAATAGAGAAATATATTGCTGGAATGGCTCTGGCTTTCTTCCTTCCCCATTTTTATACAGTCTAGAACCTCAGCCCAGGGCTTAGTGCCACAATTTGGATAGGTAATTCTTGCTTTGTCAAACATCTCTAGCAATTTCCCTAAAGATACTTGACACCATGTTTCCTAGGTAATTCCAAATCCAGTCAAATAGGTGGCATCACATATGAATCTCTCCATACCAACTGGATGCATCAGATCAGCTCATGGTGTTTCTGACTGTAAAAGAATAAAATTAATAGGATCTGGTTTATTATTACAACAGCAGTGATTCATTCAACCATTTAGCACTCTTTTATTGAATTCCTGCTGTGTGCTTGTCACTGTGTGAAGTATAGATGGCATAAAATAGACAGAGTCCCTGGTTTTATAGACAACTCAATCTGTTTGGAATACAGATCTACAGATGTATTTTAGGGGAGTACACACAATTTATGACATGATGAGGACAGACTATCTAACTAGTATAACCATGTCTATGTACAAGGAAGGGCTATTTTGAGTAACATTTCACTGTAAAAAGGGTGAGGAGAGAAGTTTTAAGGTGAATGTAGCAAGAGATGGGCAGGTATTGGAGAGGACAATCCAGATCCTGATGAGTTGGGCTAAGTATGCAGAAATAGCAGGAGTAGAGATAAAGAGCAGAACAGACTGATTGTGGGCAGTCAAAACTATGTAAGTGATTGAGATTTTTCCTATATCCAAAGGTCAAAAAAGAATCTACATGGCTGATTTAAAGTTGGGCAGTAACATGACAAGGTTTGCATGTTATGAAGAATGTTTTGGCTGTTATGCAGAGATTATACTGGAAGTTTATACTTTGAAAAGACAAGTCTGGGGTAGGGAGACCTCTTAGGAGGTTGAGGTGGTGGTGGCTAGATCCAGATTATGAACGGAAATAAGTACAATGGATAGATTTAAGAACTGTCTAACCAGCTCAATCTGTGGGATATATTGACTAGCTGGCTCTGAGGATGAGCAGTTGAAAGACATCTCTGTCTCTATTAGTGGGGAGGAGGGACCTGGCATTTACTGTGACAGAGAAGGCCAGAGCTATGTAACAGTATACAGGAAAGATGATGATAATAATATTATTTTATATATGCTGAGCTTTTGGTGCCTCTAATGCATGTTAAGGCACCATGCAATTGCTAAGATCATAGACCAGTGCATAGTACATGGCAGGTACTTAGCAATATTGATGAGTGACATGAATATATGGAGACATTCAAAGGCAGGCCTACAGAGATGTAGATAGATTTTCAAAAGTGTAGTAAAGTGTAGTGAGATGCTCACTTTGTCTGCTTCTGTGGCACTGACCACACCCATTGGGGGGTGGAGCTAGGGGCAGAAGTGACCTGTGGAACTAGATCTGAGGAGGACCCCGGAAAAGCTCTCTTGATGGCAGGACGCGGATAGGAGAGCATCTGGTGGAACCTGCTGGTGTTTATCTGTCTATGTTGTAAGTTATTTCTCCCCGAATAAACATCTATTCAGCCTATTTGCTTATCCTGATCCTTATTAAACCATGATAGTAAAGAGTTGAGGACCTGAGTCTAAGCAATTGGGAACTGGAGCTAAGATGTGGGTGTTTGAAGAGTGAGGAGAGCAGAAGGCTCATGACTGACTAACAGGCATTGCCTGTGTTCCAAAAATGGGTAAAGAAAGAGGAAGCTGCACAGGGCAAAGAGAAGATACAACTGGGGATGTGGGATGAGTACCATGACTGCTATTCTGTGGAAGCCAAGGATGGTTTATTTTCAGAAGCCACATTGTCAAATATCTCAACCAGATGAGCTATAAGGATTGAGGTGGTGTTTTCTTTTCTATATTAAGATTAGGAAGCCATAAATGTTCTGGGGACTTTGGAAAGTGATTATAGCTAAAGGCAAATATGAGTGGCTTATGCATACAATAATGTTTGAGACAATGGAAATAGCATTTGTAGATATATAACTTACAAGGAAACGTGTAAATGGAAGGAAAACAATGAGTAAGATAAACATGAAGAACAGATTTTATTTTCTTTTTCTTTTTACCTCTCTGATTAATTCAATCCTAAACCCAGGGGATGGGATTAGTGAAATGTTTAAATGAAGGACTAGATGGCAAATGATGTTGGAGTCCAAGCACAGTGAAGGGTATGTCTCATTCACATTTTTTCAATCCTCCTGCATGTTTCCAATTACCCATTACCACTAACTTCCCCTCCTCACTGAAGATGCCCAGGCCCTACTACAATCTAGAATATTTCATCACACAGCTAATCCTTCATCCATATTAGATTCTGATACCCCATGTTGGTTATGCTCAAACTCTTATAAGTCACACAGTGACTCTCTTTCCAACCCAAGTCTATATGTCTCATGCCAAATATTCACCAAGTAGACACTGTTCATTCTGTGAGGGCTCAGACACCTGCAGAAAAACACTTATCAGTATAACACTATCTTAAATAAGCCCATACTATGATCCTATCCCATACTTTGCACATGTATTGATTTGCTTTTCATGAATATTGACTCTTCAGTTCACACAGACAATGAGTTCTCATGAGGGTCGTTCTTGGTTTGACACATTGAATGGCTTTAGCATTAAGTTATTCAGAAAGGAGTAAAACATTTAGTCTTAATACTTTTTTATCTTATTTATTATTTCATTCACTCTTACTATTGTCTTATAATCAATCCATATTTATGTGTGCATGCATCTTAGCTCTCTATAGTAACAAGATCTTGAAATAGATATTCGGTGTTATCAAAGACAATTTCTAGAGCCCACAGTTATGGATTTCAAATACCATTCTTCACATAAAAGTTTAAAAGGAGGAAGGTCTCTGTGGAGAAATGACTGATCTTAGAGGTGGGACAAGACAAAGCCACATGGTCTGGAACAGCTTTTGTATTATAGTGAAGTACAAGAGGAGATAGTGCTTATTAAAATGACAGTTTGCTTTTTGTTGACCAAATCTTGATCTACATGAGTCTCAAAATAAATGAGCCATGCAACAGAAGAAATGACAAGAATATACAGAAGTATATAAATAAAATGGGTTGAAAACTTCATGAGAAAGAAAATATTCCTGGTTTTGGAATGTTTTCCACAAATAATTTTTTTTTCAAATATAAATGTTTGATACACTGAGTTTCCAATTGAAAAGCAGACACCATCTTCACCAGGTATCAAAATCAGAATCATGAGTAATTATAAGCACATCATGGAACACTTCTATCTGCCAAGACTCATAGCTGAAATCTAATTATGAAAAGTAACAGAGAGAAATTTATGGGACCTTCATAAAAGGGCTGTCCTTTAATCTTCAAATGTCAATGCCATATAAGCAGAAGAAAAACTGAGGTACTGCTCCAAATCAAGGGAAAATTAAAGAGACATGATAACTAAATGGGTCACATTCTGGAGATCACTGGAATTTTTTAGAGGATCTCAGTATTGTATATTAGGAATAGATCCATGTTAACTCACAGATTTTTCTTGTCTGAATGTCATGTTGGACAATGCTTTTGTTTGTAGAAAACACACATTGAAGTATTAGGAGGTAATTAGAAAATAAATTTGATGTGTTCCCTAAATGGAGCAAGTGTTCTTTTTGCCTTCCTTAAAAAAATTCACCCAGTTACCAATCATTTCAAACTGATAGACCATTTCTATTATGTACAGTCTGGAGAATGATAGTCATGCTTTTGTTTGTAATGAGTGTTTACACTCATTTTTTTAGTTTAGGTTTTACATACAACCTCTTGCAATAATACACTTGGTTGCCTTGATTCTTTACCTGCATATGCTGTGATCACCCATCTCCACACAATCCACTTAGGAACTTCTGAACCCCTCAACTCTCTATCTGCACAACAAGTAGATTCTATAGTCCTGATAAATAATATACAATTTCCTCACTTCTGTTAGTAATCAATTTTAGATAGTGTCTAACCAAGTGTATTTCCAACATAATCCTAGTATGAAAAATAGGAGGCAGATCTGGTCTAAAGTGGATTTGGGTACATGTGCAATAGGGAAAAACTGTCTTTTAGCAATCTTTTCTAGAGAATATCTTATTTTCCATATTGTATCTATGAATAATTGGGCTAGTATGTGGTTAAAACCAGATGCATTATGGGAAGCAACAGAAGCAGTAGAAGAAAGGTATAATCTATTAATCAAAAACAAGCATGCAAAACAAACAAACAAACAAACAAACATAAAACCCACCTAAATTCCATTCCTAGGTAACCAGCCCTTCCTTACTTTAGCCTCAGTAAAAAGAGACCCCAGACTTAAACTTGGGGCCCTTGAGTACTCTCACTCATGAGACCTGTTGTCAATCTTGAAAGTATCTCCCTCTATGATCTGTATTATCACTTTGATCCAAATACAGCTATTTTGCATCTTTTACATATCTGGGTGAGTACTTATTTTCAGTTTTTATTTGAAGAAAAGGTAAATAACCTCAAAACACACTACCCAGACCCAAACCACCAGTAGCAATAACATAGATGGGTGATAGACAGACGAGTAGATAGATAGATGATAGCTCTCTCATTCTTCCTCTTTCTCTCTCTGCCTCTCTCTCTCTGCCTCTCTCTCTCTTTCCTCTCTCTCTCTCTCTCTCTCTCTCTCTCTCTCTCACACACACACACACACAGAAAGCAAACAATCACCAAATCAAGTCAGATATTCATTAGAAATTGATGAGGTAAGTTCAATGTCATCCTCAGCTACATGATCAGCTTGAAGCCAGCCTGGGATATATAAGGATGTGATCCAGAAAAACAAAATAGAAAAAAGTTTGTTGGATGGTGATGGGTTTAGCAGCAGGGTAGTTATAGTAGATAAGCTTCATAAGAGAGGGCAAGTTCTCACCACCACTGAGGAGCTGAATTACCTCTGAAGTTCACAGAGTTAGCAGTGGTTGAGCTAAAGATCAAAGGGTACAATTATACTGTATATGTCTGTTTTGTTATTCATTAGAGCATATTTTTTTTAAAAAGACAATGGGAAACTGATGACACTTGGGAAGAGAGCTTGAGAGAAGAACGTGCAAGCGAATGACATTAATGTAGAATATGGAATGGTGGCAGTTCCCTTTGTTGTTTTAGAATATGGAAGGATCCTCAGTAGTTCTGCACAAAGGAAGTGAGGGTGAGCAGTAAGGCTCACAATCTTTTACTGGGAGTGTGGCTTTATATATGTCAAGTTTTTGGAAGCCATCTTAAATGGGTGGAAGCCACAATCAGATGTCAGGGTGGAGTGCTTTGGAGCATGGACAAAAGGCCAGAGTTCTTGCATTTGCACACTGATTCTGCAATATTTAGTTGATACATTGTGCAACTAATGTAATCTTCCTCCTGTTATATCTTCATCTCAAGATAGAAGATTATGAAAGCCCCTTTTGAACTATATAAATCTGACAAATGTCAGAAATATGATGTAGAATAATCATTAACAGTTATTATTTTAGATGTCTGAAGAACTTTTTTCAGTAATTGACAGGAGATATGATAGGCCTTGGAATAATAGTTGTTGTAGAGAGCTTTAAGGAAGGGCTAAATTCAGGACTTTTGAGGAACTCAAACATGGTGGGGTTTGAGGGCTGTGAAGTACAGGGTGAAGGACTAAATTTATGAGCCATTGGTGGGTCATATCTCGAGTCACTGAAATGGGAAATGCTGAATTTAAGATAGTAAATTTGATTTTGGATGCAGTCACACTGAGGGACCCCTCCAATGTTAATTGATGAGGGAAAATGATTGGCTATAAACTAGCTAGCCCATGGGACTACAGGAGGGAGTGGCACAGAAAGCAGAGTGGGGGGATGTGAAACATGTTGGCAAAGTTCTGTAGAAATTTCAGTTAGAAATAAACTCAAGAAAATAAATAAGAAAATTTGTGGGCTAGTATAAAGCAGTTTCAGTTTACTTATGGAAAAAAAGTCTTTATAATCCAACTGTCTATGTCAAGGTAGGACTGATCACAAATAAGATAGTTGACATTGTGTGGCAGGAGATTTGCAAATTTCAGATACAACTTCCATTGTGCTGACCCAAACACTAAGCCTTTGTAATTGATTATGGCCACACATGACAACCATAATATTTTCCATTGCCCAGAGCTAAACAGAAAGTCTAGCTGGGCAGAGCAGTTGTTGCAATCAGCATGGTTTATGTCAGATCCCATCTTCAGTTGATTGCTATGCCTCAAAAGTTCTGGCTAGGTACCCCTCTGTGGCACCATGCCTCCCCAGCAGATGAGGATGACTGCAGTTAGAAATTCAATGATTTGGTAAGTGTGTTTATTTTAATGATCAAAGCAGGTTTTTCTGTGCAGAGTATCTAGGCATGAGGTTAAAGGGATAGAATGCCATTACATCTCCAGTGTAGAAATGCACTAATATTACAAACTTAACAATTGCTTATGTGAGTTAAAAGTTTGCTAAATTTCACTCTGTATTTGTGTTCATCTGGGAGCTTATGATAATGAATCCTTTATGGCCCAATGCAGTTCTCTAGAGGTAAAGCACACACAAATCCTTTTAATAACCCAGGCTGACTTTTATCTCTGAACAGATGAATCAGGCACAAGAAAGGGATCTTTGTGTCTCACATCACGTCACTTTGGCACAATTTTGAGTTTCTCTAGAGATAAGGGGAAAGATACAATTAAATGAAAGGAACAAAGAACTGCAGCCTATAAGCTATGTGAGAATTTTAAATACATAAGCCATTTTGACCACAGAGTTGGAATTATATGGCTATATCTACATATTTTAGATAGATGAGAATGGTAATTTTAAAATCTTCCCAGATAATTAAAGTAAATATATCTTCCTTAATTACCTTGATACTTAGATAAAAGTCCATTTTATAGGGCTTTCAGTTTTTAATTTTGCTTCCAGTCAATAATGTACATTTTAATATGAAATTATAATAATGTGTGGGTGCATGTTTCAGTTATTTCTTCTGTAACAATTTATCTCAAAATGCTTTGCTTAAACTAAAGACACTTTTATTTATAATTTTGCAATCCTGAAACTTATGGGGAATAGATTGTTCATCTCTGTTAAAAAGGCTAGCTAGCTATTGGTATGGCAATGGCTGCAGGTTTGCCTCCAGGGAGTCAAATGAGGATTTCCTCACTCTCAGAGACCATCTTGAACACAACTCCTCCACATATTACAGTTATGGTCTCTATGAGTTCAACTCTTACTTTTACATGCAAATACGTATAATGGAGGGAGATGCAGGGCCCATCTGACACTTGAACAAATGAAGAAACCAACGATTCAAAAACCACATTTACAAATATTTTTTGATAATATTAGAATTAATGAAATCTACATAGATAGATAGATAAGATCAACAGACGAATGGATCAGAAAAGCAGTAATACATACAACTGAATATTACTCAGCTGCAGAGAAATGTGAAACTTGCAGATAAATGGATTGAGCTGCAAAGAAATACATGATGTTAAGTAAGCCAGACCTAGGTGGACAAAATCCATGTGTTTTCTCTGGTTAATATTACAAGTCTTTTGTTTTTCGTGTTTATATTAGGATACACGTGGAATCTAGTAAATAGAAAAGGAACCTTTTGCAGTGGGGGCACATTAAAGAAAAGGGAATAGTATATTATAGCTAAATCAAAGATAGAGGAGTAGGGTACAGGGGATGGAGAGGCTTAAGACAAAAGATTCAGGGAAGTATGGAAGATATTGGGTAGAAGAGAGAGCTAACCCTGAGGAAAGATCTGTGTAAAGCTATGCAAAGTCTACTGTAACACATCCAGTTTAAAAAAAAGATGGATAATGGGCAACACTAACTGGATACAGTAGGTTATTAAGAACAATAGAGAAAGAAGAGATGAAGTTGGGAGGGGCATGTTAAAGAATTATGAGCAGATTTTGAGGAAGGAAATGAAAGTAGATACAATCATATTACAGTATATGAATATATGAAAACCTCAACAATAAAAGCTTAAAAATATAAGAAACAAATCACAAAATATTATGCACTGTGAATGAACTTGAGAAGGCCAAGTTGATCTTGAAAAATGTTATGCTTTCAGTTTTTTCAGGCCTTAGAAGAGAGTTTCCTTGTTTTGTTCTGTTATTCATGCTAGGAGACATGGATGTGAAAATAGCAAGGGAAAAATGGGCACTGCGTGCTCATGACAATAAATGAAGGGAGTAGTGTTAAGAAATCAAAAGTGCTTAGGTCCTGTTTCTCATCATCCACAGTCCCTGCAGAGATCTGTCTTTGTGAAGAGTCAACATGCTGGGTGTCTTGCACTTAAATGTGTTCTACACAACCCAGAATGAAATGAGAAACAGACACAGGGGGAAATCCATTTACAGTGACAGAATGGATCTTTACACACTTTGTAAAATTCTGTGTACTGTCTGTTAAGGAAAATCCTCCCATTTGTATGGTGACTGTCCTTCTGGATCACTCAAAGGACAATGAGTGACACTGATATATATTTAACTAGGTGATAAATTATGAAACATTCCAAATTATGGAATATTTCTGTCTTTTCTCTTGTTAACCTTTGTATTTTTCTAAAAATTTCCTTCATATTTGTGTATTTATCTTCTTTATTCATTTGTTTTTACCACTGTGTACCAACTTACCTAGTATTTACCCATGGCATTGATGACAGACCAAGAAGAACAACAAATTGCTAACATTTGCTGAACATTTATGTACCAGAATATTCTATTTCCTTCTGTCTTCCCCTCACCTGCATTTCTTGACTGTTCAGGAAAAATATTTTTGCCTTAATTTTTGAGGGGCTTGAGATGTAGTTCAATTGGTGAATGCTTTCCTAAGCATTTGCAAAGCCAAATGTTTCATGCCTGGAATTGTATAAACTGGGTATGATGGTATATATTTATAATCTCAGCAATTGAGAGGTAGAGAGTAGAGGATCAGAAATTCAAGGCCATCTTCAAACACATAGAAAGTTCCAGACCGAGATGAATTATGTTAGTTCTTCTCTCAAACACATACACACACACACACACACACACACACACACACACACACACACACACACACACCAACAACCTTTAAAAAATTGTGGGCATATATTTTATTGGTTTCTTTTTATGAGAGCTGTGGGAACAGGTCATGAATGTAAGCTCTTATTCTGTCCTCATGTTTAAAATCTAGGAGGTGAAGTCATCTTTGACCAAATGACAAATATACTCATCATGTTATTTAATGATGCTTCATCTCAGGCATTGTATCTAAGAGTTGATTATCTCATTGTTCTGTGTCTTTGTTAATATATTTTGTGACTAAGATTGTGCTAAGGACTTTACCATTCATTCTTCTTTCTATACAAGTACAAGACCAAATACTGATGGTGCTCCAGGGAACAGTAGATCTAAGAAAAGTCTGATTCTATCTGACCTAACTTGGCCCCTGAGGGTTGAGAACATATTGGAAGAGGAAGTGGGCATTAATTCTCCTACCTAGTTTCATGAGATGCATTTAAAAAAAAAAAACAAAAACAAAAACAGGCAACACTTTAGCGTAGTTTTGGAATAAAAACTACAGAGTACAAAGGTTCTGTGTTGTCAAGTCTATTATATTCCTCTTGTGTCTGACATTTTTTTAATGAGATCACATCCTCATGAAGTTCAGGTAGATGTTTTTGTTATTAGTATGGAGCTTGGGACTAGCAAGAGGTTTGTTTCTTTAATCAAATGCTATAAAAACATAGTCAAGTAGGTAATCTTTACAATAAATTTTCCAAAATGGTAAAATTAAATCAATTGAAGGAGTTTATTTTCTCTGTGACTGCTTGAGTACAATCCACTTATCCATAAAACTTGGCTGTCAGTACTGGACATAAGTACAACTTTAGAAATTTGTATTCCAGGCACAAACATAAATTCATGTCTATGGTCCAAAAACGGAAGGAAGTGCAAATTGCAGTGGCCCAAATGAAATGAACAACAGGAAACCATGAATGATGCCTCCCAACACAGATTTATTTAGAACCAACCACTGCCATAATAGATCCCTTTGGAGACACAAAGAGCCTTGACTTTAGAGGGAAAATAAAGAGGGAGGAAGATAATAGCACAAATTATACCAGCTATCTTTCAGCTGTTGCCTTGACTCTAGTCAATGAACTCTAGCCTGTAGAGCATATACAAAAATTATAAGCTGTGAAGTCCTGAATGTGGTATTATCTGAGCTGTTTATTCCACTGTAAACATTTGCTGTTTCCTTCAGCAATAGGTGCTTCAAATATCTTTTAAAAATAACAATGTCACCAAGGCAAGTACTTTAACAGTCACAGTTAAGGCCCAGAATAGTATCTGCTGGTCTTTGTACGTATGTATGCATACATTATGTATGTATGTATGTATGTATGTATGTATGTATGTATGTATGTATATATGTATGTTGTATTGTAAATAATGTGCAAGCTTCACTCATTATTAAACATTTTAATAGGACTATGTCTTCCTAATATGCTTGTTATACAGAAACTAGGACTTTATGTATTTCTTAATCTACCGACTTATTTTTCTATAGGAATTTCTCAAATTTTAAGAATTTTTGAAAGTATATTTTAAATTTATAGCTTTAAATATTTTGTTCCTTTGAACATTCTCAGGCACTTGTTATGACTGTCCTAAGCATATATGGGAGAAACCATAGGTTTGCCCGAGTAGTTCTCTAATTTCAGCCAGTATTCAGAGATGACTCATTTTCTTTTTGGTTCCCCAATTCATTATGCCACAGTTTACACAAAGAAGCATGGCTCTTCATTAGAATTTCTGTTTTATCATGTTGCATGGTTAGTTTGTAATAATGCCTTGTAATTTAAGAGAGAATTTTGCATGAGGGTATCATATAACTGAATACTCTGTTGCAAGTAGCTTATTGTCCCCAAATCCATAATCCAAATGCATGAGACAAGATATGACATATCAGAAGCGCTGGAACTTTGAATTAATTTTGTTTCTAACACAATTTATGTGATTGTGGATGGTAGGAATGTAAAATTCCCAGCTTCTAATTGAAAAACATTCACACACACACACACACACACACACACACACACACACACACAGATGGATATTTTGCCTGCATGTGTGTTTGTGTTTCACTTGTGTGCTTAATGCCTGCAGAGACCAGAAGAAAGTAATGGATTTTCTGGAACTGGACTTAAGGATAATTGTGAGCTAGCTTTCATGTGGGTGCTGGGACTTGAACTGAGGTTTTTTGGAAGAGTGTCCACCTCTTAACTGCTGAGCCATCGTTGCAGCCCCAGCTTTTAATCTCTTTATTGAACAGAATATGGGGGTTACCAATAAACCAATACCATCTCCGTCACACATCATGAGACTCTACCAAGGGCCTGGGGATTAGTCTCCAAGGCTGGCAATTCTGAGTAGCTTACCTGTTCTAAAAACCCATCCATTTTTAATTTTTTGTAGCATCTGAGTCTGGGACTGCTGATAAGTTAATATTAAAAATACAGTGTTATTTGTCTCCCTGTGCTGTGATGGACTGCTTTTGGAGGAACTGACAAGCACTTTGAACACTCATTTTAGAAAAGGCCCAGTAACAATAGACTGTAAGCAGCTCAACATACAGCATTTGGTGGTAACTGGGAACTTGACCCACTGTTCTTGAGATCATCCTTTTGAAGCACTGATAATTGCTTTTGTAAGACAAATCATTTTTTTTAATTAAAGATTTCTGCTCCCCTTTGTCAGTCATTTTAAATTCACAGATGTGAAGACTAGAGTCAGAGGAACAATCTGCAGTGTTCACTTCCTATTTTGACACTAGAATGCAGCTAGCTATGGTTTTCATCTGCTTTTCCATACAAAGCAGAATACGCAAATGACACACAGGCTTAAAATTCATGTGTTTTGTTTTCAAAAAGATTCCTTAAAAGCCACTTTTGTAAGATATATAAAGACAAAATTCTTTACAGTCAAGAAATTAACATGCTTTCTTTGAAAAACAAAATTGAATCTCTCATCTTCATCAAATCTGTTCTGCCTGGGGATAATATCTCTATTCATGGATTGCTTTATTGTTGCCATAGGTCCATATAGCTCACCATGTTATCAATAGTAGTCCACCTTTCCATTTCAAACCAGGTACTATCTGGGAAACAAATATGACATTAGTCTTCTACCTGCAATACATGTTGTGAGAATTCTCTGTCTGCACAAGCAACATAAAATTTAATAGCCTGATGTAAAAGTCACATGTCATCTATCCCCAATGTGCCTTCATCTGATGTTCCCAAGTTCTTAATCCAGTTATATGTCAACGACTTTTAGAAATGCATGCAATCTAATAAGCTAAAAATAAAGGAAGGAAGAATCAAATCAAAGGGATTGATGATGCTCTGCTTTCCCTTTTGCTTTGCCAAATAGAAAAAAATTGTCCTGTCAAAGTGGCATGACAGTCATTGTGGAATTGATGGAGTCAGCCAAAGAAAATCTTATGAGTGTGCTGTAATTAAGCAGAGAGAAGAATTTGCTTGCCCATTCTTCTCTTAAATCTTATTTTCTGTCTTGAAATCCTGTTGACTGAATATCATAATTTACATGCATAAGTTTGAATTTTGTTATGATTAAATCTGTATTATTATGTAGGCATTGCTTTTCTAACAAGCAGGAAGACGTGTTTTAAAGCTTGAAGTCTAGAAAGAATTGAGGCACCATATTGTGTTCCATAGGCTATACTTCAGCATAAGCAGAGATTAGATTAAGGTATGATATAGATGCAGGGGAAAAGCAAGTCACAGAATGTTGTAGGTGAATATAATCCTTTGGAATAGGGAACTATGTAAACAAATGTACAAAACTAGAAAAAGAGTATGTTTTGATTGGGGTAAATTTAAAAGTATGAGGAATCTGTCTGTCATCTATTTATCTACTATCTTCCATCCATCCATCCATCCATCCATCTATCTATCTATCTATTATTTATCTATCTATCTATCTATCTATCTATCTATCTATCTATCTACCTATCTATCATCTATCATTTCTGTAATTTTAACCAATATGACCAGAAATGGTCTTGATACCAGAGTATAGACAATCTACAATACTAAGGTTAGGTAAGTGAATATAATTGTGTGGTGGGTGTTGTTATGAGTAGTTTTCCATGATAGGGTGAAAATAAATATATCTCTACAATTTTAATTTTGAGATGCTGGATAACATGGTAGGTAGGTTTGTCCTGAACCCAGTCCTCTCCAGCATGAACTAAAAAAAAACAAAAAACAAAAACAAAACATTTCTAGATCTTATATTTATTAGCTTTTAAAATATTGTATACTTTGTGCACATTTCCACTCACTACCCTATGCTTTCTCCTACCCCATCCCAATTCCCATTAATTCCCTTTGTTTCCCAGAATGCTTGGCTTCTACTTTGATGCAATCTTCACCTAGATGACTTTATATATCTACAAAATCCAGTGCCCATAATTGAGAGAAAATGTGATATTTATCTTTCTGAGACTCAGTTAATTCATTTATTCTGATTAGTGCTGTCTGGATCCATCTTCCTGTAAATGGCATAACTTCATTTTTCTTTACAGATGAAAAAACTCATATATGCACATATACACACATACTATATATATATATATATATATATATATATATATATATATTTCATAGTTTCTTTTTTTAATGATTTTTTTTCTTATTTTACATATAGATCCCAGTTCCCTCTCTCTCCTTCCCTCCCTCCCTTCCATGCCCCCCAAAAACCTCCTATCCTATACCTCCCCCACTCCACAGGGAGGATGATACCTTCCAGGAGGGATCAACAAAATCTGCCAAGTCATTTGGAGTAGGGACTAGGTCCTCCCTCCTGACTCTAGGTTACAGGAATGTGTTCCAAAGTCCTTTCATGCACCAGGGACACATCCTGGTTCCACTGTCAGAGGTCCCTTAGACTGCCCAGGCCTTCTAACTGAGACCCATGTTCAGGTGTCTGAATTGGTCCAATGCTGTTTTCCCAGCTATCAGTCTGGGGGGTCTATTAGCCCACCCCCACCCGTTCATGTGAGCTGTGTTTCACAGTTTCTTTAATCACACTTTTGTTGGTGGATACCTAGGTTGTTTCACAACTTAACCATTGTGAATAATTCTATAATAAAGACTGATGTGCCAGTGTTTATGGGATATGCTAACTTAGAGTCTTTTGAGTAAACACTGTAGAGTAATGTGGTTATTCAAATGTTCAAATGTTAATATGTGATGGTTCATATGTGTAGCTGTTCATAAGGTATATATGTTTTGTAGGTTGTTTTAAATCTCAACACTGATTTTCAAAGAGGCTACATTAATTTACAACAGTGTATAAGGGTACCTTTTGTTACCACCTGTGCTAAGATTTATAATTTGTTGATTGCTGTTCTGGTTGGAGTAAGATTGAGTCTGTAGTGGGCTATTCACTGTGTCTCCTTCTGTGGCACTGACCACACCCATTGAAGGGTGGAGCTAGCAGCAGAAGTGACCTGTGAGACTAGGGCCCGAAGGAGGCTGGGTACTCTCTTTTTCTGGTGGGACACGGAGAGAAGAGCATCCCGTTCCAACTGCTGTGTTCATCTGTCTGTGTTGTGAGTTGTTTCTCCCTTAATAAACATCTATTCAGCCTATTTGTTTATCCTGACCATTATTAAACCGCAATATCTGGTGTCAGAAGTGAGATCAGGATTTTCACGGCACCTGGGTTTTACTCAGGCGGCACAGCAATCCTTCCCCTACCTTCCCCAAATGGACAGGGTCTCTTGCCTAACCAGGCAGATACACCCTGCCCTAGAACTCCTTTTATCTCCATCTTGGCCCTGAGATCACTGCTCATCTTCTGCCCATTTCCTCAGATTGCATTCGCACAGAGCCCTGCAGCATTAGCCCTGCCTTTTGTGTTGCTGCACAAGGGCTGGACTTGGCCTGCTTTGTTTGTGTGCTTACAGGCTCAGGCTCCAGCAGCAGTGGTGGCAGCAGCAGCTCGTGGGCTGGCAGAAAATATACATGCTGCAGTTGCAGGCAGCTCCTGTTATCCCCATGGTCTCAACAATTTGTACAAGGCTTGTTTCACTATTTTGTTTAACAAAATTTTCCTTGCCTTAGTTTGTTAAAAGCTATTCTACAGGGACCTGGATCAGAAGGATCCTCTGCTGCCAGAAGCTATTTGGCGGTACACTTCTGGACACTATTTGGTGGTACAATTCCTGGTAGAAACGGAATCAGAAGGATCCTCTGCTGCCAGACGCTATTTACTGGTATACCTCCAAGTGTAACCACAGCAAGTTGAGATCTACAACTAAAAGCACCAAAGCTCCAGGACAGCAGAATTACACCTAAGGTAATTGTAACATCTTTTGCAATTTAACTGATATAATATCTGAGATCAATTGCTCCATAGCTATGGCAGATAATTTTACAATGCAGGACTTTAGGAATTTTTTTACTTCATATATAGAAGGAATCTTAGCAGAAGAAAATTATGATTGGATCAATATATACACCTTTTTCATAACAGTAATGGGCTTTATCATTAACATTATATTCTTAAAGAAATGGTTTGAGATTAGCAAAAACAATAAGGAACTTGTAAAAACCAAAGGAGACTTAGTAACAAGATTCAAAACATTGAAAATAACAGAACACAAAACATAGAATGTTTAGGAAAAAAGGTTCACAATATTGAAGATGGCAACAGAGAGCTGACAGGTAGGATACAAAACATGGAACATAAAAATGACCAAATAGAAAACAAAATTTGTTCCATGTCTGATGTTGCCTCAACAACCAAAACAGAAACAATGCAATGCATTAACACGCTAGCAGAAACAGCTCATTCCTGGTTGGATGAAACTACTAATAAGGTTAAAAAACTGGAATATCAGATGGAAAGAGATATCAACATGTCAGATGTTATAACTGTGGTAAGATAGGACATCTAAAAAGAAATTGTAGGCAAAGCATCTCTAGAAATAATACTCCCAAGAATGAGTCGAACAGAAGGCCTCAGCCTCCTGGGTTATGTAGAAGGTGTGGCAAAGGCAGACACTGGACAAATGAGTGTAGATCGACTAGAGACAAGCTAGGAAACCCTTTACCACCAGGAAATTTCTTGGGGGGCCTTATGAAGGCCACAGTGTCAAAGGTGGTCCAAACATTCCCAGTCACAGTGGAGGACAATCTCCCACAGGACAATTAGAAAATCCTTTGCTATTGTAAAAACTCATACTACTCTGGATGACAAACTAGTTCCAGAAGTTGAATCAGATATGACAGAAGGAAATAAAAAACGTATATTTTGGCAAACTTCTATAAAAAGTCAAAGGCCTAGATTGACAGTTAAAATGAGTAACAGACTGTTTGAAGGCTTACTCGACACAGAGGCGGACGTAACTATCATAACTAAAATCCTGGCCTCGAAATTAGCCCCTGTGAGAGGTTAATGTTCAATTTTTAGGGATTGGAACCCTGTCTCAGGTAAAACAAAGCAGGAGATGGATTGAATGTGTAGGACCAGATGGACTGAGAAGAAGGTTAAGACCATATGTGGCTGATGTAGTGATAAATTTATGAGGTTGTGATCTAGTACAGCAATGGAATACACAGATTAACATTCCTTTAGTATTAGATAGGAACCATAAACGACATCATGATGCTATAAAGTACTATACAAGACAGACACAAAATATCCAGGCTGTACAACGACAGAATGCAAGTGCTGAACAAACAGAGGTACCAAAAGCCCTACTCCTAAAATGGTTAACAGAGGAACCTTTCTGGGTAGCGCAATGGCCTATGACCTCTGAGAAGTTAGAAGCTTTAGAAAATCTGGTTCAGGAACAGCTAAATGCTGGGCATATCGAGGAATCAACCAGCCCTTGGAATTCTCCTGTATTTGTTATCAAAATGAAATCTGGCAAATGGAGAATACTTACAGACATGAGAGCCATTAATAATGTTATGCAGCCAATGGGCTCTTTACAGCCTGGAATGCCGTTGCCTTCTTTGTTACTGAAAGAATGGCCTATTATAGTTATTGATTTAAAGGATTGCTTTTTCACTATACCTTTACAAGAACAAGATAAAGAGAAATTTGCCTTCACAGTACCTAATTACAATAATTATCAACCAGTGAAGAGATATCAGTGGAAGGTTTTGCCACAGGGAATGCTAAATAACTCCACCCTGTGCCAATATTTTGTACAAAAACCACTGGAAATATTTTGTAAACAGTTTCAACAATCCATAATCTATCATTACATGGATGATATATTGTTAGCTGACTCTAAAGCAGAAATATTAGAAAAATTGTTTGAGAAAGTGAAGGAAGTTTTACCTCGCTGGGGATTAAAATTACACCTGAAAAAATACAAAAAGGAGAGTCTATCAACTACTTAGGATATACAATAGGTCTACAGAAAATTAGACCACAAAAAGTACACATCAGGAGAGATCGCTACCAGACTCTTAATGATCTTCAAAAATTGCTAGGAGAGATTTCTCAACAGCAAACCATTATTGGAGTTGAGGGCATGATTTGAAAAACTTGAAAATAGCCCTAAAAGGGGACAAGGTTTTGAATAGTCCACTAATACTATCAGTTGAAGCGGAAAAGGAATTAGAATGGGTAGAAAAGAGAATATTAGAAGCACATGTGGACCGTGTGGATCCAAATCTAGACTGTATTCTGATTATATTACCATCTAGAAAATATCCTTCAGGGATTTTGATGCAGAGAGAAGACATCATATTAAAATGGATATTCTTACCTCATAAACAGAATAAAAAACTAAAAGCATATATAGAAAAGATCTCTGACTTGATTTTAAAAAGTAAATTAAGACTTTGTCAACTAACAGGAAGGTATCCAGCAGAAATTATAGTAACTTTAACTATTGATGACATTTCCTCCTTATGGAAAGATAATGAATATTGGCAGAGAGCATGAAGTAATTTTTTGGGAATAATTAGCAACAATTATCCCAAAAGTGAAAGAATCTCATTCATAAAGAAGACGATTTGGATCCTTCCATGCATTGTAAGACAAACACCTATCTCTGGAGTTCCTACATTCTCACTGATGCAAACAAATCTGGTAAGGCAGGATATAAATCAGGAGAAATAAGCAAAGTAGTTGAAAGCCCTTACAATTCTGTACAAAAGGCAGAATTGTATGCCATTCTCATGGTACTTATGAATTTTACAGAAACCCTCAATATAGATACTGACTCTCAATATGCAGAGAGAGTAGTCTTACACATCAAGACTGCAGAATTTATTCCTGATCATACAGAATTAACTTCATTGTTTATACACTTACAAGATACTATCAGAAAGAGGATTCATCCTATATATATATAACACACATCAGATCCCATATGGGTCTGCCAGGTCCTCTAGCACAAGGCAATGATGAAATTGATCGGTTATTGATAGGAAGTGTGCTAGAAGCCTCAGAGTTTCATAAAAAACACCTTGTGAACAGAAAAGGATTGAAAAAAAAAGGATTTTTCTATCACTTGGCAACAAGCCAAGGAAATAGTAAGGAAATGTCCTACTTGCTCATTCTATAACCAAACTCCTTTACCACCAGGCAGTAACCCTAAAGGTGTAAATAGAAATGAAATATGGAAAATGGATGTGTTTCATTTTGCAGAATTTGGAAAATTAAAATACGTACATCACACTATAGATACATTTTCAGGGTTTCAATGGGCTACTGCTCTGAGCTCTGTAAAGGCTGATTCTGTTATCACATACCTTTTAGAGGTAATGGCCATTATGGGCATACCAGCACAAATAAAAACTGACAATGCTCTGGCATATATTTCCAGCAAATTGAAACATTTTTTTGAGTATTATAACATAAAATACATAACATATACCACACAATCCTTCAGGACAAGCAGTAGTTGAGAGATCTAATCGTACTTTAAAGGAAATGCTCCATAAACAGGCAGGAGGAACCAAGAGACCCAAACAGAGATTACATAATTCTTTATTAACATTAACCTTTCTTAATGCTGATGAAAAAGGAAAAACAGCTGCAGAAAGACACTGGACAATAGAAAAAAACTTCTGAACTAAATCAGCTAGTGTACTTCAAGGATGTATTGATCTCAGAATGGAAACCAGGATATGTATTACATTGGGGTAGGGGTTTTGCATTTGTATCTACAGGAGAAGAAAAGCTATGGATACCATCTAAGTTAATCAAGATCTGAGTTGAACAAGAAAAACATCTTAATGAAGAGTAATGACAAGTCATCCAATAAATAAAGTCCCATTAGATGGGCGGAGACTTCTCTAAGGTAGGGGAAGTGTTCTGTTCTTGTCCTTACAGGAAAATAGAAAACACCTATTTTCAAACAGCCAAGAGACAATGAACATGTAGGTACCTACAGAAGAGAAGACATCTCTCCAGAAAGAATTACTTAATGAAGAGGAATCTGATTTATGATAAAAATATTTATGTCTAGTAAACTGTTTCTATACTGAAATCTATTTCTCTTTACTATCTAATATTTCTGTAGTCCCAATTCATGTAAATCAATGCTGGCTTTGAATTTGGATTTGGCTTTCCTTTTCTAAATTCAAGCATGTTGTTAAGATTAAATTCACAGTTTCTGCCTTATATCAAGAATCCAATTGTTGTAAGGCAGAAGAAAACAAAATCTAAGGACTCATTCACTTATTCACAATTTTCTTTCTGAAATCCTCATTTTCTTATGCTTACTGTTGCCTTTCCCTAATGCATACCATAAAAATTAAAAAATTTACTTTGATATTGATATTTAAGTTTTTCACAAGGAATATAACAGTTCTCAACAGCAATCTTTGAACACTCTGGAAAGAAGATGGGGTCCCAATTGGACATTTCCACTTGACTCAACCTGATGCATCTGGACTACAAACTTTACCCTAAAACCAGTTTGAGACTGCTTTTCTCGAGACAACTCATGACTAGCTAGCTGTATTGGTGCACCTTCTTATTACAACCTGGCCAGAGTTTCAAGTAGAATTCCAGTCAAGCATTTTCTGCCACACAATGACTACCTACATATGTTACAGCCAGTTCTGTTGAGAAATTTGGTTGCTTAAAATTTTCTTCCAATAGGATCCCATGGAGAAATCATCATCCCATTTTAGCAGGAAGTAGTCTTAAGATAATGATGCCCCCTTTTCCCACTCTTGGAATTTAGGGATCATATTCATCTTCATAGGGTTGATCTTAGTTACTTGGGGTTGGGTATGGAAGGTGATACTTAAACTTTGTCATTTCTTTTAGACAGGAATAGGGTATGGTTGGGAAAGGTATGGTTCAGTATGGATATAGGTAGATTAGCCTATTTTCCTGTGAATTATTTAGTAAGAGTGAGACATTAGTATTACAGCTTACATTGTTATATATTCTTATTTGTGGTAACCTATGTAAAATTAAGTTTATTTTCTTCCTGGAAGAATTGTATATTATATTTGTTATATTGTGTAAAATCTTTCCATTTATAATGTTTTATGCACATTATACTTGCCATATTCTATGTATGTATACTTTTGCTTGTGTTCAAGACATTGTGTGTATTGATACAATTTAGGATATTTGTCTTGCTACCCTTTAGATCTCTACCTCTTGTTTAGACATCTTTACTCTACCTCTACTTTAGGAATTTACACACACACATATACACACACATACACACACATACATACATACATATATATATGTATGTATGTGTGTGTATGTGTGTGATATATATATATATATATATATATATGTATGTATGTGTGTGTATATGTGTGTGTGTGTGTGTGTGTACATAGTTATATTGTTTAGATACTTATCTTTGCTTTACTCAAGGAAGTTTTATTTGTTTTTTTTTATCCAAGTTCCTGAGTATTACAGATTATCCTCACCCATGCTCCCTTTACCTATGAGATTATTCAGACATAGATGCTTGATCTTCAATCACTTCATAGACCTGCAGAACATGGCATTTAAATGTTTTTATATTAGTACTCTGTTGATATGAGACACTGTTGCTCTTGACAGCATGGTGCACTTTACTGAAAGTATGTTGGACACTGTTGTTGCTCCTTCTGAAGTTCATCCTCGCTTTGGCTAATGGCCTCTTGGGCAAGGAACTGCTTCAACCTTGACCACTGATTTGGACATGTGGTCCTATGTGCTTGCAGGAGACAAACATAGAAGACTGCTGAACCATGCCAAGTCAGGGTAAGACAGCCTTTCTACCTCCCTACTTTTGTTGTGGTCTGTCAAATACTCCTGGCCTTAGCCAAAACTGGCTGTACCAAAGTTGCTGTGAGACCTTGGGTGACTGTCCAGGTAGCTTGCTGTTTCTGTCCTCGCTGCACCTTTTGGAAGTTGCCCATCTGCAGTTCTTGTCTACCCTAGTATCATTATTTTCCTTCTCGGGTCTTGATGAGGTTGTAGATTAAACTATCATAAGTATTATCCTCTCTTCCTAGTTAGATATATTAGGTACTAGACTTAAGCTTTCCAGCTTAGGACAACTCTATTGTAAACTCCCTTATGCCTTCACCCTAGGACTAGATATGTTTGTGGTTTTGTTCTCAATTTTCCTTTTCTTAGAGCACACTTGTTATTCACTGTTTTGTATATAGTTTTGTATCAAGCTTAAATCTTTTCTTTAGACTAAAAGGAGAATTGTAGTGGGATATTCACTGTGTCTGCTTCTGTGTCACTGACCACACCCATTAAGGGGTGGGGCCAGGGGTGGAAGTGATCTGTAGGACTAGGGCAGCTGGGAATGCTCTCTTTCTGGCAGGACACGGAGAGAGGAGTATCCAGTTCCAACTGCTGTGTTCATCTGTCTGTTTTGTGAGTTGTTTCTCCCTTAATAAACATCTATTTGGCCTATTTGTTTATCCTGACCCTTATTAAACTGCAATATGAATCTTTAAGTAGCTTTTATTCATATTGATCCCATTGTTAGTGACAGGGAACATTTTTATTTTGGAGGTGTCTCAAGTACTTTTTGTTTGTTTTTTCTTTCTTTTTGTATAGATTTCTATTTTGACTAGAAATGGAATATGCAAATGTTGATGTTTTACTGGTAACTGGATGATGAGGCACCCCTCAATTGCCTGACTTCACCAGCAGTCTCTTCACTGTGTTTCAAGCAGAAAACAGCTAATAGTGGGGTTGTATGTGAGGTGCATGATCAGGTTGCAATATTATAGTGAGGGACTTGGTAATTTTAGGAAAGTAGCACCAGAGGCCTCCCATGGAGCTCTAATAGATGATCAGAAGCTTAAGTCCAGAGAATCCTAGTTTTTCCTACTGTGTAGGAGGAAGTCACCATCTGTAATAGCATGATAGCTTTTAGTGGTAGTAGTCATGCATTGAAAAATGAGATTTCAGTGTAAGCACTAAAAGGAAAATTAAAGTGCTTGAAATCTAATTGTCCAGTGATAATCACTAACAACTTGGTAAATATACAAACTTCCCTCTCTTTCCCAAACAACGAGTAACATTATGCTGTTCAGACATAGTGCTTTATAGCCTATTTTGCTTCTTTCTTTTTTTATTTATTTCTCTAAGCCAAATAGTCTTTTTCTCTTAGAAATAACTAAATGACAATTTGAGGCCACCTTGTTTCCAGCATGGCCAGCTTAGGACAAAATGGTTGCTATAATTGAATATTTAGTAAAAATACCACCAGTTTAATACATTTTAAATTAATATCAAATTACATTACTTTCTCTTTCCTCTCCCATATTGACAGTTTCTTTTTCTTTGATTATAATTGTTGCACACACATTTGTATACACACATGTATAAATACAACTTTCTGAGTCCATTTTTGTTGTTTGGATATATGATTTCAGTGCTGACCACTCTGTATTGGATAAGCAGGGGTCTCATTCCTGATAGAGGCTAATTTTTCCTTTCCTATCAGTCATTAATTGCGTTCTTTGTCTAGGGGTGAAGTTCCATGACAATTTTCCTCTTCCATGTTACCAAGCCATCCGTTTTTATTGCTGCCATTCCTGTCTTGTTTACACAGAAATTCTAGGAGAGAATTTCATAGTCAACTGCTTGGTATTCTGTTTCTTACAATCTTTCTGTCCCCTCTTCCACAGTGTTCACTGAGCCACAGATACAGGAGCTGTGATGGATGTATAATTGGGGCTGGGCTTTTAGAGAACCATTGAAGGAAGATAAGCTTCTTTAATGAGGGGTGAAAGCTACCCTTAGATCTACAGTATTAGAGCTGGAAACCACAGATGAGTAAGTACCTGTAGCATTTATCTTTCTGAATGTGAAGTATCTCATTCTATATAACCTTCTCTAAGTCCATCCATTTACCTAAAAATTCACAATTTCATTTTTCTTTACACCTGATTAGCATTTCATTGTGTATACACACATTTCCATTATCTGTTTATCTGTTCAAGGACATATATGTTGTTTACATTGACTGGCAATAAACATGGGTAAGAAAATATCTGTAGAGAAGGATCGTGAGTCCTTTGTGTCTATCCCAAGAAATGATACAGCTAGATGGTATGCTAACTGTAGTTTTAGCTGTTTGAGGATTTTTCATGTTGGCCAATTGTTTTAATTTGCATGTATTTAATTGTTAAAGATAATGAACATGTTTTGAAGAACTTCTTAGATATTTTTATTTCTTCTATTGAGAACTCTCTGTCTGGATCCCTAGTCCATTTTCAGTTGGGTGATATACTTTCCTGAATCTTTCTTTCATGAGTTCTTTGCAAATTCTGGCTATTAATGATGTGTCAGATGTATGTTTGGCAAAGATTATCTCCCATTCTGTGGGTTTCTTCTCCACTCGGATGATTGATTTCTATGAAGAAGATTTTTAGTTGTCAACTGTTATTCTTAACTCCTGAGCAGCTGGAGTCTGGCTTAGGGAGTCTTTTCCCATATCTCTATCTCAGAAGGTACTACCAGTGTTTTCTTTAGGCAATTTTAGTGTTCTGGGTTTCAATTGAGGTCCACTTGGATCTAATTTTTGTATACTATGATAGATACAGTGTTGATTTCAATTTTTTCTGCGTATGGACATCTAATTTTCCAGCACTATTTGTGGAAGATTTTTCTCTTTTCTATAGTACATGGTATTTTGCCTTTGTCAAAGCCCAGATGCCTGTAGTTCTCATGTTGGGGTCTTCTAATTTTTCCATTGATTGACATATATGTTTTTGTGCCAGTATCATATTTTCTTATTACCATAGCTCTATAATATATCTTGAAATCTGAAATAGCAATCCCTTCAGTTTTTTTTGCTTCCTTCCTTCCTTCTTTCCTTCCTTCCTTCCTTTCTATCTTTCTTTTTGAGATAGGGGTTCTCTTTGTAGATTTAAAGTCTGTCCTGGGACTCACTCTGTAGACCAGGTTGGCCTTGAACTCATATAGATCCACCTGCTTATGCCTCCCATGTGCTTGGAATAAAGGCATGTGCCACCACCTTCTGACCTCTTCAGTATTCTTTTTGCCCTGGATTTGTTTGGCTAATTGGGGTCATTTTTGTTTCTATATAAGTTTTAGGATAGATTTTATTTTCTATTTCTGTAAAGGGCTTGTGGGTATTTTGGTTAGGATTTTGGTAATTCTATTAATTGTTTTTTGGCATGATAGTCATTTAAACATTATTAATTCTACTGATCAATGAGCATGGGATGTCTGCATTTTCTAGTATTGTTATTAAATTACTTGCTTCAGAGATTTGACATTTTCATTGCGAAGGTCTTTCCTGTCCTTGGTTGTGTTTATTAAAAAATATTTTATTTTCTTTCATGCTGTCATTCACAGAGGTATGTCTATGATCTCTTTCTTAGTGTTTCTGTTGATATTGTATAGAAAGACTACTCATTTTCAAGTTGATTTTGTACTCAGCCACTTTTCCAAAATTATTGATTATTTCTATAAGTTTTCTGGTAGAATTTTTGGGATCTCTTATATATAGGACATATTATCTGTACTCGATTTTTTTTGTCTTTGTACTCCTTTAATTTTTTCCTTTGCCTTATTACTTGAGCTAGTGCTTCCAAAGTATATTGAAAAGAGTGGGGATAGTTGGCAGCCCTTCTTTTGTCTGATTTTAATGGTGTTGCTTCAAGTTTTCCTCTATTTAGAATAGCATTGGTTGTGGGTTTGTCATATACATCCTTTGTTATATGTTGTGGTATACTTTCTCCATACTTGGCATCTCTTGGACTTTTGTCATGAAAATATGTAAGATTTTTGTCAAAGGCTTTTTCTGTATCTATTGAGATTTCATGTGATTTTTGTTTTTAAGTCCATTTATATAATTTGTTATAATTATTGACATATATATGTATATATGTATATATATATATATATATACATATATACATATATATGTCTGCATTTTGGGGTGAAGCAAACTTGATCACAGTAGATAATCTTCTTGATATATGTTTGCATTAGGTTTGATACTATTTTATTGAAGTATTTTTTATCTATTTTGTCTGGGATATTTGTCTACAGTTTAAGATTTATGCTGTGTCTTTATCTGGTTTGGGTATTAGAATTGTGTTCTCTCCAATGTTTCTTTTTCTTGATTGAATCAGGTTTTCAAATATTTAATTATATTTGTCATTTCATTTAGTTGTGTGTTTGTATTTTCTTGATTACCACTCTGGTATTTATTGTTATATTGTTGGTGTTCAACGTAGTGTTTAATATTCTTGAGTTCTTTGATAATGTTTATGTTTGTTCTTTTAAATTCTGTGTCCTGGGATTCATCTAGGTAGTTCTCCTTAGGGAATGATTCTAAGGGTCAGTGGGGGAAAGTTTGTCTTGATCATTGATGTTGGGTCTAAAAAGGCCAGGTCAAGAGGCCTAGTGGAACTTTCTGAGCCTGACTAAAGTTTGGCAACCTTTCTTTGGCCTATAACTTCTATATAGGAGTGACTCAGCAAGACCTGACCTGAGACTGCCTCTACGTACTTACTGTGGTGAAATATCATTGGCTCATATATCTCACCCCATCCTAAGTTCCCCACTTTCTGCCTCTATACTATATAAGCATCTGCCTGATGCAATAAAACTAGATCCTAGTGTGATTTCCTCTAGAGCGGAGTCTGGGTTGTCAACACTCTCCATCCTGTGCAGCCCCAGGGAGAGAACTGCAGGACTAGCTCCTCCACGGCCCTACCTGCCAGAGAACCTGGCACATTCATGTTCTTCTTCTTCTTTTTACTATTTGACCTTGGTATGTGGACATTTTTCCTTTGGTTTGTCTGATGTGATAATCTGGTCTTTCTTTCATTGGGCTAGTGAAGTAGATTACCAGTGCTAGGCCTTGAAAAAATCAGTGGATGATCTATCTAGAAAGATGGCACCAGAACAATGGATGTGTTGTTCAGTGTGTAGGTGCTGAGGTGGTCCTTGTAGAGGGAAGAATGGAAGAGGAAGGGAGCATCTCACACATCAAAGATGACTCATAATGATAGTAGGTTCAAAGGTGACTAACCTGAGTATTCTGGGTCTAGGCCTATGGATATGGAGATAGCTATGGGTAGTAGAGGCAGGTGGGTAATGAATGAGAAGGGATGGAAGGTGGGATAAAGAAGTTAGAACTAGACACAAGCTTATAGATAGTTGAAGGCAAGGAGAGTGATGATAAAAGGAAGGTAAGACCTAACCAGGCCAAGATTGAAGAGGGTTCAAGGCCACATCTCTGGAATTGAGCTAATGGGATTACAATGGTGGTAGATAAGGACAAGGGATAAGCTTAATTCTAAAAACATTACTATTTTATAAATCACAGTCTGGGCTACACTATCCACAGTGTAAATACTATCATAACAAACATAAATTACTTTGAGTACTTATTTTCTTCTTTAGGGCAAACTTAAGGAAGTAGAATTTCTGGGTCAAAAGATCCAGAACAAGTTTATAGATGGTAATGAGTATTTTCAAATTATGCCCCAGGAGGGTTTAAGAGCTTACATGATTTCATTTCTCCAATGTGTGCTAATCTTTAAATTTCAGAGATAATTACTTAATGAATCAATTAATAAGCCCCATGGATTTGAAATGGCACTGGAATAAAGCATCAGGTCTGGGCAATCGGTTATGGCTTTATACAGCTTGTCACTTCCCTTGACACTTTTGAAAAAGTTTAAAAGGTTCTTAATAGACAGCAAGCTACATGCATCACACCTTTTGGTTAAACATGAAACATTTATTCTAACTCCTGAAAGTATTGGAAAAACCAGAAAAGCATGGGGAAATACTCAATCTAGCTGCTTACACATTTATAATGAATGTGAGAGTTATTTTCTATAATGCGAGAGGTGTTTATTAAAGTGCAATCAGATCGCAGATTTCTCAGTAATTTAAATAAAATGTTCCCACAGTAGGTACCATATGTTTCTATCTCAATTTCATATGTTTTATTAATTCAGGAAGAAAAAATGTATCTTAAGAGCTACAGGCAAATCACATTCAAATTTAACTGAAACAGTTATTTTTTGAGTCATTCAAAAACATGACTTTATAGGTACAGCACAAATATTGTTAAATTAAGCTCTTAAGTCTCTAAGGAGTCCAAACAGTCAGATTTACTTCTTCAATTGGATAAACTAACACAAATATCAGAAAGCAATGTCTATTAGGATGAAATTAACTTAGTCTCTCTCTCTCTCTCTCTCTCTCTCTCTCTCTCTCTCTCTCTCTCTCTCTCAGAAAGTTACAAAGTATTCTTTGAAAGAACTCAATTATTATTATCACATGCAAAATCTCCAGGGTATTGAAGAGAGCAGGGGGTGAGTTTATTCTTTACATTGACAGTGTTTAGTAATGAATTTATGGGTATTGAGGTCTTGATCTTGGGTCTCTATGTTTCCATTACTGTATTTTAAATAATTCTTTCAGTATTTAAGCATTGTGTTGATTTAGTGGAGTGGGTTGTTATTTTAAATTTTAAAAATTTTTGTGAAATTAAAATATAAATCCACATCTTTTCCCCCTTTTCCTTTCCTCCCTCCAACAATTTTCATGTACTTCTCTCACAGTTCTTTCTCAAATTGATGGCTTTTTTGTTTTTTTTTAATATATGTATTTGCATACATTTATATTCCTAAATATATAAAGACAGTCTACTCTTCCATATAATATCACTGCATGTACATTGAAGGCTGACCACCCAGTATTGGATAACTAATTGGAGAGGATTATTTCTACTGCTTTCAGCATTCCTTTGTCTGTAGTTCTTTGTCTAGTGTTGGAGTACCATGAAATTTCCCTCCATCATGTTAGCATGTCTAATGGTGTGATCCTTGTTCAGGTTTTGTTTAGGTGTCTGTGTTATTGAGACTACATGAGCTGTCACCCTTCATCAAAGAAACTGTTTATGTCTTACTTTCATAAATGAGACATTTATTGCTGATTCTGCTATGCTCTGAGAATTATTGTTATCGTTACAATGGAAAAACAGAGTTGGCTTTTTTCTTTTATCCTTTCAGAGACTGCTGACTGTTACAAACCCTGACTTGTGAGAAATATATTCCTGTCCAAGCTGAAAAGAAGTATCTATTGTACACTATAGTAGATAATTTTACTATGCTGAGATTCATAATGGGGCTCTTTAGCTCTCTACTTAAAATAAGCCACAATTAAAAAAAGGCCATATGACTGCCTGAAATGATGTCTCCTGCACACAGTTGGAGTCACAGATAATGTCTTGGTGGGGTGATGAAGGATGCTCCATGTCATAGTCTTCTTTTCATTTCTGGAACTGTGACCTAGTCAAGAATAATAGGGTCCCAGTTGTTCATTATCTCTACTCTTCCTACCTGATAAGACAGTCAAGGTCACCAAAGAAGGAAAGACATTTGATCCAATATGTTTTCTTGTCCTTAAAATGTCCTCATTTCTTTTCTAAATCTTAAGTGACAAAGACTAAGAAAATGCTTTGTTTTTAACATCATGTCTGCTATCTTTCTGTATATAGAGTGAATCCATCTTCATTAACATGTGGCATTTAGGATGATTGCTAAGAGAACAACTATGGAGTTATATTTCTGGCTTCCCTTCGTGTTTCTCTTTGAAATTTCTGTATGGCTGGCTCAGTGCAGGCCATTTTCTTGTATCTTTCCTTAAACCAATAATGAAGGAATCTATGTGAATAAAACATACCCTGTCAAACACACACACACACACACACACACACACACACACACACACACACACAGAAAAAAATGAAGGGAAAGAGAAGGAAAAGCATTTATAGCATTTATGAGCCCTGATCTATCCCTAGATCTTCCTGAGGTCTCCTAGTATAACCTTGACTTTTCTGGTTGGGTTTTGTTCATAGTTTTGGTCATGGTGGTTTTGTTGTTGTTTCTTTCTGCAATTCAAATTTAAACTGGACTGTATTTGCCTTTAAATTATTATGTTTTATTTATGTCTTTTTTTTTCTTTTTAAATTTAAATTTGAACAAGGTTGTTTTACAAGTCAATCCCAGTTCTCTTACCCCTATCCTACCCTATCATCCACACCAAAGTCCATCCCATCCCCTTTTATTTTCCCCAGGGAGGGTGAGACCTTCCATTGAGAGTCTTCAAAGTCTGTCATATCATTTGGGGCAGGGCCTAGGCTGAGAAACTATCCCTCTGTGTAGGTCGGGCTCCAAAATTCCATTCATATTCTAGGAATAAATACTGATCCATTACTAGAGGCCCTATAGACTGCTCAGTCCCCCTAACAACATTCAGGGGGCCTGGGTCGATCCTATGCTGATTTCCCAGCTATCAGACTGGTGTGCATGAGCTGATTCTGTGGGTTTCTCCATTCTGTTCTTGACCCCTTTGCTCATCACTTCTTCCTTTCTACAACTGGATTCCAAGAGTTTGGCCAGTGTTTAACTGTCAGTCTCTGCTTCTGCTTCCATCAGCTGCTATATGAAGGCTTTAGGATGGCATACAAGGTAGTCATCAATCTCATTATCATGGAAGGGCATTAAAGATAGCTTCTTCACTATTGCTTAGATTGTTAGGTGAGTTCATCCTTGTAGATCTCAGGGCATTTCCCTAGTGCCAGATTTCTCCTTAAATCTATAATGGCTCCTTCTATTATGGTATCTCTTTTCTTATTCTCTTCTCTTCTTTCCATGTCTCAAACTTTCTGTTCCCTCATGTCCTCCTCTCCCCTCCATTTCTTCTTTTACATTTTCCCTAACTTCCTCTCCCCTCCCTCCATACTCCCAATTTGCTTGAGAGATCTTGTCCCTTTTCCCATTTTCTGGGGGACCATGTATGTATCTCTTAGGGTCCTCCTTGTTTACTAGCTTTTCTGTTGGTGTGAATTGTAGGCTGGTAGCCTTTAGATTCTAACATTGAATGAATCCAGACATGTGGAAGTCACTGTCTGTGCTCATTGATCTGTCAATCACATTTAAGCACTTGAGAGATTAATATTTGTCTGTGATGTGGGCTGTACTCTTTCTGTCAACACAAGATTTACCCATCTTAGTTCAGGGTCCATTTTATTACACGAGATATACATTATTAATAGGCAGGACATTTGTCCCATTAGAGTTAGATACCTGATTCCAACAGTATAATTTACACAAAACAGAACCTCATCTTAATCTAATCTATATTTCTAACAACTCAAATTCACATGTACTAGCAACTGGTCATGTGTGAGAGAGACATGTATTCATGTATTTATGGTCTTTTAGAGTTACCTCTTTCACTTTCTACCCTCTTCTGTTTTTCATGTGGCAAAAGTACAGAGGAGTTTTACTCTTTTAAAGGCAAGCATCTCTCCCTACCCCTATAACTGAGATGTCAAAAAGAATTTCAAATAATTCACAGGGCAGGCACTGAAATTTTTAAAGTTCCAGAGCAAGTCTCCTGAAGATGTAGTTACGTTGGGTTTAGCAGAATTTAGGATACTCAAGTTAGATATGCATTTTTCTTATCTTAGTCGGAGACATCCCTATCTGTTAGTCTAATATAGTAAGTATGCAGGAAAGGATGATAAATTCAGTTAGGTGTGCATTTTATGTGTGTCCAGTTTTGACTAATTATGTGAATGGTGAATGACAGGATCACCAATTTCTACTTTGACATGTATTATAAATAAATCAGGCACCAGTCACAAGATTTGGCCTGCTGAAAGACAGGGCTGGATCTTCAATAGGTAAGAATAGGAATCTTGTGAAGCATTTGCTTTGCCTTAACCTTGACCTAGCTATTTCTGTGTTATAAACTAGTGTCCATAAATTGAGGATCATCAGTAATTGTTAATAGTGTCAGATGAACAATAAATGTTTATTTAGCAGAGCTACCAGCTTGGCCTACCTACATTTCTTCACCAGGAAGGATATCACATCAGTGACACACAGGTTTGTCCCAGAGGTATTGTCTAAGGGCAGGAAGAATGTTGAACTCAAGCTCATGTCATCAACCGAGTTACTCTTGATTCTCCAGTTTGAACATGTAGAATATCCCAAAGGTTCTCTCCAGCCAGTTAGTTATGGTATAAATAACTATTTAAAATAATGTTATATTTTATTTTATGTTTGTGTTTGCTTATAAGTATAGCTGCGCACCACCTACAAGCAATGCCCCATGAGACCAGAAGATGACATCAGACTCGCTAGAACTGAGTTACAAACATTTGTGAGCTTCCATGTGTGTGCTGAGAATGGAATCCAAGTCTTCTGGAATAACAAAAAGTGTTCTTAATCACTAAGCCATCTCTTTAGCACTATAATTACTTCCTTAATAGTAATGACTCTGTAGGCTCTTTAGTTGATGGAGTAGAATAGAGAATCTGCCATGGGCAACCATATTGATAACTTGGTTCTCTATTAGTCTGTGTTCTTTACTTTACCCTACTATCCCTGTTGGTGGATTTTGCTTTCCAGTTTTTGTAAGTCCTAGATGTTTTATCTCTCTCTCTTTAAATGTGTTTATCTTTTAATGTTTTAATTGAAAATAGTTTTCTTTTCTTATGATATATTTTGATTATAGTTTCCCTCTTCCACAAATCCTTTCAGATTTTCCCACTTCCATGGATACCCAAATCCACATCTTTTCTTGCTCTCTCATTAGAAAACAGACATCTAGAAAAAGAAATAAAATAAAACCAAACAAGCCTGAATAGGACAAAACAAGTAAGAAAACAGAAAAACAAAGAGCCAAAGGAGGTTCTCAATGGCTTCTTCAGCTCTTTGTCCCTTTACTCACAGGGAGAAAGATCTGGATTCTGTTTTTCCAGTGTAAAAAGAACTAGGACAGTTGGAACTTGTAGTTTTCTATTAAGAATGGATAATGGAAAGGCACAAATGAATGTGGACTTGTCAGTTAGTGGGCAAATTGGTCATGAACTTAAGACTGATAAGCTAGGGTGGGATGGCTCACAGTCCAGACCAGAAGCAGGATGCACTTGATCTAAATATGAAGACTAGACCCCCTGCTACTCTATCTAAAGCTTCAAAAAGAAACTTGTCAGAAGGCCTACTTATCCCCATAGGGATTCACAGCAACTTTCTTTGTAATAGAGTTTACAAGATTAGCCATAATTTGAGAATGCACTTCCATGCAGAACCAGTCTTACACATTTAAGCTTTAAACAACAACAACAAAAAAACCCCATGATTTGAGGCCATATACCTCTCATCTCACAGTGCAGAAGGCTCAGAAGATAGTGTCAAATAGTTGTTCAATTTAATTAAAGTTCTTCATGTTCAAGGTCTCTCACATACACATATGCCTCTCTTGTAGTCTATGAATTTGGTTCTTGCTTGTAGACATCACATTTCTCAAAAATTAGCATCAGAACAATCCTTGTTCTTGTATTCTATAATTCAATGACTAAGAACATTCATTCTCTCTTCTGAGACAGTGAGACTCAATGTATATCTTTCTCAGCCTATTCTATTTGTCTTACTCGTCACAGGATGTCTTGTATTTTAATGTGTGTGTGTGTGTGTGTGTGTGTGTGTGTGTGTGTGTGTGTGTATGTGTCAGGCTTGGTGGTTTCTGAGCTTTCATCTTCTTGTGGAACCAATGGGATTACAGATAGACACTACTGTGCTTAGCTTTACCCAGATACTAGGAATTTAAACTCACTGATTTACATTCTTTCATAGTAAACTTGACTTCTTTATAAGCTTAGTGATAATCAACAACAAAAATACATAGTTTAACAGTCTCCATAAACCCACAAAAGACACACCCCTTCTCTTTCCCCAACAATTAAAACAGAAAAGTGATAACAAAAGCAGTGTGTCAGGGCTCACATAATCATGTGATCAAATGTTCTCTCCAGTAAAGTGCTTGCTGCAGAATTGAGCTCTGAGTGTTTGCCTTAACCATGTAGGGCATATGCCATCTGGCATATTTCACATAAAAATGAAACTGCTTTCATGGCTGAGTAGATGCCAAAATGGAATTGTATAACAGTCATAAGGCCTATGCTCGTTCATGAATATACCTTAGGTGCTGTTTCAAGCATGAAACTATGGATGGTGCTAAAATTGTCAATGCATTCTCCCTTTTGAGGGGGATAATATACTAAGAATGAAGTTTCTCCCATTGATGAGATTAGATCCTAGAGATAAGTCTTTGAGCGAAGAAAAATAGTTACAGAATCATTCTTTCCCTATGACTTGTGAAAAGTTATTCAAAGCCTCAGCTTAATTCTGGGTTTATGCATCTTCAAAATAGCTGGGTGCTAAGATAAATACAAAGTTCAGACTATGAACTGTAATATGGACATGGCACTATCTTAGTTACCATTTTATTGTTGTGAAGAGACAACATGATCATGACAAATCTCACAAAGAAAACATTTAATTGAAATGGTGGTTTACAGTTTCAGAGATTCAGTCCATTTTTTATCATGATGGGGAGCATGGCAGCATGCAGGCAGACATGGTATGGCTATATCTTGACCAGAAGGCAGAAGGAAATTGAATGACTGTCGCACTAAGTGAAGCCTAAAAAAACAGATCTCATGCCTGCTCTCACAGTGACATACTTCTTCCAACAAAACCACACTTGCTCCAATAAGCCACACCTCCTAATAGTGCTACTCCCTTTGGGGATCATTGTTTTCAAACCACCACATTCCACTCCCTGACCCCAAAGGCTTATAGCCATAACATAATGCCAAAGGAAAAAAAAAATCATACATTCAGTCCAACTTGAAGAGTCCCCATAATCTATAACAATTCAAACTTTTAAAGTTCAAAATCTCTTCTGAGATGCATGGCAATCACTTAACTGTAATCACCCTGTAAAAATCAAAATAAAAAGCAGCTTCCAATATATAGTGGCTTACAATATACATTGCCAATCCAAAACACAGGGAAGGGAGAAAATACTGGACAAAATCAAGACAAAAAACAAAAAACAACAAACAAACAAACAAACAAACAAAACCAGGTGAGCACACTCTAAACTCTGCATCTCCTTGTCTGATGTCAAAATGTCAAAATCTCTTTAGATCTCTAGCTCCATTCGGGTTTGACTACAACATACTTCTTTCTCTTGGGCTGGTTGCACTTCTTGTTAGCAGCTCTCCTGGGCAGGTATCCAATGACTCTGGCATTTATTAAGTTTTGGGTTCTCCAAGGTAATCCAGGCTTCAACTTTACAGCTTCACACAATGGCCTCTGTAAGAGGCCTTCATTCAGAGACACCCCTGACATGTGCCTGCCCTCAGTGGCTGTCCTTAGGCATAGAGGAAACTTCCATACTCTGTTTCTTCTATCCTTACCTCTAAAGCCAGATCCATGTGGCCAAAGCTGCCAAGTTCTACTGCTTATTGAGGCTGGGTCATGGCCCACTCATTCTATTACATCTTCACCAGAATCCTGCCTTTCACTACATAAGCTTGGCCATGCTGAAACTTGCTCTCTGTATCAGGCTGGCCTCAAACTCAGACTTTGCCTTCCCAGTACTGAGATTAAAAGTGTTTCTTATAATACCTGCCTCTAAGTTTTTCTTCAGTTCTCTTTCACAAATTGGAAACTTAGCTGGGTGCAATCTTGCCCTGAGGTCACTATTTTCCTTATTCCATTTCTTAATCTGTTTATCTTCTTGAATAGATCATTTAGTTCCATTCTGGTGCCCGTCCTTTTTGCCTCAAATATTTTTTCTTGTTAATCTTGCTCCTTTTCATTATATATCTTCATTAGAGTTACTACTAATATCCATATGACAGAGCTTATACTACACTGTTTCAAGATTTATTCTGCCAATGCAATGAATTGAAAACTCTTCATTTTAGCCCCAGGGAGACTCTTTGGACAAGGGCAAAAGACATCCACTCCCTTCCCCAAGATATTACAAGAATGATTTCTAGGTAAAAAACTAAAATTCTTCTCTGAAACCCCTCGAGCCAGCTTTAGACATTTCAAATCATTCTCAGCACCACCATTTCCCATGCTCCTGCTAGTGTGGTCCATTAAGCAGGGCTTAAAGCACTCCACTGCTTTCCTAACCTAAAGTACCAAAGTCCATATTACTCCAAATAAAAGCATGGTCAGGACTATCACAATAATACCCCAGTCTCTGGTACCAACTTCTGATTTAGTTAAGTTTTTATTACTGTGAAGAGATAGTATGTCCACAAGAAAACACTTAATTGAGGTAGTGACTTACAGTTTCAGAGCTTCAGTCCATTATCATCATGATCAGGGGCATGGTAGCATGCAAGTGGACATGGTACTGGTTACATTTTGACTAGAAGGCAGCAGGAAGTTGACTGACTATCACACTAAGTGAAGATTGAGAAAAAGTCCATAAGGCTTGCCCCAAAGTAGACACCTTCTTCCTACTCCAACACACCTACTCCAACAAAGCCACATCTCCTAGTAAGGTCACTCTTTTCAGGAGCCATTTTCTTTCAAACCACTACAGGGACGATCATAATGAAAAAAATGATAAGTGCTGAGTGTAGTGATATATTATTTATGACTTATTAAAGGTTGACTAAGGATTCAGAAAGAAAAGTAAACCACATGCCTTAGAAGCACACACCTTTAATCCTAGCAGCCAGAAGCTAGGAGATGGTGGTATAAACCTTTAATCCTAGTATTAAGAGGTAAATGGATCTCTGTGAGTCCAAGTCCACCCATATCTACACAAGAGAGAATCAGTCTAAAAGAGAAGTATAGTTCATACTTCATCCCTAATCCCAACATTAGGGAAGTATATAAAACAGAAGCAGGGTCTCAGTGGGAGAATTCATTCACCAGTCAGGCCGAGGAGGTTACAATCTGAGGCTTGGTGAGAGCTCATGTAGACAGGATCAGCCCTTTTAGCCTGAGCTAGAGGTAAGAGCTAGTGGCCAGGTACTTTGCTTTACTGATCCTCAGCTTGAAGCTTGAACCCCAATATCTGTCTCTGTGTCTTTTATTTATTCATGTTACAGCCTAGAGCTCTAGTGTTTATAGAATATATCATTATCATGTGAATCAATGAGTGACAGAATTTCTTCCTTCTTTTTCACTATTTACTATCACATTAGAGGTTAAAATATTGTAGCTAATTGGAAAAGTCTGATTGTTTTCCTGTTTATCTAGGATTTTAGCAATTTTCTCTTACTTCTATCTACAGAAATTACCTTGTTTAAAGGCAGAGGCCCTGGGACATAGCTGCCAGTTTAATTTCTTTGCCAATTTGTAGGTAGCCTTGTCGATGAAATGGCCACCATGAAGCTGACTTCTGCTATGGGTCTTAGTTTATCTGGTAGATGAAGTGGCTTGGGCTTTCAGATGATTTTGTGTTGATGGATTCACAGTGACAGAACCAGAGAACAATATCTGGTAGACAGAAGAGAGTGGTGTTTACTGTAACCCAGAAGGAGTGAGAGTTGGCAGTGAGGACTATTTACCGCCTATCCTCTGCTGCCTGCTCAGGTAATGTGATGTGCTATAGACAATATTTAGTTTATATGCTAAGTTGGATAAAAAATTTTGAAATTATGAGCATGTATCAGCTCCTTATTTACTGGCATTGAGAACTTTTCAATTCAATCTCAAAATGTTCATGGGGTATGGAGGAGGGAATAAAGGTTGTAAGGGGGTGGTATTGCCTGGGTTTCATCAGGCAACTGCCAAATAAGATGATGAGGAGAGAGAAAAATTGCCAATATACAGAATTTTGAATATCCTTTAGTACATAAGTATCTCGGCTTTGGTATTGGGTACAAACAGTATTTTCTCATGGGCTGAGTTTTTAATTTATGGTTTTTCTTCATATGCTTTAGGGATATATAATTCCAGAGTTAGAATTATATTTGTATTGTTTCAGATCACCTCTTTGAAGGCAGGTGGATGGTGCAGAAGGTCACACATTTAGGTGCCTTGTGGACACCTGAGGGAAAGGCTTCTCCTGGAAGGATTCATCTGTGGATGTGAGCTCTTGGGTACCAACGTACCTATACTGTGGTGTGTGATAAATACCTCTAATTACTTTCTTCCTCAAAAGTTATAGTTTATAGTTAAGCAAATTAATTTACTGTGATAGTCAAATAGAAAGAGGAATGGTTAAAAATAATGGGAAACTCCTTTTATATGTCTAATAAGAGCCATAGTGTTATGTCCTGAACTTGTGAAGGACAGTAATATCTCAAGAGTATTTTCCTTCTGTGACAGAAATACCATCATCACTTGGATGTCCATTTAAAAAGAGAAGTAATAATGTGTGGTTTTTAGAAATTATCATTGCTTTATTTTTATGTGACATGTGCATTTTAGAGATTGACTTTAAGTCTGGGAGCAAATAGCTTCATGGAATATACATTATACAAGCAAAAATAATATTTTAGGGCCATACTTAAGTGAGTTCTGCATAAACAATGATTCAATTTTGATAATTTTAAGGTATTTTTTGTAAAATGTGTACACACTTGGACATATATAATAATAATAATAATAATAATAATAATAATAATAATAATAAACGAGTCTATAGCATGCAGTAATCTTACCCTGATGGAGTAAAGGAACCCAGCCATACTTTATGAAAGCTCTTTGTTACACTGGCATGGAAGTGACATCACGGGTTTTTATAATATCCTTCTGGAGTCACGTAAGTAAAAGCACATTTTCTTCTCACTTCCTACTTTCTAATTGCTCTACTGCAGCCTTCAGTTTCTCTGCTTTTATCTGCTATTGCTTTTGTCATGTTTTCCTGCCTTGCTCCTCCCACCTTCTGCATTTCCTCCATTCTTTCTCAATTGGAATCATCCTTCTTCCCTTCCTAGCCTTTTTTACTGTTCTGTGCCTGATTTTTCTTTCAGATCAAGGATTTGCAGAAATTTGCCAAATGTTGCCCTTTGCTCGTACATAATGATAGCCATAAATTAAAAGATCAAAATAGTTTTATTTCATTTTTAAAACAGAGTTTTGCTGGATATCTGTGATACAGTTTAATTGCAGACTGCTTGTGTTTGAAGGAAAAAAAAATGATGATGACACATAGCACTGTTGGCATTTATTGATGTTTTTATCTGAACAGCTTTTCTCATTAAGTTCAATTACAGATCTGACTTCTCTGAACCCCCAACGTGAGTAGACTGATGAGGTTCACTCAGCCATGGCTGCTGGAGGAAGGAGATGATACCACAGATGGTCCTTGCAAAGTTAAACAGAAACCCTTTGGGAGAGGTGGCATTTATGGGCTACTTAAGAACCCCCAGTGGGTTTGTAGCTCTTGTGACTGATGTCACTCACTAACCCAGTTCTCTTTTCTGTTCAAAAGGAGTAGGGCTCCCAATTCTTCTAAGTAATGCAGACAGCCATCAAAATACCCCTTTAAGTGAAGTTGATTTTTTTTCTCTGCCTTTTACTGTGTTTCTGGTGACATACTAGGTTAAAGCTGCTATGAAAACAAAACAAAACAAAACAAAACCCAACCAAACAAAAACAGCAACAACAAGACATTACTTTAATAATTTCACAAGAGGACATCTTGGAAATCAGGTATTTTAGGGAATTACTTAGGTCACACACTGATAATAGGGACATTTTTAGTATTCAGATGGCAACAGCAGTACTCTGTTCTTTGTCTCGTCTATGAACACTGCTTTAGAAATCTCCTAAAGAGTGAATTAGCAACTGATACAAGAGGACAGTTATGTTAGGGGGCATTTTTGTTTCATGGTCTGAATGGATGATGTTCAGGATTGATAATGGGTGTAAATAAAATTTTATCTACTTGGGGTAAAAAAGAAATATCAAAAGGGATGCAATACTGTCATGAACCTCTGTTTTGTTTGGTCAGTTCCTCATAGACCAGTGGCTCTCCACCTTCCTAATGCTGCATGTCACCCTTTATTTTAATATAGCTCCTCATGGTGTGAGAACCACAACCAGAAAATTATTTTTATTGTTACTTCATAGCTGTAATTGAACTACTTTTATGAGTTATAATGTAAATATCTGACATGGAGGCTGTTTAATATAGAACCCCTCTTAAAGGGTCCATTGTTCAACCCCACCTAACTGAGACATCCCTCATTTCAGCACTGAAGCATCACTTTCTCACTGTGGTTAGTTAGCATTGATGAATTGAAATCCACAGCTTTTAGTGGGAAAGAATGCATAAAATCACTAATTGTAACACCAAAAATCTACAACAGCACTGTGTGTGTGTGCGTGCGTGCGTGCGTGCGTGCGTGCGTGCGTGCGTGCGTGCGTGTGTGTGTGTGTTGGGTTGGATTTTAAAGCTTGGGAAATTACAGAGAATGACAGACTTAGATGTGATTAATTCTGAAGCAGCAACCACCATGAATCTAAGAGACTCACAGAGCCTTTTCATGTTCAAGGAGGCAGGGGACTTGCAACAATCCAGGGAAGGCTCCATGATTTTCCTCTTTCCTAGATACCCATTTATCTTTCCTTTTTTCCAAGTCATCTGTGCAGAGTTATTCTCCCAAAAGTATTTATAAGACTAAATATATGTACATTAAACTTTGTTGATGGGTCTATGTTTTCTGTGTGCCTGTGTGTAGTGTTCATGTGTGTTGGAGAAGCCAGTAGTATTCACTCAATTATTGGCTTTGAAAAGTTGAAAATTTGAATACAGCCATAAAGTGGAATCAGCAATTGGATCACCTTTGCTGCCAATTTTATATTCAATTTAATTCATTATTATTTATCTGAATTCCAGTTTAAAGTATTTCTTTCTTTCTATTTATTTATTTATTTATTTATTTATTTATTTATTTATTTATCTTATATTACATATCAATCCCAGTTTCCTCTCCCTCTCTCCCTCCCTCTTTCCCTCCCTCTTCCCCTCCCTCTTTCCCTCCCTCCCTCCCTCCCTCCCTCCTTCCCTCCCTCCCTCCCTCCCTCCCTCCCTCCCTCCCTCCCTCCTTCCCTCCCTCCCTCCCTCCCTCCCTCCCTCCCTATATCCGACCCTCCCATCCCCCTGACTCCACAGGTAGGGTGATGCATCCAGGAGGAGTCAACAAAATCTGTGAAGTCATTTGGAGTAGGGATTAGGCCCTCCCTCCTGCCACTAGGTTAAGGTAGTACCCCTCTGTGGGGAAAGTGCCCCCAAAGTCCTTTTGTGGACCAGGAATACATCCTGGTTCCACTGTAAGAGGCCCCTTAGATTGTCCATGCCTTCTAGCTGAGACCCAAGTTCAGGGGGAATGAGTCAGTCCCATGCTGAATTCCCAGCTATCAGTCTGGGGGCCCATTAGCTCCTCCTAGTTCAGGTCAGCTGTCTGTGTGTTTCTGTACCCTGGTCTTATCCTCTCTCTCTGCATCTAGATTCCAGTTTGGCTTAGTGTTTAACTGTGGGTGTCTGCTTCTGTTTCCATCAGCTTCTAGATGAGGGCTCTATGATGGTGGATAGTCATCAATCTCAATATCAGGGAAGGGCATTTATGGTAGCATTTTCCACTGTTGCTCAAATTGTTAGTTGGGGGTCAATCTTGTAGGTCTGTAGGAATTTCTCTAGAGTTAGTTTTCTCTTCACACCTATAATGACTCCCTCTTTTATGGTCCTCTCTCTCTCTCTCTCTCTCTCTCTCTCTCTCTCTCTCTCTCTCTCTCTCTTTCTCTTTTTCTCCCATCAATTCTTCCTCTGACTCAATCTTTTTAGTCCATGTACTTTCCTCTCCTCCCTTTCTCTTTCTCCTAGCTCCTTCTCCACCCACTGCCCTGCCCACCAACTTCCAATATGCTCAAGAGACCTTGTTCCTTTCCCCATCTGTGAGGGACCTTGTATGAATCTCTTAGATTACTCCTTGTATGCTAGTTTCTCTGGCAGTGTGAATTACAGGCTGGTGACACTTTGCTCTATATCTAAAATCCATATATGAGTGAGTACATACCATGTTCCTCTTTTTTGTTGAAAGACAAAAAGTAAAGTCTAGTTAAAGAACTCCCCCCCACACACACACACTTGAAATGAAGGGCAGTCTGACTCTAAAAGCTAACCCATGCCACTATAATTCAGGTCCTTGGAATTTGCCCTTTGGTCAGTAGGTCCTTAAGAAACAAAGAGTTAGTAGCAACTCCAGTTTGCTTAGACAAGATTAATTAGCACACCCTGAGGCCCTGAGGTCTACTCATCTGAGATCATCCAGCCTCAAAAAGAGAACCCATGACTCTGGTCACATATGGACAGAGGGTCACAGCCCCACCTTAAGCTTGTAGTTTTTTCCTTTAAAAGTACCCACACCCAGAAAATGTTGCTTCTCTAGCCTGTGTGCTGAGGGAGCCCGTTTGCACAAACGTTTCCCATTCATTAAAGCCTCTTGCATGTTGCATCAACTGGACTAGACATTGAGTTCTTGGGGGTACTGACCAAAATGGGGAGACTCCTCATTCTGAGGGTCTTACATTGTGACTGGGTTACCTCATTCAGGATGGTTGCTTCAAGTTCCATCCATTTGCCTGTGTATTTCAAGATTCCATTGTTTTTTTTCACAGAGTAGTATTACATTGTGTAGATGTGCCACATCTTCTTTTTCTGTTCTTCAGTTGAGGGGCAGCTAGGTTGCTTCTAGGTTGTTGTTACTACAAATAATGCTGCTACGAACATAGTTGAACAGATGTCTTTTTTGTGTGGCTGTGGATCATTTGGGAATATGCCTAAGAGGGAGATTGCCGGATCCTGTGGTAGACTGATTCACATTTTCCAGAGGAACTGCTGTACTGACCTTCAAAATGGCTATACGAGTTTGTACTCCCATCAGCACTGGAGGAATGTTCCACTTTCTCCACATCCTCTTCATCATAAGCTATCATTGATGTTTCTAATTTTAGCCATTCTGGCAGGAGTAAGATGGTATCTCAGAGTCGTTTTGATTTGTATTTCTCTGATAGCTAAGGATGTTGAGCCCTTTCTTAAGTGTCTTTCTTCAGCCTTTTTGATTTCCTCTATTAAGAATTCTCTCTTCAATTCTGTACCCCATTTTTAATAGGGTTATTTGGTGTTTTGTTGACTAGTTTCTTGAGTTCTTTGTATATTTTGGAGATCAGCCCTCTGTCAGACGTTGGGTTGGTGAAGGGTTTTTTCCCATTGTGTGGACTGAAATTTGGTCTTGGCAACTGTGTCTTTTGCATTACAGAGGCTCCTCAGTAATGAGGAGGTCCCATTTATTGTCTCAGTGTCTGTGCTACTGGTGTTATGTTCAGGAAGTGGTCTCCTGTATCAATTTGTTCAAGGGTACCTCCCAATTTCTCTTCTAAGAGGTTCAGTGTGGCCGGATTTATGTTGAGGTCTTTGATCCATTTGGACTTGAGTTTTGTGCATGGTGATAGACATGGATATATCTGCAGTCTTCTACACACCATCACCCAGAAGTGCCAGCACCATTTGTTGAAGATGCTTTCTTCCTCCCATTGTATACTTTTAGCTGTTTTGTCAAAAATCAGGTGTTTGTAGGATGTGGGTTAATATCAGGAGTTTTGATTTGATTCCATTGGTCTACCTGTCTATTTTTGTGCCAATAACAGACTGTTTTCAGGATAATAGCTCAATAGTAAAGGTAGAAGTCGAGGATGGTGATTCCTCTTGAAATTCCTTTATTGTACAAGGTTGTTTTGGCTATCCTGGTACTTTTGTTTTTCCATATAAAGTTTATTATTATCCTTTAAAAGTCAGTGAAGAATTGTGCTGGGATATTGATGGAGATTGCATTAAATCTGTAGATTGCTTTTGGCAAGATTGCCATTTTTACTATGTTTATCCTCCCTATCCAAGAGCATGGGAGATCTTTTCATTTACTGGTATCTTCTTCAATGCCTTTCTTTAAAAACACAAAGTTCTTGCTATATAGTTATTTCTCTTGTTTTGTAAGCATTACCACAAGATACTTTATGTTGTTTGTGGATATTGTAAAGGGTGATGTTTCTCTGATTTCTTTCTCAGCCCCTTTGTTGTCTGTGTATAGTAGGGCTACTGATTTTTTGAGTTTATCTTATATCATGCTAGTTTGCTCAAGGTGTTTATTAGCTGTAGGAGTTCCCTGGTAGGGTTTTTTTGGGTCATTTATGTAAACTATCATATCATCTGCAAATAGTGGCAGTTTGACTTCTTCCTTTCCAGTTTGTATCCCTTGATCTCCTTTTGTTGTCTTATTGTTTTAGCTAGAAATTCAAGTATAATATTGAAGAGATATAAAGAGAGAGAGAGAGCAGCCTTGTCTTGTTCCTGATTTTAGAGGAATCGCCATAAGTTTCCATTCAGTTTGATGTTGGCTGATGGTTTACTGTACATTGCTTTTGTTATGTTTAGGTATGTTCCTGTTATCCTTGATCTCTCCAAGACCTTTGCCTTGAAAGGGTATTGAATTTTGTCAAAGGCTTTTTCAGCATCTACTGAGAGGATCATGTGGTTTTCCTTTTTCATTTTGTTTATATGGTGAATCACATTGATAGATTTTTTTATATGTTGAACCATCCTTGTATCCAGGGATGAATCCTACTTGGTCATGGTTGATGATTTATTTGATGTGTTCTTGGATTTGATTTGATCATATTTTATTGAGTAGTGTCAATGTTCATGAGAGATATTGGCCTGCAGATATGTGGGGCTTGCATACCAAATTAATTGTCTCATCATAAAAAGAGTTTGGTATTGAACCTTTAGTATCTATTGTGTGGAACAATTTAAGGAGTATTGATATTAGTTCCTCTTTGAATTTCAGGTATAATTTGCACTGAAGCCATCTGGTCCTGGGCTTTTTTGGTTGGGGGGTTTTTGATGACGGATTCTATTGCATTAGGGGTTATAGGTCTATGTATGGTGCTTATCTGTTCTTGATTTAATTTTGGTTAGTGATAGTTATCCAGAAACTTGTCCATTTCCTTTGAATTTTCAAATTTTGTGGAGTACAGGTTTTCAAAGAATGACTTAAATTTTTTCTGGATTTCCTCAGTGTTTGCTGTTATGCCCCCCTTTTCCTTTCTAATTTTGTTAACTTGCATGTTCTTTCTCTGCTTTTTGGTTAGTTTGGATAAAGGTATGTCTATCTTGTTGATTTTTCTCAAAAAACCAACTCTTTGTTGCATTGATGTTTTTTTTTGTATTTCTTTCTTGGTTTCTATTTTATTGATTTCAACCCTCAAATTGATTATTTCCTGGCATCTACTCCTCTGGGGTGAGTAATACTTTTTGTTCTAAGGCGTTTAGTTGTGCTGTTAATTCTCTAATGTGACTATCCTCCGTTTTTGCTGTATAGGCACTGTGTGCAATAAACTTCCCTTGTAGCACTGCCTTCAAGGTGTCCCACAAATTCAGGTATGTTGTGTCCTAATTCTCGTTGAATTCTATGAAGTCTTTAATTTCTTTATATTTTTCTTTGACCCAGGTATGGTTCAATTGTGCCTTGTTCAATTTCCATGTGTTTGTAGGGTTTCTGCCATTTGTGTTGTTGAATCCCAACTTTAAAGTATGGTTGTTTGCTAAGGTACAGGGAACCATTCCAGCTTTTTTTTTTGTATGTGTTGAGGTTTGTTATGTTGCCTAGTATATGGTCCATTTTAGAGAAGGTTCGAGAATAGGTATACTTTTTGTGTTTGGATGTACTATTCTATAAATGTCTGTTAAATCCAATTGAATATAACTTCTGTTAATTCTTTTGTTTCTTGGTTAAAATTCTGTCTGATGGTCCTTTCTCATGGTGAAAGTGGGGTGTTGAAGTCTCCTACTATGAGCATGAGAGGGTTTATGTCAGCTTTGAGTTTTAGTAGCATTTCTTTTAGTAATGTGAGTGTCTTTGTATTAGGGGCATAGATATTCAGAACTGAGAGTTTATGCTGATGTGTGAGGTTTTAAATGAGCGTTGAGTTTTAGTAGTGTTTCTTTTACAAAAGTGGGTACCTTTGTATTTGTAGCATAGATTTTGAGAACTGAGACTTCATCTTGATGGACTTTTGTGATGAATACAAAATGATCATCTTCTTCTCTTTTGAATGATTTTGTTTTGAAATCTTGTTAGATATTAGGATAGCTTCATATGCTTGCTTCTTGGGTCCATTTGATTGGAAGGTCTTTTCCCAACCCTTTACACTGTCTTTGAAGCTTACATGTGTTTTTTTTTTCTGTGTGTGTGTATGTGTGTGTGTGTGTGTAGCAGAAGGATGGATTCTGTCTTAATATCCCTGTTAGCCTGTGTCTTTTTATAGGCTAGTTAAGATCATTAATGTTGAGGGAAAGTAAGGACCATTGATTGTTAATTCTTGTTTTATATTTGTTGTTGGTGCTGGTATTGTGAATATGTTTGCCATGCTTTACCCTTGGGTTCTGGTGAAATGGAATTATCTATTGTCTATGTCTTTGTGAGCATAATTAAGTTCCTTGGGTTGGAGTTTTCTTCCAGATCTTTCTGTAGGGCTGGATTTGTAGATATGTATTATAAAAATCTGGCAGTGTCATTAAATATCTTGTTTTCTCTGTCTATAGTGATTGAGAGTTTTGCTGGGTATAGTAGCCTAGGCTGGCATCCATGGATTCTTAGTAGTTGTAGAACATCTATTGAGGACCTTCTGGCCTTGTAAGTTTTCATGGAGAAGTCAGGTGTAATTTTAATAATTCTGCCTTGTTATGTTACCTGGCCTTTTTTCTTCGCTGCTCTTAATATTCTTTCTTTATTCTGTATGTTAGGTGTTTTGATTATTATGTGTCTAGGTTTTTCTTTTTTCCTTTGGTCCAGTCTATTTGGTGTTTGGTATGCTTCTTGTACTTTTATGGGCATGTCCTTTTTCAGATTGAGAAAGTTTTCTTCAATGATTTTGTTGAATATGTTTTCTGCACCTTTGAGGTGGGCTTCTTTGCCTTCTTCTATGCCTATTATTCTTAGATTTGGCCTTTTCATGGTGTTCCACATTTCCTTTATTTTTTGTGTTAAGTGTTGGTTAGACTACGATTTTATTTGGTCAATGAATATATTTCTTGTAGTTTATCTTCAGCCCCTGAGATTCTCTCTTCCATCTCTTGTATTCTGTGAGTTATGCTTGCATCTGTAGTTCCTGATCATTTGCCCGGTTTTTCTATTTCCAGCATTCCCTCAGTGTGTGTGTGTGTGTGTGTGTGTGTGTGTGTGTGTGTGTGTGTGTGTGTGCGTTTTGTCTCTATTTCCCTTTTCAAGTCTTGAGCTGTTTCCTTCATTTGTTTGATTTTTTTTCTTGGCATTCTTTACCTTCTTTAAGAGATTTGTTTATTTCTTCCAATTTTTTGTTTATTTTTTCTTCCATTTATTGAAGGGATTTTCTCATATTGTCTTTGAGCACCTCTATCATTTTTATGAAGTTATTTTTCAAGTTGTTCTCTTTTGCTTCCTCTGCTTTGGTGTGTTCCGGTCTAGTTGGTGTAGAGTCCCTAGATTCTGGTGGTGTCATGCTTGTCTTTCTTTTATTGTCTATTACCATGATATCTTCCAGTGGGTGCAGGTGGAGTCTCTTTCTCTCTCTACACTACTCTCCTGGTGGCCCTAGCTCTCTAGGAGGTCTCTTCTCAGACAGGGCCTGGCGATGGGGATCAAAAATCAGGCAGGTTGGGACTCAGGGTGGTCCTACATGGATAGATGGGTCTCTGGCAGAGGCCTGGCAATGGGGTACAGTAATTTTCTATTTCATTGGTATACACTGACTATACAGTGTCATGAATGTGATATTTCAAGAGGTGTCCTATCTATCATACAAGAAAATGAATTATGATTTGATGATTTGTCTTAGTGAGTAATCAAAGTGCTGGACAAACTTTATGTCTTGACTTGAATCCCTACAAGCTATGTAAAGGTAGGAAGAGAACCAACTCCCCAGTGTTGTCCTCTGACCTCCACACAGATATTCTCTGGCCTCCCATGCATTCTGTGGCACTCCCCTAATGATTGACCTGGTCATAATATGTAATAATAATTAACTAATAAAATTTAAAATAACATGCCTCCCTTTTAATCCTGTTTTATCAGGACTCAGACTGTAAAGGGAGCCTGGGCAATTTCTACACTTGATTCCCCTCCCCAGATCCCTGGGAAGAGTTAGTTCTGAATACTTATAAGGTCCAACTGCTACTTGGGTCTGTAATCCATCAGGCAACCTCCTTTGAGATTTTTGTCTTGAAGAGACTAATGCTTACCTATAAAATACTATATTTCCTTATTTATATGCTGGCAAATCAGTATTATTTCCATTTAATTTTGATGAACATTTCCCAGAAGAATTATCTGTAGAAATGAGCTATTTAAAAGTCAATTATGTGAAAAATTGGGTCCTCTCTGTATTTCATTCTACTTAGTATCAACAAATTTAAAAATTCATGTCCATATTATTCATCCCATTTAAGGAAATGGAAATTTAATTTAATTTTGGGAGACAGGGTTTCTTCATTGATCTCTCTAGAGTCAAGTGTTAAGAAAACGAGAATATAAATACATTTAAGAAGGAGTTACATTTTAATATAAATTTCTGGATATGAATATTACACATAATGCTGCTATAAATTTATCCATATCCTTCTCGAGGTAAAAATCATATTTATGCCTACATGAATATTGGAGTTAAATATGCTTTGGAAATAATAATTGTTAAGTTTTCCTAGACCACCAAATCTTAAAACAACATTATGAAACACAACCTGTATTCATGACCACCTCCGAGTTCTGTGCTTCTGGAAGACTGAGCAATTATTGAGTATTAGGCTATAAATGAGCAAATGTTTATAGTGTTCTTTCAGGGCCTCTATTTGGAGAGTTGGCAGATATTCCTCAGAAGCAGGAATAGTGAGATCTACCTAACCTAAAGAATGGGGAATAACAGTCAATATGCAACATTCTTAGGTAACTAGAGAGATAGAAACCCATGTTTGGGGAGTAGACATGTTGGCAAATGTTTCTTTTATCGGACAGACTAACTTTCTAGATCCTTACAGGGTAAAAACACAAACCCACCCTACAGCTAAATGACTGTCATTGTCTTCATGATCACACTGTGAGCTTTTGCCTTCATTTCAAAGCGCTCCAGCACTCTATTCATATCTACTGTGTTGACTGACGGTCTGTAGAGCAGATGTTCTGTTCTGAATCTGTGTGCCTGGAATTATTTTATCTTATTCTTCCAATCATACTTCCATTCCATTTCCTGTAAACAGTCCTTCTCAAAAAGGTGACCAGAGTAGAGCACTAAAGAAGGGAGGACATCAGCAGGACATGTTGCCCTGATTCTCCAGTATAATCTGCAGATCCAACTACATCTTTGTTCTTTGAAATAAACAAATCAATAACATTCTTCACAGTGATAAAAATAAAATGAAGTACTTGGAGGCTAAGTAGTATACAATATCTTCCGGACTCTAAAACAGAGCCTAATGTGATCTACCTGCCAAAATATCTTTCAGAGGGAATGCGATCTGATGGAAAGCTGAATTGCTCTTTCTAAAGTAAGACAAAGTCTCACCCAGCTCACCAGAAGTTGCCCTACCTTCTGTCGTCCTTGGCATTTATTAGCACCCTGGTCCCATATAACCCAATATTTTAGGGATTTTTTTTAAAGGAAATAAAATGGAAGCTGTCTGCTGAAATGTTCAGACATTGTGGGAGGAAGGTACTCTCCACATTGGCTGAATACACTTCTCACTTGATGGAAAATGATCAGACTCTTTATTTCCCTCTCACAGCATGAGAGTGGCCACTATCTGCTGGGCACATTGAAAAACATAATTAGATACTCAGAGGTAGACATTTTACTTTCAGCCAAGGGAATATTCCTCCTGGATAAATCACCGTGAGACCCTGAAAAATAATTCTGTTTGACTGGCATGATTTTAAAAGAGTGGAATAAGCACACAAACTGACTTTATTTGATACTTTAGTGCAGGATACAATCTACTGGATGCATAGTTGTGAAATGTCTTTTGTTTTCCTTGAGGGTAGTTTTTACCCAGGTGTTGTAAACAACTAGGCTGTGTTTGGCCAAAATTAAAATATAACTTGTACTGTCTCCTAATTTCTGTAGTTCCCCTTGCTTAATGAAAGATTTCAGTTTCTCCCTTCTCTTTCTTTGTACTCCCTTTTACAATGATTTTGCACACAGCATTGCCCTTTCAGCAAGAACAGGGCACTCATGTCGTTACATTTTTATTTGCCCTGGTGTTGCTGTATTTTTACTTCATGTGTGTTTCTTCCAAGTGGACACTTGGAGAGCTCTCTTACTAGAGGTGGTAACATATTTTTTTTCAACCCACCCCACTGTCTGTTTGGGGTTCATCCTGCTCTTTGGTAGCTACAGTCATGGGACTTTTAAATCTTCCCCATTCATATACAGATAAATCCTGTTTCCTAGAACACTGGTTTACAAAGTAACTGATCTGCTGCCAAGCCTTCCACAGAGCACACTTGGAGTCATCCATGAACAGGGCTATGCTTGTTCAATCTGAAAATACAATGGCACAAACTCACAGCTATGTCTATGGAAGACTTTCTCAGCCCTGTTTTGTTATTTTTTCAACTCTCAGATTCTAATTTAGTCTTTCAGTTTTCTGTTGGTAACTGAAAGCACAGGTCACTTCTCAGTTGCTGAGATGGGTTCTTATCTTCTCTGGGCTCTGTTAATTTTATCTGTAAGAAATCTGGTCTCAGTACTCAGGATCATCCAATTTAGACCTCAACTGAATGACAAGGATTTCATCTCAGCTGCATGCAATTGAGCTTAGTGCATTGAGTTGTGTTGGTTTAAATTTTGATGACAAGTTTTTTTTTTTTAATTTAGAAACAACAGTTTTACATATAAATCACACTGTTCCCTCTCCCTCCCATTCTTCCATGCCCCCTACCAACAACCCTGACCCATGCCCCACCCACTCCCCAAAGATGGTGAGGTCTTCCTTGGGGGATCATCAAAAACAGTCATATTATTTGAGGGAGGGCCTAGGCCCTCCTCCTTGTAGTGTATCTGGGCTGAAACAGTATCCCATCCACACGGAATGGGCTCCCAAAGTATATTTGTGCACTAGGAATAAGTATTGGTTCTACTGTTAGAGGACACATGGACTGCCCAGGCATGCTGACTGGCACCCCCATTCAGAGGGTTTGGTTTTGTTCAATGCTGGTTCCCCAGCTTTATGACTGGGATCCTTGTGGTTTCACTAGGTCATGTGGCTGTTTCTGTAAGTTTCTCCAGCAGGGTCTTGACCCATTTGCTCATCACTCCTCCCTCTCTACAATTGGATTTCAGGAATATGGCTTAGTGCTTAGCTGTAGATGCCTGCTTCCGCTTCCATCAATTACTGGATGAAGGGTCTAGGATGGCAATTGAGGTAGTCATCAATCTCATTATAGGGGAAGGGCATCAAAGGCAGCCTCTCCACTACTGCCTAGATTCTTAGTTGGGGGTCATCTTCGTGGATCTCTGGGCATTTCCCTAGTGCCAGATTTCTCTTTAAACCTATACTGGCTCCCTCTATTAAGGTAGCTTTTTTCTTGCTTTCCTCTATTTCTCCCTTGTCTCAGTTTTCCTGATCTCCCTTGCTCTCCCCCTCTCCTCTTCTCAACTTCTTTTTCCTACCTCTCTTCTCTCTCAAGAAACGCTTCCAATTTGCTCTAGAGTCCTTTTTCCCTTCTTCAAGGGATGGTGTATTTTTCTCTTAGGGTCATCCTTGTTTCCTAGTTTCTCTGATTCTGTGGATTATAGGCCTGAACTTCTTTCCTCTATGTCTAATATCCATATATGAGTGAGTACATACCATGTTTGTCTTTTTGTGACTGGGTTACCTCACTCAGGATGGTTTCTTCCAGTTCCATCCATTTGTCTTCAAATTAAAGGATTTCCATTGTTTGTTTGTTTGTTTTGGTTTTGTTTCTTTCTGGTGAGTGGTACCACATTTCATAAATGTACCATATTTTCTCCACCATTCTTTATTTGAGGGGCATCTAGGTTGCTTCCAGGCTCTATATATTGAAAACAATGCTGCTATGAACATAATTGAACAGATGTCCTAGTTGTATGAATGAATATCCTTTGGGTATATGCCCTAGAGTGAAATTGCTAGATCATGAGGTAGACTGATTTTCATTTTCATGAGAAACCACCATACTGATTTCCAAAGTGGCTGAACAAATTTGCATGCTCACCAGCAAAGGAGGAGTGTTCTGTTCTCTCTGCATCCTCTCCAGCACAGAATGTCATTGATGTTTTTGATTTTAGCCATCCTGACAAGAGTGTTATATCTGAGTGTTGTTTGATTTGCATTTCCCTGATGGATAAGGATGTTGAACACTCTCTTCTTCTTCTTCTTCTTCTTCTTCTTCTTCTTCTTCTTCTTCTTCTTCTTCTTCTTCTTCTTCTTCTTCTTCTTCCTCCTCCTCCTCCTCCTCCTCCTCCTCCTCCTCCTCTTCCTCCTCCTCCTACTCCTCCTCTTCCTCCTCCTCCTCCTCCTCTTCCTCCTCCTCCTCTTCCTTCTTATTATTATGACTACCTTTTCTGTCAAGTCATTTGAAGTAGAAACTAGGCCCTCCCTCCTGCCTCTAGGCTAAAGGAATATTCCTCCATGGGAAATGTGCTCCCAAAGTTTTTTGTGCACCAGGTACACATCCTGATTTCACTGTCAGGGGTCCCTTAGACTGCTCAGGACTTCTAACTAAGACCCACTTTCAGGGAGTCTGAGTGGGTCCAATGCTGGTTTCCTAGCTATCAGTCTGTGGGTCCATGAATTCTCCCTTATTCAGGTCAGCTGTCTCTGTGGGTCTCTGTAGCCTGGTCTTAAACCCATTTTCTTATCACTCCTCCCTCTCTGCAACTGGATTCTAATAGTTCAGCTCAGTGTTTAGCTGTGGGTGTCTGCTTCTGTTTCCATCAGCTACTAGATGAGGGCTCTATGATGGCATATAAGCTAATTATCAATCTCATTATCATGGAAAGAGATTTAAGGTAGCCTTTCCACTGTTAGTCACATTGTTACTTGGCGTCATCCTTGTAGGTCTCTGGACATTACTCTAGAGTCAGTTTTCTCTTCAAACCTACATTTTTATGGTATCACTTTCTCTCTCTCTCTTTCTTTTTCTCTCTAGTCTATTACACTCCTTACTCAATCTTTCTTGTCCCACATGCTTTCCTCTCCTCCCCTTCTCTTTCTCCTAGTTTCCTCTCCAATCACTGTCCCCCACCACACACACTCCTAATGTGCTCAGGAGATCTTTTTCCTTTCCCCTTCTGTGAGGGACCTTGTATGAATCTGTTAGGTTCCTCCTTGTATCCTAGTTTCTCTAGTGGTGTAAATTATAGGCTGGTAATCCTTTGTTCTATACCTAAAATCTATATATGAGTGAGCACAAGCCATGTTCCTCTTTTTTTTGTGACAGGGTTACCTCAATCAGGATAGTTTCTTCAAGTTCCATTCATTTGCCCTAGAACTTCAAGATTCCATTGTTTTTTTTTTTTTTCTGCTGAGTAATATTCTATTGTGTAAATGTGCCACATCTTTATCCATTCTTCAATTGAGGGGCATCTAGGTTGCTTCCAGGATCTGCTATTACAAAAAATGCTGCTAAGAGTAATACAGTTGAACAGATGTATTTGTTGCATGGATGTGGATTATTTGGGTATTTGCCTAAGAGTGGGATTGTTGGGTTCTGTGCTAGACTGATTCACATTTTTCTGAGGAACCACCATACTGATCTCCAAAAAGGCTGAACAAGTTTGCACTCCCACCAGCAGTGGAGGAGTGTTCCCCTTTCTCCACATCCTCTTCAGCATAAGCTGTCATTGGTGTTTCTAATTTTAGCCATTCTGACAGATGTAAGATGGTATATCAGAGTTGTTTTGATTTGCATTTCCATGATGGATAAGAATGTTGAGCCCCTTTTTATGTGTCTTGCAGCAATTTTAGATTCCTCTGTTGAGAATTCTCTCTCCAGTTCATACTGCACTTTTTAATAGGGTTATTGGGAGTTTTGGTGACTAGTTTCTTGAGTTCTTTGTATAATTTTGGAGATCAGCCCTCTGTCATATATAGCATTAGTGAAGACCTTTTCCCAGTCTGTGGGCTGCCTTTCAGTTTTGTCAACTGTGCCCTTTGCCTTACAGAAGCTTCTCAGTTTGAGAAGGTCCCATTTATTAATTGTCAATCTCAGTGTCTGTGCTACTGGTGTTATGTTCAGGAAGCAGTCTCCTGTACCAATTTGTTAAAGGGTACTTCCTGTTTTCTCTTTGATCTTAGAAGATAGAATGCAGTGTGGCTAGATTTATGTGGACGCCTTTGATCCATTTTGACTTGAGTTTTGACATGGGTCTATCTGCAGTCTTCTACACACCATCACCCAGTTGTGCCAGCACCATTTGTTGAAGATACTCTCCTCCTCTCATTGTATACATTTCACTGTTTTGTCAAAAATCAGGTGATCATAGGTGTGTGTGTTAAAATCAGGATTTTTAATTTTATTCCAGTGGTCTACCTGTGTATTTTTTTTTTCAATACCAAGGTGTTTTCAGGACTATAGCCTATAGTAGAGCTTGAAGTCTGGGATGGTGAAGCCCCATAAATTTTTTATTGTACAGGGTTGTTTTGGCTATCCTGGGGCTATTGTTTTTCCATATAAAGTTGAGTATTATCTTTTCAAGGTCAGCAAAGAATTGTGCTGGGATTTTTATGGATTGCATTGAATCTTTAGATTGCCTTTGGCAAGATTGCCATTTTTTACTACGTTTATCCTACCTATCCAACAATGTGGAAGTTATTTCAATTTTCTAGTATCTTCTTTAATTTCTTTCTTTAAAGATAGAAGTTCTTACTATATAGGTCTTTTACTTGTTTTGTAAGTGTTATCCCAAGATACTTTATGTTTTTTGTGGCTATTATAAAGGTTTATATTTCTCTGATTTCTTTGTCAGCCCCTTTGTTGTCTGTATATAGTAGAGCTATTGATTTTTTTTTAAATTTATGTTGTATCCTGCTAGTTTGTTGAAGGTGTTTATTAGCTCTAGGAGTTCCCTAGTAGAGTTATTTTGGGTCACTTATGTAAACTCTCATACCATCTGCAAATAGAGACAGTTTGACTTTTCCCTTTCCAACTTGTATCCCCTTAATCTTTCTCTGTTGTCTTACTGCTTTAGCTAGAACTTCAAGTATAATATTGAAGAGATATAAAGAGAAAGAGTCCTGCAAAAAAAGTGATTTTGCAGCAATCGTCATAAGTTTCTTTTCATTCAGTTTGATGTTGGCTGTTGGTTTACTGTATATTGCTTCTATTATGTATAGGTGTGTTCCTGTTATCCTTGATCTCTCCAAGACCTTTATCATGAAATGGTATTAAATTTAGTTAAAGGCTTTTATTTTTAACATCTAGTGAGATGATCATATGGTTATTCTTTTTCAGGTTGTTTATATGGTGGATCACATTGATTGATTTACATATGTTGAACCGTCTCTGCATCCTTGGGTAGAAGCCTACTTGGTCATGCTGGATGATTTCTCTGGTGTACTATTAGATTCGATTTGTGAGTATTTTATTGAGTAGTTTTGCATCAATGTTCATGAGGGATATTGGTCTGTAGTTCTCTTTCTTGGTTATGTGTTTGTGTGGCTTGGGTAAAAAGTTAATTGCTACCTCATAAAAAGAGTTTGGCAATGAAACTTCTGTTGCTATTGTGTGGAACATTTTGAGGATTGTTGGTATTAGCTCTTCTTTGAATTTCTTGTGGAACTGTGTACTGAAGCCATCTGGTCCTGGGCCTTTCTATGGTTGGGAGGCTTTTGATGACTGCTTCTATTTCATTAGAAGTTATAGGTCTATTTATATTGTGTATCTGTTCTTGATTTAATTTGGTAGTGATAGCTATCCAGAAATTTGTCCATTTCCTTTGAGTTTTCGAATTTTGTGAAGTACATGTTTTCAAAGTATGACCTGAAAATTGCATGCTCTCTCTCTGCTTTTTTTATTAGTTTAGATAAAGGTTGGTCTATCTTGTTGATTTTCTCGAAAAAATAAAAACTCTTTGTTACATTGATTCTTGTATTGCTTCTCTAGTTTCTACTTTATTGAATTCAACCCTCAAATTGATTATTTCCTGACATCTACTCCTCTGGTGTGAGTTTGCTTCTTTTTGTTCTATGGTTTTTAGCTGTGCTGTTAATTCTCTAATGTGACTATCCTCCGTTTTCTTTATTTGGGCTATTAGTGCAATGAACATTCCTTGTAGCCCTGCTTTCAATGTGTCTCATAAGATCAGGTATGTTGTGTCCTCATTCAAATTGAATTCTAGGAAGTCCTTAATTTCTTTATTTATTTCTTCCTAGACCCAGGAATGATGCAGTTGCTCATTGTTCATTTTCCATGAGTTTGTACAGTTTCTGCCATTTGCATTGTTGTTGAATTCCAACTTTAAAGCATGGTGGTTTGAGAAGATACAGGGAACTATTCCAGTTTTTTTTTGTTTTTTTTTTTGTATCTGTTGAAGTTTTTAAAATATCCTAGTATGTGGTATGTGGTTCATTTTAGAGAAGGTTCCATGTGGAACAGAGAATAGGTATATTTTTTTTTGTGTGTGTGTGTTTGGATGGACTATTCTATAGATGTCTGTTAAATCCAATTTGGATATAAGTTCTGTTAGTTCTTTTGTTTCTTCTTTGTTAAGTTTCTTTCTGTTGGTCTGTCTAGTGGTTAGAGTGGGGTATTGAAGTCTCTCACTATGAGTGTGTGAGGTTTTATGTGAGCGTTGACTTTTAGTAGTGTTTCTTTTATGAATATGGATTCTTTTGTATTTGGGGGCATAGATTTCAGATTTGAGACATCATTTTGATGAACTCCTGTGATGAATATGAAATGAACTTCTTCATCTCTTTTGATTGATTTTGGTTTGAAATCTAACTTGTTAGATATTAGGATAGCAATACTTGCTTGCTTCTTGTGTCCATTTGATTGGAAGATCCTGTCCCAATTCTTTACCCAAGGTAATGTCTGACTTTGAAGCTTGAATGTGTTTTTTGTATGCAGCAGAAGGACGGATTCTGTCTTTGTACCCATTCTGTTAGTTTGTGTCTTTTTATAAGCGAGTTAAGACCAATAATGTTGAGGGAAAGTAAGGACATTTGATTGTTAATTCTTGTTAGTTTTAGATTTGTTGTGGTGGTGGTATAATGGGTACTTTGGCCCTGCTTTTTCTTTTGGGTTCTGGTGAAGAGTGGGATTATGTCTTGCTTATGTCTTTGTGAGCATAGTTAACTTCCTTTGGTTGGAGTTTTTCTTCCAGAACTTTCTGTAGGGCTGTATTTGTGGATATGTATTGTGAAAATCTGGATTTTTACTTGAATATCTTGTTTTCTCCATCCTTAGTGATTGAGATTTTTTCTGGGTATAGTAGCCTGGGGTGGAATTCTTGGGCTTTTACTATTTGTAGAATGTCTATCCAGGACCTTCTGGCCTTGAGAGTTTTCATAGAGAAGTCAAGTGTAATTTTGATAAGTCTGCCTTTATATGTTATCTGGCCTTTTTCTTTTGCTTCCCTTACTATACTTTCTTTATTCTGTATGTTAGGTGCTTTGATTATTATGTGGTAAGATCACTTTGGGGGGGTTTCAAGTCTATTTGATGTTTGATATTCTTCTGTACTTTCGTAGGCTTGTCTTTCTTCAGATTGGGAACGTTTCTTCATATGCACCTTTGAGCTGCATTTCTTCGCCATCTTCTTTGCCTATTTTTCTTAGGTTTGGCCTTTTAGTGGTGCCTCATATTTCCTGGCTGTTTTATGTTAAGATTTTGCTGGATTTAAGATTTTCTTTGGTCAATGGATCTATTTTCTGTAGTTTATCTTCAGCACCTGAGATTCTCTTTCCCATCCTTTGTATTCTGTCATTTATACTTGCATCTGTAGTTCCTGATCATTTACCCAGGTTTTCTATTTCAAGCGTTCCCTGGGTTTGTGGTTTCTTTATTGTTTGTTTTACAGGTTTTATGTCTTGAACTGTTTGAATTGTTTCCTTCTTTTTGCTTGATTTTATTTTCTTGGCTTTACTTATTTTGTTTAAGAGCTTTGTTCATTTCTTTCATTTTTTTTTTTTGGCTTGGCCTTTTCCTCTATTTCTTCCAACTTTTTGTTTATTTTGTCTTCCATTTCTTTAAGGGGTTTTCTCATATCATCTTTGAGGGCCTCTATCATTTTTATGAAATTATTTTTTATAAGTTGTTCTCTTCTGCTTCCTTTGCTTTGTTGTGTTCAGGTCTAGTTGGTCTAGAATCCCTAGATTCTGGTAGTATCATACCACCAGGTTTTTCTATTATTTTGTGTTTTCTTGTATTGCCATCTTTTCATCCCTTCTTCCTGTGGGTGAAGGTCAAGTGTTTCTCTACCCTGTTCTGCTGATGGGTATAGGTTGGTCAGGAGTTTGATGTCTGTAACACTGGATGATCCAAGCTCTCTTGGAGGTCTCTCCTCTGGCAGAGTGTAGGCAATGGGGTCCAGAGATCATAGGAGTGTGGCATCTAGGTGGTCCCGCTTGGATAGGTAGGTCCGGTGTTCTCAGAGTAGACCCAGGAAGTTCTAGAATCTAGCCCAATGATCACCTGGAGCAGCAGGCCAGCAGGACAAGGGCTTAGGGGAAGGCAGACTCTTGGTGGTGTATAGAGCAGAGTACCAGGTCTGTACTATCTAGGGCTTGGATACAGAGGGGTTGGAGTGAGGGAGCAAGATGTAGTGGTAACCTAGGGACCTAGGGAAGGATGTGTGTGTGTGTGGGGGGGTGATTCAGCCTGAACTGCTCTCAGACTCACCTCTGGTAAAGTCCCTGAGGTAATGGAGCAGTGAGGCAGCAGGACAAATGGTGGGGCATGAACACTTTCTTAAGTGTCTTTCAGCCATTTTAGATCCCTCTATTGAGAATTTGTTATTTAGTTCTGAAGTCCACTTTTTAGTTCTATTGTTTAATATTTTCATGACTTACTTCTAGAGTTCTTTGTATAAGTTGGAAATTAGCCCTCTGTCAGATGTGGGATTGGTTAAGATCTTTTCCCATTCTGTAGGCTGTCATTATGCCTTGTTGACTATATCGTTTGCCTTACAGAAGCTTCTCAGTTTCAGGAGCTCCAATTTATTAATTGTTGATCTCAGTGTCCCTACTACTGGAGTTATGTTCATGTAGCAATTAATTCAATGGTACCTCCAACTTTCTCTTCTAAGTGGTTCAGTGTGACTAGATTATGTTGAGATCTTTGGTCAATGTGGACTTAAGCTTTGTGCATGTGATAGATATGGATCTATCTGCACTCTTCTACATATTCACATCCAATTATGAAAGCACAATTTATTGAAGATGCTTTCTTTTTTCCCATTGTATAGTTTTAGCTTCTTTGTAAAAATTCAGGTGTTCATAGGTGTGTGGGTTTCATTGGTCTACCTGTCTTTTTTGTGCCAGTACCAAGCTATTTTCAGGACTATAGCTCTGTAGCAGAGCTTGAAGTCAGGGATGGTGATGCCTCCTGAAGTTCCTTTATTGTACAGGGTTGTTTTGACCACCCTGGAACTTTTGTTTTTCCATATAAAGTTGAGTACTGTTCTATCAAGGTCTGTGAATAATTGTACTGGGATGTTGATGAGGATTGCATTGAATCTGTAGATTGCTTTTGGCAAGATTGCCATCATCATTATGTTGATCGTACCTATCCAAGAGCATGGGAGATCTCTGCATTTTCTGATATCTTCTTTAATTTCTTTCATTAAAGGCTCAGAGTTCTTGTTATACAGGTCTTTTACTTCCTAGTTTAGCATTACCCCAATGAGTGATGTTTCTCTGATTTCCTTTTCAGTCTCTTTATCATGTGTATATAGTAGGGCTACTGATTTTTTTGAGTTAATATTGTATTCTGCCACTTTACTGAAGGTGTTTATCAGCTGTAGGAGTTCCCTTGTAGAGTTTTTTTTTGGGTCACTTATGTAAACTATCATATCATCTGCAAATAGAAAAAGCTTGACTTCTTTCTTTTGATTATGTATCCCCTTGATCTCCTTTTATTTTCTTATTGCTAAGCTAGAACTTTAAGTAAACTATTTAAGAGGCATGGATATAGTGGAAAGCCTTGTCTTGTTCCTGATTTTAGAGGAATTGCATTGGGTTTCTCTCCATTTAGTTTGATATTTTCTGTTGGTTTTCTGTATATTGCTTTTATTATGTTTAGGTATGTTCATGTTATCCCTGATCTATCCAAGACCTTTATTATGAAGTGATGTTGGATTTTGTCAAAGGCTTTTTCAGCATCTAGTAAGATGATCATGTGGTTTTTGAGTATTTTTGCATCAATGCTCATGACGGATATTGGTCTGCAGTACTCTTTCTTAGTTGTGTCTTTGTGTGGTTTCAGTACCTAGGTAGTTGGAGCCTCATAAAAGGAGTTTGGCAACAACTCTTCTGCTTTTGTTGTATGAAACACTTTGAGGAGTAAGTATTGATATTAGCTGGTCTTTGAATTTCTGGTAGAGTATAATAGTAGAATTCTGCACTGAACCCATTTGGCCCTGGCTTTCTTTCTTTCTTTCTTTCTTTCTTTCTTTCTTTCTTTCTTTCTTTCTTTCTTTCTTTCTATCTCTTATTTTTATTTTTTTTTGGGTGGTTAACTTTTGATCACTGCTTCTATTTCATCAGGTGTTATATTAGGTCTGTTTAAATTGCTTACCTGTTCTTGATTTAATTTTGGGAAGTGATATCTATCAAGAAAAGTGTCCATTTTCTTTAGATTATTGCATTTTGTAGAGTTCAGGTTTTCCAAGTATGACCAGAAGATTCTTTGGATTTCCTCAGTGTCCATTCTTATGTCTCCCTTTTCATTTTTGATTTTATTAATTTGCATGTTTTCTCTCTGTATTTTGGTTAGATAAAGGTTTGTCTATCTTTCTGATTTTCTCAAAGAACCAACTATTTGTTACATTGATTCTTTTATTGATTTCTTTGTTTCTGCTGCACTGATTTCAGCCTTCAATTTGATTCTTTCCTGTCATCTACTCCTCCAGGGTGAATTTGCTTGTTTTTGTTCAAGAGATTTCAGTTGTGTTGTTAATTCTTTTTTGTGACTATTCTCCAGTTTCTTTATGTGGGCACTTAGTACTATGAAATATTCTTTTATCACTGCTTTCAAAGTGTCCCATAAGTTTGGATATGTTGTGTCTTCATTTTCATTGAAATGTTGAAGTCTTTAAATTCTTTTTTATTTCTTCCTTGACCCAGGAATGGTGCAATTGTGCATTGTTCAATTTCCATGAGTTTGTTGGGTTTCTGCAATTTGTGTTGTTCTTAAATTGTAACTTTCAACCATTGTGGTCTGATAAGATATAGTGGGTTATTCCTGAATTTTTTTGTATCTGTTGAGGTTTGCTATGTTTCGAGTATGTGGTAAATTTTAGAGAACCATGTGGAGCTGAGAAGAAGGTATATTTTATTTTTTATTTTTCTTAAACTAGGTTTAAAAAGTCTTTTTAAATTTTATTTTTATTTTACATATCCATCCCAGTTCCCTCTCCCTCCTCATTTACTACTTCCTCTCCTCCCTTCCTCCCTCTTTCCCTCTCTCCCACCTTCCCATGCCCCCTGACCACCCTTCCCCCTCACTCCACATGTAGGGTGATACCTTCCAAAAGTGGTCATCTAAATTTGTCAAATCATTTGGAATAGGGCATAGGCTCTATGTTAAGGGAGTATCCCTACACGGGAAATGTGCTCCCAAAGACCTTTTGTGCACCAGGGATATATCTTGGTTCCACTGTCTGAGGTCCCTTAGACTGCCAAGGCCTTCTAAATGAGACCCATGTTCAGGGGTTCTGAGTCAGTCTTATGCTGGGTTCCCAACTATCAGTCTGGGGGCCCAAGCTCCTCCTTGTTTAGGTTAGCTGTCTCTATGTGTTTCTGCAGCCTGGTCTTGTCCTCCCTCTCTGCATCTGAATCCCAATTCTGCTCAGTGTTTACTTGTGGATGTCTGCTTCTGTTTCCATCAGCTACTAGATGAGGACTCTATGATGGTGAATAAGTTAGTAGTCAATCTCATTATCAAGAAAGAACATGTATGGTAGCCTTTCCATTGATGATTAAATTGTTAGTTGGGTGAGCCTTGTAGGTCTGAACATTTCTCTAGAGTCAGGTTTCTCTTCAAACCTATAATAGCTCCCTCTTTTATGCTCTCTCTCTCTCTCTCTCTCTCTCTCTCTCTCTCTTTCTCTCTTTCTCTCTTTCTCTCTCTGTTTGTGTGTCTGTCTCTCTCTCCATTTTGTCTCATTTATTCTTACCCTGACTCAATCTTCCTTGTCCCATGTACTATTCTCTCCTCCCCTTCTCTTTTTCTTAGCTCCCTCTTCTCTCACTGTTTTACCCCCACCCCATCCCCACTCTTAATCAACTCAGGATATCTTGCCCTTTCCCCATCTTTAAGGCACCTTATACAAGTCTCTTACAATCCTCCTTGTATCCTAGTAACTCTGCTTATGTGAGTTATTGGCTGGTGATCATTTGCTCTGTCTAAACTCCATATATGAGTGGATACACACCATGTTTCTTGTTTTGTGTCTGGGTTACCTCATTCAGGATGGTTGCTTCAAGTTACATCCATTTGCCTATGAACTACAAGATTCCATTATTTCTTTTCTGCAGAGTAGTATTCCATTGTGTAGATGTGCCACACCTTTTTTAGCCATTGTTCATTTGAGGGGCATCTAGGTTGCTTCCAGGTTCTTGCTATTACAAATAATGCTGCTTTGTACATAGTTGAACAGGTGTCTTTGTTGCATGTATGTGGATTATTTGGGTATATGCCTAAGAGTAGGATTGCTTGGTCCTGTAGTAGACTGGTTCTCATTTTCCTGAGGAACTGCCATACTGATCTCCAAAATGGATGTAAATGTTTGCACTCCCACAAGCAGTGGAGGAGTGTTCCCTTTTTTGGCACATCCTCCTCAGCATAAGTTGTCATTGATGTTTCTAATTTTAGCCATTCTGGCAGGAATAAGATGGTATCTCAGAGTTGTTTTGATTTGCATTTCCCTGATAGCTAAGGATGTTGAGCACTTTCTTAAGTGTCTTTCAGGATTTTTGGTTTCTTCTATTGAGAATTCTCTTCTTAGTTCTGTACCCCATTTTTAATAGGGTTATTTGGTGTTTTGTTGACTAGTTTCTTGAGTTCTTTGTGTATTTTGGACATCAGCCCTTGGTCAGAGTTAGGATTAGTGAAGATCTTTTCCCAGTCTGTGGGCTGTCTTTGGTCTTGTCAACTGTGTGTACTTTGCATTACAGAAGCTTCTCAGTTTGTGGAGGTTCCATTTATTAATTGTCTATCTCAGTGTCTGTGCTACTGGAGTTATGTTCAGGAAGCAGTCTCCTGTACCAATTTGTTAAAGGGTACCTCCCACTTTCTCTTCTAAGAGGTTCAGTGTGGCTGAATTTATGTTGAGGTATTGATCCATTTGGACTTGAGTTTTGTGCACAGGGATAGACATGGGTCTATCTGCAGTCTTCTACACACCATCATCTAGTTATGCCAGCACCATTTGTTGAAGATGTTTGCTTCCTCCCATTGTATATTTTTAGCTGATTTGTGAAAAATCAGGTGCTTGTAGGTGTGGGTTAATATCAGGATTTTCAATTAGATTACATTGGTCTACCTGTCTATTTTTGTGCCAATACCAGGCTGTTTTCAGGACTATAGTTCTGTAGTAGATCTTAAAGTTGGGGATGGTGTACCTCCTGAAGTTCCCTTATTGTACACGGTTGTTTTGGCTATTCTGGGTCTTTTGTTTTTCCATATAAAGTTGAGTATTATTCTTTCAAGGTCAGTGAAGAATTGTGCTGGGATATTGATGGGAATTGCATTGAATCTGTAGATTACTTTTGGCAAAATTGCCATTTTTTACTGAGTTTTTCTACCTATCCAAGAGCATGGGAGATCTTTTCATTTTATGATATCTTCTTTAATTTTTCTTCAAAGACACAAAATTCTTGCTATATAAGACTTTCACTTGCTTAATAAGCATCACCACAAGATACTTTATGTTGTTTGTGGCTATTTTAAAGGGTGATGTTTCACTGATTTCTTTCTCAGCCCCTTTGTCATCTGTATTTATTAAGGCTATTGATTTTCTTTTTTAGTTTATCTTGTATCCTGCTAGTATGCTCCAGGTGTTTATCAGTTGTAGGAGTTCCCTGGAAGAGTTTTTAAGGTCATTTATGTAAACTATCATATCACCTGCAAATAATGACAGTTTAACTTCTTCCTTTCTAATTTGTATACTCTTTATTTCCTTTTGTTTTCTTATTGTTTTAGCTAGAACTTCAAGTACAATCTTGTAGAGATATGGAGATAGAGAAGGCAGCCTTGTCTTGTTCCTAATTTTAGAGGAATCATGTTAAGCTTCTCTACATTCAGTTTAATGTTGCCTGTTGGTTTACTGTATATTGCTTTTATTATGTTTAGGTATGTTCCTGTTATCCCTAATTTCTCATGAAAGGGTGTTGAATTTAGTCAAAGGCTTTTTCAGGACCTAGTGAAATTATCATGGAGTTTTTCTTTTTTAGTTTGTTTATATGGTGGATTACATTGATAGATTTTCATAATTTGAACCATCCCTGCAAACCACGGATGAAGCCTACTTGTTCTTAGTGGATGATTTCTCTGATGTGTTCTTGGATTCGATTTGTCAGTATTTTATTAAGTATTTTTGCATCAATGTTCATGAGGGATATTGGTCTGTAGTTGTCTTTCTTAGGTGTGTATTTGTGTGGCTTGGGTACCAAAGTAATTGTGGCCTCATAAAAAGAGTTTGGTAATGAAAGTTCTGCTTCTATTGTGTTGAACAATTTGAGGAGTATTGGTATTGTCTCTTCCTTGAATTTCTGGTAGAATTCTGCACTGAGGCCTGATACCAGCGCGTTTTTCCTGCAGGACAGGTCCCTCTCTTTGTTCCTCCCTGCCGGCAGCCCCGTCCCACTGCCACACATGCCCAAATAACATGCAGAGACTCTGTATTTGATACAGTCATGTTGGCCAGTTACAATTATTGTTTATGGGCTAGCTCTGTCTTAATTATTAACCCATCTAAGTATTTCCATGTGGTCATCTTATCTGAGCGCGGCGGGCTGGCATCTTGCTTTCTCCATCTCTACATGCTGACTCCTCCTTCCTACTTCCTGTTTCCTACTTGTCTCCTAGCCCCACCTATCTTGCCATTGGCCAAACAGTGCTTTATTTATTAACCAGTATGGGAAACATATTTACAGAATAACATCTCCCATCAGAGGCCATCTGGCCCTGGCCTTTTTTTGGTTTGGAGGCTTTTGATGACTGCTTCTATTTCATTAGGGGTTATAGGTCTATTTAAGTTGTTTGTCTGTTCTTTGTTTAATTTTAGTGATTGTTATTCAGAAATTTGTCTATTTCCTTTGACTTTTCCAATTTTGTGGAGCACAGGTTTTCAAAGTATGACCTGTAAATTGTCTGGATTTCCTCAGTGTCTTTTGTTATGTTCCCCTTTTCGTTTCTGGTTTTGTTAATTTGCATGTTCTCTCTCTATCCCTCTCTCTCTCTCTCTCTCTCTCCCTCCCTCCCTCCCTCTCTCTCTCTCTCTCTCTCTCTCTCTCTCTCTCTCTCTCTCTCTCTCTCTCTCTCTCTCTCTCTCTCTCTCTCTCTGTGTGTGTGTGTGTGTGTGTGTTTGGTTAGTTTGAATATAGGTTTGTCTACCTTGTTGATTTTCTTGAAAAACCAACTATGTGTTGCATTAATTTTTTTGTATTGTTTTTCTGGTTGCTACTTTATTGATTTCAGCCCTCAAATTGATTATTTTCTGGTGTGTACTCCTCCGGGTTGAGTTTGCTTTTTTGTTCTAAGGATTTCAGTTGTGCTGTTAATTCTCTAATGTGACTATCCTCTGTTTTCTTCATATGGGCACTTAGTGCAACAAACTTTCCTTGTAGCACTGCTTTCAAGGTGTCCCATAAGTTTGGGTATGTTTTGTCTTTATTCTCATTGAAGTTTAAAAAGTCCTTAATTTCTTTATTTCTTCTTTGATCCAGGTATGGTGCAGTTGTGCAGTGTTCAGTTTCCATGAGTTGTAGAGTTTCTACAACTAGTGGTGTTGAATTCCAATTTCAAAGCATGGTGTTCTGATAAGATACAGGGGACTATTCCAATATTTTTGTATCTGTTGAGGTTTGTTATGTTGCCTAGTGTGTTCAATTTTAGAGAAGGTTCCATGTGGAGCAGAGAAGGGTGTATATACTTTTGTATTTGGATGGAATTTTCTATTGATGTTTGTTAAACCCAATTAAAACCCAATTGAGACATAACTTCTGTTAGTTTTTTTTTCCTTTGTCAAGTTTCTGACTGGTGGTCCTGTCTAGCGGTGAGAGTGGGGTGTTGAAGTCTCCTACCTTGAGTGTGCGAGATTTAATGTGAGCTTTGAGTTTTAGTAGCATTTCTTTTATGAATATAGGTGCCTTTGTATTTGGGGCATAGATGTTAAGAATTGAGACTTTGTGCTGATGGATTTATCCTGTGATGAATAGGAAATTACCTTCATAATCTCTTTTGATTGATTTTGGTTTGAAGTTTAACTTCCTAGATATTAGGATAGCCATACCTGCTTGCTTCTTGGGTCCGTTTGATTGGAAGATCTTTTCCCAACCCTTTATCCTGAGGTATTGTCTGTCTTTGAAGCTTAGGTGTGTTTCTTGTATGCAGCAGAAGGATGGATACTACTTTATATCCATTCTGTTAGTGTTTTTATAGATTAATGAAGACATTAATGTTAAGGGAAAGTAAGAACCATTGATTGTTAATTCTTGTTTGTTTTAGATTTGTTATTGGCATTGGCATTGTGAATATATTTGCCCAGCTTTACCCTTGGGTTCTGGTGAAATGGAATTATCTATTACCTATGTCTTATTGAACATAGTTAACATTCTTGGGTTGGAGTTGTCCTTCCAGATATTTCTGTAGGGCTGGGTTTGTAGATATGTATTGTAAAAATCTGGCTGTGTCATTAAATATCTTGTTTTCTCTGTCTATAGTGATTGAGAGATTTGTTGGGTATAGTAGCCTGGGCTGGCATCCTTGGACTCTTAGTATTTATAAAACATCTATCCAGGACCTTCTGGCCTTGAGAGTTTTCATAGAGAAGTCAGGTATAATTTTGATAGTTTTGCCTTTTTATATTACCTGGCCTTTTTCTTTTGCTGTTCTCAATATTCTTTCTTTAGTCTGTATGTTAGGTGTTTTGGTTATTATGTTTGTAGTCTTTTGCTGTGGTCCAGTCTATTTGGTGTGTGGTATGGTCCTTGTAATTTTATGGGCATGTCCTTCTGATTGAGAAAGTTTTCTTCAATGATTTTGTTGAATATGTTTTATGCACCTTTGATGTGGGCTTGTTTGACTTCTTCTATGCCTATTATTCTTAGGTTTGACCCTTTCACTGTGTCCCACCTTTCCTGGATGTTTTGTGTTAAGGATTTGTTGGATTTAAGATTTTCTTTGGTTGATGAGTCTATTTCCTCTACTTTATCTTTAGCCCCTGAGATTCTTTCTTTCATCTCTTGTATTCTGTTTGTTATGCTTTCATCTGTAGTTCCTGATCATTTGCCCAGTTTTTGTATTTTCATCATTCTTTCATTGTATGTTTTCTTTATTGTCTCTATTTTAGTTTTCAAGTCTTGAACTGCTTCCTTATCCTGTTTAATTGCTTTTTCTTGGCTTCCCTAACTTTCTTTAATAGATTTGTTAATTTCTTCCAATTTTTGGTTTGTTTATTCTTCCATTTTTTTTAAAGGATTTTCTAACATCGTCTTTGAATTCCTCTATCATTTTTATAAAGATATTTTTTTTAAGTTGGTCTCTTTTGCTTCATATGTTTTGGGGTGTTCAGTTCTAGTGGGTGTAGAGTCCCTAATTTCTGGTGGTGTCATGCTTGTCTTCCATTGTTAGGTGATTCCTTGTATTACTGTCTTCCCCTCACTTCTCCCAGTGGGTGCTTGTGGTGTTTCTCTCTATATATGCTACTCTCCTGGTGGGCTTAAGTGGGTGAAATATTCAATGTCTGTAGCTATGTGTGGTCCAAACTCTCTAGGAGGTGTATTCTCAGGCTGGGGGGTAGTGCGGCAATAGGGTTCAAAGTTCAGGCTCTAGCAGAGGCCCTGTTATGGGGGTCAAAAAATCCAGCAGGCAGAGACTCAGGATGGTCCCGAGGAGATAGGCAGATCTCTTGCAGGGGCCCTGAGCTCTGGCAGAGGACCAGATGGGTCAGAGATCAGGCAAGCAGGGACTCAGGGTAGTCCTGTGTGGATAGGCAGTACTAGTGTACTCTGAACAGCTCCAGGAAGTTCCCCAGAGATGATGGGATTGTTGGAAGGACCCTCTGTCCCAGTGCTCAACCAGTCAGTGGGGTAGTGCGCCATGTAGGGCACAGGGTGGGGAGAGAGCTGGCTCTGGCAGGGGGTGACGGTGTATCAGAGCATCAGGATTGTTCTTGCTGGGGACAGAACATAGGGGGGAGTGAGATTTGGGGCCAATCCAGGGAGTTCCCAGGGAAGAGTCCTGAAGGTATTCAACCCAAACTGGTCCCAGACTCACCTCCAGCAGAGGCCTGGTGATGTGTGTCAAAGATCCAGCTAGAAGGGACTCAGGGTGGTCCTGCTGGGATAGGCAGATCTCTGGCCAGGGCCTGAAGCTCCGACAAAGGACTGGTGGTGGGAGAAGGTATATTCTTTTGTGTTTTGAAATGTTCTATAAATGTCTGTTAAATACAATTGTGTCATAAATTTTGTTAGTTCCTTTTTTTCTTAAGTTTCTGTTTGGTGGTCTTGTCTAGTGATGAGAGTAGGATGTTGAATTCTTCCACTATAATTGTGTTTTATGTGTAATTTAAGTTTTAGTCACATTTCTTTTACAAATGTGTGTGCCTTTGAATTTATTTGGGGTATAGATTTTCAGAATTGAGATTTTATCTTGATGGACTTTTCCTGTAATGAATATGAAATTACCTTATTCATCTCTTAATTGATTTTAGTTTAAATTCTAATTTGTTAGATATTAGAATTGCTACACCAGTTTTTTTTCTAGGGTCCAATTGGTTGGTAAATCTTTTCCCAACCCTTTACTCTGAGGTAACATCTGTCTTTGATGAGGCGTGTTTCTTGTATGCAGCAGAAGGATGGATTCTGTCTTCATATTCATTCTGTTGGTCTGTATCTTTTTAGAGGTGAGTTAAGAACATTAATATTGAGGGATATTAATGACCAACATTTGTTTTTGGTGGTGGGGATTCCCCCCTCCCTCTTATCTTTTGGAGTTTGGTAAAGTGTGAGTGTAGTTTATTTCCTTGGGTTTGAGTTTTCCTTTCAGTACTTTCTGTAGGGCGGGATTAGTGGATATGTATTGTTTAAGTCTGCTTTCATCATGGAATATCTTGATTTCTCCATCCACAATGATTGAAAGCTTTGCTGGGTATAATAATCTACGCTGGCATCCATGGTCTCTTAATGTTGGTAGAATATCTATCCAGGACCTTCTTGCTTTCAGAGTTTCCATGGAGCAGTCAGGTATAATTTTGATAGTTATGCCTTCCTATGTTACACGACATTTTTCCTTTGTTGCTCATAATATTTTTTCTTTATTCTGTAAGTTTGGTGTTTTGATGATTTTGAGACAAGGGAACTTTTTTGTGATCCAGTTTATTTGGTGTTCTGTAATCTTCTTGTACTTTCATAGGCATGCCCTTCTTTAGGTTGGGAAAGTTTTCTTCTATGACTTCTATGACTTCTACTGAGTCTTCAACACCTGAGATTCTCTCTTCCATCTTTTGTGTTCTATTGGTTATTCTCAAATCTGCATTTCCTGCTCATTTATCCAGGATCCCCTCATTCTGTGTTTTCTTTATTGTTTCTATTTCAGCTTTCAAGTCTTGAACTGTTTGAATTGTTTCCTTCACTTGTTTGGTTGTTTTTTCTTGGGTTTCCTTGCCTTAAGAAATTTAATTATTTATTCATTTTTTTGTTTGTTTTCCCCTCCATTTCCTGTATTTTTGTTTGTTTGTTGTGGTTTTTTTTTAAATTTTTTAAGGGAGTTTCTTGTTTAATCTTTGAGGGTCTCTAACATTTTCATAAAGTTGTTTTTTAAGGTTCTTCTCTTCTGCTTCTTCTGCATTGGGCTGTTCAGGTCTTTTGATGTAGAGTACCTAGATTCTCTTGTCATTTCAGTCTTTCTGTTGTTGATAGTGTTCTTATACTGTTGTCTTCCCATCCCTTCTTCCAGTGGGTGCAGATGGCGGTCTCTTCCTCTCCTCTGGTCTTTCTGTGAGTGTAGGTGCACCAAGACTCAATGTCAGTAACTCTGGATGGTTCCACCTCTCCTGGTGTTCTCCTCATGCCAGAGGCAATAGGGGGGCCAAGACTCAAGCTCAAGCTGAAGATTTAGGGGAGCTGAGACTGCAATGTGGGCAGACTCCAGAGAGTCCATGTGGCAGGGGTAGATTTAGTACATGCTGAGCAGACCCAGGAAGTTCCAGGAAGAGTATGGGGGAAGTTAGGCCTGGGTGAAACCCAGACTCACCTTAAGCAGTGTGTGTGTGTGTGTGTGTGTGTGTGTGTGTGTGTGTGTGTGTAATTGCACATGCGTGTGAGTGTGTCTGGGGTGGTGGGGGCAAGACTGCAATGCAGGCAGACTCTGGATTGTCTGGTCTGCTGGGGTGGGTCCACTACAAGAAGAACAGACCCAGGAAGTTCCAGGAATGGCTTGTTGACAAGTTTTATTAAGTCAATTTTATTTACCCATCGATTGTGTTGTACTATTACATAACCTTATTATTTACCTTTTCATGCTGATCTCACAATATCTGTATTTCATCCCATCACAAATTCCAACATTCCAGTGCAGTCAAAAGCTTAATCATAATTGCATTACTAATCCTTAAATCCCTTTTATTATCTTGCCCCAAAGTTTGGGATAAGATTGATGCCAAGTCAAGTGATATTGATGAAGGAGATGGGGATAGACAATAAACTAATTTATCCAAAGGGTATTGTAGTGGAGCTAAGAAAAGTGGAGTGCCATCCTAGCTTTATGCTAACTAATTAGGGCTAGTAGACTCATGATGGTGGCTTTCATACCTCCTGGATGACTTTTATAAGCAGCCAACAAGATTTCTGTCTAACTGCCCCAAATTCTTCATAATTTTCACTTTAGTGACATACATGATAATTTTGTAATGTGGTACTTTCAGGTAATCATGGAACATAGGTTTATTGAGTTGAAGTCTTTTACTGGGGTAGGTGGAATTACATCCACAAAGTTCTGAAAATTGATATTCCAACCAAATCACTCAGGGCCTTTGGTGGATATTGTAGGTAGAATGTTGACTATCAGTCTTCTAAACAAAATATACAGGGTAGGCTTGATAGGGAGACATTGTTTTCTTATGGGTTTAAATGATTGAAAGGCCTATGGTCAGAGTGCCAGAATGTCCAGCTTGTTGATGATGGTCTTTCACTCTTTGTACAATTGCTTTCTGAATGGAGAAGGAAAGATCTGGTCTCTTCTGAGAAGAATAGTAAGTGTATCCTGGGAGCTTCACTTTCATGACTTCATATAAACCTAAATACTTCTCAAAGGTCCCAAATCCAAATATTGTTACATTGGTAGTTAAGACACCAACATATTCACCATATGGCTTTTGCAAAAACTTTCAGTTCATAACACTGTTCTATATCATTTGTCAGCTTACTCGTGACCCAATTGATTAGCACTTTTATAAAGATTCTCAGTATTGTTTTCTCAGTCACTCTTTACTATTTGTTGCATTTATTCTATTTTAAATTTTTATTGTTTCATGGGAAACATTCTCTCTCACTTACCCTCTCTATCCATCTATCTAGATAATAGATATAAATAAAATGTAGCCATCTATTATAAAGCAGATATAGTTTACTCTTAACATTGTCTTCTCCATGATTCTGCTCTAACACTCAGCCACAAATGACATTAACTTATTAATGTACTCATAATTAAATTTTTCTAGTATACTTCATGGATAGAATTTATATTTTTTATTCTTCTATGCATTGCTGAGTGTCTATGACAATGATATCATTTAGAATGCCAAATAAACTAATGAATGGGTATTTTAATATATATTTTAACTTAGAATAATTTAATATGCACAGATAATTTGAACGATAATATAGAAAGACATACCCACACTTGAATTAATGTTATTATGACCCTATATTAGTATTATATGAATAAGCTTTATTTTGACATTATATTATATTATATTTAAATGCCCTCTTGAGAAAAACATCATAGGTTGAAAAGCCCTTAGTTGTTCACTGAAATCAACTTCAATTTACAGATGACAAACTTTAGGATTGGAGAGGAAATTTGAAGAATATGGTGGAATGAAAACTCGACTTTTGCACCTTTTAATATGATGTTCTTTGCTCATGATGTTCTATATGAAGTGACTGTTACTACAATGTGATTAAGTTCACTGTGTTCAGTGTATGTTTGTTGAATCTTTATCTATTAGAGAAAGTGTGTCATTGAGAAATGTATTCTAATGTATTCGGAAAAACGAAGAACCTGCATCTGCTTTGTAAAGTGGCTTCCCCCCTTTTATTTTTAAAAAGATATTTAAATTAGAAACATTTTATATATCAACCCCAGTTCCCTCTCCCTCCCATCTTTCCATGTCCCCCTCCAACCCCCTTCCCATCCCTCTTTGGCTCTACAGAAAGGGTGAGGCCTTCCATGGGGAATATTAAAGTCTGTCACATCATTTGGGGCAGGGCCTATGCCCTCCACAGTGTATAGACTGAGAGAGTATCCATCTATGGAGAATGGGCTCCTAGTGTTCATTTGTATACTAGGGATAAATGCTGTTCCACTATCAGGTCCCATAGATTGCCCAGGCCTCCTTACTGACACCCACATTCAAGGGTACTGGGTCAGTCCTACACTGGTTTTCCATCCATCAGTTTGGGGGGGTCTATGTGCTCCCCATTGTTCAGGTCAGCTGTTTCTGTGGGTTTCTCCAGCCTGGTCTTGATCTCTTTGCTCATCACTTCTCTCTCTCTCTACAAATGGATTCCAGGAATTTGGCTCAGTGCTTAACTATGGATCTCTGCATCTGCTTCCATCAGTTACTGGATTAAGGCTCTGGGATGGCATATAAGGTAGCCATCAATCTTATTATAGGGGTTGGGCATTTAAGATAGACTCTTCACTATTGCTTAGATTCTTACTTGAGGTCATCCTTGTAGATCTGAGACATCACACAGATGATGAGTAGATTGGCTAAGGATGCTGATGAGGTGACAAATGAACTAGATCAGAGGAAAGTTTCTGAAGGTAGAGCTAAGCCAGTAGCCATGGAAAGACAAAATCAGATATACTGAGAGCTGTCTAGGAGTATAACCAGTTTGATCTGGTCACCAATTGATGCAGACAGTGAGGAAGTAGGAGATGCTGGAGGTGACTATTTAGCCCCTGGCTGGGGCGATTAGATGAAAAGTGGCATTGCTAATCAAGACACAGCATGATGGGAAGGTGTTATGTGATTTCAGGACTCTTAGTGCTCTCACTGGACAGCAGGCAATATATATGTGTGGCATTTAAGAAAGAAGTTAAATCCCAAGGCATTAATTTAAGAGTTAACATCAAGATGGTTGATGAAGCCATTAGAGGAGGTGATATCCCCTAAGGAAAACAGAAAAGAAAAAGATGGAGGACAGAATGTCTGAGTTCATTTGGAATAGAGTACAGCAGAAGCAAAAGGAAGTAATAAGAAACAGAAAGCCCACAGTGGGATGATATGAGGAGCCTGGGAGAATGGGGTGAGTGGTATTGAATTCTTCAGTGAGGTCCAACCAGATTAGACTAAATGATACCATGGAGTTATGGCTGACCTCAGCCAGTGTCTTTCCTGCTGAGGAGGTGGAACGGCATGTGTAAGAGAGCCAACTTCAGAGAAATAGGAGACTAGACACAGATACAAACATTCATTGAGGTTTTCCATTGATCAAGGTGTCTTTATGTCCCACATTTGAAGACAGCTACATGAGCAAAATTCAAGCTAAATAAGAAAATCATCTCTATTGTTACTATGAGACAGATGTAAAGAGAGGCAGTAGGTATTTTGAATCTCATTTGGGAGAGTGAAGACCTAAACATGCAGGACTTTTAGGATAGGACAGATTAGTCTCACATGAATGAAGAGTGCTCCTGAATTCCCCTTTCAGCCTTTGGATTTTGTTCCATGAGGTTGAACAAATAAGACTACAGGAGACAGCTTTCATTTTGCATTCTACTCACAGGATAAATTTTCCCTGTCTGAAAATATCGAATTTTCTAACTAGTTGATTTATTCATAGGGCTCTGAATATTTCAGCATATAATCAATTGCACTTTTAATAAACCATAAACCATGTTTACTGCCATATTTATTGATTTAATCAAAGTGGCTTGATGGCTAACTGGTAGAGTGCTTCCCATGGGTCCCAGATATTAAGCCTAATTATCAGAAACAATAAAACAGTAAGATGAGAGAATGGTTTTGTTCCCGAGAAACCGAATGGAACGGAAAAAAAAAATACTTTCCTATTCGTTTAGAGGCAGAAATTGCCCAAAAGACAAAGGCTGGCATTATGAAAAAAACCCTCCCTGTGGCTCTTGGCATCTTTCAAGCAGGTGCCAGCAGTACAAGACTCCTATTAAAGAATAGCCCGTGTACCCCCTTGGAGCTTCTCTGCTGTTTTCGCCTAGAGGTGTAAATGGATTCAAAGGTCATCTGCTTCCTCTTTAGCATCCTATTCCTCTCAGCTTGGCATGGTTTCAGGTTGAATTAGAGGCATTAAGATGAGGCTGCTCCCCAGTCAATCTGAGGGAATCAAAAGAGCCCTTCTGACCCGCTCTAAGCCTTTGAAAGTCCTCTACTCTTAACACTCCAAATGATTTGATTATGTTTGGTTATAGTTGCAATATTGATTTAAGTTAGAGGAGGCCACCCAGGGTCGCGCTGTGTTTTACCTTTCCTTGCGGTCCTATGTTTCCACCTCATTGGCTGCAGAGTATCGTCATCATCCTTCCAGGAACAAAAGGTGCCGTGAAACATTTTAGAGGCCTTGAGAGAACTTGGAAAAATGGGGTGACACAATAATAATTTGTTTTTTCCTTTTATATTTTTCACAAAGCAGTTTTCTATGGGGAATAAATAGCACAATATCTGCACACAGAATCGAGCTCACTGCAAATCCCTCTCTTTGCCTTTGACAAATTTGCTGCAAATTTGACGAAGAAACATTTATTTCGGATAGTGTTAGCCAATTCAATAGCGATCTGGTGAACTGAAATGTTGTATATTATTTTAAATTCAACATAGGTTCACTGATTAGAGATTTGCTTTCAGCATTTCTTACATTTCCAATTCTGATGCACAGAACTGATCTATCTGCAAGCTACAATACTTGGGTTAGAGAAGACCCTAGTGGGAAGGACCAAACAGGTTTTGTAGTTGTATTATAGTTGGTGGGAGTCTGTCAATACTGGAGGAAAATGTAGCCTAGTGTTAGTCTTCTCCTGTGCCACATTTTAGAAATAACTTGGGAAAACAAGCCATCCAATATACCACGTGCAAATGATGATTAAGTGGCTCATGGATTATCAATATGTATCAACCCAGGTCACTTACTGTGGCCAGAAATGAAAAAGACAAAACACATTCCTGATCCATGAGGCTTCCAGGAGTAAATCTTTACACTGTGTTGCCTTTAGTTCTGGCAAAGGCATTAGCAGTTGTCTTTGACATACATCTCTGTTTGTGTGTAGGAAAGGGAGAACTAGACAAAATAGCCAATTGAAATGTTAGATAAAAAGAAAGAGGAAAACACACAGAGCTCTGTTGGAAGATGAATATTTTCTTAGAAGTAAAGATAAAATGAAAGTCAGTTTCTAAAATTCATTTTTATTTATATTTACTAACTTTCATAATAATATAATAACTCTGGCATGACATTTCTTGTATCTACATAAGAATCTGATTGAACTGAAATAACATTATATTGCCTTTAAATAAAACAAACAGTGGATAAAAGATGGAGGAAACAGAAAACCTTGTTTGCTTGCAATGTGTATATCCTAGCACACCAGAAATAGGATGTGTTTGTATGGAGAAAAATAAAGTAATACAAGGGTAAGAAAACCTTTCCTGAACTGTGAGATCATTTACAGACATTGTTAGGACAGGAATCATGTTTGGATCCTTCTTTCTTTCCATATCACCTATTATTAGTGAATATTAAGAATATACTTTCTGAATGAATAATCTGCACTCCAGAACTTTTCAAAAATAAACAATTTTAGTCTGTGAGGATTTCATACAATTTACCTCCTACTTCTCCCCTTATCTCTGTACCTCTGCCCAGACCCACCCCTACTTCCTTAGCCTCTCACTTCCATGTTTCCTTTTGTTAATTTAACAATTCAATGATTCCAGCAAACTTTCTTAGTAGTTTTCTTGTTCAGGTGGGTTTTCTCCTAGCAGATTCCTTTTATGCACTGGAAGAGATTTTGGAAGCATGTTATTATGTGTAAAGAACCTGAAGTTAGAAAAATAGAGAGGGTTATACCTAGGGACAGGGAGTACAAGAGGCTGGGTGAAATGGGAGGGATTTTGCTTATGTAGGTTGGTTTTAGATTCAAGCACCTTATGCTGTAGAACCAAATGATCCCAAGATGCTTCAGTCTTGGCTCCACTTCATCTCAAGCAGTAATCGTTAACCTCCTACTAGTACTTTCTGAAACAAAAGATCAGTTTTGGTACTCCTCTATTCCATTATTCTTCAAAACAACTAAACTTCAGTCCTACCTTGGGAAATATTTTCAGGGTCAAGGGGAAGTTTCCAACACCTTTCCTAAACCCATATTTAATGTTTCAAACTTTTATCCTAAAGTTGTACTCAGTAAGACTATAATAGGGCTAGCCTAGGCTTCATGCAGACACATGCATGAATGATGCCAGGCCACTTATAGGGCATAATGTAAATTGGAATGTATTTGGAACCATTAGAAAAGTGGAAGAATTTGGAGATTCAGGAAATCTAAAGGCTTCAACATCTTTTACAGACTTTACTGTAAGTACAGAGACTCACTGTCAAATGGACCATGAGGAGCATTTATTTCTAGCAGACATCTAAGCAGAATCCTCTGTCTACTATATGCTGAAGATCTCAATGCTAAGCAAGATTGCTTTATTCTTTGAGTACTGGTAAAAGGATAAAATATCTCTCCATCTTTGACTTCAAATTACATTTAGCCTTCTATTCCAACTTTTCTCCGTGCTCATGTTCCTTCCTCTTTCCCTCCTCTTTATTCATCACTAAACATTATCAGAAAACTTCCTATGTAGATATTTGATAGGTTGAAATATGAAGACAAAGTTGCCTTCAATGCATTAAATATCTAAAAAATAAAGGAATGTGATACGCCCTTCATGTGGAGCCACCTGGCATGGCAGTGATGGGGTGAGAATACTTCAGAGTGTAGCCACATCCTAAAGGATTTAACACACAGGCCATGCAGGCAGCTGGTCATTTTTGAGTCACCAGCTTGGGCATTTTTAAATAAGAAAGGATATAGAACATTTAGTTCACAAGTGACATCTCTATTAGTTGTAAAAATGTGTGTTGAGTATATTTCAAAGGGAAGAATGCTTTATAAGCAAAAGATGGGCAGTTAACATTGTTCTGTGAAATATTTTTTCAGTATTTCCATTAATAACCATAAAAGGCATTTTCTTCATTTTCTTTTCATCTATGGAAAAGGATGTCCCATGAGAGATTCAAGAATTATCCAAGCCATCAGAGCATAACTGTCAATACTGGTCTGCTAACTCATGTTTTTTTGGGATTAGAATGTTATAACACATGGATGGCGTGGGGATGAAAAAGACCAGACAAGGATCTATTTCAAGTGTCTTCTTGCAATTCTTGGAAATGGTAAAATGACTTTCTTATTTCTAGAGCTCTTTCAGTCACAAAAGAAATCTCTTTGTAGTGAAAACTAGACAAGTTCTGTTACTATTCTTTAGAGAGGCCAAATCATTATTTTTTTCATAGTAATCTTCATGCTTGTTCAAATCATTCCAGAGAAAATTTAGAACTACTGATATCTTCCAAATAGAAAGTGGAGGGTGACTGGTCACAGAAGTGGTCATGAATCCAATCTAAATAAAATTTCACATATAGCCTTTATCAGTAAAAAGGTGAACTGTTAACTACTTTCCCAAGTAGTTAATTGAATATTTTAGAGCAATTTCTAATTGCAATTGTCATTGTATTGCCTTTTCTTAGTGCTTAGCCCTCTAATTTGAGATCTACTGGAGGGCAACATTTACAAATTAGAAACATAATTGAAATCTACTGCTGAATAAATTGATGTTTACTGCTATATAAAATTAGAGAAATCATTTAAAATTGTATGGAATCTGTTTTCTTTTCACTTCACTGGTTTGTTTCTTGTTGAAGGAATTTGTGGCTTGAAATTTCCCTGAGAAAAGGAGAGCTTTCTCTTTTTACATTCTTGCAAATGAAAAGCATGACCAAGCAGACAGGGGCCTTAGTCAGGAATCATGGGATGCTGGGATCTCACATGACTGAGGGTCTTCATTTGACTCAAACTGAGTAAAGGGTGCTATTGGGAGACTAATTCTATCTACACGGATTCTTAAAAACTGAGTTCAAAAGTTGTAAGAAAGTGAAAAGTCATACTTAAATTGGTACAATATTATCTAATTCCAGGTTAAATTCTAAGTTGTTAAAATGAATGCATGAAGTAAGACACACTGTTAAGAAAATTGCAACATACATAGAGAAAATACTTCAAAAGCACACAGCTGATGAGGAATATTTTATATTGAATTCTAGTTGTACTTGTAGAATACACAAAATGTACTTGCATTTAATGAAGATAATTCAACAAAAATGAACAGATGTCAGAAAAGTCACCTCACCAACGAAGACTTTTATGGCAATATGTAGCAGAAGATACCAAACATATTTTATCAAAAAGGTTCTGAAAAAAGATGATGATAGACCTTATACCACTGTAGAATGCCTAAAATCCAACTATTTGATCATATGATTTACTCATGAGACCATAGAGTAACAAAGATCATATTGATATCTTCAGGGAATCCAAAATGGCATAGTTGTTTGAAGAAAGTTTGGTGATTTTTAAAATTGATGATGATGATGATGATGATGACAATGACAATAATGAATGCACCTATCACAGTATACATGTGGAGGTCAGAGGAACATCTAGAGGAATTGTTTCTTTCTTCATCAACTTTACATAACTTCTGGGATTTAAACTCGGGTCATGGGGCTTTTGTGGCAATAATCTTTAGCCACTGAATCATTCCCAGGGTTCATGGTAGTTGTGAAAAAGCTAAATTCTTACATTATTAAATTAATTTTTGACAACGCTAAACATTTAACCAGACATTTACTCAACTGACTTAAAGATGTATGTGTCAAAATACTTTATTGCAAATTTATTAGTAATCATTTAAAATTGAAATTAATAAAGTTCTGCCAGCAAAGAACAGGTCAACTGCAATTAATCAGCAGAATGGAATATTATACTGATTAAAAATAAATATGCATACTATAATATCAACATTTGGGATGGAGAAGCAGGAGGATTGTTATGGAATTTTCACCTGGTTTCACAGCCACCTCAGAGCCCCCAAATAAACAGACAAGGCATATTAATTATGAAACTGTTGGCTATTGGCTAGGGCTTCTTATTGGCTAGTTCTGTCTTAATTACTAACTCATTCCTATCAATCTATGTATTGCCATGAGGCTGTGAATTACCCAGTAATGCCTAGCATGTTGTTACTCCTCTAGCAGCCTACATGGTAACTGATTCTGCCTACTTTTCCTAGAATCCTCCTCATCTCCTAGAACCACCTGTCATGCTGCCTTATTGGCTAAAGTGTTTTATTCATCAACCAATAAGATAAATATAAACAGAAGACCATTCCCCATCATCTCTTCTCTTTTGTCTAAATGAAAAGAAAGGTCTTATCTTTAGCACAGTCAAATTAACAAAGCAGGTATCAAGTAAGAACTATAGTTATAATATTTAGTCCATTAACAATCAATATTTAAGGAAAATATTCTGTCATCTATCTTTGTGAGGCTAAAATCTTACATATAACATATCTTTAATCATAACTAAGGGAAACTATAACCATTACTATCTGCCTTCAACTTCATCAAAGACCACAGAAAGATAGCATGTAAACTCTTGAATTTACAGAGACATCTTGCTGCCTGAACAGTCATCCAAAGTTCTTTTGTAAATTGGAGCATCAATCTTTGGCCCATAGGCCACAGTATGTCTGACATACTTCTCAGCAAAGCAGGACATTTTAAACTGTCTGCCAGTATTGGAAGTTTGTCAGTCATTTTTCTGTGTCCTGTAGAATGTCTGCCAGACTCTTCCATGAGGCAGGAATCCTTTAGGACTGTCCTGTTTTGTAAATTCAGCAGTCACTTTCCTATGGGTCCTGCATGTCCATATGTTGAAAGCAAACTCCACAATGAGTTTCTTTGATGCTCATCCTCCTCTCTGAAGTAACTGGTGTTTCCAGGAGCAATTGTGTGTCACTACCATGAAAAACCCTAAACCATTTTAAATGCCATAGTCTGTAGGTCTTTAAAAGATTGGAAGACTATCTGTCCATCCTAAATACATCTCTGTATATCTAAAAAACCTAAGTAACACAATTATAAGTTTTGACTATCATAAGTGATTATCTAAACTCTGTATTTAATTATACATTACATTTTAAAATAAGTTATATAAATACAATATCTAAACAAGAAGAGATATATACATATAACAAAATTGACTTTAAATTTGTGTCAACAAATGAAAATCCATTCTAGTAGAAAGTATTCATTTCTATATCATAATTCCTTTTTTTCTTTAGAAAGATATTTCTTTAGAAAGATGATCCTTAATTATTTATAACCTACTTCTTCCTCTTTCCTCCTAGTCTCCTAGTCCCACCTATCTTGCTTTACTATTGGCAAACAGTGCTTTATTCATTAACCAATATGAGAAACATATTTACAGAATGGCATCTTCCATCAACCACATTGATTACATGCATAGAGTTTTTCTCCAGTATGTGTTCTTATATGTCGATGAAGATGACTATTACTGGCAAAATCTTTACCATATTGATTACATTCCTAGGGTCTCTCACCAGTATGTGTTCTTTTATGATTTTTAAGCTGACCATGACCTTCAAAAGCTTTGGCACATTGATTATAATTACAGTTTTTCACTTTAGTATGTAATTAATGCTGCTATAACATAGTTGAACATATGTCTTTGTTGCATGGATGTGGATCATTTGGGTATATGCCTAAGAGTGGAATTTCTGGGTCCTGTGGTAGACTGATTTCCATTTTCCAGAGGAACCACCATACTGATCTCCAAAATGGCTATAGAAGTTTGCGCTTCCACGAGCAGTGCAGGAGTGATATCCTCTCCAGCATAAACTGTCTTTGGTGTTTCTAATTTTAGTCATTCTACCAGGAGCAATATGGTATCTCAGAGTTGTTTTGATTGGCATTGCCCTGATGGCTAAGGATGTTGAGCACTTTCATAAGTGTCTTTTAGTTATTTTGTGTTCCTTTATTGAGAATTTTCTATTTGGTCTGTACCAATCTTTTAATAGGGTTATTTGGTGATTTGGTGACTACTTTCTTGAGTTCTTTGTGTATTTTCGACATCAGCCCTCGGTCAGATGTGAGGCTGGTGAAGATCTTTTCCAGTCTGTGGGCTGACATTTGGTCTTCTTAACTGTGTCCTTTCCCTTACAGAAGTTTCTCAGTTTGAGGAAGTCCCATTTATTAATTGCCAATCTCAGTGTCTGTGCTACTGGAGTTATGTTCAGGAAGCAGTCTCCTGTACCAATTTGTTCAAGAGCACCTCCCACTTTCTCTTCTAAGAGATTCAGTGTGGCTTGATTTATGTTGAGATCTTTGATCCATTAGGACCTGAATTTTGTGCACGGCAATAATCATGAGTCTATCTGCAGTCTTCTACACACCATCACCAAGTTATGCCAGCACCATTTGTTATAGATGCTTTCCTTTTTCCATTGTATATTTTTAGCTGTTTTGTCAAAACTCAGATGTTTATAGGTGTGTGAGTTAATATCAGGATTTTCAATTCAAGTCCCTTGGTCTGTTTGTCTATGTTTGTGCCAATACCAAGCTGTTTTCAGGACTATAGCTTTATAGTATAACTTGAAGTCAGGGATGTTGATGCCTCCCTAAGTTCCTTTATTTTACAGGGTTGTTTTGGCTATCCTGTGTTTTTTGTTTTTGCATATAAAGTTGAGTATTTCCTTTCAAGGTCAGTGAGGAATTGTGCTGGGATTTTGATTGAATCAGTAATTTGCTGTTTTGCAAGATTGCCATTTTTACTATGTATATCCTACCTATCCAGGAGCATGGGAAATATTTTCATTTTCTGATATCTTCTTTAATTTGTTTCTTAAAGACAAAACGTTCTTGCTTTATAGGCCTTTGATTGTTTAGTAATCATTACTCCAAAATACTTTAGGTTGTTTGTGGCTATTGTAAAGGGTGATGTTTCTCTGATTTTCTTCTCAACCCCTTTATCATCTGTATATAGTAGGGCTACTGAATATTTTGAGTTAATTTTGTATCCTGTTAATTTGCTGTTTGTGATTATCAGCTAGGATATGAGGAGGAACCTAAGATAGTCATACAAGGTCCCTTACAGAAGGGCAAAGGAATAAGATCTTCTGAGCATATTTGGAGTGGGGGGGCAGTGTGTGGAGAGGGCATTAGGAGAAAGAAAATGGGAGGAGAGGAAAACATGTGGGACCAGGAAGATTGAATCAGGAGACAAATAGATGAGAACAAAAAAATAAACAAATAAATAAATATTAAAACAAAACTAACAAAACAAAACAAAACAAAAATCAAAAGAACAAAAACAAAAACAAAACAAAACAACAACAACAAAAAAGAGATACCATAATAGATGGAGCCATTATAGGGCTGAAGAAAAAACTGACTCTAGGGAAATGTCCAGAGACCTACAGGGATGACCCCAACTGACAGTTTTAGCAACAGTGGAAAGGCTACCTTAAGTGTCCTTCCCTGATAATGAGATTGATAACTAACTTATATGCTATCACAGAGCCCTCATCTAGTAACTGATGGAAACAGAAGCAGACACCCACAGCTAAACACTGAGCTGAACTCCTGGACTCCAATTGCAGAAAGGGAGGATTGATAAGAAAATGGGTTCAAAACCAGGTAACAGAAACCTGCAGAGACAGCTGACCTGAACAAGGGGGACCTCATGAACTCCCAGACTGACAGCTGGGAAACCAGCATTATACCAATTCAGACCCTCTGAACGTGGGTCTCAGTTAGTAGGCTCTGACAGTGGAAACAGGATGTGACCCTGGTACATGAGAGGACTTTGGGAGTATCCTCAAGGAAGGATACTCCCTTAGCCTAGAGGCAGGAGGGAGGTTCTAGACGCTACTCCAAATGACTTGACAGATTTTTATGATCCCTCCTAGAAGGCATCACCCTCCCCTGTGGAGTTGGAGGTGGGGATGTGAGGTTGGTCAGGGGCCTGGGAGGGAGAAAGGGAGAGGGAACTGGGATTGATATGTAAAATAAGAATATATATATATATTTCATTTTATATATAAATATATAAAAATGAATATATATTCATATATTTCATTATATATGTATATAAATATATATATATATATATATATATATATGAAGTTACTTTGTTTTGACTTACAGCCGATGTCCCATTTAAAGAAATGCTTGCCATAGAAAAAGTTTTCAAAATTATTTAATTAAAATATGCATTTCTCCCTTCCTTCTCCTATCCCTTGCATATTTCTCACCTCCCAAATTCAAGACCCCCTTCTTTAATGTTGTTACATACACATATGAATGAATCAATATATAAGTACAACCAAGTACAACCAACTGTTGTACCATTTGCGGTTGACTTCATGTACAATGAGTATGTTTCTAGGGTTGTCCCCACCATATTAGACAACCACTCAGGAGACATAACCCTGAGGAATACTTTCTCCCTCTTCCAGCAGTTAATTGTCTGTTGCTCTTCATCGAGATGTGGAGCCCCTGAGATTTTTCCCATGTATCTGGGATGTTATCTCTTGTTGCAATGCTTAGATCTTCATTAGGCAGCCATACTGTTGAGATTTCATAGGTGTAGACTCCTCACAACTACAAGGCGGAATTTCACAGTGGAGTTCCTGGTCCTGAATCTTACAATATTTTAACTATCTCTTCCATGATGTTCCCTAAGCCTTGGGTTCATGTGTTGTGTTGCAAATGTGTCTTGTGGGGTTGGGTACCCCATTCTTAGTTGTTCTCTGCATTTTGACTAGTTGTGATTATCTGAAATGGTTCTCTTCTCTTTGAAGAGAAACTCCTTTGATGAGGGCTGGAAGTTACACTTATCTGTGGGTATAGATATAAGTAAGTAGTCAGAATTCAGTTAGTTCATTTGCTCTCTTAAGAAAGCAGTAATAGGTCTTCATCTAACTTTGCATATTTCAATATCATCCTTCAATTCTTATTTCTCATTTAAATAACCTGTCTCCCATGCAAACTGCTTTCCCTTCTGCCAAATGTACACAAAAGGCCTCATGCTCAGTTACTCACACAACTTTCCCCTAATAGTACCAACCATCCATTCTGAAAATCTAGTTAGGCATTAAGAATTTCTTTTCTTTCTTCGATTAACTCAGCCAGACAAGGGTCCTTCTTACTCTGATTTGCAAAGTCTCTCTGTTGGCTCCCTATTGGCTGTTGAATACTATTAGGAGTGCACTCTGATAGGCACATCTTTGCATTCCTATTGATTTATTCTTGGGTTTTAGAAAAAGTTGATTGTACTAATGTTATCAATGTTGAACATTCATTTTTCATTTAAGGGAAAACTTCAAGTCTATATAAATTGAACTAAATTGAGAAGAAAAATTATATGTCATAGAAGTCACATGATGAAAAGGGGTGATGTGTTTCCCCCATCTGCTATTGTTGTGGTTTCTCTATTTGTGGTTGATAATGCATGTTGGGTAAGGCCTTCTGTGTGTGAGCCATTATTACAATAATTAATAACAATGGCAGCTCAGTTGATAGGAACTTGGCAGTGTGTCTCCTTATCTTCAAAGCTCCAAACAGTTTGGAATTTGGCTCTTTGTAAAACAATTTAATAGGAAAGTGTGTGTTTAGAATCTGTTCTCAGCACAAAGCCTGACCCTTATCTGTAAAGTTCTTAATGAGAAAGCACCTGACAAATTGACTGGCACTCTCCACCCCACCACAGAATTTCCCTTCCTGCCAAACAGGTTTCTAGCAGCCTCCACTCAGAGCTTAAAATCTGTTGAATGTAAGTGGTATGAAGCCAGTGTTTAAAGAACCAGAAAGCATTCTTCAAATGGTGACTTTACAAAGTAGCATTAGTTTATTGAAAAAGGCTGGAAATTAATCAACCCTTTTAGTCACTGGGCCAATTGGATATTTGTTAAGTTTTGCTTGAATGAATGGGCTGGTAGTTTTATTACTTCACAGCTGCCCAGAACAGAATCTTCAGAATGGCCATGTGCTCTTTTGTTTAATGATGCAGAGTTGCATAAAGCAACAATGCAAATAAACAAAAATTAAATGCATTAATAGTACTCACTAACAGTCCTCAATTCTATTCATGAATCTCCCAAGTAGACTTTGCTGTTCATTTGTCAGTTTAACAAATACCCAATGAATAATTCAAAGTGTGTAGGAATACCACTGTGACTAAAAGTTACAGATGAAAATATCTGACTCTATTCCATTGAAAATAAAAGTAAAAGTAAATTGTTTCAGGTAACAAGATCTGTATAAAATGGACCTAGAAAAATTGTAATCATTATCCCTAATGTCCTTATAAATAGTTTGTCATAGGTATATATTTCTATTATGGGAAATGATAATTTCAAAATGTATGGTAATATTTATTTAAACAAAATGGTCAATGTATATACTGTTTACTTTTTTGTCCACAGAAATTAGTAAACTTTTAAAGATGTGCTACAGACCTAAATAGAGAATTCTCAAAAGAGGAAACTCAAATGGCTGGGAAACATTTAAATGCTCAACATCTTTAGTTATTAGACAACTGCAAATCAAAACAACTTTTAGATTTTAGTTTATACCTATCAGAATGGCTAAGATCAATGAAACAAATGACAGCTTATGTTGACAAAGATATGGAGTAATTGGAACACTTATTCATTGTTGGTGTGTGTACAAACTTCTATAGTCATTATGGAAATCAAAGCAGCAGTGCCTCAGGTAGATGGGAGCAGATATAACTTAAGATCTAGCTGTACCATTCTTAGTCATATACCCAAAGGACATTTCATCCTACTATAAGATACTTGCTTAGCCATGTTCATTGCTTCTCTATTAATAATCACTAGGAATTGGAAATAGCCTAGATGTCCATCAACAGATGAATGGATAAAGAAAATGTGGTACATTTACACATTGGAGTATTAGCTGTAAAAAAGAAAAAGAATGAAAGAAATTAAATTAGCAGGTAAACCAACCAACCAACCAACCAACCAACCAACCAACCAAACAAAAACTATCCTGGAAAACAGATATGGAATGTATTAGCTTATGTGTGTACATTAGCTGTTGTATCAGTGATAACCAAGCTGCAATCCCTAGAATCATACTGGTTAGGTATAGAGAAAGCAGCGGGGTGGGGGAATGCATTAGGAGGAGCAAATACATCTCCTTAGGAAACAGAAATATAAATGATAGTTATGGATGGATGGGTAGTGGACTAGAATAGGAGGAAAAAGTGTGGTGGGAGAGAGGGGGAAGGACAGGGTAAAACAAAGAACCATTTGAAGGATAGAACCTATTACAGTAGAATGTTCCTAAAATACAAACATATATGAAGGTGATTTAAATGAAATTGACAAATAATGTGGGAGACAGAGACCCAACTACATATGAATGGACCTTTCAGTACTGGAACTGGGTTACACCTAATTGAGTTGTTGGCTGAAGGGGTACCAGGGGAATACCCCAAACAACCCAGGCTATTGCCAAGATCATAGTCTTTTTTCCACAAACTGAATGCAAAGCCCCATTGCTGAAGACAATACCTACACAACTCATTGAACATGGAGAAGTGCAGATGGTGCCTACATTGAGCCTTCACTTTGGTACAGGAGTATATTCTGCATGCTGCCAATAGAAATGTAAACACTAACCCAGACACAAACTTCTGATCCACAATGGTATCCTGTCTGCAGTATATGCTAGCACAATAGTAGCACAAAGCTAATGGGGAGTAACCAACATATATCTGATTTGACTTGAGGCCCAATTGAGGAGGTGGACACTGTTCCTGACACTGGTTAGGTGACCAAGAACAAGTCTATATAGCCTAGGAATCTAGGGTAAAAATAAATACTACTGATCTTTAAAAATAATGTGGCAATAAAATGACTCCTAATAACATTTTACTTTACTCATAGATCAGTGCCTTGCTCCATCATCATCAGAGAAGCTTCGTCCTGCAGCAGATAGGAAAAAACGGAAGCCCACAGTCAGACAAAATGCATACAAAGAGAGACCTCAGAACACTCAGCCTTAGATGGGATGTTTTCATTAAATCCTATTCCTCATGGCTCAGGGCACCCCAAGGAAAAGAAGGCAGAAAGAGCATAAGAGAGAGGCAATGGAGGACACCAAGAAAATGAGGTCCTCTAAATCAACATAATCAAAGTTCATATGAACTCAAAGAGACTGAGGTAACATGCATAAGACTCCCTTTTCATAAACACAGTGGCTTCCAATTTAGTGAGTTTTAGGGATTTCTGAGTGTGTGAACAAGTGAGTCTCTGTTTCTTGGACCTTCTCTTGGATTTTTTTTCACTCTGTTTGTTTGTTTTGTCCAATTCTGATGTTAGGTTTTGTGTTATTATATTTTATTTTATTATTATCCTTTATTTGTTTTCTAATAAGAGACAGAAAGAGGGTGGATCCAGATGATACGGTGATGGGGAAGAATTTGGAGGAATATAGGGTGGGGAAAACCATAATCAGGATATATTAATTGAGAAAAACTATTTTAAACAAAAGGAAAAAATTCAAAAAATAATTTTAATTCTAAAGAAAAAATTGTTGCCTTTTACTTCAAAGTTATTAGCTGCATGTGTTTAAAACATCAAATAGTGCTTAAAAATCACTATGGTGATTTTTTTTGTCACCTCTATACACATTGGAGTCACTTGAGTAGAGGGAATCTCATTTGAGGAATTGGCCCAGCAGATTGTCCTGTGGTCATGTCTATGGGAATTATCTTGATTGATGATTTCAAGAAGAGGACTTAGTCTACTGTTGGAAGAACCATGCCTAGGAAAATGGGCATGAGCTGTGTATGTACAAAAACAAACAAACAAACAAACAAACAAAAACTAGCTGAGCAGCTCAGAGGACCAAGCCAATAAGCAATGCTCTCTAGTTTCTGCTCCAGGTTCCTGCCTTGAGTTCCTTCTATGATGGACTATGACCCACAAGATGAACAAACAACCCAAAACAAAACAAAACAATATTTTTCCTCCCTAAGTTGCTTTTGGTTACAGTTTTTATGACAGCAATATGAAAGCAAACTAGAAAAAATATACATGTTAGGAATTACAAATTTATTCTAGAATTAATTGATCATGAAGATAGGACTATTCTTTCAAGAAACCTTGCTCTAGGCAATGAGATCAGCAGGACAGTTGCTAAGTAGGATGTCAGAGTAAGTGAAACTCTAAAAAGTTCATAAATTCAGTTCATTTCTTGTTTGCTTGCTTTTATTTGTATACAGAGTCTTTTGTAACCCATCCTGGACTCAAACTTCCTATATTCTTCTTATACATTTTAAATGCTGGGATTATGGACTGTGTATATAGCAGAGGAGGACTCTGATAACTGAGCTACATCCATAGACATGGCTGAGAATGGTGAAGAATAGGCTATAGACTAGGAAAGTGAGGTCATTAACTAGAGTGAAGGAATTAAGAGCAATAATAAAGAATTTACCCCTTAATAAAGTAATAATTTCTAATCTTAGATGGTGAAAGGAGGGTGAAAAGGACAGAAATATGAATTTTCATAGAGGTCAAATTACTGAGAAGACAGTTAAGATTTAGAATAGGGACAGCAAAATGAGATGAGCCGTTACCTAAAGCCAAAGACCCATAAATGCATGAACAGGATCTGAGGGCATGAAAACACGGTATTATTATAATCTGTTGTTTTTAACCATTTGATTACAATAATCATCACAGTGACTTACTGTGATAGCAGTTGTGCTTGGATTAGCTCCTTAAGTCTCCCAAAATTGCCTCTGGGAAAAGAACAATTATTGTTTTTATTATGCTAACAAGAAAAATCAGGTTTAGAGCTGAGAAACTGGTCTAAAAATATTGGATGGCATATGTTAATGTTAATGTTTACTTGAACCCAAGCTATCTTGATTCAGAGACGGGGTTTATGCTAAGTTGATTAACTTTGGAGATACAGTGTTTTCAATCACAGACTTTTACCACTAAAGGCCAGAAAAACAAAAAACAAAAACTAAAGCTACAAGAAAGTTCAACAGGATAAAGGACTGAACCCTTCTGTTCCATTGTAGAACTATACAGGGAAGTGGTCATGCCATCTTGCTTAGATGGGGGAGGGTTAGGAGAAGTGCTAACTGGGAACCCTGGATGTGCAAGAAGGTTACAGTACAGTACAAGGTACTCTATGTTTCCAAAGTACCTCATTTCTGAGTAGTGACCATTTCTGTGAGTAGTTCAGTGAGTAAGCCAGAGACAAAATAAAGGACTCAGGATGATGTAAGAGAATAAAGGAACCATAATGGCTTCCTGTTTATAAATAAGGCTTGTGTTGAGGGACATTTATTTCTGAAAAGTATTTTTCACTAGGAGATATTTATAATTCTGATGTTTAACAGGCAGTGTTACACCATACTCATGAAGATGTTTGTGGTTTGTGCTGCAGCCTGAACCCATTTTGATATCAAGGGCCATCCTGCTGCCTGGGGCCATACTGATCTGAGTTTGTGCTGCCACCTAAGGCCAGGTTGATAGCTATGGTCCAGGCTGCATTTGAGGTCCTTCTCTGGATCTGTTGCTATACTTCAGGCTGGAGAGAGCTGTGCTCAAGGTCTAAGTTGTCACCAGAAACTGGGTGGAGGCTGGTGATCTGTGCTCCTGCTGACTAAAATGTGAGGAGCAAGGAGGGTACTTTTGCCGTGATATCGATGACTGCAGATACAAAGGTGAGAGGAAGGACATTGAAGGCTTTTATGACAATTCCTAATTCTCCCTAAAAAAGCAAGACCCTAATTAGGAAGATAATTCCCTGCACATGCCCGAGACAGGGTTTTGCTATATAACAACACTGTCCTAGAACTTGCTTTGTAGGTCAGGCTGGCTTTGAACTTATGATCCACTTGCCTCTGCCTCCCAAATGCTGAGTTTAAAGGCATATTTCACTACACACTACACCTGACTAGGAAGAGAACTCTTGAAAAATGTGATGGGGGATGCTGAAGTGTAGTCTCCACAATTGATGGCTTCTGGCAGGGGTGCATGAGGCAATGAACTCAGTTCTCTTTTAGGCACTGGCCACTGGGAGTTTGACCATGCTCCAGTAAGTATATAGATAATGCAAATTAGACTTTGATTTTCTTTTCCTTTTTTATTCTTATTTTACGCTTTTAGTATTTTGGGAGAGGATATCCACAGAATAGGGGAGCAAACATGGAAGGATTGGGACACAGGAGTGTGATTGGAATGCAATATATACAACTCCCAGAGAATCATAAAAAGGTTGTTGGAATAAAATGAAACAGAAGAGATTTTTAAAAATTCAAAAAGGATGTGGATGTTATGTAGAAATTCAGAAGGCTGGTCAGCCATTGGTTTAGGAATTATACTAATGATATAGAAGACACACCATGAAATAATTAAGGAAGAGAGAATAGGTGTGAATTTTGAAGATGGATGCAGCAGAGACACTATTGGAAGATATGGAATTATACATATTCAGCAAGATAAGAAGAAAACTAAACAGAGACAAATATTTAATAAGTGCTGTTATGGATGCCATATGAACATGTGGGTTAACATGGTAGAGCCATAATTTGAGTCAAATATTACTGACAAGTAAGAGAAAATGAAGACTGACAGTTGCACTCTGGGTTTGGCATTGTAGAGTTTCTTAGTCACCTTGACAGAGCACCTTCATTGTTGATGAGTGACAGAGTAAGTAGGGAGGAAATCAACTGAGAAAATGATGCATATCTTCCCAGGAGCTTTTCTGTTAGGCAGAGCAGCAAAATGCATGGACCTCATGAGGAATATGGCATTAAAGGAAGTTTTAATGTTTAAAATAGAACAAGTTGCAGCATCCTTGTGGATCTATGGAAAAAGATGAAAAGGTAAGTAGAAAATGATGTGGCCAGAAAGAGGAAGATCCAACCATAGTAGGGCCATTTCACTCTGGAGCATGAACCATCCATGATTATAGTTCCAAAACAGGTAGGAATCTAAAAGGCTGGTTGGTGGAAAACAGGGACACCATTTATCCTGGATAACACTGAAAAAAATCTGGAGTCTAGAAAATGAATGTTAATACTGAACACAGGAGATTTAGATAGTGAAATTGTACTTATGCCTAGGAGATCATTGAATAGAGGAATGAGCAGTGCAAACTGACTATTACATTTAAAATATGCAAACTGTGTGATGTGACTTTCACTGTCAGAGTGACAATCTTTTATAGGAAACTACTTATTCTACAATATACAGTTAAATAAAATATTCTTATAAGAGAGTTTAATTGAAGTTTTCCTGCCTAAGAGATCATGTTTCTCCCAGAAGCCATAGGTTGCCAAATGAAAGCACAGTACCATGTGTGGTATACTTTTCTTTAGTTGTTGTTCAGGGTTTTCCAGAGACCTTCAAAATAATACAGACCATTTTTACTACTCTTGGTTCCCCATCAGAACTTCATAGTAAGACCTGATTTCTGAAGACACTGTGCATATTGGTAATAGGGACTGGAGAAGTAAGTTGGTATTGATGAGGAAATTTCCTCTTTTCTGGCTAGCTTTCACCAGAAGGTGCTATGTAAACTGCTGAAGAGAAGAATCTATTGACAGTCTTAGCCAGCTGTGAACTCTGTGAACTTCAGTAACAACTGCTATGGCAAGATACACCCATAGGCTTCAGTGGCACGAATGTTATTGTAGCCAACTACATTCTGATTGTATTTAATATTCCCTCTATGGGAGAACAAAAACATACTTAGTACACTGTCAATCTGACCTATAACTCATGGTTGGGGAGCACACAAGTCTTCTGAACCTGTTACTATTATTCTACTAAATAAAGATAATATCAAACTGTCCTGCAAGCTCATAAATTAGTACAGCCCTCAGACTTCTCAGAGAAGCTTCTTCCTCTGGAGAATGGTTAAGGCTGAAATTTACAACTGGTGAAAATGCAAATTATAAATATCAGTGGAACCAATGCTTAACCATGAATAGGACAACTATATAACCTTCCACCCCAGGCTCAGGGAAGATGGGGAAGAAAGAATGTGAGAGCTTGATGTCCAGGAGTACTAAAATGACAGTGTTTTCTGGACATGATGAGACCTCTACACTTAAGAGCTCACAGCATCCATGACTACGCGTAGTTGATGGCTTCCAGTATAGAAAGAAGTATCATTTATATTAAAGATTTGTCCATTGGTAGGCTGGTCATGCACCAGTAGATAGCCTCACATCCAGAAGCATATAGACAGCACAAGCTGGATATGATAGGTCATTAAAAAAGGAGGACACAATTTTAGGGGTGTAGATCTGGGAGGAATTAGAGTATATATCATAAAAAATACATGTCTGAAATTCTTAATGACAATAGAATATTTTAAAGGAAAATGTCATATTTAAATTTTACCATAGTAAATGAACATTTATGATAATTCAAAATTAATAATTACAAATAAGGTAAATATCAGCTCTGTACAGAAAATTGTAGTCTGTGAAGCAAGACTGATCTCTTTCCCCAATTGCCCTTTGCTCTATTCCTGAAGAGGGAAAGGTCTGCTGTCATTTGCACTGATGGTTGGCTGTCACCTGCATTAACTTTGTACTCATTGTAGTTTGTAGCTATTTTAAAAAGTACTCTTAATATTTTACCTCTGTGAATATGATCCACTTTTGCAATCTAAGAGGGACTGGATTCCCCTGACTTTATATTGTCAAAAAACGAGGTACACTGTAGTAGCGAGGTATTTGAAATGGGAATCAGGGCTCTGTGTTTCATGCTCTAATCTGCTGCTAACTGACTGGGAATTGGTTTTCTCTCTGGAAAATAGTTTGTTCAGGGGATCCAGAAAACCATGTCTTCATTTCATATAATGAAATTATAATAACAATCTAAAGAATTCAGAAATGTCCATAATATTCTATGTCAGGATAAGTCACATTTTTTAGTGTGGGAAGGTTAACAGTCACCCATCGTTAATATCTTACTGGGTTATTATGATGATTAAAAGAAGAAATATGAAGAAATTTGCAGTAGTCATGGGCATCATTTAAGTGCTGAAGTCTTCTATCCATTACTGTCATCTAGAATATGATTTTATGATATGACATTTGAGATATCAAGTGGTCAACCTCCAAAGGATGCAGATGGATAGGAATAGTTTTTAAGTGATGAAAACATTTTTACAATGTCTTTCTGTTGTTATTGGAAAATGGCCTTTAAGTGTTGCAAGAATAAAAGATGAAGGGAAGTGTTGAGATAAGTTTAAGGGTTGACTGTAAAGTCAATCTCACATGTTGATAGGAAGCAGAACAGTATGGGAAGAAATACTATCAGATTGTATGAAGTAATCATTCCTAGATAAAAAATAAAATGCTACAAAATTTGTAATTTTATTTGGTTAATATGTCAAGATATAAGGTTAAGTCAGTGTTTTGTTTTTGTTGTTGTTATTGTTGCTTCAAGACAGGATCTATCTGTTATAATAGCTCTGGATTTCGTGGAACTCACTTTATAGACTAGACTGGCCTCAAACTCATAGAGATCCACCTGCCTTTGCTTCCTCAGTGCTGGGATTAAAGGTATAGGGCAAGTAAGTCAGTAATTTTTAGTTTAAATCTATTGTGGTTTTACTTTCTATCACATTTACCCCTCCTAGTATTTTCTCAAATTTCTCATTTATACAGATTATTTGTGAGGAGGAAGATAATTTAATAATAAGCCTATACCTGCTAATCTGTATTTTTTATAATAAGAATTATACTTTCTTGATAAATAAATTGTAATGACTGTTCTATGGTATAAATAATTTTGGTGAAATTTTAACTTTGTTTGGTATGTTTCAGAGAATCTTCATAATTATCTCAGAATTACCATGTAGCCAGGCAAACGTTTTTACCTCAGAAGAAAGGATCACGGTAGAATTTCTCTGAAATAACTGTATTAATGGTTTAATCCACTGTAAAGCACTGAAAGCAGTGCCTGATGTATAGTAAACACTTAATAAGTAATTGCTATGATTGTAACAGTTCTCTCTGACATTGGTTTCAAGATAATAAGTAGATTAGTTGCTATTTTCTCTGGTAGTTGTCTCAGTTAGTCATCATTTTTATTATAAATCCATTGTCTGAAAGTATCAAACAAAAATATAAATGAATAAAACACACTAAGTGTGAATGTAGCAAAGAAAGTAGCATACTAGTGTTTCTCAGCCAGTCCCAGCAAATGCTCTTATATCAATATAGAAAATAGCCTTTGTATTGTCATACTGGCTACTTGTCATGCTGACTTATGCATAAGACAGACATTTGGACTCCACTTAGACTCATAACATAAGGTTGGCAAGTTATTTAATTTTTTGGTAAAGTAGTATGTTGACCAAACACACAGATATGTGAGAGAGCTTAAACTGTGGAGAGGAGCATGTATGTGGGCTCACATTACTGTAGTGTACCAAGTAGGTTTCAGGCAGAATCCTGGCAGACTATACAATGGAGGAATTGTAGATAGTTTGAAGACTGAAGGATTTTTAAAATAGATATTAAATTGATATGTCATATATCTGCAGTATTATGCAATTGCAACCATTATTCCCAATAGTTAAGATAAAGAACTAGCTAGGTATTCATCAAAAAGTGAATGGATAAAGAAAATGTGGTCTATATCCATGATAGAACAGTATTTAGCTTAAAAGTGAATGAAGCACTTATGTCAAAACAATTGTCAAACATTGAGTGGTTGAAACCGGAGTAAACTAACTAAGTTAAATAGGCCTGGCAGAGGGATACAAATCATCACATTCATATGTGGAATCAGAAGAAAATGGAACTCAGGAGAGAGTACAATAATTACTAGTGATTATAGATGGGGCAGGAGCTGGGGAGATACTGGTCAAATGGCTAATGTGAAAGAAGTATGTCGTTTAGTTTCCCAATAGTCTACAATTTTCCAGATATTTTTGTTTAATAGATTGATAAGTGTTCTTTATATTTAGAAAATATAGCTGGGTATGGTGGTGCATGCTTTTAATCCCAATACTTGAGAGGCAGAGGTAGGTAGACCTTAGAGTTAATTACTAGTCTGGTATACAAAGTGAGTTTCAGAACTTCTAGGGCTACACAAAAGAAAGATAAAAGGTTAGTGAATAAAAGAGATTCATACAAATTTACTAAGGTTTATTTTGTGACTTGGAATTTGCCCTTCCCAGATAAATGTTCATATCTACTTGGAAAAAAATTATTTCTTTTGCACTAATTTGTTAAGGGTACTGTAAATATCAGATAAGAAGTAGACATAGAAGGTCTTCCATGAGAGGAAAGATTGGGAAAACTAAACTAGTACCTGAAGTTTACAAAGATGCTCTCTGGATCCAGAGGGCTCCTGGGATATTGTAAAGAACATCTTTATAGATTCCTTGATGTTTTAAAATGCAAAATTGTGGGTAAGAAGGCAGGTAAGGTAGGAAGTGCAGAGGGATGGGGGACCTCAAAGCAGAACATTCCAGTTAATTCCATGCTTTGAGGTTTTCTGGGTTACCTCTAAATTGAGCTTACAATGGCAGAGCATTTTACAATCACTGTTAGGTTGAGGCTGAACAGAGTGTTGGTTGATGCTTCTGATAAAGAATTTGTGCACATATCAAACCCAGGTAGCCATTATTGATGCTCTGCTTGTTCTTACAAAAGATGTTGATACCAGTTGAGAGACAGAAAAATGTGCTGTTCTGACTCATAGGCAGGGAAAAAACCCTTTGTGAGTGATGTGGACAAATGGCTTGCCTTCAGTCTTATTTAACTCTATGGGCCCATTAATTTCTTTATGACTTAAAAAAGCAAAGCAAGCTAAATCAGCTGTGTGTCAGTTCTTTGATGATTCCTTTGTCACAGAGGAGACTTAGGTAATTGAAAAGGGATGGGACATAATGAGTTTTCCTTGCATGTTTCTTCTCATCACTAATTCTACTGATAGCCTACAGGGAACGTAAAAAGCCTCTCATCTCACTCTTCGATGGTATGAAAAGGCCTATATCTGACACCTCGAGCTTGGTACTGCCCTTTCTGAACTGGATGTAGAGACAGCAAGGGAAGGGATTTGCTTACTGCCTCTCTTCTCCACAAAAGCTCTAATCCAATTAAATTTCTTCTAGTGCCATACTCCATCGTTATCTTCCTCACACTTAATCCTGAATTGTGCCTGTGCTCTGTAGCTCTCCCATAGGGATAGAACACTTAGATAAAAAGACTCTAATTCCACATCTACCTCAAATGTTATCATTGTTCTTAAAATGCTGCCTATCCCATTGGCTAGCATAATATTCTATTGCTATATAGTTTTGCCTTTCAACTTTACAATGAATGTCTTAAAACATTTAAACAACGCAAGTCCTTCTTCATTTTTTACATCACCAAATGCTACAGTTTCCAACAACCACACTATAAAAGAATCCATCAGTGCTTACCTGTACAAACAAAAGTTTAACAATGGTTACACTCAAAATATTTATATACATATACAAATTTATAACTATATAGCTTAGTAGATTTTTCTAGAGGGTCATATTAGGATAATAATTAATCCTCCAGTGATAGGAGACATAAGATTCTGGTAACTGTGGTGTTTTTCCAGAAGTTAATGGTGGCACATGCCTTTAAGCCCAGCACTCAAGGCAGAAGCAGGTAGATCTCAGTGAGTTTGAGGCCAGCCTGGCTTACACATAGAGAATTTCTGGACAGCCAGGGCTACAACCACCCCTCCCCCCACTGGGAAAAAAAAACCCAAACCAAAAACCAAACAAACAAAAAAACAAAATCCCCAAAACACAAAGGAACAACAACAACAACAAACAGAAGTCAAGAAGCTGCAAACAAATGCAAAGTTATGCTCAGGCTCTGGTGTTGGAGTCAGTGAGTGAAAGAACTTGGTTACATAGAATGATAGCTTTTCCTTAAAGAATAAACAGTGGTGAGAAAGCCCAGCTATGTGAACTATGTTAGAGCCCAAAGCCCAAACCAGCAGTGCTGAGTTGGATTTCCTTTGAAATTTTGCTACTTAGCTCAGCATGAATTTTGTTCACATCAATTTTTTAAAATTTCAAGAACTATAATTTCATTGATAACCCCTAGCTTTTTATCCAGATTGAGTGCCTCACTTGCATTTTAGTCTATCCCCAGCCTAGAATAATGTGAAAGCAGAAGCACTTATTATATGGCTGGTATAATTTGGGGGAAAAAGTTAAATTTACATCTTAATATGAAGCTGAGTCATTAAGGAAAAAGTTTCCAAAATCCAATCTATTATCTCTAATAAGGGAGCAAAGATGTATTTTATAAAGATTTCTATCAGATACAATTTAAAGAGCCTGCAGAAGTGCTTTTAGCTGTAATGACACATTCATTCCAGAGGCTTTAAAATTTAAATTAGGTGTTTTATTTTATTTTATTATTATTATTTTTTTTTCCTTTACAAAAAAGTGATCTGGAGGTAAGCAGTTGTGAACTTCCTTCCCAAGTCTTATATGTCCTAACACCTTTCCAGAGGCCAGTATCTTTGCTCAGATATCTTTTTGTTTTTGTTTTTGTTTTTTTTTTTTTAATAATGTACTGATGCTGTGTCTTCAAGATGGACAAAAAGCCAGACTCTCACTGGAACCTGCCTTGGTTGTCTTCCCTGAGAGAAGTCTATTGCTAAGTAAATAGCAAGAAAGTAAAACTTGTACAGCCACTTTGGAAATCAGTATGGGGGTTTCTCAGAAAATTGGGAATATAGCAATAGTACTCTTGGGCTTATACCCAAAGAAAGCACATTCCCACTACAAGTGTATTTGCTTAACTATGCTCATAGCAGCATTATTCTTAATACCTGGGAACTGGAAACTACCTGGATGCCCCTCAAACAAAGAATTGATAAAGAAAATATGGTACATTTACACAATGCAGTATTACTCAGTGGTAAAAACAAACAAACAAACAAACACACAAACAAAAGAAAAACAATGACATCTTGAAAGTTGCAGGCAAATGGGTGGATCTAGAAAAAACAAAACAAAACAAAACAACAACAACAACAAAAACATCCAGATTGAGGTAATGCAGACCCAGAAAGACCGACATGGTATGTAGTCACTCACAAGTGGATATTTGACATAAAGTAAAGAATAACCAGGCTTCAATCCACAACCCAAGAGAAGCTAGGTAAAAAAAGGAAGACCCTAAGAGAGATATGCAAGGAGAGCTCTAGGGCAGAGAAATAGTTAAGATCTCCTGGGTAAACTGGGAAATGGTAAAAAAAAAAAAAAAAAAAAAAAAAAGGTGATGGGGAATGGGAACATGAGGGATTGAGATGGCCAAGTTGGTAGAGGGACTAAAACAGTGAGCAATGAAAGAGATACCTGTGATAGAGAGAGCCATTATGGGGTTAGGGCAAAACCAAGTGTTAGAGAAATTCCCAGGAATCTACAAGGATGATCCCATCAAAGACTCCTAGCAATAGGGGAAAGTATGCCTGAACTGGCCTTCCCCTGTAATCAAATCAGTGACCATCCTAATTCCTAAGATAGAATACACTTCCAGTAATTGATGGAAGAAGATGTACTGATCCACAGCTAAGCACTGAGCTCCTGGAGTTCAGTTGAAGAGAGAGAGAGAGAGGAAAGCTCATATGAGCAGGGAAGGGGGAGTAGAGATCAAGATCACCATGTGAAAAACCAGAGACAGCGATCTGAGCTAGCAGTAGCTCACAAACTCTGGACTGACACCTAGGGAATCTGCATGGGACCAAAAACACCCTCTGAATGTAGGTATTGTTTATGGGGCATTGTTTATGGGGCAGTTATCTGTTTGGGGAGGTGGTACTGGCAGTGGGACCAGAATTTTCCTGAGTACATCAACTGGCTTTTTGGAACTCATTACTTATGATGGGATACCTTGCCCAGCCTGATTCAGTGTGGAGGGTTTTGGTCTTGTCTCAACTTGGTATCTTAGACTTTGGTGACTCCAAAAGGGAGGCCTTATCCCCTCTGAAGAGTAAATAGAGGTGGGATGGAGCAAGGTGGAGAGGAGGGAAAAGGGGAGGGAGGGAAAACTGGGGTTGGAATAAAAAAAAAAAAAAGAGAGAACATGATGGGTTGGGTCACTTAGCATTGATTATAAAATGCAATGTACCTGGATCTCAGGAGAGCTGGGTTGGCTAATGACTTGCCAGTATCCACTTATGACCATTAGTTACTTATACTGCATCTTGGGATTTGATTTCCTTATTTATAAAATTACCTAAAATTAATTCCTACAAATCTAGTGTTACAGATAACCTCAAGAAATTTTGGCAGAGAAGTTGTGATAAAGATTTATGTTTGTGCATACTCATACATATTTATACATATATATACATATATATATATATATATATATATATATAAATTGATGAGAGATACCCTTCTGTATGTTGTGAATATATGTTTCTTTTATTGGTTGATGAGTAAAGGTGTTTCAGCCAATGGACAGGCAGGATTTAGCCAGGCAGGACATCCAAACAGGGACAGAGAAAGGTAGGACATGGAGTAATAGAGAGCTCTTGTAGCTACTGGGAAGGTAGAACACCAGGGAATTCTACCATAAGCTAAGTCCACATGGAAATACATAAATGTATAGAAATGGGTTAATAATTAAAAGAGAACTAGCCAATAAGAAGCCTGACCTATTGGCCAAAGAGTTTATAGTTAGTATTAGCCTCTGTGTGTTAATTTGGGGCTAAATGGCTGTGCTAACAGAAACTTTCCTCTACAGTAAATATATATGAATGTAACAACAATAATAGTAAAAAGTAAAAGGCTATCAATTTGAAAGTATTGGAGGGAGGGTACTTGGGAAAGACTGGAGAGAGGAAAGGGAAGGGAGATGCAGTTCTGTTTTAATTTAAAATGTATAGAAACTAATAACATTTATAATTAAGTATACATACTTTTTAGGTATAAAAAAAGAAACTGGCAGGCAAAATCAGAAACTGTGCCTTCAGACAGGTGGGGAACATGCTAAAACTCTCACTGAGTTCTCATAGAATGAATACTGTCTTAGTCTTTGAGTTTTGTCAACATAATCTATATGAGTCAAGAAAGTACCCTCAGAAACTATAGAGCAGAGGTTCTAAATATGTGGGTCATGACTCTTTCAAGGATCACTTGTCAGATATCTGGTATGTCAGACATATTCATTACATTTCATAACAGTAGCAAAGTTACAGTGTGAAGTACAACAAAATCATTTTATGTTCAGAGTTCACCACAAAATGAAAAACTGTATTAAAGGGACACACTATCAGAAAGGTTGAAAACCACTGCATAAAGAGAGAGAAAAAGAGAGTGAAGAATGAAAATCGTGGCTAATATCTGAAGAAGAAAATAAAAACTTCCTTTGCTATCTCCCCTATCCTCTTTCTTCCTCTTTCTCTCCCCTTTCTTAGACATACTGAGAAAGCACTTTCATGTCTCTATCATAAAATGCTTTAATTAATCTTCTTGTAAGGGGATAATTGTCCTCATTCTGGTTACATTTTTTTTTTATGTCTACTCATTTCTATTGACATGTATAGACAACATCTGTATCAACAATTGTCTTAATTTAATTTATTGTTCAAAGAACAAAAATGAGTAGGATGGTTGCCACCGAGTAATCATTAATGGAACCATCACACGGGCCAAGAAATGCAACATTGCCGGTATTTTAAAATAAAAACTGTGTCCATGATCCTTAGTGTTCAATGCCCATCAGAGCTTCCTCCCTTTGTTATTCTGGTCCAGAGATAGCCGAATAGCTGGCCACATTTTTTTTTCACACTTTGATGCTTCATTCCTCTTTGGTTCTCTTAATCTTGTTCACAATTGTTTGTTGAACTGTCTTCAGTTGAACTGTTTCTATGTGCTGCATGTTTCCTTGCCTGTAATTTGGCTGGCCTGAGACCCTTTTAGAATAGTTAATAGGGAAACAGAGGAGATAGCTCTGTCAGTAAAATTCTTGCCTTGCATACATGAGTCCCTGATTTAAAATGCCCTGTACATAAAGAGCTAGGCTGCTGGCTCATGCCACCAATCCTTGCTCTTGAGGAGCAGTTACAAGTGGGTCCCCAGAGCTTACTGGCCAGCTTGCCTGGCCAAGTCAGTGAACTCCCAGTTCAGTGAAAGACCCTGCCTTAGAAAATAGAGAGAGATTGAGGAAGACATCACCCTTCTAACTTCCACTTACCCACAAAAATGCAAACCCATGAACACACACAGGAACACATACATGCACATATTACACGCACCTGAAGATTGATTAAAGCAGAACCTTTAGCCTTATTTAACAATTTTCTGTATGCACTATCTCCTTTCTGCTGCAGACTTGCCTTCTCCATATTGTTTTTCCAGTTCTTCCTTTTCCATCTTCAGAGCTGATACCCTAATTCAAACTTACATCAGTGTTGGATAGTTCAAATCTCTTGGATCCAAACAATGTAAGCATAAACTTCTGGTGCAGGGACCTCATCCTTGAAAGCTTCTGTTTATTCATTGTTTTTATTCATTCATCTAAATCAAATGTATCTCTAGAAAGTAACATGATTTTGAATACCAAGTAAGTGACTTACAAAAACATGCCAAACAAATTCTTTTCACTAGCTGATGGTGAAATTCATTAGTCAAATACAAAAGCATAAGTATTTATGAGTTACCTAGTAAGAGTAATCTAAATGGACTCTGGGTAAGAGAGGAAAAATTTTAAGTCTATAACATTAGATCCATAGCTTGATTATATCCATAGCTTGTTTTGGTGTGTGCTCACATATAAAAAATCTGTAGAGAATTAACAGTTGCTTGAGGATACTTCAGGAATCTCAAGATGATTACAGTCTTTAAAAACAAAAATCTTACCTTAAACTTTTTAGCAATGTGTTTTCTTTCTCTTACAATCTATGAGATTTAGAATTTCCCCATTTACATGAAACATGAAATCTCTGGTTTTTCTTGCCCTGTCACCCTCATGTATTAGTTCTTTCTTAATCATGCTGACTCTCTACTTGTCTAACTCCCAAGGTAGGAGAGTACAGATGGATGTATGTCTAGTATAAAAATGTAGTAGGAAACAAAAAATCCATGATCATCTTTTTAAACCCGCTCCCAAATGCCTCTTTAACATGCTAAATTTATTTTCATGGTTTGAGATTTTGGCTAGAACTCTGATAATATTGAGCCTGAGATTGTTTTTCATTTTTAACAAAGGATTTGCATTTCCTATGAGGTCTATAAAGTAACTAACATAGGCCCTACACCTTGAGGAAGCTTGTAAATTATTAACTGAGCAGGAGGAAATAAATGAGCTTTGGGATGGCTCCTCTCTTTTAGGATGTGTACACTTAAACTCTGGAAGAGGCTGAGTCCTAATGTCCTCTGTTGGCAAGACTGGCTTAGCATAAGATTGCACATTCACACTCAAAGCTTAATGCTCTGCTAGAATGGGGGAGGTGCAGATGCTGACAACTACTGTCAAAGGCTCTGGGGAGATGTATAATTTATTTCAGAGGAGGTTGATATTCCTTTTGTTAATTATTTGTAAACCTACTTCAAAAATTGCAAAGAAGCAATGGACACTAATATTTTTCATTTTTTAAATTTAAATTAGAAACAATCTTGTTTTACATGTCAATCCCAGTTCCCTCTTCCTCCCATCCTCCCCTGCCCCCCACCAGCTCCCTATTTCATCCCCTTTCTGGTCCCCAGGGAGGGTAAGGCCTTCCATGGGAAATCTTCAAAGTCTATCACATCATTTGGAGCAGGGCTAGGACTTCCCCCATGTGTCTTGGCTGAGTGAGTATCCCTCTATGTGGAATGGGCTAGCAAAGTTCATTCGTCCTCTAGGGATAAATGCTCAACCACTACCACAGGCCCCATAGACTGCCCAAGCCTACCAACTGATACCCACGTTTAGGGGTTCTGGGTCAGTCCAATTCCGGTTTCTCAGCTATCAGGATGGGTTATATGAGTTCAGCTGTTTCTGTGGGTTTCTCCAGCCTGGTTTTTATCCCTTTGCTCATCACTCATCACTCCTCCTTCTCTGAACTGGATTCAGTGTTTGGCTTTGGGTGTCTGCTTCTGCTTATATCAGCTACTGAATAAAGGCTCTAGGATGACATATAACGTATTGATTCTCATTTTTTAACCTGACTTTTGTGAATTTTATACAATTTAATTATTTTGCTTAAACCAGTAAAAAAAAAACAGACAAACAAACAAAAAACAATTAGGAGATGAATATAGAAAAGGTCATGTTTCTCCAGGACAAATTATTCTAATTTCTTTTCTTTTTAATTTTTTTTTTTATTTTATATGTGTTGGTGTTTTGCCTGCTTGTGTGTCTGTGTGAAGGTGTTGGATCCTCTGGAGCTAGAGTTACAGACAATTGTGAAATTCCATATGGGTGTTAGGAATTGAACCCGGGTCCTCTGGAATAGCAGCCAGTGCTTTTAACCACTGAGCCATCTCTCCAGCTCCAAATTATTCTAATTTCTATGAACTGTGCCTCACCTTAAAGAATGACCAGTGCATAAGCCTGACAAATGGTAGAACTTTTAGACCTTACAGTTTCTCAGATGACTTGTTTCCTTATCATTTGTTTCATCCTGTTTTAACAAGGGAATAAGCCTCCCTGTGCATCTACCTACTCTGGGGGATGTGACATCAAGTGAGACATGACTTTTGAGTTTTAAAACCCACAATTCAGCAGAGAGACTGTTGCAAAGAGACCAACATCAGCAGAGAGACTGTTGCAAAGAGACCAACATTGTAGTCTGTGGTGACAATTAAAGACCGAGTGTGATAGAGAAAATCAAAGAGGCAGAGATTAGTTTCCACTGAAGGGGATCCTGAGCACACACACTATAGGAAGTGTTGTCTGAAGACTGTGAAGAAATTCAATAGTGGAAAATGAATGCAGAGTGTTGAAAAGCTCAGGGGACAATATTGGAAAGTGTGGAGTCAGGAAATTGTAAGAAATGTTTGCGATGTAGTAGGATGCACAAAGGGCTTTATCAGAGTCTGCAAAGAGGAAGAAACTGCATAGTCCAGTGCAGCTCATTTGTAAAGTATATGTGACTTTATATGTACTAGGAACATTGCTTTGAGAAGGGAATAATTGTCTCAATTAGATTTTGGTTTAGATTTAATGTTGGTGACAGGATGGAAGAAGATAGAACATTTAGGAAACTACTATATGCTCCAGATAAGCTGTTGTGATGGCTGGGTCTAGGATAATGGTGAGGAACTCAGATTTAAGCACTAAGAGTAAAAGATGCCCAAAGAACCAACTGACAAAATTTAATGCTGCTTGGGGAGAGGAAATAAAGACAATATATTTACCCCATTGCTGACAATGGAGCCCAGGGCTTGCACGTGCTAGGCCAATAAATATCTCCTATTGAGCTATATCCCTGGCTCTAAAGTTCTTTAATAGGTAAAAATCTTGCAGATGTCTCCAAAGCTCTGTGATTGAAATGACATGAAGCTTGATGGTTATTCAAAATATAAAATAAAACAGAGAATGTATTGTAGAAGAATAGGTGGAAGGCTGTGGTGTGTTTAATGCCTTATCTATGGGATATTGGTTTCACAGTTCTTGGTGGAAATCACAGTCTATGGATGCTTAAGTGGCTTGTATAAAATTACAAAACAATTGCATTCAACCTCTTCATTCATTTTTTTCTCCAATACTTTAACTTTGCCAGATAACTTATTCTCCCTACTAAGTATGTAAATGAGTTCAGTACTTTTTTATGTAGGAAATAGCAAGCAAAAAGTCTACATATATTTATCATATATGAAATATTTTTCCAAGTATTTTTGTTCTTTGGTTGGTTGAAAACATATGTATTGGTGGCACAAGTACATAAATTAGCTTTCTAATGCCTGTCAGTTTCATATGGAATACTGTTTCACAGTAATCAAAGACATATGACTTTATGTGTCCATTAAACAGAGATATATTTGGGAATCATTACTACAGAGTGATAATTAATCCATTAACCACTGGAGGCAAAGAAAGCAGATCAAATACCTTCATGCAAACATCAGGCTAAAAGAGAGGTGTGGAAAATTTAAATTCTAAAATTAGAACAACTCCATTTAAGGAAGCTACCGGAATTATAAATATCAGATAGAGTGGCTAGATATAGAATGAAAAGATAAATTTACTGCTCAAGTAGATATCAATTCCAGAGACGGTTAATGACAGATTGCAGATGCTATTGAAGGGTTCATAATAGGGCAAAATAGGAGGGGAGCTTGAGGATACAAATAGTAGGATGGATGATTTTTAGGATATGCTTTGAGTGTGTTTGCTGATTTTCACAAGGCATGACAGGGTCTTCTCAGATAATAAAGTCCATGTAATGATAGTGGAGAAGTGAGTAGATATGACAAATAAAGCTAGTAGAACTCTGTTGGAAAATAGAACCATGGTATATGAAGAGTATACCAATGTAACATCAACAGGCGTCAGAAAACTACCAGCAAAAAAAAAATACTGTGGCCACCCAGCTTGCAATATGGTATGTACAGACTGGGAGAAAAGCCAGTTCACAATAGCTTTATCTCCAAATAAGGCCTAAGGAGGAGACAGACCAGGAGCTTGGACTCTGTGTGCTCTCATAGTATTATGGTATGACAATAGCAGGGAGTGTGGGTCTGGTGCCATTCCTGTAGAGAAACTAAGGGGGGGGGGCATGCCCTGAGCAGGAACGTGAAGAGTAAAGATCGGAAACAATGAAGGAAGGCTTTTAGTTTTACAAAAACAGGTAAATATGAGTTTTATTCGTTATATCATCTAAGTACAGTAGGCTAGTTACCTTTCTTCATGATTTTGATCACTCACTATTTTTGAAGAATAAATCTTTACACTGTATGAAGGTGTGTCATATTGTTTTAACTAAGAGCTGAGTAGCCAATAGCTAGACAGGGAAGAGGTTTGGTGGGACTTCTGGGGACACAGAGGTCTCAGGAGGGGTTGCCAGCCAGACACAGAGGAAGTAAGACTTGCAGGAGTGGTTAAAAACTATGAGCCATGTGACAGCACATAGACTAATAGAAATGGGCTAATTTACATTATAAGAGCTATTTAGAAACAATCCTAAGCTAAGACCAAGCTTTCATAATTAATATTAACTCTCTGTGTCATAATTTAGGGGCTGGCAGTCCCAAAGAGCCTCCTAAACCTGCCACAAAGTGTTAGGGTTAGAAAAGCAGGTGATTATGAAATCACACCACACAGTATCCTACTGTTCAGCTTTGCTGCTTACAGAAAAGCCTGAATAGTAGCATGGGAACCCGTGAGTCTCCTGCCAGCCTTAGAGGGAATTTGGCTGCAGAGAAGCCTTTCCTGACCTGCTTTAGGAAGATGGCAGTGGGAGAAAATTAAAACTGTGAAAGGTGAAGGGGAGGCTGACAAAGCTGGTTACTTTGGATAAGGAAAGAGATTGCCCAAATCCTGAGTGAACAGCAATTCAGTGAAATTGGAATGAGAGAAAAAGAAATGCAATGACAAAAGTTGTGGCTAAGAAAATCCATGAGGTTGTTAGTAAGGGGCCTAAGAGATCCACTAGCCCTCAACATCCCTGTAAATGCTGATATGGGAAGAGTTCTGGGAGGAGAAAGGGTGGAAAGTCATTCAGCAGTTCCTTTTGGCACCTTGGAGGAAAACCTGTGTATGGGCTGATAAATATCATGAGTGGGAACAGAAAACTTTTGGGTGGGAGTCAGTAGAGAAAAAAGGCAACCAGAAAAGGGCGAGGACAAGGATTGGGAAAACGAAGGGCTGGATACAGAGAACGGGGCCAGTGGTGGTGTTAGTGCATGTAAATGAACTGAGTGGAGGATTGCATTTATTCTTCAAGGTACTGTGAAGAATATTGCACCATTCCTGACATAAACTCCCTCCCTAAAATACTCATGGTTAGGTGGAAAGGGAAACCTGGACCTCCCAAACACTGGTGGATTGTATAGGTAACATATATTTTCTAATAGCCACGTTGCAATCCAAGTACAATGGAGTTTCATAATTCATATTGTGTAGTTTAATATATCTAAGACATTGTCACTTCAAGTTGTCATCAACACCACCATCAATCTACTTTTGTTCTTTTTTTTTTTCTTAGAAATTCCTTCAAGTCTTAAGGTTCTTCATTTACTTCATTACATCTTAATTTTGGCTCTAAATTTTTATCATAAATATATGGCTTGCAGTCTGGATGGATGATTCAGTGGGTACAGCCCTTGCCATGTGAACAGAAGGACTTGAAGTAAGATCTTCAGAACTGAGGTTAATACAAATTTTGGGCAGGGGTGTTGGCCTCCCATGCAGTCCTAATGCTTGGGAAGCAGAGAGAGGAGGTGCCAAGATCAAGCTGGATAGATAGAATATCTAAATTGATGTGTTTTGGATTAAAGTATGACTCTGTGCTTCAATATTTAAAGTGGAGCACAATAGTGGATGATGCTCTATGTCAACGTATTTTTCCAAAGGCACAGGCATATACATGCACCTGTACACAAGTGCATCTGTATACATAATTACCCCTGCATACACATAAATAAACATGCATCCACATAATCACACATGTGTACATAAAAGAGGAATAATAAATAACTCACATTAAGACTTTATATAATTTATTGTCAAAAATTGAAATTCATCATAGTCATTTATCATTAAAAAGTTCCAAGTCACACAATTGCAAATCAGATTTAAATTTAAATTTGTATGAACTAAAATGCAATAAAGTCAGAGGTACACTTAATAAGTAGATAGCACAGGGGCTGTATACTCCCAGCTACCAGCTAATTGCTAGCATCATTAGAAAGGATTGACTGTGGAGTTAATGCAATATTTAATTAAAATTATGAGGTAAGAATTGGACTCAATACTTTGTAATACTATGGAGATATGAGAACACGTATATCTGGCTGTCATTATTTCAAAAAATGATAGGAGACTTGAGTGTGTGTGTGTGTGTGTGTGTGTGTGTGTGTGTGTGCATGTGTATCATTTCCTCATCTTGGCTTGTAGAAAGTTTTAGCATATTCCCTCGTACTCAGGTGAGTCATACAACTAGTCCTTTCTTGTTAAAATGTCTTCATCATTAAAATGCAAATGATGATAACTAAAATATCAAATTATTCTATTATGCAAATCCTTTTGCTTGACTATTAAGAAGCTTCTTAGTATTATCTTCCATGTTCATTATTTGGAAAAGCATTTGGCTCTTGTTGCCCAATTAGCAAATGTAGATAAAAGGAGCTGGTCAGAGTAGAAAGAAGCCTGTTAGTGTGGCTTATACTGCCTGCTCTGCCTCACCTGCAGGCAGCTCATAATCAATTTGCACATAAAGTTGATTGAGCTCTATGGGAATATTTAGATGGAAGAAACTTTGTAAATGCCAGGTATTTATTATCTTTATTATATTATATAATGTGGTAATAACAGGAATGTTACAATTGATTTAATGGAGCCTTGCAATTTGAAGCAAGCTTTTAATGGCACCATTGCAAACTTCTTTCTTGAATTTCTATATATTTTCATGAATATTGTTGCATCTGTGAACATTTTCATATAGCCACTGGACACAGAATAAATGCGCCTTCTTTTAGAGGCATGACTACAGGTTTTTGTGTGCACACTTTACAAAGAACAATAGCACACACTGTTGCTATTGTCAAGTAAGTGAGGTTGTATGACTGTCCTTCAGTGGCAAAAATGAGAGCATAGAGACCGAAAGTGAAGATGATGCATTTGGTAACTTGCTCTCCAAAGGCCAATCCTTATTCTTTTTTTGTCTCTCCTTCTCTCCCTTCTTTCTTCCCTCCTTCCCTTCCCTCCCTCTTTCCCTCTTTCCCTCCCTCCCTGTCTCCCTGCCTCCCTCCCTCCCTCCCTGTCTGCCTCCCTGCCTCCCTGCCTCCCTCCCTGCCTCTGACTCTCACTCCCTTCCTCCCTCACCTTCTCCCCATCTCATGCTAACACTTGTTATCACAGATATCAAGACTATCCCTACCAATAAATTTTTCTCATGCATCAGTTATCCCTCTTTACTAGTCTCTCTTTCTTTGTGGTCAAGATCATCATTGGCATTTAATTTTTAAGCTGTTGATTGAACTCACTTGTCCATGAATAGTATGAGCATGGAAATCTGAGAACTATATACAATGTATTTCTTTTTGTGTATGTCTGTTTCTGAATTTGAATTCTATCATGATATTATTCTAGACTGTTACTCAAGCTACATGAATAGAATAACTAGTTAAAGCTTATTTATTATTTGTCACATTGCTCACGGTGTTTTTTTTAATTACTTATGTTTTCTGTGGTATCTTTACTTTTTAAAACTAATTTTAGAACCAATTTTGAGAGAATTTGTACTTACATTTCTATTTATGAATTCAATTATTTCTTTATAACACAAAGTAGGAAATGGAACTACAACCTTAAAAGGAAGGCAATTTTTAAAAGACTTTTCAATATTTGGAAAAAAATTCTTTCTAAGATCTTACATGCTGACATTTATGAGGGGACGTGCATACACATAGGAAGGATGTAGCTTTGTGAATTTTCATTGTCATTAATGATGGAGTTTGCTTTTTAAGTAATGCAGTTTTCTCTGAGTCATCCGTCGTTCTGCAAGTAACCCCAATAAAGTCATTAAATTAGTCTTGGGTAGAACCAAAAAAAAATTTCTTTCTAGAGTTGTTACAACAGTAAACACTGCTTGATATGGAAAATAGGTCTTTGTAGATATAACTAAATTGAGGACCGTGTGTCTGGGGGTGGCTATCTTGGATTATGTAGTTGTACACTAGATGTAATTGCAAGTATCCTTGGGAGGGGAAGAAACCCAAAGATGGAGAAGACTGGATATGCTACAGCTGAAGTAGTCATCTTAGCTCATGAGTCAAATGATGTGAATGATGGAACCTACAGCATCTGGAAAAGGGTCAGAAAGTGTTCTGGGTACAATCTCCCAGGAATCCTGGCCCTGTTTGCTTTTGCCCAGGGAAACTAATTTTGGATTTTACCTCCTAAGTTTTGTGAAATATAATGTATTTCTTACATACATATTTTAAAATATTTATTTTTATTTAATGATGTTTTTGCCTATATTTATGTATGTGAGCCACAAGCATGTCTGGTGCCTTTGGAGGCCAGCAGGAGGTGTCTGAACCTGGTAATGGAGTTACAGGTGATTGTGGATGGTTGAATCATGCTCCAGACCTCTGGAAAAGCACCAAGTGCTTTTACCTACAGAGCCATCTCTTAAGCCTTCTAGAAGCAAATATGTGTTCCTTTAATTCATGAAGTTTGCAATAAATTGTTATACTAGCTATATAAATTAATGCAAATTTAATAACAATTGAAATATTTATTATAGAACCTTTATTAGTGTTACCTAGTGACTTCAAAAAAAAAAAATAACCGACATACTTAAATGTTCCCTATTTTGTTTCAGGAAAGCATATTTCCTTCCTATTAAGTAAAATGTTTTAGATTTTGAGTATCCTTGCACTGGTATTTCCATATATATAGTTTATAACACATATAATGTTCAGAGTTTCGGCAGTGTATTTTCTTTATAGCAATTTTCCTGGAGATGAATATAGAATTAAACGTTAAGTAGCATGAAGATTGGCATGAGCTGTACATTTAACAGGTCAACTCTATAATATTATATGAAAAACAAAATTTCATTCCTTAAAAAAGTTTAGCTTAAAGAAATAAACTTGCAATTTCTCCCAAATTATTTCATTTTTGAAATGCTTTTTTGTGAGCAGTCTCATTTACTGTATGACTGCAGATTATGAACAAATGGAAATACAAAAGCCATGTTATTTCTCTAAAATATTGATTATTTTTTATTGCACATATGAGAATATGCTTACAACTCTTCTTCAAGACTTACATGCAATGGCTTCAGAGAAAGCTTAGTGGTTGAAATCCTGACTGCTCATGAACCAGGACTGGAATTTGGGTCATATGAGCTCTGGGAAATACCAAGATCATCAATAGCCTACTAATAATTCTAACCTCAGAATGAGAAGTGCAGGATTCCCAGAGCAAGCTGGTTAGTGGGACAGGAACACAAGCAAGGTCTGGGTCTGACTGAGAGATCCCACCACAATAAATAAGGTCGCTGAAAATGATCCCCACATCAATCTCAGCTTCCAGATGGGCATATACATGCATATTCACATAAGAAAATGGAAAAAATTTAAAACTCTGGAATTTTGAGGTATTTCTTACAAATCCATCTTCTTTAGTATGCAATTGATAATTACTTTTCCTCATTCATTTCTTTTTTTTTTTTTTTTTTTTTGAGACAAGGTTTTGAGTATCTTAGGTTGGTCTCAAACCAAAGATAACTCAGAACCCCTGGTCTTTCTTCCTCTACATCTCAAGTGGTGGGATTACAAGTGTGTGTCAACTAACAAGACTGGTCTGTGTAGTTCTTGAAAATCAAACCCAGGGCTTTGGGTAATAAAGCAATTATGTCAGTGGGGATACTGGACACTAAAACTTCATGTTTCTGAAGAAAGAAAAAGTTGACATGCCAGAGGGGAATTATTGTGTCTCAATGAGACAATTTGGGCAGATGGCATTCTTAGTCTTTGGTTTTAGTAGGTAGATATCAGAATCCTTTATAAAAAATTGATGGATGTTTCTTTCTCCCAAGAACATTCAAGAAGAACCCCAGAATCTGCATTCTAAAAGTCCCTCATTCTAGGGTTATCATAGTGAGCCTCTTGGAATAACCCAAATGTATGAAATGCAAAAGTGTCTTATTCTATGGGATAGGAAGAGAATCTAGTACCTGACTATTTACCCCAGCATGTCTCAGTCTGACTGTGTTCTATATGTGTTCCCACCACACACTCCACAGGGAGGGTGATGCCTTCCAGGAGGGAGCAACAAAATCTATCAAGTCATTTGGAGTAGGGACTAGGCCCTCCCTCCTGCCTCTAGGTTAAGGGAGTATCCCTCCATAGGAATGTGCTCCCAAAGTCCTTTCATGTACCAGGGATATATCCTGGTTCCACTGTCAGATGTCCTTAGACTGCCTAGGCCTTCTAACTGAGACTCAAGGTCAGGAGGTCTGAGTTAGTCAAATTCTGGTTTCCCAGCTATCAGTGTGGGTGTTCCCCTTGTTCAGGTCAGCTGTCTCTGTGGGTTCCTGTAGCCTGATCATGTCCCCATTTTCTTATCACTCCTCCCTCTCTGCATCTGGATTCCAGTTTGGCTCAGCATTTAGCTGTGGGAGTCTGCTTCTGCTTCCATCATCTACTAGATGAGGGCTCTATGATGGTAGATAAGTTAGTCATCAATCTCATTTTCACGGAAGGGCATTTAATGTAGCCTTTCCACTGTTGCTCAGATTGTTAGTTGGGGTCATCCTTGTAAATCTCTGGACATTTCTCTAGCACAACTGATTTTGTAGAAAGGTTGGCTGAATAAATATATGTTATCATGGTGCTTGCTATAGAAATGACATCTCAAATGCTCCTTTCTTTTGTGTAAGTTTGGAACTAAAATGCTATTTTAAAAGGCAAAATTCTTCTAATTACACTTCACAGACAGGATCAGTAAGAATAGGCAATAGACACAGGTTTTCTCCCTTATCTTTCCCCACAGAAGCTTGGATTTTCCTAAAAAATCAACTTCTCTTGGTGGCTTCTGTTAATAGGTAATAAGACCATTGATTTAAGTCACTGATTAGTCTCTTTTTCCTTCCAGACTATTTTAGTATGCTTCTAGTTAGAATAATGATTGTAGTGATGGGTCGATAGGATAGGAGGTTGACTTATATGTTACTGTTCAGCCAAGTTCTTGATTTACATTATCTCATATATATATATATATATATATATATATATATATATATATATATACCCCATATCAAGACTGAATGTATAACTAAGATGAGTTAGGATTTATTCATTATTGAAACAAGACATTCTCTTTTACTACCAGTAACTGGTAAACATAGACACTCAATGTTTTGTTATATGACTTTCAAAATGCTATATTTTGATAATAACTTAGTCTGTACCACTTTGAAGCCTTTCAAAGGACATTTAATTAGCTTTAGATGTCAAATTTAGAATATAATTAGACATCTGTCCATCTCTTCTGCTTCCTTTTTATGGGCTGTACAGGTACATACAGACCCAATTATGTTTAGCACTCTGTCCACGGAGCCTCAGTGAACTGGTGACTTACTCTGACCAACCTGCTTTCAACTCTGACATAGAAGAAGATGTATACTTTTTAATTGGAAGTAACTAGGTTCTCAAATTCTTTTGAGAACCATTACTTAACATAAAGTCACTTTGGAATCAATTAATTATGAACCTTTGTCACATCAGCATTCATAGAAAAGCACTTAGATGAATAAAGACCCCTGGCCTCTAAATATTTGACTACTTAACAGCACCAGCCATTTAGAAAGCCTTATTAGTTTTTTCTTGCCTCTAGGGATGACAGCATGAAAAAGTAAAACAAAATTAGTGGAAATATAATTGCCTCCAAATGAATGTTCCTTGAGCATTATTTCACTGTGCTTTTAGAAGGTACAACAGTCCCCTGTTGAGCTGTTTGTTCTACTTGTTGCTAGCTTTTGGGGTGTGATCAGGTCAGCTTCTGTATGGTGGTTTCAAAATCAAAATGAGTGAATAAAGCTATAAATCTCTGCCACCTGAATACAAAGGGGCCAAAACAAGCATTTCCCACTTAATATGTGAAATACATTTCAGAAAGGTTAGGATTTTAGAAACAGTTCTTAATGTGGTGTTTGTGTGAATGGTGTTAGTTTCCAGTAATTGTCTATAGTGACTTTAACTATGTTAACTAGTAACTCAGAAACAGTCTTTGACTTAATGTTTATATGAATCATTCTAGTTGTACATAATTGTTAATAATGATTTTAATCATGTTAATGTGTTTATTTTGGGGGGTGTGAGTTTACATTAAACTGCATGGTGAACATGTAGTTTCATTTCATGTCCCTGAAATAGATGGTACTGGAGAAATACTCATATTTTGTGTATGTACAGACTGAGACTCATAGTGTGTGTGTGTGTGTGTGTGTGTGTGTGTGTGTGTGTGTGTGTGTTTCTTCTGTTCATTCGTATTACTGTCAGACATGCATGATAAAGTTATATGTGTTTTAACCTCCTTGATACTTAATGTATGGCTCTTGGGGTAATCACATGACATGTGAACTTAACATAAAGTCCAGATGGGAAAGAGGAGTAACTTTTAGGCTCTAAGCTACTAGCAGGAAGGATGATAATGGTGAAGGTTAGTCAGAGGGCATAGGAAATTAAAGTAAGAATTCTACTCAAATATTTGTTTCCCTATGGAATACAAGGCAGTATTATGATATGTGATGAATACCTGGGGAAGTAAACTTATAAACAACTCTGAATGACTGCCTCTGGAAGTATGAGGGGCAGCTGACCAGGAACAAGGGGAGCAATAATGATCAGGCCTCAAGACCACGGACCATGAAGCCTGGGTGGGTTTGCCTTATGGCCCCTTGTGACTTCATATAGTATGTTGTTATACTGCCTCTGGGCTGTCAAGGCCCAATGATGTTTAGATATTAATTTAGTAACTAAAAAAGACATTTTTCTCAGTTACACTATTTCTGTAAATTAAATACATGTCATAAGATTATTTTCTCCAAGACTATAAGGAAAGATTAATTGGCAAATGCAAAGCAAAAAGACATGGAAGAGAGTTGGGGTATGCTGGTGGGTGTAGGAGGACAGCAAAAGAGGCTGAAGGTATAATGTGACTAGAATTCATTGTCAATGAATAAACTGATGAAGAATGTTTAAATAATTAACATTGTCTATTCAGAATATAAGTAAAGAGGAAGTTATGGTAATATTTAGAGTAAACTAAAAGTAAAAATTAAGATAAAAGCCAATTGGGTCCTGAAAATACCACCAAAAGCAAAGCAGACTGCATCTTTAAAGTATTGTTATAAAGCAAACATGCACACAGGGACATATAGACACATAGACACAGACACAAACAGACACATGCACACATAGAGACATACATAGAACACGCAGACACTCCCACATGCACACACACAAACAGAAACATACACAGACACATAAGCAGAACACTGGCACACAAACACACAGACACATATAGACACACACAGACACACACATATTCATACAAACACGCACACACACACACACACTCTCTCTCTCTCACTCTCTCTCTCTCTCTCTCTCTCTCTCTCTCTCTCTCTCACACACACACACACACACACACACACACACACACACACACACATACACCCACGGAGAAGGGCTGTTTGTTAGGAGGATGGAGATATGGAGAGAGAAGAGACAAGGACAGAAGTGAATATTGTCAAAGTACATGATACAATTGAATCAAAGATCATGCAATCTCTCATTTTGTATGATGAATATACATTAATAGGTTATTTTTTAAAAATTAGAAAAGATTTGTTAACTTAAAATTTTAAATTTCCAAGAAACTATTGTTTACTAATGCACTTGAGTATTCTATATGCCAAAAAGTACAAAACAGGATGATGCATATCTACACAGAAATTTCACAAGTGTGCTAAATCACATTGAAAAGAAATGTCTATGTAGGGTTAAGACTGTAGCTGAGATTTGGAGTTATTGCCTAACATGCATGAAGCATTTGGGAGGTAAGGGCTAAATGATCAGAAATGCAAGGTTATTCTTGGTTTGAGGCCAGATTGGGAGACATGAGAGACTCTTATCTCAACAAATACATAATGGGTATAATACGATTGTAATTTGAGTAAGCTATAGATGACTTGGTGGGCATAGTGCTTCCCTTTTACATATGAGGACACAGGATCTATATAAAGAAGAATGTGGTAGTCATGTGAGATACCATTTGTGAGATGGGAGAATATTATGAGCCAGCAAGTCTGTCATACACAACCTCAAATAATGAAAGACCCTGTCTCAAACAACATAGAAAGTGAAGATTGACACATGAGCCTGTTCTCCAATCTCCACGTATGTACCATGGCACACACATGCCCGTACTCACCTACAAGAACATGCGAACATGTATACATGCATGTACCACACATACACACATACAGACAAAAATTCTAAGTTGTGTTTGAAACATACTCCTAGAATATTCCCTGTCTATAGAGAGCAGATGGAAGACTAAAGGTCATACAACCATGGAAATTGAAATTCTATAGCAGAGTATTGCTTCTGTGGCTAAATGATAATAAAAAGGGGTTTCTTATCTTGTTCTGTGATGGGAGATGTTATTCTGTAAATATGTTTCTCATACTGGTTAATAAAGCACTGTGGCCAATAGAAAACTAGATAGGCGGGGCTAGGAGACTAGGAGGAGGAAAGAGGAAGTAGAAGTTGGGGTCGACATGTAGCCCAGGGAGGAAGGAGGACTCCAGCCGCGGCTCCCCGATAAGACAACCACGTGGAAATACTTAGATAAGTAGAAATGGGTTAATAATTAAGACAGAGCTAGCCCATAAACAGTAATGGTAATTGGCCAACAGGATTGTATCAAATACAGAGTCTCTGAGTGTTATTTGGGGCTGGCGCGGCTGTGGGCCCAGACTGGCAGACTGGCGGGCTGGCGGAAAAATACACGCTACAGTTCTGTATTGACAGGACTCTCGATGGAGCCATTTGTATGTGTGATGTGTGCAGCTCAGAATCTATATTTGGCTAGAACCTCTAGTACCTATTGCAAAACTCATACTTGTAGAAACTTGAGGATTTCCCAGGTTCTCACTAATAGTAAAATGTCGGAAGAGTGAATGCTTTATTAATTCTTGGGGCCAAAGCTTTAACATTTACTTAAACTGGAAGTACTGGGGAGATGATACAGCTCTGTGAGGTGACCAGCTATGCATCATGAGTTTTGGAGGTACTCTTCCATAGGCAGAAGGCATCCTGTGGAGTCTGTTACCTCATTTTGCTACTCCAAAAATGTGGTAATGATGTGGTTGAGAACAAAAGAAAACAAAAATACTGTGATCATCACAGTAGCAACTCTGACATCTTGTAAGACTGTATAAGACAAGTCTATAAACAAACAAGAGGCTTATGTTTCCAGATATTAATATCAACTCTCTCACCGAACACCACTAGATAATAATATATGTTTCAAAGCTCACTAGATCTGAACCCTATATAAAGAGCTATAGATAACTAAGGAATGCTGAGAGTAGAAGAATTAGCGAAGAGCACAGGAATTGGCTATCCAGTACCAAAAGCTCGATCCTGAGGATATACACCTAGCAACAACATTATATATACTGAGCAGGCTGCACTGTGTGAGTTCAGGAATATATAAATTTAAATAGGAATACACACTTATGTGTGTATTGTAACAGCAATAAATGAACACAAAGGCCATGAACTGAAGAAAAAGGATGAGTACATAAAAAGGTTTAGATTAAAGAAAGCAAAGTAGAAAATTATGGAATTATACTAATCTCAATTTTAAAAAATGTTGGAAGTAGGGCTGGAAAGATGGTTCAGTGCTTAAGAGCATGTGCTACTCTTGTGCAGGTCCTGGCCTGTGTTCCTAGTACCCATGTTGAGCAGTACACAATTGCCTATTACACTACCTCCGGGAGGTCTAATGCCATCTTCTGGCTTCCACTGGCACCTGCACTCACAAGCATGTAACCACATAGACACAAGTACATATCACTCCAAGTGATTAACCTTTGGGGGAAGATAGTTGCAGGGGTTTCTCCTGTAATAGAGATGCTAACATGTGAATATGAGATAAATGATGTATAATTTTTTCATATGGGTAAAATGAAAAGTAACTATACACCAGAGTCTCAGCACAGAGTCTCAGCACATCTGGTATTACAAAAAAAAAATGTTGACATGCTTTAGGGCTGTGTAAGTTTTTTGTGGTTAGATAATACTTTGATGCCAATAATTTGTTATGACAACTACCAGTTTTGTTTTTCCTTGCTCTCATGAAAAGTATGACACATTTTGTGAAGCTTAGAAGCAGGTTGGCTTGATTTTATCAGGAAAAGGAAGGGTAAAGTAGGATGTTTAGGAAAGTTATGTTCTCTTTTCTTGCATACTGACACACATATGCATATGCACACATGCAGTGAAAGTCGAAGTGGGGAGGTGGGGGTAGATTTCCTGTATTTTTCAGAAGCTATAAAAGAAAGGAGATTTTTACAGTTCTTCACACAGGAGGGTGGTTGGAGCACATAAAGAACATAGCTATACAAGAACAGAAGACATGTATGTATGGCATGTGGAAGTAGAAGGGAAGGATAGGAAAACATTTCCTCTCGCTTCCAAGATTATCAGAGAATGAATTTGACACTGAATGCAATAAAATTAATAAGAAATTAAGAGCCAAGGGGCCTCCTGCAAATTTTCAGATCATAGTGTGAGAAGGCTATCCCCCTGCATCAGTGGATGGTTAGTTTGTGTGGTGGGCATTTCCAAGAAGTCCTATGCATAGAACTCCAGCTGGGATGCTCTATGAAGTGAAATAACAGGAGGCTGATGTCAGAAAAGGCTTGTTTCTTAGCAATATAATTATTTTTTTAAATAGGTTTATCTTTTTGAAAGAATTATTTTTTTTGTGTGTAGTGTCTATGTATGTATGGGTTGTCAAGTTGTTGATGTGTGTGTGTGTGTGTATGTGTGTGTGCATTTGTGTGCATGTGTGTGTGTGTGTGTGTGTGTGTGTGTGTGTGTGTGTGTGTGTGTAGGGCAATTGTTGAAGTTGGATGTCTTCCTCTATTGTCCTCCATTTTATGTTTTGAGAAAAGGTCTCTGGATGAATGTGGAGTTAACTGATTTGGCAAGATTAGCTAGGAAGCAGGGATACTCTATCTCATCCCCCAAACCATGGTCCTATAGCTGAGCCTTTATGTGAGTGCTAGGGAACCAAACTCAGAACTTGAGGCTTGTACAACTAACACTGACTGACTGAGCCATCTCCCCAGGTCCAATTCTTCTATTTACAGTATTGACTAATGGTCATAGAAAGCCAACTTAATACCAATCAGAGGGAAAGCCAAAGTAGAGAAAACTTTGCAATGAGACTTAAGCTTCCATGAGTCATAAAAAAGTCAGTGAAATGATTCCTAGTGATGTTCTGCTAGTCTAATGGGTTGGTACTTAGCCCAACTATCATCAGAAAAGCTTTCAACCAGCAACCGATGGAAACAGATGCAGAGGATCACAGCCAAAATTAGTCAGAGCTATGGGAATCTTTCAGAAGGGGGGTAGGGATTATAAGAGCCAGAGGGGTAAAATAAAACACAATAAAACTAACAGAATCAACTAACCTGGGCTCACAGAGGCTCTCAGAGACTGAACCGACAAGCTGGGAGTCTGCGTGGGATTGATCCAGGCCCTCTGAACATATGTTAGTGTTGTGCAGCTCAGTCTCATTGTGGGAGTCCTAACAACGGTATCAAGGGTTGTCCCTGACTCTTTTGTCTGCTTTTGGGATCCTTACTTCCTACCAAATTGAATTTCCTTCTCCAGCCTTAATAGGAGAGGAGGGGCCTAGTTTCACTGCAAGTTGATATTCCATGGTTGCTTGATATCCATGGGAGGCTTGCACTTTTTTGCAGAGAAATAGAGAAGTATTGGATGCGGGCATTGGCAAGAGTGCAGGAGGAGAGGAGGGAGGGGAAATTGCAGTCAGGATGTAAAAACAAACAAACAAACAAACAAAAAAGAAATCAGAGCCCATCAAGAATTCAGAGCCAATCAATATATACAGTGTTTCTGTCACTCCTGGTCCAACAGCCATTTTTCCCAAATAAACATACTGAGTCTTATATTATTTATAATTGTTTGGCCCATGGCTCAGGCTTCTTATTGGATAGCTCTCTCTTAATTATTAACCCATATTTATTAGTAATTCCATGTGGTCTTACCTTACCGGAGCATGTCCGGGCATCCTATCTTCCCAGCAGCTATATGGTGTCTCTCTCAAAGCTCCTCTCTGTGTCCTCTTCCCAGAATTCTCCTCATCTGGTAACTCAACTTGTACTTCTTGTCTGGCTACTGACCAATCAGTGTTTTATTCATTAACTGATAAGAGAAACATGATGGGAGATGTCATTCTGTAAATATGTTTCTCTTATTGGTTAATGCATAAAGCCCTGTTGGTCAATAGGAAAGCAAGATAGGCAGGACTAGGAGATAATGAGGATTCGGAGAGAGGTAGGAGAGATTCAAGATGTAGAGGCTTGAGAGAGCAGAGGTAACATAAGACCATGTGGAAATATTTAGATTAATAGAAATGGGTTAATATTTAAGACAGAGAAACACTAGCAACAGGCCAACACCTTTATATCCAATACAGCATCTCTGTGTGTTATTTAGGGCCTACTCGGCTGTGGGACCAGGCTGGTGGGAAAACTGCTTGTATCAGAAACATATATACAGAAGGACATTTCCCATCACATCAAGAAATCAGAGCCTAGTATTCGCAAAAGCGAAGCGCCTTTTTATTTTTATTTTTTTTGTAGAATAAGGAATTTGGGCCACAAGTTTTATACTTCCGTTTGCAAATCCATAGGATAAATCTGAAGAAAACTTCAAACGAAATGGGCTGGGCTTAAGTGGAATAGTGTGGAAATATGTGGTTACAGAAATCCCCCAATCGTGTATTATGTATCTGTTAAATATATAGACTTTGTCTGAAATAGTGGGGAGAATTTTCCTAAACACAATACAAATTATTTATTTACTTATTTATGATGATGGATGATGATCTTATTTCTAATGGTAACATAAACTACTAGCCTAGAAATGAAAACGGGAAAGAATGTTACATTCTGCAGTCAAGGCATTAAGCACAGCGATGAGAAGACAGCATTAAAACACCTGTGTTGTAATGTGGAGGCACGTGAGAGTATATTGGCTTCAGTGTGATCTGTGACTCTGGCAAAACCCATGGTTATGCTGACCTCTGGTCCACTCATCCAGAGCACCTCAGCTCTGCAGGTAGAGGAACTGACCCGTCTTGCCATGGTACATCTCAAGAAGAAATTATTTTCCGTATAAATCTCAGGTAGAGTGGAATGTCTTTGGTCCATGTAGCTAGCTGGGAGAAGAGAGTTGTGGACATGGGGAAGCCTCCTCATTATGCCTCAGTAGAGATAATGTGATCCTGGCCTACAGCCTCCTGTTGGAAACACTCAGAGCAGCTTTTACTGCCTGACAGAATCAAGCGCTGGGGTGAGCACATGCTGAGGCTGAGGAAGCTCTCCATCGATTGGCACTTTCCAACAAAACAAGCCCAGAAGAGCAGGTGGCTCCTGTTGAGGGGGCTGCGGCATTAAACGTGAAAAGTGGAATCAATACTGCTAAAACCGGGTTTGTGATCAGAAGATTAAGTGGAGGAAGCAGATTTCAACACCAAGGAGAAGCATTATGAAATGCTAATCATGGCTGAAAGATGAAAGGCAGGGTGGCCAATCCCTGGAGATACAACACGCAAGGAGAAGACGCAGATGGGAGAGGAACCAGTAATCGAAGCAATAATCTTCAGCTCCTTTATTTGAAAAAAGATCAAAAGAGCCCACAAGTACCAGGTGGAAGTGATGGAAAAGAGAAACAACAAGGCATGTCTCTTGAAAATTGCTGGTCTCTTTACAAAAGCAAAACATATACATGTTTAGACAGATAGTACACTTCACTGACAATGGGGAGAGAATCAGGAAACATTTATAGAACACCTTGGAAGTTTATAAGGCATTTATAAGTTTAGAAGGAAAGATCTGGGGTATCACATGATCACATACACACAGAAGGGAAATTTGAGGGACACTTAGGAAAGGAAAATTTTCTTCACGCATTTCCACTCAAAATTACCTAAGGGCACAGTCCATCAGGAATAATGTAAAACTTGGATAGATTTCTAAAACCAGCAAGTGATAATGAAATCAACCACTTTGAATGAATCAAGTAAAGACTAGAAACTTGATCTGTGTACATGGTAACAAAGCGACATAATTATTAAAGACAGCAGGGAAAGGGAAGACATACTATTCAGAGAACTGAAAAATAATGAGAGTCAGATTTTAAAGTAATTTGGAAAATGTAGGGTTTGGAAATTGTGTGAATGAGAGAGAGAAGAGTTTTTATTTTTTAAAAGAATGCTTAAGATACAGGTTTTAACAGAGTTATACAATTGTGAATAAGGGAACAGGATAGCTTACTGGATAATGCTGCTTCTACCCAGCCTGATGGCCTGAGTTCAATACTGGGGGCCCACACGTTGAGACGACAGAACTAATTCCCCAAAGTTGTCCTTCATTTTACATATGTGCACTGTGTACATGACCACATAAACACATGCCCAAGCACAAACACACAATAACAAAGTAAATAAAGGTTAGGAAACCACAGTATTTGCAAATGTGAATGAGTGGAATTTTAGAGGGACGCTACATTCAGTATAAATTGAACCAAAGAGGAGAGAAAATATTAAAATGATTTCACAAATTTGTAGAATATAAAAATATATACAGACTGTCTATATTGACCACAAACATTACAGAAATGCAGTTTTAAAATCCATTTAAAGTAGAATAATAACTAAAGAATTTAAGAATAACTACAAAAAACCATAAAACTTGCACATGAAAACCAAAAATAGATAAAGAAAATATAAATAAATGGAATGACTCGCCACCTTTATGAAAATGTAACATCCTTGAAGTGGCAAGAGTCCTGAAACATATCTATGGGTTCAGTGTAATCCCAACACAAACTCTAACTACTTCTTTGTTTTCTTAAGGAATTCATGAGATAATATGAAAATCTCTATGGAAAGGCATATGACTCAGATTAGTCAAACAATACTGAGAAAATTTAGTTGGAAAACTCACATTTTCTTTTTATTAAGAGTAAGTTTTCTCTTTGAAAAATGTTTAAATTTAAATTAGAAACAATCTTATTTTACATATCAATCCCAGTTCCCTTTCCCTCCCATCCCCCCACCCCCCCACCATTCCCCCCACCCCACTCCACATACCCACCCCAAGGAAGGGGAGGCCTCCCATGGGGGATCATCAAAGTTGGACACATAATTTGGGGCAGAGCCTAAGCCCTCCCTGTGTATTTAGACTGTGAGTGTATCCCTCCATGGGGGAATGGGCTCCCAAAGACTCACACTTTAAGATTTCAAAATATACTAAACAATTATTACAATCAAGTTGTTTGACTAAAGCCAGACAAGAGTTAGTGAGGCACAACTGAGTATACAGAAAAACAAACAAACAAACAAACAAAAAACAAAAAAAAAATCACATTTTAGTCAACTGATTTTCAAACAAAGATGTCTTTAGTATTCAATGAAAAACAAATAGTATTTAAGAGTGCTGAGATTTTGCAATCTTCAGAATAATAAATAACTCTTACCTCAATCACAAATGCAAATGAACCAGTATATTTGTAAGATCCTGTAAAGTTTGGGGAAGGTATTGGTATAAAAACAAACAAAGGAATAGGAGAAATATACATTGGGCCTCAAAGGTAAAATCCTTTCTTTTTCTAACCTTTAATTTTTTTGTAATATCAACTTATTTAAAAATTCATATAACACAAAGTCTTCCCAGATCTGTCTACTTCCTTACTTAATCAACTTCAAGTTTTTTCTCTCTCTCCAAAAGAAAGACAAAAATAAAAATAAAAAACACACTTTTTAAAAAGATAAGTAAGACAAATAAGAACTGCACAAAAACATGGAGTTTGTTTGACATGGAGATAACTGCTCCTGGGCATTGAGACTGCTCTGGAGTAATATACCCGGTGACACCCCTTTAAAGAAAACAGGAACCAGATGCAAACACCTTCTTGGTTAGAGGTGAGTCTTTGTGTCCAGTTCCCTTTCTCTGTCCTGGTATTTGTGTCGGGTTTGAACCTGTGTAGGTATATGGGTAGTGTCCCAGTGACTACAAATTCATATATGTATCAGTTGTGTCTGATTGATGCTGTTTTCTTAGGGTCATTCACCACCTCAGGCTCTTAGATGCTTTCTGCCTCCTCTTTTGCATATACTCCTGAATTTTGAAGGGAAGGGATTGATGAAGACTCACTCTGCACATTGTTTGGTGGTGTGTCTCTGTTAATTACCATCCACTACAAGAAGTTTCCCTGATGAGGTATAGTGATACTCTGACCTATGGGTATCCAATATGTCATTAGGAGTCATTTTATTGGTATTTTCCTTTACCAGAATAATAGGAGGTTTTCCCTAGGCCTACTACATAATTAGTATAATGCTGGAGGCCACTTTAGCAGTGTCAGGTATGGGTTCTAGCTCATGGAGTGACCCTTAAATCCAGTAAATAGTCATTGGTTATTTTCATAACATTTGTGACACTATTGCACCAATATCTCTCTCAGGCAGGACACTGCTATAAGTCAAAGGATTTGTAGCTGAGTGATATTAGTAGCACACAGAGTGCTTTTCAGTACCATGAATGGCAGTCAGTAGAGGTGCCACTTCTAGTTGGGTTCCATCTCTCTTTGATTATGTAAGTTCTGCTATCTTTAGTAATTGGCCCTTATCATAAAGTCATAAAGTGTAACCAATAGCCTTAGCAACAGTCAATGGTGCTTAGGAGGGGTGTGGTCTATGGAATCTGTTTGGCCAATGGCTCAAAAAAAAAATGTAACCCATTCCTGGAATTGGAGATTTTATTTGGTTATATAAGAGATCTACTTGGGTATATGACTACTAGTAGCTGATGGAAACAGGAGAAGACACCCACAGCTAAACACTGGGCCAAACTGGAGTCCAGATGCAGAGAGGAAGGACAAGACCAGGCTACAGAAACCCACAGAGACAGCTGACCTGAACAAGGAGGAGCTAATGAGACCCCCATACTGAGAGCTGGGAAACCAGCTCAGATCCCCTGAACATGGGTCTCAGTTAGAAGACCTGGGCAGTCTAAGGGACCTCTGACAGTGAAACCTGGTGCACGAAAGGACTTTGGGAGCACACTCCCCATGGAGGGATACTCCCCTAACCTAGAGGCAGGAGGGAGGGCCTAATCCATACTCCAAATGACTTGACAGGTTTTTTGACCACTCCTGGAAAACACCACCCTTCCTGTGGAGTGGGGTGGGATGGGAGGGTGGTCAGAGGGCATAGGAGGGAGGGAGGGAAAGAGGGAGGGAGGGAGAAAAGGAACTGGGATTGATATGTAAAATAAGAAAAATTTAAAAAAATATTGAACAAATGAAAGAGAGAGAGAGAGAGAGAGAGAGAGAGAGAGAGAGAGAGAGAGAGAGATTTACTTGGGTAATTGCCTTCACCATTATATGGTGACTCCATTTAAGTTCCTTTAATACCTGCATATATTTTAGAGGCTTCTACAAGACTGAGTTTACATATGACTCTTCAAAAGGCCTTTAGTGTTAGCTGTCCCTTCCTATGTTCCATCCTTTACCCTTCCTTCCTATCTAGTTTCTCATGTAATTCCCCTAATCTAGTTTTGAAAGATCATTGTTAAGATAGTAAAAAGTTATCCACATCATTGGAGATAATATTTATAAAATGTGCTTATTATTTTATTTATGCAATTTGTGCATGCATGAATTTATATACACAATAAGCATAGGTGTCCTCAGAGGACAGAAAGTGTTGAATCCCATAGAACTGTAAGGAAAGGTAGTTGTGAGCTGACTGATGCATTTACTGTGAAACATAGTGGATGGATTCTTAGCAAGAGCAGTGTGTATTCTTTATGACTAAGTCAACCCTATAGCATTTAGAGGGAAAAACAAACAAGAAGTCCCTAGTTATGAGCAAGTATATAGATGGGGTATTAGGTCAAATATTTTCTCATTAAAATAAGTGAAGTATCAATAATGTTGCAACATAGGTGACCTTTGAAAGCACAAAGTAAAAGAAGTCAGACAAGAAGCCATACATGGTGTAAGCCTTTTTTATATGAACTACTTACAATAGGAAATCCATATACACAATGATTCGTGGTTGCCTGGGTCTTAGAGATAAAATATGAGGAATAAGAATTGATTTACACAATGATTCTATTGTTTATGGGGGAGATAAAAATGTTCTGAGACACAATAGTGCTGATTGTATAATTTTGTGAATAGGATAAAATCAGAGAAGTATATAATTTAATAAATTTAACCTATAGTATGTGAACTATAACTTATATTTAAGAAAATATGATTGATTTTGCTCAGGGTGTAACTAGTACCTTTGCTATACCAGTGAACCAAAGTTTAATACCCCAAACTGGGGCTCATTTGATGTTCCTAAGGGGCATCAATTTGGTAAACAAAATGAATTTGTTATCTTAATTTAATAAAAGGAAATAGAAAACCATCCTGCTTACAGAATTCAGGAGCATGAGGAACACAAAGCCTCACAGAAAAGGACATTTTGGTATAGTTGAACCATATTTGATGCATTGATAGGCAATAATAGGGAAATATAGACAATGCCTGTCATAATATGATAACAACAATATATTCCCTGTAGACCAAGCATTATTTAACCACCAGGAAAATTTTTGACAGTATCCTACTCTTTTCTACAATGTTACCTCAAAACTGCAGGCCCATTATTACATAGACATGGTGACTCTTTATTTAAGGCCCCTACCAGAGTTTTTAAGGTCTAGACATATTCTAAAATACCCTGATAAGTAGTCTGGGGGAGGTCCTAAATTAGTGCAATGAATAATGATGTAAAAGATGGGAAATATCAAGGTATTAGAGGGTCCCACTAAATATATTTCATCAGTCCTTTCTTTTGACCAATTTTTAAGTTTAGTTTAGAATATAAAATGCTAAATCAATCCTCATAGGGCTTGGAATCTGTTTGACAAAATTCAGAACAGGGAAAAGAAGAATTAAAATAATACTGCTAATCTTTCTAGCATCACTGGTTGGATAAATGATTAATGTAGACAGAATTTGTTAAAATGGGGGCTCCATTGATAATACCAGCTAATCTTTCTGCCAGATATGGACATTAAACATATTCACTGATATAGTCATGGTTCGTTTATGAAATAATTTGTTAAAACTTACTCTCTTTTTGTCGACATGAGACTTGTAGCAGAGAGACAGAATACACTGCTGTAGATCTTGCAGGTTGGGGGTTAAGAACATGCAGATACCGTTGAATCAGGTAAAGAACCCAAACTGAATTAAATGGTCTATCAAAATAAATTATCATTCTGTTGGAGTACCTTACATCTGACTTCCCAGGGTCACTGGTATTCATTGTGGGTCAGACGTTCTCTATCAAGTGCACAGGTGATTTTTCTGGAATCCCATGAATCTTTTGAAAGGTGTGAAGATTTAACATATTATCCCTCCCCCCTTTCTTCACTGAAAAAGGATCAGTAACTTTAGTTTAAAAAGTCTACTTTCTTAGCTCTGAATATCTCTCTTTTGTACCCATTTATCTCACTTCATTACATGTATAATGAATCTCACAGGGATGTTTCCTGTGCATGGGTCTGGCTGTGATTACAGGGAAAAGAAGCATCTCTATCATTTATTTATTTATTCAGAAACAATGTTATTTTACATATCAATCCCCCATTCCCTCTCCCTCCCATCCTCCCATGCTGCCCAACATTTCCTCTAACCCACTACCCACCTACTCCCCAAGGATAGTGAGGCTGCTTATGGGGGATCATCAAATCTGTCACATCAGTTGGGGGAGGGCTGTAGCTTGTTGTTTACCACCAGCCGGCCTGCCGCTGGTCTGGCGTGCTGGCCCCAAATAACATGCAGGAGACTCTATATTTGATACAATCCTGTTGGCCAGTTACCATTATTGTTTATGGGCTAGCTCTGTCTTAATTATTAACCCATTTCTACTTATCTAAGTATTTCCACGTGGTTGTCTTATCAGGGAGCCACGGCAGGTGTCCTGCTTCTTCCCCAGGCTACATCTCGACCCCTCCCTACTACTTCCTCTTTCCTCCTCCTGGTCTCCTAGCCCCACCTATCTTGTTTCCTATTGGCCACAGGGCTTTATTAACCAGTATGAATAACATCTCCCATCAGAGGGCCGAGGTGCTCCTTCGTGTATCTGGGCTGAAATAGTATCCCCCATAGGGAATAGCCTCCCAAAGTCCATTTGTGCACTAGTGATAAATATTGGGTTCACTGTTAGAGGTCCCATAGACTGCCCAGGCCTCCTAACTGCCTTTCTAACCCATTGTCTGAACCTGTTTACAAACATGCTACTGAGTGTGTGTGTTCAGGCAGGTATCAGTCATTGCACACTGTATCCAACTTGAATGTCACAACTTGAACACACCAATATAAGGGAAAATTGTGGATTCATCACTTTGACTCAGTAAGAGTTTATGTCTGTCTAAAAATGAATGTTAACATTTCATGAATCATTAGTGTGCCTGAACACAATTTTCCCTAGCCCTCTTGTCTCACAAATCCTGTACCCACAGCTTCTGTAGAACAGGTCATCTGAGTGTAGTTCTCATCAACTTTAAAGCTGAGGGATACAACAATCTTGTGGAGTATATCAGTAGTACCACTTTACCCAGTACATGCACATTCCTTTGAATACACTCCCAGAATTCCAGACAGAGTTCTAATGTAAGCACCTTGTGAAAGTTAAGCTTAATTTTGGAAGAGAATATGACAGAAGTTATTCAAATGTGGTATCAGCTATCACTTCAAATTTTGAAAGTTAGGTGAGAAAGTTGTTTTGAAGTCAGGTCTTGTAGTTAAAGTATAATTTAAAGAAGCAGCCCAGAGTATATATCATGAGAATTACCAAGGATGTTTGCTGAAATCTTTGCATACTCATGCTCAACAGACTCTCTTTGGACCTCAACATAAACAGCATCTTCAGATGTTTTCTATATAATCTGAGAGAGCATGTATAGCTGGGGATAGTTGAAAATAAGTTTTGCCATGAAGTAAAGTGTATTGAAAATGCAGGACTCTATGCAAGCCTTCTAGACATTGCTCAGCTAGACTTCTAGTCCTCTTTAGCTCCTGTGCAACCTGTAGTTGAAGCAATGAAAAGCCACTGTGTATCCATGATGTAGTTGTTTTCGATGAAGTAAACCATGCAATCTGCCCAGTCAATCAGGGAGCAGGACTCCATTGTTATTTCCATTTTAGAGATTAAAAGGCTGAGGCTTAGAGAGTTACTTTATTACACTGAGGTAGTTTGAATAGAAATGGCTTTTATCAGCTTATATATTTGAATGCCTGGGCATTAGGCAGTGGTGTTACCTGATATGGATTAGGAACTGTGGCCTTTTTGGAGGAAGTATGTCACCAGGTGTGGGGTGGGGATTGTGGTTTCAAAAGCTCAAACCAGGTACTGTGTCTCTCTCTTCCTGCAGCCAGTGGATCTGGATATAGAATTCTTAGACACCTATCCAGCATCATGTCTTAGTGCTGCCTTGCTTCCCTCTATGATGATAGAGGACTAAACTTCCAAAACTGTAAGTAGAGCCCTAATTAAATGTGTTCTTTAATGAGAGTTGCTGTGGTTTTGGTGTTTCTTCAAAGTAATAAAACACTGACTAATACCTACATCACTCATAACGAGGCAACCCTTCCCACTTCTGATGTCCCAAGGCCCTGTCCTGTGTTCCATACAGCACAGCAACCAAGTGCATTTTCTTGCAGCTCCTCGAAGCTAGTTCATCTTATATAACCTGTAGTCCAGGGTTGATGAGAATCCTCTATAAGCTGGGTTTGTGACCAAGTATGGTTTGCTTTTCGGTTGGGTCTTGGGCAGCTGGCAGCTGGCAGCTTTAGGAGAGAAACCACCAGCCACCAAGAATGCTGAATTGGGCTTTTTGGCAGTTTTTCTTTGTTGGATAGTCTCTGAGGGTGGGGTTCAGAGAGGCAGGAATAGGGCTCTTGCAGGTGCAAGTTGTTTCAACAGAACAAATATATTCTGAGTATGGTTCCCCTCCCCCAACTCCTATGAGACCCTCCCCACCTCCTTCTCCCATGTAAACTTAACACCTTTTTTTTTCTTTACTTAGAAAACAAATAGGCATGAAAAAGAATAATAAAATAAAACAAAAGCAAAGACACCAGGAGAAGACAAAAAAAAAATGAATAGAAGAAAAAGAACAAAAGAAAAATCATAATAAACATATACAGATGCAAAGACACTAAGGTTACACATTCATATACACAAGAATCCCATAAAAACACAATACTAGAAGCCATAATATATATACCAAAAACCTTTAGTGTTTTTAAAGCAAAAAAACTAAATAACAACACAAAAAACCCCAAACAAATAAATAAACAAAACCTAGTCCCGAGTACCTCCAAAGATGCCATTGAGTTCATTTTCTGTTGTCCATCTACTGCTTGGCATTGGGCTTAGAATAAAGCACGTTTTGTATTCTCAGTGATATTCTGTTAAAGAAAACTAAATCAACATATCTCTATTTCCAAGTGGTAACCATTTGGAGATAGCTCTGTGTTAGGGGTGGGGCTTTGTGTCCGTTTCTCCTGTAAGTGCTGGGACCCCACATGGTTCAAACATGTGTAGTAGGCCCTGTGCCTGCTGCCATAGTATTTGTAAGTTCATTTGTACACCAATACACCTTTGTTTAGAAGACCTTGACTCCTTGGCTCCTGCAATCTTTTTACCTCCTCTTCTATCATTTTCTGAACATGAGAAAAGGGATTTGATAGAGAAATCACATTTAGGATTTAGTGTTCTGAGGTCTCTCACTCTCTGAATGTTGTTTGGTTGTAGATCTCTGTATTTGTTTTAATCTACTGCAGGAGGAAACTTCTCTGATGATGGCTGAGCAAGGCAGTGTTACATGATTACAGCAAATTGCTGTTAACAGTCCTCTTATGGCTTTGTTTCTTTAGTAAAATAGTAGTTTTCCTCTAGGTCCATAACTTATCTGGTCTCAGGTTCTTGGTCATCCAAACAATGTCAGAGATGAGTTACATTTCATAGAGGGAGCCTTAAATCAAATCAGATATTGGTTGGTTACTTTAATAAGTTTTGTGCCACTATTGTATGAGTGTATCTATCAATGAGTTCATTATTGTAGACTGAAGGGTATGCAACTGAGTTGGTGTTTACCTTTCTACTTGGTAACATGCAGAGTATCTTCTGGTACCACGAATATAGTAGGGATGAAGGCTCTAGTTAGGCATCAGCTCAATTTCTTTATGTTTTTTCTTCAGTTGTTGTTGGGGTGTTCCTATGGAGCCTCTTTGTCCAAGAACTTGTTTAGATATAACCCATTCCTGGCACTGGAAGCTTCATTTGGTGATGAAAGAGATGTCCAGTTGGGATTATATCTCCTCTGTTTTAAATTTTTATTTAGATCTCCTTAATATATATATGTATATACCTATATACACATATATACATGTATTTGTATGTACACACACACATATATATATGTATGTGCACATATATTATATATTTGCTAGAAAACATACTATATTTTGTTTTAGCTGTCCCTCTCTATATTCCCTTTCTTATTCACATGTCTCCCCTTCCCTGTTTTATTCTCCAATTCCTGCCTCTTCTATCTATAGCTATAAATTCTATTTTCGTTTCATAGAGAGATCCTTTGATTTCCCCTATTCCCTTACTCTATACATAACTTCTGTAATTATATGAATTGTAGATTACTTATTGAAGACTTATCAGCTAACAATAACATATATGTGAATACACAGCATATTTATCTTTCTTGATTTGGGTTACTTCACTCAGGTTATTTTTTTTTTTCTAGCTACATCCACTTACATGAGAATTTCATGATTAAATTTACTTAATAGAGTAATACTTCATTGTGTAAATGTGTCATGTTTTCTTTATTCATCTGTTGAAAGACATATAGATTGCTTTTAATTTCTGACTACTAATGAATAGAGCAGCAATAAGCATGGTTGAGAAAGTTTTTCTGTGTTAGGATGAATTTTTTTTTTTTTTTTGACTATATGTCCAAGAGTGGTATAGCGAGGTCTTGAGGATGATTGATCCTTTCTTCATAAGGAACTGACACACATATATCATATATTGCACATGTATCATAATATAATCATGTCAACAATATGATAAATACAAGGAATTCAGAAGATACATTTAATATTAATAATAATTATTATTAACATTAAAATTAATCATCAATATTACTACAATAGTAATTAATAAATGGAACCTCATGAAACTGCAAAGCTTCTAGGTGGCAAAGGACATCATCATTTGTACAAAGGGGCAGCCTACAAAAGAGGAAGAGATTTTTGATAACTAAACATCTGATGGAAGTTAAAATTTCCATAAGGAGCAGAAGATAAAAGGTTATCAGGATTTTTCTTACTTCCCTCCACACAGAAGGCTGATGAACTTAATAAGAAACTCATTGCTTTCTTCCCTACTTCCAACTTAAAAAGCTCCAAGTCTCAATATGAATCACAGGTCTGTCCTCTACAGAAAGAGAATGAAATGAAGGAAGAAAGGAGAGGGAGATCAATGAGTAAAGTGGGGTATAGACTTCACAGAACCAGCAGCTGCTCAGATGCCTGAGGGAGCCACCAAGGGAGAACTCAGCAGGAAATTGGAGGGTGGGAGAAAATGCTGAGCTAAGAGAGGAATGATGATCTACTCAGGTTCCTGTGTGGGAGGTAAGGAGGAAGGGGCCTTAGCCAGTCACACATTTTTTATGTAATAGATTTCTAGAGCTTTAATGTCATAGGTACATACACAAAACAATGCCATCAAATAACATGGCCAATAATAGCAAATGAATACAGGAGAATGAAATACAACAAGCTGAAATTAGAGCAATAAAATCAGCTACTTCTTAGATCCTTTTGTTCCAGCTCAGGTGTGCCTGGTTTTAAATAAGTCTGTGACAATTACTGTAAAATAAGTTTCTAATGCCCATAGGATGTCAAGAATGAACTAAATAAATGTATGTAGATCAATAACACTTGGTGGATTGCATTGGCCCCTACTTTCTAAGGTTTTGAATATGGATACTCCCTCAAATTTGTAACTATAAAATTTAAGTTTTAGTTTTGAGAGTATCAGAGAATATAACTCCAAGTTGTTAATCAAAATGAGTTTTCTTTAATGGTGGACAGCAGCGTGTCCTGAAAGAGGGACAGAGATACTGTAGCTTTGAAAAAATTTGGATTCTCCCAACGGGCTTGAACTCTGGTTTTCATGGAGAAATTTCTCCTCCCCGCTGGCATGCCCCTGCCCAAGTACTTAATCAGTTTCTTTGCTGTTTATTTAGTAATTTTATTCTGAAGATCTAAAATCTTATATATTATCATACTGGAAATGAAAGAGAATGGTCTACTTTTATGGTCATAGATTATATATGACTGAGTCAAGTCCTGTCACTTAAATGAGTATTAAATATAGCTGGTTTAAGCAGAAAGGGATTTATTAGGTAGTATTAAATATTGTACAGGATTCCTGGGAGTCTTTGGAGATGGATTTATATTGCATGTAGTTCAAAATAAAAAGCAGTCAGAGAAAAGGCTCATTCTAGAAGAATGATTCCACCACCTAACTGAGAATCTATAGGCCGATGGCTGCTAGGAGAGGAAGAGACTGGTTCATCAGCAGTGTAGCACTAGTAAGTTGCCCATGCACCTGGTGTAAGTTATCCCTAACCTGTGCTCCTGCAAGTAACCTTAACCAACCTCTTTGCTTTCCCCTATGCATGCTCAGTGGAAAAAAGTCCCATGAAAGTGGAAGAGGAAGTGGTTTGGGAGATGAAGAAAAGAGGGATTAGCAAGAATAGAAGGGGTCAAAAAGGGTAACAGGGATGAATATGATCAAGTAGATTATATGCATGTAGAAAAATGTCATAATAAATCCACTATTATATACAAAAAAATGTATGCTAGTCAAATTTTCACTAAAAATAAAATCTGCTGACACTGTGTGTTGGGGAAATGGACACAGACTTGGTCATGCCTATCCCAGAGACGTCTTTCCTCAAGCAGTGTCTCTACCAGGTCAAGAGTGACCTAGAGTATTCAAATGCTATTTATTTCGCTCACTGGCTTCCTCATATTATTTATGTCACATCTGGCATTAAGATTCTGTAGACCCTGGAGTGAAAATGTCCACCCATCCAGTCTCAGAATGTGATGACATTATCTACTAGGAAGTTAGACTAGTTGGTGAAGGCTATCCTAAGATATCAGCCTACTGGGATAGGCAATTATTTGAAGATTTTCTCTGTTTAGTAAATACTTTTGTTGTTGTTTGTTTGCGTTTTTCTAAATCAGGACATAGCTGATCTAAATCAGGGCTAATTGTATGTATCAACATTGCTAGATGATAATACATACCCAGATATTTAATCAAATAGTAATCAAGGTATTACTGAGAAAGACTTGCATAGATGTTGCTAACATCCATAATCAGTTGTCTTTAAGGCAAGGCAAGGCAATTTTTATTGTTGATGTGAGGAAACATATCAATGGCTTGAAGATCTTTGTGCAAAAATGACAAATACCCACAAATCTTAGCTATATAACAATAAATACATATTGTGTGACACATAACCTCCAGGGCCAACAAGGGAGAAGGGCAGGATTAAAACTCTGAATTTTCTCTACTTATTGTTTTCATTTATTGGCCAGAGGTGGTCATGGGCTCTCTACTAAATTGCAGGAGATTTTGGAAATGTGGAAGAGAATACAGTAGTTGAAATTGCAGTTGGGTTCCACCTGTTTTTCTTCTAGGACATCTAAATAATCATGCTAATTCCTATTGCTATTTAAAAATTTATTAGGGGAGGAGGAAAGGGAGAAATTATTCATACTGTAGTGATTTTATTGTTAGGGGACATTTTCCAAAGTAGAGTGATGGAACAAACTATATTTATATAGTAAATTTAGTTCATTCTTGAAATGCAGTTTCTGAAAAAGTCACAATTTCCCTAGTAGCATCAGGAGGAAGATTTTGTTTATGAACTCATCATCATTGGGTGTTATTCATATTTTGGAACTTTTCCATTACATGATAATATTTTCAACATACATCCTTTTCTATTGGTTCACACATTTATCGATATTTCACTTGTCTCTATAGAGATACTGGTAATACAAAACTTTCATTTCTCTATCTGATGAAATGATATATTCTTATCTTTAGGAACTAACTCTATTTTGTGAGACTTACCCCCTGCTTATTACGTCTATGCAGATATATTCTTGCTTTGTTAATATTACTGAATGTAATTTTATGTGCTCAAATCCATTATCTTCTTTCTCTATGGTATGTAATATCTTACAATGCATTTATTTACAATTTCTTCTTGTTATATCTTATTTTCCCCACTGGGCTTTTGTTAGTTTACACTTTATTGCTGTTTTGTATATATTTAATACCAAACTATGTTTTTCTTATAGATGTGTGGATAAATAGTAAAAGTGATATTTTAGTGGGACATTCTTTCCTCCACATAACAGAATAGAACCTCTGAGATATTCATTCTTCATAAACCAACTTCTTTTGGGATCTCTGTTGACCCTTCTAGCTGCTCTCTTTTTTAAAGCACTGCACTCACTGACAGTTTTAGTAGCTAGTGTAAGGCCAGTCCTATGTATAGTATGAATTTTCCAGCATTTTCTTTGCTAAATTATGCATTACTAATATGCTGCTAGATGCCTGTGTTTTTCTCTTCAGTTCCCTTGGCTTTTGCACTTTTTGCCTTACATATTACACTGCTTTACTATGAATTTTTTGCTTCTTTTTTTCATGTGGGCTTTGCCAATAGAAGGTTCTGACAGGAGACTGAAGGATGGACGGGTTGTTTCTTTCCCAGTTTTTCCTGTCTTCCTTTCTTGGTCCATGGTTCACATGTCCCTTTTTTCCTCTTTTCTAAATATTGGTTTGACACCTTAGTTATCACTTCCTCCACTTTTGTTTTTAGCCCTTGGAACAAATGTGTTGTGGAAATACTGCATTTAGGTTGAAGGACAACAGTGAAGAGGACATTTCCTTTTGTCATTTCAAAGGCTGCCTACATTGTTTACTAAAAGTAGTAGCATCTTGTTTTTTTTGTTTGTTTATTTTTAAAACTAGTTCAAATTAGATCTTTTAAACAGTGGTTGTCCTTATATTCTCCACATTTTTTATTTCTTTCCTGTTTATTAATGTATCTGACATTTACCCTGGACCTATTATCAGTTTTTCTTAGTTTCTACTGTATAAAATTGCAGATTTCGAAGCTTTAAAAAATACACCATTTCAGTTTGTTTAAACATTAGACTATCTAAGGGTTATGATGTTTTTGATAAATAGATACTATAATTTTTCACAGAAAGTGTACTCTATTCTGATCCTTTTTAATTCATTTTTTTTTATCAGGCCTTATAGACAGTTAGGTATACCACCCATCCTATGGTCTGCCATTTGTATTTTCAGTCAACAAACATCCTACAATTTATGCATTTGAAAATATATCTTACCTTTGAAGATACACATTTTTTTTCTGTTTTGCTTTAATGAGTTTTTCTTTTATTGTCAAAACATTTAGCAATAAGCACCTTTTGGACAAGACAGTGAGAACAAGTTTTATGGCCAGAGAAATCTACTTAAGATGGATTATTATTGATGGGCTTCAACAGCACTCAGCAGGAGAAAGAAGTTTGAGAGTTGTGTCCAATAAATAAACTATAATGCAAGCTAAAAAAGTAATGCCAAACTATTATTTCTCATATGTCATTTTGTAAATGTTGAGTTAATTGATTACTAAGAATAGCCTCTTTTCTTTCAGATTTTTTTTCTCCCTCCTCCCTCTAGGTTAGGGGACTATCCCTCCATGAGGAATGCACTCCCAAAGTCCTTTCATGCACCAGGGGTACATCCTGGTTCCACTGTCAGAGGTTCCTTAGACTGCCCAAGCCTTATAACTGAAACTCATGTTCAAGGGATCTGAGTCAGTTCAGTGCTGTTTTTGCAGCTATCAGTATGATGGTCCATTAACTACTCCAAATGACTTGACAGATTTTGTTGAGCCCTCCTGGAAGGCATTACCCTCCCTGTGGATTGGGGGGATGGAATGGGATGTTGGTAAGGGAGCATGGGAGTGGGGGAGGGATGGAAAGAGAGAGAAGTAGGGAGGGAGAGAGAACTGGAATCGTTATGTAAAATAAAAACTAATAATAATAATAATAATAATAATAATAATAATAATAAACAAATGAAAGAAAAAAGGATAGGAGGTGAATGGCTATATGTATAGGGGAATAAAAGAAAAACTGTACCATGTCATCAGAATGGATGTAATCTGTAAGAAAGGCACCTGGTTATCAATGATGAGGTCTCATTTAGTTGACAGTCTACAAAGCCAGCACTGACTACCATATGGACAAAACTGATAATGGCAAGCTATGAAGGAGGAGGAAGTGTTTAGAAGGCATGGAATAGATCATTCCAGATCACAACTTTGGAAAATAGTGTTATCAACAGTGATTGGGCCCTGGCATTTGAGATGGAAACGAGGGAGTTCATCCCTGCAAATGGTGAATTATACCTCTCCCAGCTATTGTTAGTTGCTTGTATAGTCCTTTGTCTAGGGGTGTGACTCTATGAAATATTCTCCCTTCCACATTGTCATGTTTATTAATATTGCTATCAGTTCAGTCTTGTTAAGGCAGAAATTTCTAGGAATTGACTGTTTCATAGAAAACTTCCTGGGATTTTTGTACTTTTGTCTCATCTTCTGAGACATTTACCGAAGCATAGATGCAGGATCTGTGACCTAGATGCATTATATGTATCTGGAATTCCCAGCATTTGTTTACCTCTGCATTGTGTCCACTTGTGGTTTTCTATGGTTGTCTCTATTTAATTGTTTCTTTGATGAGGGGTTGTAACTATATATATCTGTGGATATAAGAATGCAATTTATCATGTAGTAAGGAATTTTGCTTGTCTAACAAAGTGATGATAATAGATTCTTTTCGAAGGTCCATGACCTTATTAGCCCTGGGAAGCTGAATAGATTTCTAGTAAACAAGCATGTTTTCCCTCCTGTCGAGTAGGACTTCAGGCCAATTAAATATTTGTTGGCTGCTGCTGTCATAGGAGTGGCACATAACTTGCTGGGTTGGTAATTGTTGAGGTTCACAGGTATAGCAGTTAGGTGGGGCTATTTAATTGCTTCCCTTCCTTGGCATCTTACATAGTATTTTCTTGAACCATGGAGGGTGGGATAAAAGCTTTCAGAAGATGAAGTGGTTTTCTGTGTGTTATTCAAGACTTAAATATATTATATACATGCATTATATCTAATATGGCATATATTACATATATATAATAAATGCTATATATGACATATGTCTAATATTTAATATACCTAAGATATGTCATTATTATACTATTACATATCTAGGACATATTATATATATGATATATTTAATATCTATAATACACAATGATATTTGAAAGAGAAGTATCATATACTACACGAATATATATATATATATGTAATATCAAATTTTGCTTTTTGAGCAAGTAGATTCTTCTGTAAGGTATTTTTGTGAGATTGCAACATGTAATAGACCTTCAATAGAAACCTATAATAAGACACCTGCAGTCAGGGCTCAGGGATGATTGTGGAAGTGAAACAGAAAGACTCCCAGAGCTGTAGGAACAGGTAGTTTGCTGTGAAATTCTGTCTCCCAATATTTGAGAGAAGCTACACACATTAAATTTCATCAGTCTGGCTGCCTAATGAAGACCTGAACAAAGACTACATTAATAGATACACTAACATGGACTGGAGATGTTCAAGGGACCTCAAGTCTAGAAAAAGAACTAGGGCTTGTATTTTAAAGGAAGAGTGACAGATCTTGCCAGAGATTCTTTTCCTTATATCTAGCCTGAGCTTCAGGACATTGGTTGTTAGAAAGCCCCAGGAAAATCAAATGGAAACACTGATATCTGTTTAAACACACATATTTGCAAACATACAACACACCCTTTGTACATTTCTTGTCAGGCAGTTCAAATCAAGTTACTCTTGCATCTCATCATTTATTGCCATCAACATTATTTTTATGTGCTTACTGCATCATTGCTATGACAGGTCCACCACAACTATTATCCATTTATCAAAACAAGCCTATATGGCATAGTTTCTGCTGTTATGATAGATTTCTACTATTATAACCATTCTCATATTACAAGTGAGAAAAATGGATCTTACAGAGTACAATCCACTCACCGCAGACACAGTAGGAAATGATAAGGAGTGGACCTGATAGATTGAAAGACCATGTTTTACAAAATCAAAGAAAAACAATAGTGCTCCAAATAATTTTGAACATTAAATAAAATATTCATTCAATTCAGATTCCTATTTAATGAGTCATAAAAATTCAAAACTTTTGAGAACATAGGGACACATGTAAAAATACAAAATTTACATGTGACAAAAGATGGCATAAATGTGTGGTTAGTACTTTATTTTTGTATGAAGAGAACAAGTGAATGATATAATAAGTTTTACAAATTAATTAGCTGTGTAGTTTCCATCAAAATTCTTCTGTATATGTTTGTTCATGCACTTGTTTGAATTTCAAAACACTGTGAAACAGATAATCAGCAGTGGAACTGAAGAATGAAGATAGAAAACACAACCCTCAAACCGAAAACAATGAAAGTACTACGAGAAACACTGTGTTTTAAAGGAGGGCATTATGTTTTCTTTTATTTTGAATCTATTCAGAGACATTTGAAAATGCTGTTTATTTAGAAATAGCTCCAGTGTACATGTGTGTTGACAAGAATAAAGTGAGGAACAATGAATGCCACACTGTTATATTCTCTCATTTTAATCCTCACACAGAAACTATAAAAATACAACAAGAAAGTCACTAAAGATATAACACAGGGTCAGGAATGGCAGGATGGAAATTATACCAATTCAGAATTTGGGAAGCGATGTGAGCACACTGTATTTAAGAAAAAGAGAGCAATCAGTGTTGCGTTGTTATACAGCATATGCCAAGTGTCAGCCATACAAAATTTGACTGGTGACCTACAAAGGCTGCTTTGGTTGTAAGCTAAATGATTCTGGTCAAATAAACTGCTGGATGATTTCCCACATCTCTCAACACCTACTGATTCAGAAAAAAGTAATTATGTTGACATCATAGACTATTCTTGATCCAGTTTTGCAATGCTAGCTTGATTTGCTTCTTGAAATAGTGTCTTAGCAGGGCTTCAGTTTCAGAGATAAAAGAGAAGAATTACTAACTAAATCTGATGCATTAATTTATCCCATTCTGCTCATGATTCTCTGATACCATGCTTCTTCGTTCAATTTATTTTTTTAAGATAATATAAATATTTCTACGCTTAATGTTTTGAAACTGGGCTTTTGACAGTTTCACAATTATCTTTTCTACTTCATAACAATCAGCAAAATAGTTTTGAACAAGTTTTAACAAATTTGATCATATTGTTCTCTGGAGTGATTGTATTTTGCATAATTCTCCCCAGTTCTGACATCTGAGTAGGATATGTGATTTATTCAGGGTGGTTTTTCTTTCTTGTATTTCCATAAAATTACCTAATAATACTTCATTTCAGTCTGTGAAATGCTTAGTTGAACTTGGAAATTATACAATGCCCATTTTTATTTTCACTTTTGTATTGCATTTACTGAAGATTGAAAGTTTAAGAAATGACTATTAAAGTTTTTTAAATTCTTAGAGATTATGATGTTGCTATTAGAGCTGTTTATTCCTCAAAGGACAGAGAAGCTACAGGACACTAAAACAGAAAAAGAGTTTTAGACAGGCCCATAAAAGCATAGGAAATGAAAACAACATTGTGTTATCAAAATTATATTTTACTAAGTAGTTTCTGCTCAACTAAGCAAACAATCAGAATAAGGAGTTAGCCTACAGAATGGCGCAAAAGGTTTGTTGATAAGGAATTAATTTATGTGAAGAAAATATTAAAAAAAAAACCAGGGACTCTCATTAACAAAGTAAATACCCACATTTTAAAAATGGGCAATAGACTTAGAGATCTCTCATAATACATACACCCACAACACAGGTGTATCACTGAGATAGTATCTAATGCTATTGATCTAAGGGAAATGCGAATAAAATCCATTTTGCTCTTGCAAGTTGTCAACTTTCAAAACGACAAAAGGTGATAGGAGTTAGCAATAGTATGAAGAAAGGAGAGCATTTATATTCTCTTGGTAGGACTATAAATGACTATGACCATGATGTAAATCAACGGAGGTTCCTTAAGTAGTAGATTTTAAGCACAGTTCAATAGTGGAACACATGCTTAACAGGCATGAGGTTCTCAATTCAAACCTCTATGCACACACTTGCACACTAACACACCGTGTCAGCCAACAGTCCCACTGCAAAGTCTTCACCTAAAGGGAATTAAATGGGTATTGAAAAGACATATGTACTCCCAAGCTTACTGCAGTAAAACTTACAATAGCTAGGATATGGAATGTACTAAAATGCTCACAAGTTGATGAACACATAAAGAAAAAGAGGCACACGCACACAGTGTATTACTATTCAACATAAAAAGACACCTTATCTTATGTGGCAGCATGAATGAAACTGGAGATCATTATGGGCAGTAAACCATGTGCAGAAAGATAAATGCTACATGATCTCACTTTATGTGTGGAGTCTAAATATCTGATGTTTTAGAAGTTGACAAAATGTGGATGACCCCAGGCAAGGAGACTAATAGAATGGAAGAGGATTGATCAATGGGTAGTAAGCTACATTCTGATGGAAGGAAAATTATCTGGTCTATTAGTGCACAACGTAGTGAACACAGGTGACAATAATCTAGTATACATTTCAAAAAGCCTAAAGGAAGGTTCTTGAAGGTCTTTACATAAACAAAGTGATAAATATTTGGGGATATATATATATATGTATATATATAAAGAAGAGTTTTAATTTTAACATAGTAAAATATATAACAAAATAGTTATCAAATAAGAACACAGTTAACAATATTTAGTCCATTAACATGTAGCAAGATTTAAAGAAAATATTCTATCATCTATTCTATCTTTGTGAGTCTAAAATCTTATATGTAACTTATCTTTAATCCTAACTAAGGAAAACTATAACCATAACTATCCGTCTTCAACTCTATCAAAGACCACAGAAGGATAGATAATATATGAACTCTAGAAATGATAGAGACAACTTATTACCTGGTCAGGCACCTGAAGTTCTTCTGTAATGTTCCATCTTCAGCCTATAGGCCATAGTGTGTCTGGCAGACTCCTCAACAAAGCAGGAAACTTTAAACTGTCCACCTGTATTGGCAGTTTGTCATTCACTCTTCTCTGTGTCCTGCAGACTGTCTACAGATTCTTCCATGAACTAGGAACCCTGTAGCAATATCCATCTTGTATCAGAAGTCACTTTGCTGTGGGTCCTGCATGTCCAGTTTACATAGCATATAGTCAAACAGTCCAGACAAGAACAGTATCTTGCCCAAATGGCTAATTTTGCCATATTGGAAGTAAACTCCATAATGTGTTTCTTCGATGTCCATCTCTCTTTCTGTTTGCTATATTGAAGTCAAAGAATTTTTAAAATATATAAATTGAATTAATCCAACAATATTTCTTTTATCAGTTGTTGCTATTTTCTCAGCAATCAAACGATACAAAGGCAGTATAACACCATACAGTATCCAGATTCTCTCTGGTCTTTCCATCTTTAGGTGGCTGTTTTTATTAATCTATTTCTTCTACTTCTATTTTTTTTTCAATTTTTGAGACAGGGTTTCTCTGTGTAAATTTTATCTGTCCTGGAATTAACTCTGTATACCAGGTTTACTTTGAAATCACAGAGATCTGCTTGCCTCTGCCTCCTGAGTGCTGGAACCAAAGGCGTGTGCCACCACACCCAACTACCCTCTTTTGTAAAAGGCCTCACAACAAACCAGAGAGTGTTTCGTTGCTCCCATAACAGCTGTACCACCATTGCACCAGATGGTATATCTTTCTTGGAAGATTACTATTGTTTCCAGAATTCCTGTCTGGGTAAACCAATTGAGGCTGTTTCTTCCCCAGCAGTCTTCTGGCATCACTATGAAGGTTCATCAGCAGAGAGGAATCTTCTAGCTTAGTTCCTTGTTTATTTCTTACAAAAGTGGTCACTAAGAAAATAAAAAGGTCTGGAATAGAAGAAGTTGTGTGACAAACATTAGAATGACAGTAATTAGTATTCATATAGTATAAGAAGTGTATCTAAATAGAACTCATCATATAGAAAAGGGGACAGAAATTATGAGATTGTGCATGATTGACAAATGTGAAAGTATGCTTACTGACATTAGTGGATCATGGAATAAAAATTAAAACAATATAATGGTTTCTTTATTTTGCTAAATGGACATAGTGATGAACTGACCCATAAGTTATTATATTTAAATCTATAGATTGTGTGTATGTGTGCATAAAATGAATGATCATGAATAACACAGCGACCCAAACCCTGAGCAATATGTAGCGAGTAAGAGACTGTAGTGTGACTGGATCTGAATCAGATGTTTATACCACCTTCCAGTTAAAGTTTATAGATAATTATTAATGAAGGGATAGAACGATTGTGAGACTCAGAGATAGTGAACATCTGCAATTAAACAGTACTTATTGTATATGTCAATGCCATTAGACACATGATCTCACTGTGGCATTGCCTGCACAGCAGCAAGCTAGCTAATGTTTCAAAATTGGATGAGACATGGGCTTATAAAGTCCCATCCCTAGTCGAAATACCATTGACAACTCTTTGGGGAAAGAAAAAGTCATTTTCCCCCAGGGATGTCATCCTGGAGAGGTGACTCATGCTTTATTAGATGACCTTATATTCATGCACATAGAATAAACAGTTAGTTTAATTAAAAGAAAAGAAAGAGTAGAGTTAGAACATGAATTAGGAAGGCAAGGTGGTATGAAAGATAAAGGAAGTGGAGATGACACTTATCAAAACACATTATATGCATGTATGAGATTGTCAACTACCAAACTAGCTTTAAAAGACTGGATCTTTTCATCTTTATAAGAACTTTCATAATGCATGGAACAGTAATCACAGCACACATGCTATGCTGTTTGTCAATAAATATGCACTATTTTGAAAATCATAACAAATGCATAGGTAGGGATCTCAACAAGAAAAATTTTAATTGTAAATGAAAATACTGTGATAAATAGTTAAATATTTCAAAAGAAAAATCATTCTAGGTGAAAGCGTAAGTGAAAGGCAGGCCTCCATCACTAGGCAGTAACTGATCTGAAGAGAAGATTGAAATAATGAGGGATAACTATGTACTAGGATACTATGCATGGATCAGGCTATGTATAATTGACAATGGATTGATCAGGCATATGTGTAATTAATTATGGATGGATCAGGTGTATGGATAATTGACTATGGATGGATCAGGCACATGCAAAATTGACTATGGATGGTTCAGGCACATATGTAATTAACTATGGATTGATCAGGCATATGGGTAATTGACTATAGATGGAACAGGCAGACATGTGTAATTGACTATGGATGATCAGATGTATGTGTAATTGACTATGGATGGACCAGGTGTATGTGTAATTGACTATGGATGGGTCAGGCACATGTGTAATTACTATGGATGGATCAGGCACATGTGTAATTAACTATGGATCGATCAGGCATATGGGTAATTGGAGGGGGATGTGGAGAAAAGGTAAAGGAGAAAACTTAAAGCCAAACACACTCAAAGGATGGGAGGTATACATTTTTTTTTAATGGTAAACACCAATTAAAGAGAAAACCTTGTCATAACTATATTTAATTATTAGAAATCAAGGACAAAGACAAACACCTTAATTTAACTAGAAATAAAAAACACATGCACAAAATGATTGTCAGAAATAGTGAAGGACAATAAGAGTGGATTATTAGACTTCCTGTTGAGGGCATAGCTAAATAGAATCCTATCTCTACATAACATAAAATAGGAAGTTCATTGCCAGTATCTATATAATGGGGGATGTCCTTCTGTATATATGTTTGTCTCTTTATTTATTTAAATAAGAAACCAGCTTTATTACATGTCAATCTCAGTTCTGTCTCCCTTCGCTTTTCCACTGCCTCCACACAAAACCCCTACCCATTCCCATTTTGCTCCCCAGGGAGGTTAAGACCTTCCATGGGGGATCTTCCAAAAGTCTGCTATATCATTTGGAGCAGGGCCTAAGCCCTCCCCCACATGTGTAGCCTGAAAGAGTTTCCATCAATGTTGAATGGACTCCCAAAGTTCATTGGTTTATTAGGGATAAATACTGATCTACTACCAGAAACCCCATAGATTTCTCAGGACTCCTGACACCCACATTCAGGGGGTCTGAGTCAGTCCTATGCTAGTTTTCTTTTTCCAAGTCTGGGGTCCATGAGCTACCCCTTGTTCAGGTCAGCTGTTTCTGTGGGTTTCTCTAGCCTTGTATCGACACCTTTACTCATCGCTCCTCCCTGCCTGCTATTGGATACCAAGAGTTCAGCTCAGTGTTTAGCTGTGAGTGTGTGCTTCTGCTTCCATCAACTTACTGAATGAAGGCTCTAGGATGGCATACAAGGTAGTCATCAATCTCATTGTAGGGGAAAGGCATTTCAGGTAGTCTTCCCACTATTCCTTAGATTCTTACTTGGGGTCATCTGATGGGATATGTCATTCTGTAATATGTTTCTCATATTGGTTAATAAATAAAACACTGTTGGCCAATAGGAAAGCAAGATAGGGGGGCCTAGGGGTCTAGGAGGAAAGAGGAAGTAGTAAGGAGGAGTCAACATGGAGAGACTGGGGAGAGGTAGAATGCCAGCCATCTCTCCGTTAAGATGAGACCACATGGAAATACTTAGATTAATAGAAATGGGTTTATAATTAAGATATAGCTAGCCGATAAGAAACTAGTAACAGGCTGACAGCATTCTATCAAATACAGAGTATCTGTGTGTTATTTAGGGCTGGCATGGCAGTGGAACCAGACCAACCAGCAGGAAAAACTACTTGTAACATTGTACATCTCTGGACATTTTCCTAGTGCCGGATTTCTCTTCAAAACTAAAATGGCTTCCTCTATTATGGTATCTATTTTTATGCTCTCCTCTATTCTTCCCCCAGCTCAATCTTCCTGTTCCCTCATGTCCTCCTATGTACTGCGCCAAACCTCGACCAGCAAGGAAGATGCGACTCCAGGAAGATCTTCTTCATGCAGTTTTAATCAGGATCCTTGAACATGTTCTTCTGACCCACGGGGCCCCGGGGGACCCCTGCACAGGCTTAAATCCCCTTGAGCTAACCAACCCCAGTGAGCTACATGGACCCAGCAGATAGGCTACTCTAATGTGGAAGCAGACAGGCTGAACAGACTTAACAAAATAAGGGCTTGTTTATGCCAGAGAGCACTCACCCTTGGGGAGGTGGAAGGCAGAAGCCAGCACCTTTGCAGCTCTCTACACTCCTATTCTCTCCTCTTCTCCCCTTCTCTTTCTCCAGAGTCCCTCTCCTCTCCCCCTGCTCCCAATTTGATCAGATCTTGTCCCTTTACCCTTCTCCATGGGACCATGTTTGTCTCTCTTAGGGTCCTCCTTGTTTCCTAGCTCTCTGGCAGTGTGGATTGTTGGCTGGTGATCCTTTGCTCTACGTCTAAAATTCTTACAGGAATGAGTACATACTATGTTTGCCTTTTTGTGGCTAGGTTACCTCACTCGGGATGGGTTCTTCTAATTCCAGCTATTTGCATGTGAATTTCAAGATTCCATTGTGTAAATGAACTACATCTTTTTTATCCCTTCTATAGTTGAGGGGCATCTAGGTTGCTTCCAGGTTCTGGCTATTACAAATAATGCTGTTATGAACATAGTTGGACAGATGTCCTCATTCCATGAATTTGCATCTTTTAGGTATATGCCTAAGAATGGAATTGCTGGATCTTGTGGTAACTGAGACTGATTCCCATTTGTGGCTGTATGAATTTGAACTCCCACCATCAGTAGATGGAGTATCCCTTTCTCCATGTTTTCTCCGGCATAAACTGTCATTGGTGTTTCAGATTTTAGCTGTTCTGATAAGAGTAACATGGTATCTCAGAGTTGTTTTGATTTGCATTTCCCTGATGGCTAAGAATGTTGAGCACTTTCTTAAGTGTCTTTCAGACATTTCAGATCCTCTACTGAGAATTCTGTATTTAGTTTCATACCCCCACTTTTTAATTGGATTATTTGGTATTTTGGAACCTAGCTTCTTGAGAGCTTTGTATATTTTGGAGATCAGCCCTCTGTTAGATGTGGGGTTGGTGAAAGCTGCTGTTTTTTCTTGTTAACTGTGTCTTTTGCCTTATAGAAGCTTCTCAGTTTCAGGAGGTCCTATTTACTAATTGTCGATCTCAGTGTCTGTCCTTTGGTGTTATGTTCAGGAAGCAGTCTCCTGTACCAATTTGCTCTAGGGTACCTCCCACTTTCTCTTCCAAGATGTTCTGTTAGCTGCTTATACTTTCATTGGTATGTCTTTCTTTAGGCTGGGAAAGTTTTCTTCTAAGATTTTGTTGAATATATTCTGTACCTTTGAAGTTTTTTTCACCTTCTTCTATACCTATTATTCATAGGTTTGGCCTTTTTATGGTGTTCCATATTTCTTAGAAATTTTGTGTTAGAGATTTGTTGGACTTAAGATTTTCTTTAGTCAATGAATCTATTTCTCCTAGTGTATCTTCAAAGCTGAAATTTTCTCTTCCATCTCTTGTATTTTGTATTCTGTTGGTTATGCTTGTATCTGTAGTTCCTGGTCATTTACCCAGATTTTCTGTTTCCAGAATTCCCTCAGACTCTGTGTGTATGTGTGTGTGTGTGTGTGTGTGTGTGTGTGTGTGTGTGTGTGTGTTCTCTATTTTAACTTTTAAGCTTTGCACTATTTGAATTTTTTTTTTTTTTTTTTTTTTTTACAATTTTTGGGTTGTCTTTTCTTCCATTTCTTTAAAAGATTTTTTTTTTCATTTCCTCTTAGGATCTCTGTCATTTTCATGATGTTGATTTTAAGGTCATTCTATTCTGCTTCATCTGTGTTGGGATGTTCAGGACTTGCTGGTGTAGAGTCCCTAGACTCTGGCGGTGTCATCTTGGTTTTTTTGTTTGTTTTTCTGAATGTGTTTTTATATTGTTGTCCACCCTTCTATCCCTTTTTCAGGTGGGTGCAGGCAGGGTCTCTTCCTCTCCTGGTTGGTAGGGATCCAAGGTTTTCTTCTGGTGGGTACAAGCATGTTGAATACTCCAATGGGTCTCACAATGGATGCAGGTGGGTCTGAGAGACTCTCTCTTCCAGTGGGTTGATGCTGGACTAGCTCTGCAATGTCAGCAGCCTCTGGATTGTTTGGACTACTGGGAGGCCAGTGGATCTGCCCCCAGTCACTTGGCCAGGAGAACACAAAGAGGGCAAGAAGAAGTTGGGCCTGCCTGAGACAGTGTCCCACACTCACCCCTTCTCTGAGTGGGAGAGGGAATAACATGGGAATGTCAGCAGACTCTGGTTTGCCTGGGCCACTGGGGGTGATTCTACCTGTCCAAAGTTATGCCAGGAGATCCCAAAGAGCATATATGTTTCTCTTATTGGTTGATGTATAAAACACTATTTGGTCAATAGAAACAGGGAGATAGGTAGGACTAGGAGACTAAGAGAATTCTGGAAAATGTAGATAGAGAGAGATCATGGGGAGATGCCTTGTAGAAACTGGGAAATAGGACATGCCCGGTGTTCTCTAGTAAAATAAGGGCATGGATTAGTAGTTATGGGTTAATAATTAAGACAGTGCTTACCAATAAGAAGCCCTAACCATCTGCTAACAGTTTAATGATTAATATGTGTCTTTTTGTGCTTATTTGGGGCTAAAAGTGCAGTAGGACCTGGCAGGAGAAGAAAACTCCTGTTATACCTACACAATAAAGTATGCTAAGGCAATTTGTTTATATCAAAGGAAAATGATGTGGAAAGGAAAATGCACTGCTTTAATGGATAATGCCAACATGTATCTTAATAAACATAGATATAAACATAAAATAAGTTTTGTTTTGCTAAAATTCTTAAAGGATATATGACAGTTTAAAGCAAAACTCTTAAGACATTCAGATACTTTTGGTACATCTGTAATGTGTATAACACTGCAAAACTTCAGTAAATAGAATGACACCATTGGAATCACACTGTTTGATAACTGTAAGCTGTGACAATTGGTTGAGGGAAGTAGGACCCAATGTATGGTTTCTTGATTTTAGTTGGTAGTTACTGGGCTACCTGTTTTCCTCAGGGTGAGTATCCCCATCATAGGCTCTTACCATGATGTTTTGCTGGAGCACAAGAAACCAAATGACAGAGTATAGAATCCTTTGAAACTGTAGCCCAAATAAATCCTTTTTCTTTTAAGTTGTTTCTGTCATGTATTTGGTCACACCAACTCAAATGCAATACTGCATTAAGTATGTATCACTTCTATATATATTCTTACAATACATACACACATACATTTATATATATATATATATATGTGTGTGTGTATGAATGTATGCATATGTGTGTGTATGCGTGTGTGTGTGTGTGTGTGTGTGTGTGTGTGTGTGTGTCTTAGAAGTTCCTAGAAACCAAACCAGACAAATTGAGCTAAAGTGTATAGCTGAATTGCAATAGATAATTGAAATTTGACAGATTAAATTAATTGACAGATTAAAAAAGAAGCTGAAACATAAACTAAAATGAAATTGTCTTTATCAGTTTAAGCCTCAGTAACAAAGCAGCAAAGACCATAGCCTGGAAATCACAGAAGTTTCTGTCTTGTACAATCTGCTGTTCGGGTGCTAGCATGGATAAGTGAGGTCCCATTTTTAGTTACAGGCAGCTGACTTACTGAAAATTTATGCAGCAGAGTATTGAGCTGGTATGATCTGTGGGGTCATTTTTATGAGGGCATTAATAACATTTTTGACAGCCCCACTCTCATAGCCAAAATTCAACCTCCAAATGCTACCTCTTTGAGGGCTTAGAGAACAAATGTCCAAGCCATACATCTGGTCATGTCAATGGTGTTAAATGAAAATAAAGTAAAACATGAAAGGCATGGATTTTAAGATGAAAACCCAAAATTTTTCCTATAGTATCAACTGGAACAGGATTTGAAACTCTTAAAGCTTTATTTGTTTTGCTTTATAGTCTCTGCTAAGATGTTTCCTTAAAATATACATAATATCTGCTTACTTTTGGCTATAATAATAATCCCTTCAGAGGTGATGCTTTATTGTCCTGTCTCAGTACTCCCAATGATATTGTCATCTTAGATGAAGCATAGTTAAGGCAGACCTTATCATTCTTCACAAATAAGCAGATTCACCCCTTACTTTTCCTTTGTCAATGAAATTATTAGTGGGACTAATTTTCTATGTTATAAGCCATAATTGTCACTGACTCACATCAGTTTTACTTTTTCTTCAGGATATCTTCCTACTGCTGCTACCAAAAAGGTCATTATTGTTGAGTGAATTTTGCATAGAAGGAAGTGTTTAATCAGAAGAGTGATATATTTTTTGTGTTATTCCAGTTCCTGCACATATTTTAACATTTTTTATGATCCCTTCACATTTTCTTCTATGTTAATAAATGGAAATAATTAAAACATCCCGTGGTTCATCACCAGGCCTCTGTTAGAGGTGAGTCTGGGACCAGCTTGGGTTGAATCCCCCCCAACACCTTTCCCTGGGAACTCCCTGAATTGGCCCCAAATATCGCTCTCCCCTGTGTCCTGTCCCCAGCAAGAGTTCTCCTGGTGCTCTGATACCCCCCACACACACCAAGAAGAGCCTGCCCTCCCCACATCCTGTGCTATACCTTGCCCACTGTCCCATAGCTCTGGTTGAGCACTGGAACAAGGGCAGATCCAACAATCCTGCCACCACCAGGGAACTTCCTGGAGCTGCTTGAGCACATTAGACCTGCCTATCCAATCAGGACCACCCTCAATCTCCACCTGCCTGATTTTTGAACCCCATCACTGGTCCTCTTCTGGAGTTCCAGGCCCCACCCAGAGATCTGTCTATCCCTTCAGGACTATTCTGAGTCCCTGCCTGCCAGATCTTTGAGCCCCCATAGATGGGAAACTGCTAGAGCAAGAGCACTCCTGGTGCTCTGATACACCCCCCCCCACGAAGAGCCTGCCCCCTGCCCTCCCCCCACCCTGTGCCATACCCTGCCCACTGTCCAATGGCTCTGGTTGAACACTGGAACAGAAGGCAGATCCAATAATCCCGCCACCTTTGGGAAACTTCCTGGAGGGGCTCTGAGTACACTAGACCCACCTATATACACGGGACCACCCTGAATCCCCACTTGCCTGATCACTGTCCCTCACCACCAGTGTTCTACCTGAGCTCCTGTCCCTGGCCAGAGATGCGCCTATCCATGCAGGACAATCCAGAATCCCAGCCTGCTGGATCTTTGACCCCCTTCACAGGTACTCTACTGGAGCCTGATCGTTCATACCCATTGCCTGGCCCAAGCCTGAGGAGAGACCTAGAGAGCTTGGACCACCCACCGCTACAGATGTAGAACGTCTGACCCATATAAGCCCACCTGAGGAGTATCATAGAAAGAGAGACTCCACCTGCACCTACAGGAAGAAGTGATGGGAAGATAGCAATACAAGAAAACACTTAACAATAGAAAGACAAGCATGACACCACCAGAATCTAGGGACTCTACACCAACTAGACCTGAAACCCCCAAAATGGATGAAGCATAAGAGAACGACTTAAAAAAAAAAAACTTCATAAAAATGATAGAGGCCCTCAAGACAATATGAGAAAATTCCTTAGAGAAATGGAAGAAAAAAAAAACAAAAAAAAAATGGGAGAAATTAACAAATCTAAAGAAAGTACTCAATTTTCTAGATTTTTTTTGTTTCAATGAAATTACCATTTTGTAAGTGTTTTTAAACAAGCCAGAAAAATCAGTACAGATATCGCACTTTTGCCCAATCCATAGATTTCAATTCAAACTTCATCAAGTGAACTGAAAACATGTCATTTTTCTTCATAGTCTAGAATCTTATCTAGGAACTCATGTAATGTCAAATTATGATTTAGTTTAGTCTTGTAGAATCTGGAACAATATCAGTTCTCTCTCTCTCTCTCTCTCTCTCTCTCTCTCTCTCTCTCTCTCTCTCTGTGTGTGTGTGTGTGTGTGTAATATTTTTGATAGCCTTATGTGCTGTAAGATGTCATTTACCTTGGGCTTACCTAGAGTTTTGCAATGACCAAACCAAGTCCAAGTAACTATGTTCCCTCTTACATTCAGGTGAAAGGAAACTGTCCTTTAAGCAGAGCTGGATTCTCAAGTAGAAAGATGAACTTCAAAACTTATTTTTCACAATACACAAAAAGAGTTTTGAAATAGGCAATAAATGGATACATGAGCATTTCCAGAAGCAAACATAGGAGAATATGCCCAGGTTGAGGCTAAATAAATATTTTTTCTGGAGGGACATACAAAGACACATCACAAAACAAATATTAACAATTCATTTGAAAGGTTGATAATTCCACTAGTTATACACAAAATTTTAGAGCTTATATTAATATAAAGATAGCTTTAGAAGAAAACATAGAACACAGTAGCAAAATATCCACAAAATCTTCTTAGAGCAGATTATAAAGAAAATAACAACAAATGGTAAAACACATTAACAAGAACTCTATATCATAAGAGGAGACTCACAGAGCAAATTAGACATGAATAGAAGCATTCACTATCATTGGTCACCATAGAAACAAAAACTAGCACTAGCTAAAGTGATAGAACATTGCTCAAACATTAGTATAGATAAAACAGGATGTATCACAGGATACTGTGCTCTATAAAATGACTTTTTGTTATTGTTCTCATTTTGTTTTGGAAGTATTAAAATCTATTTCAGTTTGTAAAACTAACTTAGAAAAGTTATAATCTAAACAATGCTGACACATTAGCAACAGAAGAATCTCTTTCATGAGGGAGTTGCTAGTTTTTTGAAATATGACAGTTGTATAGTGACAAAAAATATTCTTATATTATAAAGAAGTATGTATATATACTTGATGCAAATCTTGATGTCTAGATATATTAAAGGGTAAATTAAATCTAGAAAATCAAATTAATATCAAATATCTATAATGAAATAGATGTGATTGGTGTATGCAAGGTTTGTTACAATTGTACCATGTGCTTGAAATTTCATACTAAGGACTACAATAGAAAAGAGAAAAATTAAAATCTCATGTAAGGAGATAAGAGAAAATAGTTTTGCTACAGTAGCATCTGGGCAGACACTAGAATGTCTGGAAGCAAACCACCTTCATTTCAGAAAAAAATAGCATGTCATAGTGTATTAGTCAGAGTCACAGAACTTACGAATTTCTTACTCTCCTTGTATAAGGGAATTTATAGGAATTTCTTACATGCTGCAATCCAAAAAATGGCTAGCTATAAATTGAAAGTTCAAGAATCTAGTAGTTGCTCAGTACCAACAGGCCGAGTGTCTCAGATGGTCTTCTGTATAAGCTGGAATCTCAAAGAAGTAGACTCCAATGAAGCACATCCAATGAAAGAGTGGGTGTGTTGACAAGGCAAGGCAAGCAGGTGAAGAACAAACCCTTCTCCCCTTGTCCTTGTATAGGCTTCCAGCAGACAGTGTGTCCGGCCTCAAGATCTAGAACATAAGTGTGCCTTCCATTTCTGAATTATAGTTGATTCCACAGACAGTCAAGTTGACAACCAAGAGTCACCATCACACAGAGACAGAGAACAAATGCATGTGAGCTGAGCTTGTCATTCTTGTTGCACTCTTTTATATGTCAGTTTGGGAGAGGATTATTAGTCTGGATAGAGTACGTGATGTCTGTCATTAGTCAACACTTGAACATTTTATACTTTAGAAGTTTAGATCAGAATTCTTTACCAGGTAAAAAACAATTATTTATCATCTTCAAAATTATTGAAGACATCAAAGAACTTTATTATATGGAAGCCATACTTATCAATATTTATTATATTGTAAATTAAATTGCAAAACATTTAAAATATTTACATATTGATTCATTTAAGATAAAAATTCATTGAGGGTGGGAAAGGTAATTCAGTGGTTAAGAACACTTGTTGCTCTTGAAAAGAACTAGAGTTCCCTGCAAACATACCAGCTCACAACTATGACAGTTCTACAGGATCCCGTGCCCTCTTCTGGCCTCTGGTGCACTTACATGCATGCATGCAGTCACTCAAAGGTACCCACATACACATAGGCACACATAACACACACACACGTGCACACACACACATTTAAATACATTAAAATTGTGAACATATTGAAAAATTCATTAAAAATTATCATAAATAACATTGAAGATATTTCCCAAAACAAAGAAAATCTAGTGACACTGTTTGCAACTAATGCAGATATCCCTCCTTTCGAATCAAAATTTCATTTCTTCTGAATCTATTTGTGATTATAGGGTTGAGATATTTGAATAAAATTTAGCCTCACCTAGGCCAACATTTGTAATGGTTAATTATTTTATTAGCTTAGAGATAATGATAGATATTACTTGATGTTATATTTTAGCTTTATAATTGACAGTTTTATATATATTAATTAATATAAATTATATAAAGGAATGAATTTCATTATAAAATTTTCACACATGCCTCTAATATATTTTTATTTTATTTTTGTCATTAACTAATTCTTGTTCTCCCTTCCTTTTCCCCGTTCATTTTAATAATAACTCCCATTTACTTCAAATTCTTCCCCCAACAATTAAATGTCCCCATATAACAGAAAGCACAATAAATGTGTCTTCATGAGACTGGTGTGTTTTGCTTAATCCTTAGTTTCATCCATTTCCTTCAAAAGTCATTTTATTCCTCTTTTTTTCAAAAAAATATTTTTATAAATATTCATTTATATAGGAATATGATGTTTCCTTAGTTCAGCACACTGATAACTGGACTAATAATGTGGCTATTATAAACATGATAAACACAGGCAATCAGGTATCTTTTTAATAAGTAACAATTAAAAGTAGTTGAAAAATCCTTGAACCTTAGTTGTAATGAGGATTGTGAAAACATCATTTCTGGGATGTGAAAATTCACTTCCTTATCTTGTATTTTAAATATCATTTTTACAATATTCATTAATGTTTTGAAAATATTATTTCTATATGTTTGACTAATTATCCCAAAACAATGCATATTTTATATAATATTAAAAATATTTTTAACATCTACTATTTTCATCAAAATGGTTACTTTTGAGGATCAGGCTGTCACATAAGAGTAAATAAAAGTTTTCTAAAAATCGTAGTTTTTATTTGCAATTTCAAACTTTATCATGTCATTAATTACTGTCAGTGATTATCCTTGAAGTGACAGACAAAACCCTCTTCTGTTTATTTCTTAGGAAACACTGCCAATTGTCTAAGTCTGAAAAAATTTAATGTGTCAGATATGCTTTCAAGTAGAAATGATATTTCATAAAGAACTATCAAGTTGGTTCAGATTGCATAAAATAATTGCAAGTGGTTTTCCACAAGGCAAGTGTGGTTCTTAGACTTGATGAATACTGTTTTAATCCTCAAGGAGTGGGAACAGAAGCTCTGCCATTCAAGGGAGGGAAGACAAGGTCACTTTGCCATGCCATGAATTTCAGGAACACTGTGATTTATTAGTGCTCATTGGGTTACATTTCTGTAGGTAATAATCACAGAACGTACTTGAATATAGGAACTAACCAGCTAGATTTTTTGAAGTGCTGAATATGATCTTTTGGGAAAAATGAGTTAGTAACACCATTTTATCATCTGTAAGTGTCAATATTTTTACATTTATTTGAAATGTAAAGAATTGGAAGAGCACAACTGCAGGAGAGAAATTAATTTAAATTATCATAAGTTTGAAATGTCTATGAAATATACAAGCAAGCATATTGTGCACACATTAGAACACCCAGAAATATGTGAAATAGACATTGAATATGCACGTATTCAATAACATATATAACCACTAATTTGAAGGATACTTTCTTGGGAGTAAATAGATATAGATGATGAGTTCTATGGCTTCTGTATTAGAGTTTTCCTGATAGTGGGGCTTACTATGAGAAATTATATATATATATATAATAATCATACATATGAAATTTATGTGCTTCATATATTCTTAATAAGTTATTTGCTGGCTCTCATTTACCTGGGGTGATAAGTTTGTCAATGTGTTTTTTGGAAACATGGTGTTCTGCTCTCAGATCAAGGGGAATGAGAAGAATTAGGTCCCAGGTAGGCAGAGAGTTGAGGCTCTCCTTCTTCTACTTCTTTGTTTTATTAATGTCTTCGTAGATTGGATAGTGCCCACAAGCACCAGGGAGGTTTTTTATTTTTCTCTGTCTACAAATTCAAATACTCTTCTCTACATGATAACATGATAAGCCCCACAGGAACAGTTACAAATCTTATTAAGGAGATACCTGGGTATCTGTTGTCTGGCTAAGTTGACACATATAATTACTACTCACCAGGGTAAACTAGGGTTTTTCCACTGAGACATGGACAAGCTGAGTAGAATAGCCAAGGAATCTGAAAATTGCACAGTAACTTTAACCTCAGAATATCTTAAAAACTTTATTGTATCAATAGATGTGTAATTAACCTGAAGATTCATGGAATTCCCTGGCATGTGTGGCCAACAGTACTATCTTTATGAGGAAATCTCAGACCTGAACCCTCTGTGCATTCTCAGTACCTGTTCCACAAGCATCAGGTTTACTCTGTGCTTTGAAAGAGAATCCTCATCTGTTTTTTATTTTGATTCCATTGTGGGTATTTCATTGACTTCCATCTTTGTAGGAGATACAACAAACCTTTTGCTCTTTTCCTCCCCTCTTCTCTTTTTTTATTTTTCGAATCTTTCCTGCTTTTATGTAAAAGATCCACTTTATTGAGATTTGAGGAAATATGTCAGTTGTTAAGAGTGCTTGCTGCTCTTCCTGAGCACTAGAGTTGGGTTCCCAGTAACAACTTTAGGCAGCTTATATCCACCCATAACTCAGTCTCTGGGCATGTGATGTGGCCTAACACGGAGGCATGGAAGGGAACTTAGGACACCTAGAAGGTCAGTGAAGGCTCTTAAACAATGAGCTATCTTTCCAAACACTTTTAAAACATTCAAAAATTTATGTCATTATTTATTTATTTGTTTATTTATTTATTTATATTTTATTTAGGTGGAAGCACAGATGTAGAGGTTAGATAATGTGGGATGAACACAGGTTTTCATGTTTGTATGAAAAACATTTCTACCCAGTAGTAGACAGCACTTCTACTCAGTAGCCATACAGCTATTAAACATATTTTGTTTTTAGCTGTGTATGCCTCTCTTTGTTGGATATGCACACGGGCATGTGCCCTCAGAGGACAAAAACAGGGCATTGGATCCCACCATCAGGAAGTACAGGAAGTTATGAGCCACCTGAAAAGTGTACCCAGCACCAAGCCTATATTCTCTGCACCCCCTGCAAGAGCATTAGACACTCTCAAAGGGAATCCAACTCTCCAGTCCCTGAGATGGTTTCTTATGAAGGACTGCAAATGCCATTAGTTCCCAAAGCTTGTGAATCATTCAGGAAACTTATCTGTTTCATTACAAGAAGCCTGCATCTGATGGGTGATATCCTTCTGTATATATGTTTCTCTACCAATAACAAGGCAGGATGAATACAGGGGGCTATGATTAATAGAAATGGGTTAATAATAAGACAGGGGTAGCCAATAAGAAGCCTTAACCATCGGCCAATTATATATATACATAATAATCATACATATGAAATTTATGTGCTTCATATACTCTTAATAAGTTATTTATTGGCTTTCATTTACCTAGGGTGATACGTTTCATAATTAATAATTTAATTATGTTTAATAATTAATATCTTTGTGTGCTTATTTGGGGCTGAAGGGTGACTGGATTTGGCAGGACAGAAACCTCCATCTTCATGGATCTTAATCTTTGTGTAAGCCAATAGTACCACATGAAGTTAGTAAAGCAGGAAAGCTAGATCAATACAATTCCCTCACATCATTGGGACTACAGGGCATTATGTTTATGGTTAGAGACTTTGGCAACTGTGTGTACAGAGTAACTCACTACCTGTTTTCTTGTCTTCTTCTAGGATATGGTAACTCTGAGTGGCAGCAAGGGTAGGGGATGAAGGTTGAGGCACTGGTACATTGCAACAATGGAAAAGGAAAGAAACCAGAATTTGTTTCCCACTCCTGTTCTGTTCTTAACTGCCTGTTTCTGGAGAGGTCTGTGACTCCATGCCGGGGTGGGGATGTCTCTGAAAAGGAGTAGCTCTGAGTGTGGACTGAGGTCTAAGTTTTGGTCTGTTCTCAACTACAGACAAAGCAGAATGCATATAATAGTAATCCTTTTAGGGACATCCAAAAGCATATCTGAGATGACTTTCCCCCTTTTCATATTCACTCCAGACTTCAGGTATTATTTTGAACTTCCCAGGATTCCAATAGCCATGTGATAATTGTTACTTTTTTCTCATCTACAGCTACTTGCAAATCCCAGGGAAGAACTCTTCTGATGCAAAATGATAAGGACTAGAGCTAGGGGTAGAGAAGAAAGTGTGAGGACCAAGTCTACAGAGAAAAGGAGAGAAGGTATGATTCATAGATTCATAGTCAACCCCGTTTTGCAAAACATAGAAATCTCAGAGTAAAGGGCCACAAGTACTTTCTGCATCTCCATCACATGGTAAGTCATTCTGCATCCCAGAGCTCAAACTCCTTTGCTCTGAACTCTTTTTCATGTAAGATCATCATTTTGAACTATATATTGAAAGCATTTTTTTAAATTACATTATTTACCACTTGATAAGACATTGTTAATACTTAATAAGGTTTGGGACTTTTATTTATGACTCCTTTCCTTTTAACTGTGGACTGGACTGGATTGAAGGCAGCATTGCATTTCAGGAATTGATTTGGAATCTGCAAGCTTGATTTATGGTCTCCATTGGAATCTGGAGTATTTAGGAACATGCTTTTTCCTCGGTGGTATGTGACCCCATGGCTGTTTTTTGGTATTCTCCTCTTTCCTTCCTTTTTATCCCAGTGTTTAACAGCTCCCTCCAGGCATTGCCAATTATTTATGACATACTTCTCCTTGTAAGACCTAGTTGGATAACCGGTTCCTATGGAAACTGCATTTTTTCCAAAACAGTGAAGGCTCTAACTTCAAAGCAATACCATCAAATATGCAATATCACATTTATCTTTTAAGGAAAAGCATGTCCTGATGATTATATAACCAAACCTGAGAACCTGAACATCAAGAGTTAAAGAAGGCAAAACATGTGGGAAGCCACCTGATGAGTAAGAGATGAGATCTTAGAGCCATTTCTTGCAATTACTCTGGCTTGCTATACCAAAGAAAGTATGGATGGGAGCCTTAGCCAAGATTCAAGACTCTTGTGGATTAGCTTTAGAAGAGGTTGATGGAGCCCAGAAATTATCAGGTCTGTTTTTTGTATACTTCACAATATTATACTCCTACCGAGATGGGTTCATTTTCAGCCCAGTCACTGGCACCATGACACCAAACAGTGCATTTTAGAAATAATCATATTTTTTCTTTGTTCTTCTGTTGACTCATTTCGAAGCTGAGGAGATGGAGGAAAAGGTTGCCATTGAGTGATGTTCTTCATTAAAGGCCTTGTTAAACAGGATCCTGACACAAAATCATTCTGTACCCTTGGCTGGTATATTTTCCTTTTGTTTGTTGAGAGACAGGCATTTCTACAATTGCGTTCAAAACTAAATTTTGCTAGTTACCATGGTGATATTTTTGAAGTCAGTACTACACTGATGTTTCATCATGACCTATTATAATATAGTTTGGATTTTTGTAGAAATCATTTGTCTATCAATCAATCATAGCAGAAATTTTTGAGAAAGAGAAATGGACAAAATATTAGAGAATTCTGACTGGTGGAGGAAGATAGAGAGGATGTGGTCCAGGGTAGAAAATAGAATAATAACTGAAACTTATATTCCTGTATGAAACATAAGAATAAGCCTGGATAATTTCAGAGTAGCATTCTATATTCAGAAGGAGACAAATTATTTTAACCCTTATTGAAATGTAATATAATGTAAATTCAAGCACACATTGATTGAACCCACTGTCAAAGATTTGCTTATTCCTTGATTTTTGACAGCAGGAAGTCAGAAAGGTATAGAAATAACAAGGGGAAGAAATAAGAGTGTTCATATTAAAACTCTGTTGGTAGAGTTTGTGCTGAATTCACACACCTGGTGTACCCACTCCAGAATTTGATTTATCAGTGGCAGCCTCTCCTTCTAGAGGTTTAGAAGCATGGAGGATCTTGCCAGGAGAATACAACAAAACAGAGTAATGCTATGAGGAGATAACTTATAGTAGTCCTATTCTTGGCCAAAAGACTGTGTCCCAGTTAATGGAAGGGACATAATTATACATAATCAGAACAAGTTAAAGATTTACTTTGATTCTAAATTTCACTGTCCATCAGAATTTATAGATCTCACACTTCCTCCACCTTCTTGAAGACTAAAGCATTGCTTATTATAATTTGTAATATTCTGGAAATAAATTGTATACTTTGTATCTTGGATAAATATAAGCCTCATAGTGCATGCATTTCCAATGAGAGTGATATGGTTCTTGAGGGGATACAAATTTTATTCTTGGGCTGGCAACATGGTTAAGTGAGTAAAGGAGTTTACTAAGAAGCCTAACAACATGAGTTCAATTCCTGGGTCCCATGTGTTTGAAAGATAAAACTGATTCCCACAAGTTGTCCATTGACTTCCACATACATGATGTAGCATGTACATGTCTACACACATATGCATACACAAATTGTAAATGAATAAATATTACAACAAAAAATTAAAAGCCTTAATCTTGTGTCAAAACACAGAGCTAGTTATCTATCATATGCCCATTCAGATATATACACATTAAGGTAGATTTTCCAAAGCATACAAGCCATATGTTTGGTAGGATTTCATGGGGGAGTGGCTCTGAGATGAAAATATCCAAATGTTACTTAAGAGAGATATAAGGAGAACTGACTTAAGGTAAATTTATCCTATGTTAAATGAAAAAAATTCTACAGCATGTCATTGTATAATCAATTGTCTACCTCAGATCTCCTAAGTTCCACAAAAAAATTAACAAACATTTATTGTGTTTTGTATTCTATAAAGTATATTAAGATATAGAATATAGGAATAAAAATATAAAGTTCCTTAACATCAAAAAAACATGGATGACACCTGATAATTGTAGAAAAATTGTGTAATTAGGGCTAGAATGGCACTAAAACATCATGCAGACTCTTGCTATATCAGGTACTTGGGAAGAGCTCATTAAATCTATAAAGTGATTAAATTTAATGAGACTTACATTTCACTGAGCTTCACCCTAGTTTTTTCATATGTTCTTATGCTTTGAAAAAACTATGTACTTTGTTAAGTCCAACAGAATAAGAAAATGAGTACTTGTACCTAATATTCAGCAAGGTAATTTTTAGTGAGCATTGGATATGATCATGTTTATCTAAAATGGGTTCTACTCTTCTATTCAATCAGTGGTTTCTTAGCTTCCTATATTTTTGTTCTTCAGTGTGAGATCTACTGCTTGGAGAGAAAGTTTTAAACATATGCATAGCTATCTATGGTCTTTCATATAAACTTTGCTTGTTGGGGTGAAAATTTGCATGGCACTTCCTTGCTTTTGAAAAGATACAGGGTCAGTATAGGGTAACTTTGTCCTATGAGCTATACAACTCATTCAAGGCAACCTGGAAAATCAAAAGGCTTGAGTGACTTGTTCTTTAAACAGTCTTCTTGATTTGAACAAAGAACACTTTAATGAGAACACATGGTGACTTTTTGTTTATTCAGACTTTGCCATAGTCAAGGGATGAGAAAACATCAAGTTAAAAAAGGAAAAAGAAATCTGTAATTACACTATGATTGGAAATTGCTGATTGAGAAATGCTTCATTTGAAGTAAATAGAATTGTGCCCTCTTATATGATTGGTGTATGAGACATATTTGACTTTTCATGAGATTTATTCATGATAAAATAAAACAACAATTTTGGAAACTATTGGTTACTGACAAAATTTTGATAATTTTGGGACATTTAATTACTTTAGAGATTGTGATTGGCTTCCTTGGGTAGCTACAACATGGTGTGTGTGTCAGAGTTCTATTGTCATAAATGATCCAGTCATTGGTAATTTATCTAGCTTAGAGAAGCTATGCATATTCCCCTGCTACAGGTGAGATATTCAGCTATTATCAGTCTCTTTAAAAATTGTGTCTTAATCCCTTGAGGTACTATTCAAGAATGAGTTGGCCAGGTTAAACAGCAGATCAGGCATTGCCTGAATGTTTCAATAAATCTGGGATTCACTATGACACAGATCTTCTGAGCTGTCTTGAACTTGTATTCAAGTGTATTTCTTCAAAGGTGAGTGATAATAACTCCCTCCCCATGCCATTTCCCACACCAACTAGTAATGGAATAGTTGGAAGTGTGGCATAATTATTTGCATACATTTACACATGGCAGCCCTGAGAGGCAGGAAACACACTAGATTTGAAAGATGCCCAAATCCTTGTAGTCAAATCATAGGAAGTAGAAAAGAGGGGATGACAATTATTATTCATTGGAGATTTGTTCCATATCAGATACTATTCCTGGAACTTAATAATTACCTGATTTAATCTTCACAAACTGGCTGCAAGGGAAGCAGTGTTCCTATTTTATGGATGGAGGAAAGGAGACATAAAGATGGCAATTACTTTGCCAGTTTATTGAGATAGATAGTAGATCTGGCAATCTGCTATAGCCTATTGTCTTAAAATATAACTGTGAAAAACTCCTAAAGAAATATGAACTTCGAAGTAGAACATACCGTCATGATATCATGCTATCAGCTGTCTAACTTTATTTGAATTTCTCTGAAATTTGTCACCTTCTCTGTTTTTACTAATCTTAAACTATTATACCAATATGTCACTCAACCCTCTTCTTATATCATATTAAAATACCTGCCTTAAATTAGACTTAAATTTCAATGAGTCAGAGCTTGCTCACACCCTTTAGGACATTAATTATTACTAATAATATTAGCAACAAATTTAAGTGTTATCTAGTAGATAAGTGCAAGTGCACTCAGTACTAGTGTAACATTTGTATAGTTAAAGTTTACATGCCCCTTCATGTACTTTATCAATGAACACTTTATTGGCATGTTTCCTTTTTTTATACTTTTTTTTGGTCACACTGGAGCAGCTAGATGTCCACATTCTGATGCATAACTGGTGAGAATATATACACAGAGTCAAGCTTCTCATCTGTGCCTCAGTTGAGAAAGTTTTCATTCTACTGTTCTATCTTCTTCTTGGCTTATGCAAGAAGGTGTTGAATAACAATGGAGCATAGCATTCACTAAATAAACATAACTTGATAAGAGAATCTAGGTACACATATAATCTATCACATCCTGACTATTATAGTGCAGCCAACTTCAATAAAATCACAACAAACTGTAAAGTAGGATTCACATGCACCTATGGTGATTATTTTGATGATAAGATGAATGTAAAAACATAGGAAGAAGAGGGATGAAATAAATAGAATAGCAAAATTAAGTGTGTAAAACTTAATTGGATATGAAAAAACATCATGAAATAGTTTAGGAATGGCTGTTTGAAGACCACTTTATCAAGGGTGGGAGAGAACAGAAAGCAAAGAAAAAAACTGAGATATTTTCTTCCCTAACTATTGATCTTTTATAAATCTTCCTGGTTCTCTCTTCTAGAACTTCTTACTCTCAGTGACAAAGAATGGGGAGGAAAATGGTAACTACGTGGAAAAATATTACAAATACAATGTTAACCACTGTACTTATTGGATAATGAATAGATTTTAAAAGGCTTTTGAGGAGGCCAAATGCAGGAACTAAGTTCTATATTTTAACACAGACTATAATACCACAGGTTATGTAGCTTACCTATATCAGACAACTTAGAGAGCCCTCAGGCAACAAGGGTTACTGATTGTAGGGACAAACAGAAAATTTCTCTCTGGACACGTTCCTTAACACCCACACTGAATTAGAACAACTACATCTGAATTATAAACCAACTCTATGGCGAAAGAGTAGACAAGGCAGGATTTCTGAAATTGCTTTGATATGTTGAGAAATTAAAGGCACAAAATTATGTATTTGATAAAAGAAAATCTGCAGAAAATATCATGTAATGAGATTTTGATGTCACAATCTCTCAAGGTGGTTTTGAAATCTGTTGTGGGTGATAACTGTTGCAAATGAACAGGAAATCAGGCACTCTGAGGCCAGACGACAATATCTTGATGATGTACAGTTGAGATGACAAGGACAGTCTTCTCCAGTGTGTCGTAGGTAAATACTGGTTTCCTCATAATGCTAAAGCAAGGGCCTGAATAGTAAAATGACAATCCTGGTGCAAAACTGAATGCTGCAGCTTTGGATCTCTTACAATTTGAATCTGCAGAAACTGTAGGACACTGTACTCAGAATAAGTTATGACATCAAATTTTCATCTAGCCAGTCTCTGCTTTAAGTGTGAAGTTATGCAACTTGTGTTGAAAATTGCTTTTAGTTTTTTAAGCATAGCACAGCATTAGCTATTATGGGATTTTTTACATTGTTATAATTTTTATATTTTTATATTGTTATAATTTTATGGCAATTAGTATGCAATTTTTGTCATTCTGCTTCTTACCACATACTCATTTGTCTCCAAGCACAGCATTTAGCCTAATTCAGTAAGCTAAAACATATTCAATAGTAACCAAAAATGAAAGATACTTGAAAAACTGATATCATGAAACAATTAACATTTTCATAAGAGAAATAATTTAGGAATATGTGCCTCATTTATACTCCAAATATTCTTCTCAGATGAATGATTCCTTTCCATGGAAGAGCTATGAATATTAAAACACTGCATGTACTTTCTGTTTTATTCTCATTTTAAATAGCCTCAATTATATCATGAAGCAAATCATTAAATCTTCTAAAATAAAATTTGCATGCCTATCTTGGTTATTTCAAGAAAGTGGGATTTACTATAATATCATAAAAAGGGGAGCAAAAAGTTTTCTTCTAAACTTGATGTGTATCGAAAAGTTTATGAGAACAAAATGAGTACATTTTGCCAAATGTAATTATAGCCAATTCAGTCTTTTTTCTTGAAACACGTTATTCTTCCTTCTGAGGGTTTCTATAGCATTTTGAGGGGTTTGTAGTTGAATCTTGCACACAAATATAGGTGATGCTTGTACATCTAATGTCATATTTTGTAATTCCTTCAGCAACGTCTCTGAGAATTGCAGCTGGAAGAATATATTTATGTCTATTTTTTCCTAGAATATTCTCAAAGGGAAGGGAAAAGAGAGTGGAAAATTATGCAATTGATAAATTCCACTAAACAACTGAATATAATATTGTTTAATTTCATTGAATTCAAAGCATCTGAACAGCATGGAAATAAATACAATTTGTTCAGAGCCCTAAGAGACCCTCTCCATTGTTTCTTTTCCTTGTAGAGCACAACTTTGTCTTTTTTGTTACACACATTTCTCTTTATGTAGCAGCTAATTGCCTTGTGACTGACTTAGCCCAGCTTTAAGGATAAACTTAAACTTGTCTAAACTAGGGATTGGGAATCACTCTCTGCAAAGGGCCAGAGTAAAAGGCTTTTAGGCTTTGTGGAGCCATATAATATCTGTCACAACTAATCATGCCAAAACTTGTAGCAGCCAGGGGATATCTATGTTCCTATTGAGGGTCACAAAATGGAATTGTGGGTGTGATTTACCCTGTGACCCCTGCTCTAAACTCAAGTGTTACAATGATTGTTCAGATATTTGGTGAGGCATTCTTGGGTGATACTCTTAGTGAACAGGAAAACAAAAAAGCCCAAGACATTTTTTTCCAGTTATTTTACAATACAGTGTCCTGTAAACAACACACAGAAGAAAAAACAGTGGTAGTACCCAGAAGCAAGCAAGCGGGTGGGAGACCTGCGTGCCATACCACTACCACAGTCACCACTGGACTGTGTTCCTATTGAGACCCATTCCACCACCCAGAACCACCCACTTCATCATCTTCCCAGTGGCAACTCCTTCCCTGCAACTCCAGGAGTTTCCATAGGCACAGGTACAGCCCATACACGTCTGAAGAAAAGGTGAAAGACTGGCTTCCCAGTTGACCTGCCCCCAATCTACAGACCCTAAGCCCTAGGGCAATTTAATGTTCCCCTACCACCTCCTGTCTCAGCATCAGCAAGGCAGCTATGCCCTGCCCTCAACTCTGGTGGAATTCCAAGCCAAGGAGCAAGCAAGAAGACCAGGCAGCCAGCTGGACTGCTACCACTCACTGGATTCTGTTCCTCCAAGACCCAGTCAGCCACCCAACCATACATACCTCATCATATTCCTGTGGCCAGACCTTCCCCTCAACTCCAGCAGACTCCATAGGCTGATGAGCCCAGGATGGATCTAGACACTCAAATCTCCACAAACTTCAGCTGAGACACCCAACTGCCAGAAACCAGAACCCTTGAGCATTTAGACCAGAAGACAATAAAGGAAACAGGCAACAACAGAACAAAACATCCACCCAACAAAAGCAAACATAAGAATCAATATCAAGACTTATAATCATCCAGATGCCTAAACACAAATGTAAAAACACATGCAATAGCAGAAAAAGGCATACAGCACTACTGGAACCCAGATATCCTACAATAGCAAGAGATGAACATTCCAACATAGCTGAAGTGCAAAAAAGTTACCTTAAAAATAACTTTATGAAGATGATAGAGGTTCTTAAATAGGAAATGAATAATTCCCTCAAACAAACAAACAAACAAACAAAAAGACAAACACAAAAGTTAGAAAACAAATAAGTAAATCCTTTAAAGAAAGCCAAAAAAGAAAAAAAAACCTATCAAACATGTGAAGGAAGTTGTTCAAGACCTGAAAATTGAAATAGAAGCAATAAAGAAAACACCAGCCCAGGGAACACCAGAAATGGAAAATCTGGGTAAGCAGACAGGAACTACAGATACAAGCATCACCAACAGAACACAAAATATGGAAGACAGAAGAATCTCAGTCACTAAAGATACAGTAGAGTAAAATATTCATCAGTGAAAAAAATGTTAAATCTAAAAGATCCCTAACACCAAACATCTAGGAAATCTGAGTCACCGTAGAAAGACTTTGGTCTATGAAAAACAGGTTTAGGAGAAGAATCTCTGTTCAAAGGCACAGAAAATATATTCAACAAAATCATAGAAGAAAATTTACCTACCCCAAAGAAGGACATGGCTATAAAGGTAAAAGAAGTTTACAGAATACCTAATAGACTGAATAAACAAAACAAAAACCTCCCTTGCCACATAATAATCAAAACACTAAATATACAGAATAAAGAAAGAATATTAAGAGATGCAAAGGAACAGGGCTAAGTAATATTTAAAGGAAGACCTATCAGAATTACATATGATTCCTCAATGGAGAATCTAAAAAAAGCCTGTACTGATCTCTTGTAGGCTTATAAGAGACCACAGCTGCCAGCTCCACCTACTATACCCAGCAAAACTTTTAATCACTGTAGATGGAGAAAAAATAATATTTCAAGACAAAACCAAATTTAAACAATAACTATTCACAAATCCAGGCCTACAGAAGGCACTAGAAGGGAAACTCCATCCCATAGGAGTTAGCTGCATCCAAGAAAATGCAGGCAATAGGTAAGCACACCAGCAAAACCCAACAAAGGAAATCACACACACACACACACACACACACACACACACACGCACGCACGCACGCACACACGCATGCACGCATGCACACACACATGGGCACACACACACAAACACACACTACAAACACCATTACCAAAAAATAACAGTCATTGGTCATTAATATCCCTTAATATTGATGAACTCAATTTACCTATAAAAAGACAGACTAACAGAATAGGTATGAAGACAGAATCCATTCTTCTGCTGCAAATAAGAGAGAGATATACTTCAACTTCAATGACAATTATTACCTCAGAGTAAAGAAATAGAAAAAGATTTTTCTAATCAAATGCCTATGAAGCAGGTTTGTATAAATATCCTAATATCTAACAAAAATGACATCAAATTAAAGTTAATCAAAAGAGATGAAGGACATATCACATTAATCAAAGGAAAAATCCAGCAAAATGAAGTCTCAATTCTGAACACTTGTGCTCCAAATACAAGGGCACCCACACATGTAAAAGAAACATTACTAAAGCTTAAATCATACACCAAACCACACACATTAATAGTGGGAGACTTCAACACCCCACTCTCATCAATGGACAAGTCTTCCAGACAGAAACTAAACAGAGAAATAGGAGAATTAATAGATGCTATGACTCAGAAACTAAACAGAGAAATAGGAGATTTCTACTTCTAATAGATGTTATAACAGATAGCTACAGAATATTTCATCCTAACACAAAAGAATATACCTCTTTCTCAGAACCTAATGGGACCTTCTATAAAACTGACCACATACTTGGTCAAAAAGCAAATCTCAAGATATGATAAAATGGAATAACTTCATATCATATCACCATGGGATAAAGTTTGAGTTCAACAATATAAACTATGGAAAGTTTACAAACTCATGAAAACTGAACAACTCTTAGCTGAATTGTCAATGGATCGAAGAAAAAATAAAAAAAATTAAAGACTTCTTAGAATTCAATGAAAATGAAAACACAACATACCCATAATTAACATGACACAATGAATGCAGGATTAAGAGGAAAGGTCATAGCATTGAGTGCCTGCATGAAGAATTTAGAGAAATATCATACTTGCAGCTTAGCAGCACACTGAAAGCTTGAGAACAAAAAGAATAAAACTCACCTAAGAAGAGCAGATGCCAAGAAATAATCAAACTGAGGGGTGAAATCAATAAGATAGAAACAGAGAACAATACAAATAATCAATAATACAAAGAGAAATCAACAAGATAGTCAAAATCTTATCTAAAGTAACCAAAAGGCAGAGAGATAATATTCAAATTAATAAAATTAGAAATAAAAAGTTGGACAAACACTGAGGAAATTCAGACAAACTTTGGATCATACTTCACAAAATTGGAAAACCTAAAATAAATGGAAATTTTCCTTGATAGGTACCATATACCAAAATTAAATCAAGATCATATAAACAATTTAAATAAATCTATACACCCTAAGGAAATAAAAGCAGTCATTAGAAGTCTCCCCCGCAAAAAACCCAAAAAGCCCAGGGCCATATAGTTTCAGAGTCCAGGTTTTCAAAGAATAGCTAATACCAATACTACTCAAATTTCTCTGTACAATAGAAACAGAAGCAGCATTTCCAAATTCTTTTTATGAGGCTTCTGTCATTCTGATACCCCAAACACAAGTTACCTCAGGTCCCTCTGTCCATCCAAAGCAGCAAAACAGTAACAACAGGAACAGAGCAGGAGAGACACAGAGAAGCAAAGAAAGGTGGTTCTTATAGCAGCCATGCAGGAAGAAGAGGCTTGAAAAACTCCTGTGAGGTACAGACATAATGGGGTACAGAAAATTTTTGACAGAAGAATTTCAAATGCCTAGAAGATACTTAACATATTGCTCAACATCCTTAGCCATCAGCGAAATGCAACTCAAAATAACTTTGGGATACCATTTTTATACTTGTCAGAATGGCTAAGATCTAAAACACTAATGGCAGCTATGCTAGAGAGAATGTGGAGCAAGGGAAACACTCCTCCACTGATGCTGGGAACATTAACATGTATAGTCAATTTGGAAATCAGTATGGTGGTTTCAGAGAATTTGAAATCAATCTACCTTAGACACAACTGCCAAGTTCCTGCTACAGCCTGGGTTCTGATCCTGAGACAGGGAAGGGGAATATGTGCAAAATCATGAATTGGTAGACCACCTAATGAGTTTTACACAAGCGGTAAGTCCCAAATAGCTGGAGTGACTTTATTCATATTTCAAAATTAAGCATGGTTTTCTATACCTACAAACATATTTTTCCAACACTCCATCATTAGCCTCTGTCAAAAACAATGGTTCCCCCCCAACTTTCATATCAAAACATCTCTTAAGCAAAACACATTTATCATTTTGCTAGCTTGCCCAAGCATCAAGCCAGGTACATCCTATCTTTACAAAACTAAAAGGTGATAAACATAGGTACACATTTTCAAAAAACAATACCAATGCAAACTTAACAAACCATTCTTACAGAAATAGGGGTGATCTTCCTCCAATCCTGTCTGCACTGAATCAGAACAGCTCCCAAGGTGAAATAACAGCTGGCATCTCCAGATAAAAAAACCTGAGAAGCATCAGATCCTAAAGAATTTTAGGGAAAATATTTGAGAAAAAAATGGGATTGCCTGGAATGATCACATCTGTCCCATGAATGATTGTCAAAGTGGCAATAAAACTGCCAAAAGAATCATCAATACTATGAGAGAGAAGAGGGGGTGCAGGCCTTGTGGTCCAAGCAGTATTCTGTGCTGTCTCCAAAGTCCACTAGTTCTTGCCAAGTGAGACTGCGCCCATGGGTTTTGCCTCATCTGGAGACCTGTTGGACATGCACTCATGTACTAGTCAGAAACTAGGCCTCAAGGCTCCCAACACTCAGCTATACCAATCTTGGTCATATAACCAAAGGATGCTCTACCATAAGCATCAACTATGTTCAAATATGTTCATAGCAGTTTTATTCATAATAGCCAGAACCTGGAAACAACCTAGATGTTCCTCCACTGAAGACTGCATTAAGAAAATGTGGTCCATATACACAATGGAGTATTATTCCGCTGTTAAAAACAATGACATCAGGGAATTTGAAGGCAACTGGATGAAATTAGAAAAATCATACTGAGTGAAGTAACCCAGGCCCAGAAAGACAAACATGGTGTGTACTCACTCATGAGTAGATATTAGGTTTAAAGTAAAGAATAGCTAGAGAGGCTAGGTAGCAAGGAGGCCCCAAAAGGGAACAGGGATTCATGGATTTCTCTAAAAAGGGGAAATAGATCTCCTGGGTAAACTGGGGGAGGTTGGGGCAGTATAGAAGAGGAGAATAATGTAAAAGATGTCTTGATGGTAGAGCATTTTGGGATCAGTTAGAAACCTGGTGCCAGGGAAACTACCATGAATCTACAAGTATGACCCCAGCTAAGACTCCTGGCAATAGCTGATAAGTAGTATGAACTGGCTATCTCCTGTAATTAGATTGGTAAATAGATTGCAGAGATCCATAGTCAAGCATGGTGGAGAGCTCCAGGAATCCTGTTGAAGAGAGAGAGGAAAGCTTGTAGGAACCATTGGGTCAAAGTCATCATCACAAAGGAACCCCCAGAGACAGCTAACATGAGCTCATAGGAACCCACAGGGGACCCACCTAGGCTCTCTACAGGTGTGTGTCAATTGTATAACTTTGTGAACTTGTTGAACTCCTAGCATTAGAAGCAAGGACTGTCTTTAATGTTTTGGCTGCATTGGAGAACCTATTTCTCATACTGGGTTGCCTTAATACAAGGGAAGGAGCTTAGTCCTACCTCAAGTTGATGTGCCATGCTTTGTTAACACACATGGGAGGCCTGCCCGTTTCAGAACATAAACAGAAGAGGAGTGGGTTTGGGGGGACAAGGAGGAAGTGGAGGAGGGTATAGGAGAAGAGGAGGAAGGGAAAACTTGAATCTGGTTGTAAAATAAGTACATAAAACTGAAATAATAAAAAAGGAAAAAAGGACAACAGTTGCTGTTGGCAGCTAACTTATGCTATTTATTTTTTGTTGTTTTATTTATTAATCTATCAGTTCCTATCTTTTCTAGCTGATTTATGGAGATTCTTCATTTTTTCTAGCAGTCTGCTTCTGATATCTACAAGCTAAAATCTCATGCTAAAAGTCAGGTACATGCTGATATTTTTACCCAAATCATTCAGCAATGATGTTTGATCTGTGCTTACTCTTCCTCTCATTTTAAGAGGAGTATTGTCTGCCCATGAAGACCCATCACAGAAACTTCTCTCCAGATTGGAAGAGGCAAAAATACCCATATGTTTGTTGCAGCTGAATATTCCTTTTCTGTAAACTTTTTAAATGAATTTATCTAGTTCTATATCAGGTTGTTGTTCAGTGATTCTTTAATCTTTAAAAGGTCTTTGCACATTACAGAAACTATTTTCTACAGTTTATTATTTGATTTCTGGGTTGAAACTATTACCTCCAACTTATTTGATTTTTGAGTTGAAACTGTTTTCTTCAGTTTATTATTTGATTCTTGATTTTGCTCACATGATTTTTATTTCACTAAATGTTACCATGCCCCTCATCCATTTTTTCTATAGATTCTGAATTTTAAATGCTACCCAAATATGATTAAGCCTGGGTATGCAAGGAGAAGAGGGGGAAGATTTCAAGAATTAAACATCAAGAACTAAAGGTTTCTTCTAACCACGACTGAAAGTTTGTCTTATTTCTACTATTCTTAATTACATATCTCACTGCTTTTTTTTAATGAGTGAGTTGTATGAAGCATACAACTGAAAGCTACTACGACATAGATACATGTACATGTGTATGGAGTGAAATGGCAGGATTGCTATCAAAAGAATTGCAAGTATCACAGAGGCCCAGATAGGAATGAATTGTAATTGGAAAAGTTTTATTATTTGATGGTATTGAATTAAATCTTTTAGGTTAGATTTTTTTTCTTAGCAGGGATGTGAGATAAGAACCAGCATGACATTATATCCACAGGTGAAAGATTCTGGGTTCAATTTATAGATAGTTAGATACTGCTGTGTGATAGAGCCACAGGGTTTCCAAGGAAGAACAGTGGGGGACTGTATAGAGTTGCTGTAAAGAATCTTAGTATTGGCTCACAGCAGAAAACTGGAAGGTATAGAATAGGGCCTGACAATGCAACTGACATTTACATTATTCTCTGAAATGTCAGTGTTTGCCATTCAGTGAAGTGATAGTAACATTTAGTGAGATGAATAAGTTGGAATCAGAGATGTAGTGGCTATGTGATAAAGCTATTTGCCAGACAAGCACATTCCTGGGAAAGCCAGGAAATGAAAACAGGCATCAAATATATGCTGTGGTCCTTTGAAGTGAAATTATTGATGCAATTATAAGGAATATTGATAAACAAATGGGGGTGGTGAGCATAACACATCTGCCAAGCCTAAATGGTAACAGAGTATATTACTAAAATTACTTTGATCATGGCAGGTCAGTTAACTGTGCATCTTTGTTCAGAAAGGTTCTGTATTCAAATTTGGGAGTAAAACTTATGTAGTTAAACACTGAATAATATACTTATTATTCTTACCACCTCATCTCTATTCCTGCACAATAGCATACTTGACCTTTCTTTTATATCAAATCAAACAACATGTAAAGCAAATAATAACTTTAAGGGGCAAGAAATTGTCAGTCTCATGTACCCTCAGGCCTCTATTTGGCCTCATGTGGCAGTACCTACTCAAAGGTTAGTGATTTTCAACAGGGTCCTTTAAAAACTAAAGTTGTTGGAAAAATCCAGGCAAGAATAAATTAATTAAAAAATTGAGAACTGCACACCTACTATGTGCAGACTGTTATCATATTAAATGTGGTGGACTCCAAGAAAGACAAAGTTGAGTTCAGGAGCTGTTAATGCCTTAATTCTATCCCACTCTTTTCAATCTTCTGTGGTTTTTTATTTTGTAAATTATTAGCACCTGGCTGTGATCTTAAAAATTGTCTTGACACAAAATTCTGGGGTTAATTCTCTATTTTACTTGTCTTGATTAGCTAATAATTAAATATTTTGTTAGAAAAATATCCATAATAAGCAACTAGATTAGATTAATTATATGTTGCATGGATTTTGTAGAACAATAGTACTCATCCTTACGTTCATAATACAATTACTCAAGGAGTTTAAAATAATACTCAGACCAACCCCATTCTTAGAGATTCTGATTTAATTAGTTGAAATTAAACATGGACTTAGTGTTAAAATTCCCTCTGATGGTTCTAATTCCTAGTCACAGTGTAGAGATCACTCTATACTCTTAAGAGAGCTCAATAAGCCACTCTGAGAAGACTCTATGTCTAAGGGATGATTTTACCCAATCATATGGCTCACAGTACTATTTGCTAGGACCTGGTTTCTGTAATATGTTTCTTGTATGGGGAAATGATGGGTGAATTTAGATAATATATTAATTACTCCCTACATTATTGTAATAAAATATATAGCAAGATGCACCATAAAGGAAAGATATTTTATTATGGTTTTTTTGGTTTGAGGGAATACATCATGGTTAGGAAGAAAGTTGCAGGGTCTCAAAATGGCTTAGCCATGTTGAGTCTACTGTTAAGAGAAGATAGGAAGGAGGCTTGTCTAAAAACTCTCAAGGCCTACATCTAATGATGCACACAACCTTCTAGACCAGTTGAAGTCATTGTGTTCAAATAGATAAGTCTATCGGAGATGTCTTACTTTCAAATCGCAACTGGTGGCATATTAGGAGAAGTGAAAACCCTGGCCAGTTTCCTTGTATTTCTCTTTGCTCCATGCAACATTTGGAATCTTTCTTGGGACCCACAGCCCAAAGGGACAATCCTTTATGAACTTAAAGGAAAGAGTTAAGGATAGTAAATTTATGGAGCATACAGATTGGTAGTACAATGCAAAGAAACTTTTGTGGAAATTGGATTTGATGGTAACAGCCCCTTTAAGTTCTAAAGGTTGTATATTTTGAGGCAGAAGCTATTTCCCATGTTTGGTCTCTTTAAAAACTAGCCACATGAAAATTAAGACAACTGTGTAGAGGACAACATCCCTCTCTGGCATAAAGTCTCCTCTTCCATTTTGTTCAGCTTCTTGCTTCGCCCTATCTGCCATCATTTTCTTTTAATACTGTGCCCAGGAATTAACACTAGTTTTATTGCAGGCTTTCACTCATTTGTCTGGATTACATTCCTTCTCTTCTTGTTCCATAAATAAAATTGTCACCTTACTAGCATCCTCAATGGTGATTATAAAAAGAAAACCAAGTTGCTAATTTTATCATCTCCTGTGATGTCTTACATGATTTATAAAACTCAGCTAGCCCAACATGTTAGTTATCTTTTGTTTGCCTTTGATTCCAATATCTCTCTTACTTGAACATAGTTCTTGATAAATAATGCTTTAAAATCCTTCTAGAACCCTCTTATAAGAAGCACACAATGCAAGATTTATTGTTTTGAGGACTTAAACCATTAATGTAGCCCATGCATTAGGTAATCCAGCACAGTGCTGAAGTGTATAATGGAGTAATGAAGTGATACATATTATAATGAAACAGAATACCTGCCGTTATTGCCACCTATCAAACAACAGTTTGAATTTTTTAAAATTACTTTTCTATTTATTTCCTTTATCATAAATCTCAAATGTTTTTCAAAATCACACAAATATATTTCAGTATGATTAGCATATTTTTGTTTGTATGCATTTTAGTAAAATCTATCTTTTGTTTGAATACATAGGCTTTCAATTTAATTTGTGATTTTCATCATCCATTTTTATGTTTTCTCTTTTCTGCAATGCATTTTTCTCTATAATGTGGTTCTTAGTAATCTCAAAGGAAAAAGGTACTCAATTCTCACTGGACTTTAAGTATAGGCATTCTCAGAAAAAACAGTGTCTTCTGAGAAAATCCCCTTCAAGGGATTACTTTAGTCTGAGCCTGATGTATTCAGGGGTTTGGAGAGTGTGTGACATTCATCTAACCACACAAACAGAATAGGTTATGTGTGGGGAGTAGATTTGGTCTGAGGGAAGTAATTTCGGTGACAATCTTCAGCCCTCGCCACTAGGTGTTTTCTTGGGATCTTAGAAAGGCTTCCTTTCCATGTTAGGAAGTTGAACTGGGTTGTAGAACTCAGTGTAAGCATCAGAGATGTGGGGTTCAGGGCTGTGCATGTAAGAGATGAATTGGAAATATGAATGAATTCTCACACTCCTCCTTTCACTTTTTGTTTAAATTTAAATTTGAAACAAAGTTGAATTTACAATGGTCTTTTCCACTTTTCTCCATATATGGCCTCTTTCATTACTGCTTGCATTGTTTGCTTCACTAACAGATAACCAATACACAATCCTAGGCCTACTTGAAGTTCATGGAGGATGAATGTAATAAGGAGGAATTTGAGGTCTAGAACAGACGTAGTCCAGTCTATTTTCCAGCTGAATTTCATAGCCAGCATGGGCGAACAGTTTGCAACCAAATCCCCATTTAATTCATCTCTCTCTCTCTCTCTCTCTCTCTCTCTCTCTCTCTCTCTCTCTCTCTCTCTCTCTCTCTCCTCTCTCTCTCTCCCTCTCTCTCTCATCTACGTATCTATCTACCTATATGTCTGTCGGTCTGTCGATCTATCTATCATCTAGAATCCCTCTATCTATCATCTATCTATCTATCTATCATCTATCTATCTATCTATCTATCTATCTATCTATCTATCTATCTATCTATCATGTATCTCTGTATTGTCTATCCACATATCCACACACAATTGTACACAGACACAGACACAGACACAGACACAGACACACACACACACACACACACACACACACACACACACACACACACACTCTTTTCACAGTGCTGGGAATGGAATTCAGGGCCTTGAGTATAATTAGGAAGTAGTCTAGCACTGAGATACATCCACAGCCCTCCATTTTGTTCCATTTTGCTTTGTTTACTAAATTCCATTTGATTCTAGGATTCTTCTATTTCAGTGCTTCTCTCTTCTCTCCTCACTCCTTTCTCTCTCTCTCTCTCTCTCTGTCTCTTTCTCTGTCTCTCTCTGTCTCTCTCTCTGTATCTCTCTCTGTCTCTCTCTCTGTCTCTCTCTCTCTTCTCTCTCTCTCTCTCTCTCTCTCTCTCTCTCTCTCTCTCTCTCTCTCTTTCTGTATAGTACTACCAGAGGCAGAGAAAACAAAGAGAACAACTATTCCTTCACATTTGCCCAGACCAATGTTGTAAAGATTCTGTATGCTTAGCTGGTTGCTCTGTCCTTGTCACTTTGTATAGTTTTACATTGCAATAACCTACACTTACTCAAACTCTAAGAAAAATGAGAACAAACTTCATTTGAAGAAGAATATTTTCCCAAGTATAAACAATAGTTATGATTATAACAAGCTTCTTTGTGAGAAATAATCACTTATTAATAACCTGTCTTCATATCTGCACTATGGTTAAATTATTTTTGAGAGCATCCTGCCATGTTGTCATTCCCAGGTTGTAAGAACCATGATAGAGAATTTAGTCTGCTGAATTGTAGTAATGGCTAGACATAAGAGAAAACCTTTTACTTCAAATGTTTCAGGGTCAACCTATCCTGAAGCCTACCCATTTCCTATTAAGCCTGCACTCATTAACTTTAGAAATACAAAGGTTTAACATTCTAATAACCTTAGTGGGTATGCAAAATATTTTAACACTACGTATTTATTTGTTAATATATGTATTTTCTGTATTAGTTTCTCCCTCATGTATGTATGAATTTGTGTGTTTGTGTGTGTGTGTGTGTGTGTGTGTGTGTGTGTGTGTGTGTGTGTGTGTGTGTGTGTGTATCCATATAAGTGTGTGTAGAGTTCAGAGATCAGCTTCTGGGAGTTTCTCTCCTTCTACTGTGTAACTTCCATGGATCAAACTCAGATTGATAAGCTTGGTAGCAAGTACCTTTACCTGGTGAACCTTATTTCTAGCCCATAATAACAAAGAGTATTTTAAAGTTAATGCTGAAGAATATCAACATTTTAGGTATAGAAATAAACTAAGGAAATTTGCTGGGTATTTTAAAATACAAAATATCAAATCAATAAACTATACAAGTGACATCAATCACAGCTTGCCCAAAAAGTTAGTACTTGATATATTTGCAACTGTGCCGCTATGTATCATTTTATTTGCTCCTCTTATCTAGCTCAAGACATAGATAAAGAAAATTTTATTTTGCCTCTTTAGTTATGGAGGCCAAGAGGACAAATGACTTGTACATCACTACAAGGTTCAAAAGAGAGGGATTTGAACTAAATTGCAAACTGTTGTACTGTAAGTATTCTACACATGCTGTGGTGCAATTTAAGAAAGTTTTGAGAATTGACAACCGAAGACTGAACCGTCAAAATAAGTGGTCTTCACATACACATATACACATATACACACATACACACAAATAGAAGAAAAGCATCAAAACAGCAGATAAGAACACAATTGGGAATTAAAACTGTGACAATCCCAAATGCTTATCTCTGTGACTCCTAAACCAAGATATAGAAAAGTAAGAGATGTCTTCTTGTTTGGCATGAGGCCGGGAGGAAGAAACTATTCCTGAGGACCAGGCAGGAGGCTTTAAGTACACACCATTAGTGGGAGGAGAAGCTCCTGATTTTTCTTTTTCTTTCTCTCTTTTTTTTCTTCTCTTTATCTTTTGTTTGTTCATTTTTTGACAGTGGCAGAGATCAGATTAAGTGCTTTGTACCTGCTAGACAAGAGCACAATCAATGGGCTGAAGCCTTCTAAAATCTTATCATTAATACAAATAGACATTAATGTTCCAGGGAGAAACTCATGTATCTACAGTGTCATTGAGATGTCACAATGATACTGTAATTCCCAAAAGAAGGCTTGAGGCCCATGGGGAAAGTTTAGGTAAAGCTTTAGCACCCATGGTGATTGATTGACAGAGGGAGAGTGGCCAGAGAATCTTGACCTTTAGAAGTTGCTTTCCGTCAGGTCTTAGCAGCAATAGGTATCAGTCTGAGGGACAAACCAGGCTTGAAACCAGGCTGAGTAAGAGTACAATCCAAAAGTGATTTTCACATTTTGAACAGTTAAACAAAACCAAAAGAAGAATAAAATTTTGTGACATGGGAACATTTCACACATCTCTAATCTGAGTGTCTATAGCATTTTGATCCTTGTCATACACATTTGTTTATGTATTTTCTGTGGCCATTTCAAGACTGTGAAGACAAAGATGAATCATTATAAGCAATAGCATAAAATATCTACTTTCTGGACTTTTACAGAATATGTTTACTGATCACTAATATCTGGACTCTTTATTTTCAATTGTTGATATATACCACTAAATATTGCCTACTGACTATGGTCTGCTAAAGTTTACACTGCAGCTATCTATTTTCATCCTTCTACATATTTTTAATCTCATTCAGAGAGAAAATGGATATGGTTCTAGATGCAAAGTTGGAATAGTGAAGTGAAGGAATGATGGGATTTAAAACACCTCAACATAAACCCAGCCAACTGAACCTCTTAGAAGTGAAAGCACGAGGTACCATTGAACAAATTGGTACAGGAGACCATTTTCTGAACATAAAACCAGTAGCACAGACACTGAGATTGACAATTAATAAATGGGACCTCCTCAAACTGAGAAGCTTCTGTAAGGCAAAGGACAAAGACGACAATACTGAACAGCAGCCCACAGACTGGGAAAAGATCTTCACCAACCCCATATCTCACAGAGGGCTGATCTCCAAAATATACAAAGAACTCAAGAAGCTAGTCAACAAAACACCAAATAACCTTATTAAAAAATGGGGTACAGAACTGAAGAGAGAATTCTCAATAGAGGAATCCAAAATGGTGGAAAGATGCTTAAGAAAGTGCTTAACATCCTTAGCCATCAGGGAAATGCAAATCAAAACAACTCTGAGATACCATCTTACTCCTGTCAGAATGGTTAAAATTAGAAACACCAATGACACCTTATGCTGGAGAGGCTGTGGAGGAAGGGGAACACTTCTCCACTGCTGGTGGGAGTGCAAACTTGTACAACCATTTGGAGATCAGTATGGTGGTTCCTCAAGAAAACAGGAATCACAGGACCCAGAAATCCCACTCCTAGTCATATACCCAAATTATCCATAGCCATGCAACAAAGACATCTATTCAACAATGTTCATAGCAGCATTATTTGTAATAGCAAGAACTTGGAAGCAACCTAGATTCCCCTCAAACGAAGAATGGATAAAGAAGATGTGGCACATTTACACAATAGAATACTACTCAGTGTGGTGGGGGCAATGGAACCTTGAAATTTAAAGGAAAATGGATGGAACTTGAAGAAACCATACTGAGTGAAGTAACCCAGTCACAGAAAGAAGTACATGGTATGTACTCACTCATGTATGAATTTTGGACATAGAGCAAAGGATCACCAGCCTATATTTCACACCACCAGAGAAACTAGGATACAAGGAGAAACTTAAGAGATTTATATATGGTCCCTTACAGAAGGGGAAAGGAACAAGATCTCCTGAGCATATTGGGAGTGGAGGAACAGTGAGTGAAGAGGGAGTTAGGAGAAAGAGAATGGGAGAAGAGGCAAACATGTGGGACCAGGAAGATTGTGTTGGGGGATGAATAGGTGAGAGCAAGAGAGAGGTGTGTGTGTGTGTGTGTGTGTGTGTGTGTGTGTGTGTGAGAGAGAGAGAGAGAGAGAGAGAGAGAGAGAGAGAGAGAGAGAGAGATTGCATAATAGAGGGAGTCATTACAGGTTTGAAGAGAAAACTGACTCTAGAGAAATGTTCAGTGACCTACAAAGATGACCCCAACTAACAATCTGAGCAACAGTGGAGAAGCTACCTTAAATGTTCTTCCCTGATAATGAGATTGATAACTTATATGCCACCATAGAGGCCTCATCTAGTAGCTGATGGAAACAGAAGCAGACACCCACAGCTAAACACTGAGCCAAACTCCTGGACTCCAGTTGCAGAGAGGAAGGAGTGATAAGAAAAGAGGTCAAGACCAGGCTACAGAAAACCACAGTGGCAGCTGACCTGAACAAGAGGGAGCTCATGGATCCATAGACTGATAGCTAGGAAACCAGCATTGGACTGACTCAGACCCCCGAACATGGGCCTCAATGAGAAGACCTGGGCAGTCTAAGGGACCTCTGACAATGGAACCAGGATGTATCCCTCATGCATGAAAGGACTTTGGGAGCACATTCCCCATGGAGTGATACTCCTTTATTCTAGAGACAGAGAGGAGGGCCTGGACACTACTCTAAATGACTTGACAGATTTTATGATCCCCCCCTGAAAGGCATCATCCCCCCAATGGAGTGGTGGGGATTGGGGCATGGGGGTGGGGGTTGGGGAGTTGGGGTGGGGCTGGGATGAAATGGAATGGGGAGTCAAGGGGCATGGGAGGGAGGGAGAAGGAACTGGGATTGATATGTAAAATAAGAAAATATAATAAATACAAAAAAAAATAAAAGGAAGAGAACAAAATGCTTACGGCCACCTGTGAGAGATTCAGGTTTCTTGTCCAGATTAAATCATCCGTTTATTTCTGTGTCTTCCAATTTTCCGGTTGTTGATTTAATGAACCTGAAATGACAAGAATCCTAGGGCTCAACCCAGGAACATCTTCAATTACAAATTTGAGTGAAAATAGGTGTAGCCCGGGAAGAAGCAGGACGCCTGCCGCTGCTTCCCGATAAGACGACCACGTGGAAATACTTAGATAAGTAGAAATGGGTTAATAATTAAGGCAGAGCTAGCCCGTAAACAATAATGGTCATTGGCCAACAGGATTGTATCAAATATAGAGTCTCCTGCGTGTTATTGGGGGCTGGCACGCCAGACCAGCGGCGGGCGGGCTGGCCGGAAAACAACAAGCTACAGTTGGCGCCCAACGTGGCTATAAGAACTTTCACTTAAAACTAATAATAGCTTAAGAAATGTTTTAGAAACAAAGGAACAGAGACTAGCAAGACTTCTTGGTAGCAGCATTTTCTCAGTTGGATTTGTTTTGCTGTAGACAGAGAGTTGTGCGGCTCCTTTAAGGGAGGTTTCCAAAATTAGCATAAGCGGCAAAAACCGCCTTGCTTTTAAAGAGCTCTGCTAACAATTCATTGGTGTGTATGAGAGCTGCAATGAAGGTTTACACTGTGTTTTAAAAAATACGCTGGCTTGGGAGAGAAAAGAAATGGGATACAATGGTTTAAAAAAGAAAAAAGGAATTAAATGGATGGCTATGGTGGCGCACGCCATTAATCCCAGCACTAGGGAGACAGATGCAAGCAGATCTCTGTGATTTCAAAGCAAACCTGGTATGCACTGAATTCCAGGACAGATAAAAGTTACACAGAGAAACCCTGTCTCAAAATATGTAAAAATAGAAATAGAATAAATAGAATAATAAAAAAGCCACGTAAAGATGGAAAACACAGAGAGATTTTGGATATTATACGTGCTTCTGTTGTCTTTAAATTATTTGATTGCTGAGAAAATAACACCTACTAATAAAAGAAATGCTGCTGGATTAATTCACTTTATATATTTTAAAAATGCTTTGACTCAAAAATTTAAGCTTAAGGACAAGTTACTGGGAAAAGGATTTCTATTTTTGTTTCCACAGAAAATGAAATGCTATGGATTTCTTCCAGACTTATATGGTTCGATCAAGCCAGACCCCCTGAAACAGCTCCCCAGGTGATCCAACATTCAAAGCAGTTGAGACAAAGCCTTGTAGACTACAGCCAAGATTTCTGCATCTTCTTTGGAACCCCATGACAGCGCCCTCTACCAGCAGGAAGTAGTTTGGAAAGAACGACACCCAAATTCCCAAATATTGTTTATAAATGTTTGTATTCATTTAAATGGGCTTGGTTATAACTGGTTAATGACACAAGCAATCTTTTTAAAGGTAAAAAGGGAATTATGGTATAGATATGAATACTTTGCTTTGGAACGGATTTTCTTTTATTGATACAATTTAAGGTCAATTTTGTGATATGTATATTTCTCCTCTTGTTTAGGTATTGTGTTTATATAGCTCATTGGAAAATGTAATGTATAATTTAGTACAGATTATAGAGAGTTACCTATGTGAGTTAAGTTAGTTAGGATTTCTAGATATGCAGAGATGTATTGGAGATGAATAGGCATTCTTCAAACCTTTCAAAGACCTACAGAATATGACATTTAAAATGGTTTAGGGATTTTCTTGACAGTGAGGCATAACTGCTCCTGGTAACACCACCTGCATCAAAAAGGAAGATGGACATTGAAGAAACTCGTTACAAAGTTTGCTTCTAATATGGCAAGACTAGCCATTTGAGCAAGGTACTTCTCTTGTCTAGACTGTTTGACTTTATGTTGTAGAACCTGGACATTCAGGACCCACAAAAAGGTGACTGCTGATGCAAGATGGACATTGCTACAGGATTCCTGCTTCATGGAAGAGGCGGCCAGACAGCCAGATAGTCTACAGGACACAGAGGAAAATGACTGATAAACTATCAATGCAAGTGGACAGTTTAAAGTTTCCTGCTTTGCTGAGGAGTCTGGACACACACTATGGCCTATGGGCTGAAGATGGAACATTACAGAAGAACTTCGGGTGACTGACCAGGCAATGAGTTGTCTCTGTCATTTCTAGAGTTTATATATTATCCTTCTGTGGTCTTTGAAGGAATTGAAGACAGATAGTTATAGTTATAGTTTTCCTTAGTTAGGATTAAAGATAAGTTACATATAGGACTTTAGACTCACAAAGATAGCATAGATGATATTTTCTTTAAGTCTTACAAAATGTTAATGGACTAAATATTGTTTACTATGATTCTTATTTGATAACTGTTGTATGATATATTTTGCTATGTTAAGGTTAAACCCCTTCTTTTACTTTAGACAGAAAAGAGGAGATGATGGGAGATGTTATTCTGTATATATGTTTCTCATACTGGTTAATAAAGCCCTGTGGCCAATAGGAAACAAGATAGGCAGGGCTAGGAGACCAGGAGGAGGAAAGAGGAAGTAGTAGGGAGGAGTCGAGATGTAGCCCAGGGAAGAAGCAGGAAGCCTGCTGCGGCTCCCTGATAAGATGACTACGTGGAAATACTTAGATAAGTAGAAATGGGTTAATAATTAAGGCAGAGCTAGCCCATAAACAATAATGGTAACTGGCCAACAGGATTGTATCAAATACAGAGTCACTGAGTGTTATTTGGGGCTGGCGCGGCTGTGGGCACAGACTGGCGGACTGGTGGGCTGGCAGAAACATACACGCTACAAATAGGTGCACTTTACTGATCTCCTTTATCATAAATCATTAGGAGAGTAACATTTAAAACAGGAAAGATATTGGGTTTCATGTAATTTTCATAGTTTCTAAATTACCTGCTGTAATGGGCATTTTTCTTAAGATTTCAGACATACTTAATATTACTTTTAAAACACCATTGTCTTAACCTGTTAATGATAGGAGATGATTTGCATGAATGTAGGATCATTGTCTTATAATTGATTTTATATTTTTGGTTTTTTGATTTTATTTATTTTAGGGTTCAATGTTTCCTGAAACACTTCAGTTTATTTGTGCTTAGCTTTCATTGACTTCAATTTCAAAGTTTCTTCTGATCAACCTTGTTTGGTCTTTGGTAATTGCTGACTAATTTGTTGTAGCTTTTTCTTCCTTTGTTCACTCAGTTTTCCTTTGCATTGAAGAAACTCTGTGAACAGTGCCACTCTTACAAAGGAAGTCATTTAGCTGGGGGTGGTTTACTGTTTCACAGGTTAGTTCATTGCCATCAGGGTGGTAGCATAGCAGCATGCAAGTGTAGGTGTGGTGCTGGAGGAGTATGTGAGAGTTCCATATCCATATCCATAGGCAGAGGGAGGGAGGGAGAGAGGGGGGGGGGAAGAGACATAGAGACTCTGGACTTGCCATGCACTTTTTAAACCTCAAAACCCAAAGCATACCCCAGGGATATGATTCATTCCACAAGACCATTTCTCCTAAGTTGCCTAATCCTTCTAATTCTATTAAATAGTTCCACTCTCTGGTGACTAAGCCTTCAAATATAGATATTTGTCCCTATTTTTCTTCTGTGTTCTTGTAAAGTGAGAATATTGATTGCCTATGTCTTTGTAAGTGTAGTTAAATTCTTGGGTTGGAGTTTTCCTTCCAAAACTTTTTGTAGGGCTAGATTTGTGGATATGTTTTGTAAAAATCTGGCTTTGTTATGAGATATCTTGATTGCTCCATCCATAGTGATTTAGATTCTGTTGGGTATAGTAGCCTTGGCTGGCATCCATGGGCTCTTAGTGTTTGAAGAACATCTATCTAGGACCTTCTGTCCTTCAGAGTTTCATTTGAGAAGTCAGGTGTAACTTTGATAGTTCTGCCTTTATATGAAACCTGGCCTTTTTGCTTCACTGCTCTTAATATTCTTTCTTTATTTTGTATGTTACATGTTTTGATTATTATGTGAGAGGACACTTTTTTTTGTTTGTTCTTGTTCAGCCTATTTGGTGTTTGGTATGCTTCTTGTACTTTCATGGCCATGTCCTTCAGATTGGGAAATTTTTCTTTAATGATTTTGTTGAATATATTTTCTGCACCTTTGAGCTGGGCTTCTTCACCTTCTTCTATGCTTATTATTCTTAGGTTTTGTCTTTTCATGGTGTCCCACATTTCCTGAATGTTTTGTGTTAAGAATTTGTTGGATTTAAGACTTTCTTTGTTTAGTGAATCTATTTCCGCTAGTTTATCTACTGTGCCTGAGATTCTCTCGATGATCTCTTGTATTCTGTTGGTTATACTTGCATCTGTAGTTCCTGATCATTAACCCAGTTTTTCTATTTCCACTATTCCCTCAGTTTGGTTTGTGTTTTCTGTATTCTCTCTATTTCAGTTTTCAGGACTTGAACTGTTTGAATTGTTTCCTTCATCTGTTTGATTGTTTTTTCTTGGCTTTCCTTACTTTCTTCAAAAGATTGTTCATTTTTTGAAATTTTTGCTTGGTCTTTTCTTCTATTTCTCCCAATATTTTGTTTGTGTTTTCTTCCCTTTCTTTAAAGGATTTTCTAATATCATCTTTGAATGACTTTATCATTTTCATGAAGTTATTTTTTAGGTCATTCACTTATGCTTCATCTGCTTTGTTGTGGCCCACTTCTCGAGGTGAATGTTTGGCCAGAGCTAGATCATAATTGTTTACACATGTATTGTATACATATATAGAACATATATAATCATAACTGTATGAACTTATATAGAACATATATAGTCATAATTGCATATACATAAATTGATATGTTATAAAGGAACATCATCTATTAGTCTTTGAATTCTACTCCCTTGCAAATAGAACTATAACTTATTCCAAACATGGCTAATCTCCAATCTAAGGAACAAGAACACATAGTGAGTTTAGATTTTTCATGTGTCAGAGAGCAAAGATGTGTTAAAAATCAATATAATCATGTTAAAATGGAATGGAAGACACCTCAAGGAAGCAATAAATTGAGTAAAGAAAGCACCAAACTGAATCATGGCAAATATTGTGTAAACACATTGACAGACACATCTTTGAGTTTTTTGTGATACATGTCAGATAGTGTCTGTGATGGATGAACCAAGGCATTTCTTTTCAGAGCTATATCAGCAAATTTAGAAGACACAATCCAAAATGTAACTGGATTAGCCAAGCTTTACTCAATAAATAGTAAAATTTTTATGTGTAACAGAGAAAATATAACCTTTATTCACCACATTTGATTCATTTAATAGAAGATTTCCTGACTTAATTTTATAAGGAAAAATGAAAATTTATTAATAGTTCAGTCTGGCAACTAAGCCCTTAATGAAACATGAAGAAATCATTGTTATTAGTATTACAACATAACACCTTTTGTTTTCCAATAATGTAACAAGGGAAATATTTTGACATTCATTGAACAACATGTTTTAAAAAAATTGTGAAATACACTTTAGAGCCACTGTGGACATTTAGAATCTAGATGATAAATGTAATTTGCTTGTATAGAAAAACAATTTTTTCTATACATTAAGATGCATGGTGAAATATTTAGGGATGTAATACATTGTTGCTGCCATTGAATCTAATTTTTACATTTTTCAGAGATAGCCCAATAATTTTAAGACAGAATTTTAATTTTGGAGAACAAATGTGGCAAAATGCTAAAAGGTATTGAGTATAATAGGATCTTCATGTGTTCACTGTACCAGTCATTCAATTTTACTGTGTTTCTAAGTTTTCATGATATGATTTGAAGAATAAAAAGATAGTCACAGGTTGGTGTAATGAAGATCTCTGATTCAATGTATTGGTCCAAACCATTGACTGACACACATGGAAAATGCTCAGTGGGAGATGGCCAATTAGGATCTTTCAAATCATCTTCCCTGTCTTTAGGTTGCACATTGTGGTTCCTAGAGAGCCAATTTATAGGCATTTAAAAACACCAAAGACAGTTAATGCTGGAGAGGATGCAGAAAATGGGCACACTCCTCCACTGCTGGTGGGAGTGCAAACTCTTTCAACCACTTTGGAAATCAGTATGGCAGTTACTCAGGAAAATGGCAATTAGTCTACCTTAATATCCATATGGCATATGGATGGAACTAGAAAAGAACATCTTAAGTGGGTAACTCAGTCACAAAAAGACAAACATGGTATGTATTCATTCATATATGGATTTTAGACATGGAACAAAGCCTACAATTCACACTACCAGAAAATCTAGGAAACAAGGAGGGCCCTAAGAGAGTCATACATCATCCCATGGAGAAAGAGAAAGGGATGACAAGATCTCCTGAGCAAATTAGGTTCAGGAGGGAGGGAAGAGGGAGCTAGGAAAAAGAGAAGGGCAGAACAGGAGGGGAGATGTGGGCATGAGTGAACAGGAAGATTGAGATGGAAAAAAAATAGAGGAGATCAAGAAAACAGATACCATAATAGAGGGAGCCATTATTGATTTAAAGAAAACTCTGGCACTAGGGATATGTCCAGAGATCTACAAGGATGAACCCAAATAACAATATAAGCAATGGTGGAGAGACTACCTTCAATGTCCTTCCATGATAATGATATTGATGACTACCTTATATGCCATCCTAGAGGCTTCATCTAGTAGCTGATCGGATGTGTGGGTGATCTGGCTGCAACATCTATCACCCCATTGATCGCCAGGGTTGATTTAGGTGATCTGGGTGGCTAGGTGGGTGTCTTCTTCCTCCCTCACTGCTCCATGTTCATCTCTCCCCAAGCTTCACACTTGGTCGAAGAGAACCACTTTCCCAAATATAGGAGGACTGGTCTTTGGTCAAGGGTATACAAGTGCTAGACCTCCAAACAAGCTCATCTTGTAGCTGATGGAAGCAGAAGCACACACTTACAGCTAAACACTAGCTGAACTCCTGGAATCCAGTTGCAGAGAGGGAGGAGTGATTAGCAAAGGGGTCAAGACCAGGCTGGAGAAACCCACAGAATCAGCTGATCTGAACAAGGGTAACTCATGCACTCCAGTCTGATAGCTCGAAAACAAGAATAGGACTGACCCAGACTCTCTGAATGTGGGTGTTACTGAGGAGGACTGGCTAGTTTATGGGACCTCTAGCAATTAATCAGTATTGATCCTTAGTATAGGAGTGGACTTTGAGAGCTCATCCCGCATAGAGGAATATTCCCTCAGCCTAGACACATGGGTGAGGGCCTAGGCCCTTCCCTAAATGATATGACAGACTTTGAAGACTCCCCATGGAAGCCCTTACCCTCACTGGGGAGCAGACAAGGGATGAGCTGGGGTTTGGTGGGGGGTGATATGGGAGGATGGGAGGATGAGGAAACTGGGATTGATATGTAAAACAACCTTGATTCAAATTTAAATAAAAAAGGAAAAAAAAGAGAGAGAAAACAAATTTTAAAAAAAAGACTATAGGCTTATATTTGTTGTTGGTTGTGGTCAGTCTATGGTTGATCTGCCTTGGTGCTTTTATACTTGTTGCAAGGCAGAACATTTTGGCAGTGTCATAGGATATACAAAAGCACTGACTTCATAGGAAGGATAGAAAATCAAAAAGAAGAATACTACATTCCACAATTCCTCTCCTCTCATGGCATAGCTTCAGTGATCACTGATCTCCAGTATACTTTATGTCCTAAATGCTCTGTGACTCCCAAGAATGCTTTCTGGGGTAGCAGACTTTTATGATGTGAATATTTGGGGCATACCTAACAACTAAGGATAGTATATTAGACATTTTTACTTGTCATATTTTCTAATCAATGCAATATAGCAAATATATAATAATTATATTGCATTAGGTCTAATCTGGAGATAAGTTAAATTTAAATCCTTTCTCATATATATATATACATGATGTTTACATATATACATATGTTTACATATATATATGATGTTTAGCACCTCTGAATTATTGTATAGGGACATCCTATAGGAACAAAGGATCAGCTTGTATTTGATTTACCATGACTGAGATGACTTCATCAGAGATCCCAGGATGCTTGGCAAAGAATTCAGTCTGACCATGAATAAAGGAGCTGGTATCTAAGTACTCATTTCTGATGATTTCCAGTTGTTAGTCTGTATCACAGTTTTCTCTCATCGATTTTATTAAATATTATAACCTAAGTCACCTCTTAGAAGAGTGACTTTCTCACAGTCATCCTTTGGGCACAAAGAACAGATTTCTTCCTCCACCACACTCAATTGTTTATTTTCTATTTCTTCTGCTTCCAGTTCTTTTTTAAAATTTATTTATATTTTATTTCTAATTTTTCTTTTGACTCAAAGATAACAGAAAAATTCATCAAAACAAACAGCAAAACCCATCAGAGTTTATTAGCCAATAGAATTATCAAATTATTTTTGACTTAAGAACTTATATAGAACTTTTTCCCAATTGCATACTTCAATAAATTTTGGCTAAAATGTCAGTGAAGAGACTGTCGAGCTTACATAATCATTTAAATGTATCTTGTAATAAAAATATCAAAGGAAAATGGCGTATAAAAGCTGTAAGTTAGATCTACAAAGCACTGATATCCTAAATTCTTTGCCAACTTAAATGGTGCAATATGGGAACTTTTCACTGCAAAGACAATTATAAGGTCAAAGTATAAGCTATTTCCCAGGCTACTGTTGATGAAACAACTAGAAGAGTAACACACAGACACACAGACACATACACACACACACCTTCTTTTAGGTCATTGTTAGAAGAACTTAGGGACAGCAAGACATTTGGTTCTATAATATCCTATATGCAGTAAGGACTTGAATTATGAGAAAAGAATTTTAAGAACTTAAATTGACCTACTTTGGGCTTCAAAGCAGTGTGACAGGACATAGAATGAAAAAAATACATCAGTTTGTGTCCCATACAAAATATAACTCTACCTTAAAATAAGCATGATGAACTCTGTTTTTATTTGAAAGAAAACAAACATGGCTGAATACATTTTACTGCTGGGGTGGAGAAAGGGATGTCAGTTTTGTGTATGGTCAACTGTCGCATGTGAACTGTACTCTTAGGAGCACACTGGTCTGGCAATTTCACTGTGTAATTTCTTCAAAGTTTCTTGGTATTTAATTTGAGCTATAATATATTTTAAATAGATTTAATGTTTGATTGCACTTATTTAAAGATTTAGTGAGCCCTCTTCTATGTTTATGAAGATGAAATTCCATTTGCTCAATTCCCTGTTAAATCCTGTATAGAAAAGAAAAAACAGAAACCTTATTATCATAAAATGTTAAGAAACAAAGCAAGTGCTCACTTCAGCAGCACATATACTAAAATTGGAATGATACAGAGAAGATTAGCATGTCCCCTGCGCAAGGATGACACACAAATTTGTGAAGCATTTCATATTTTTATATTTAATGACAAAGCCAGAATTTCATAATACGTATCTACAAATCCAGCCCTACAGAAAGTTTTGGAAGGAAAACGCCAACCCAAGGAAGTTAACTATGCTCACAAAGACATAGGCAAAAGATAATCCCACTTCACCAGAAACCAAGGGTAAAGAAGGACAAATAAATTCACAATACCACTGCCAAAAGCAAATCTAAAGCAAACAAACATTAACAATCAATGGTTTTTACTATCCCTCAACATTAGTGGTCTTAACACACCTATAAAAAGACACAGGTTAACAGAATGGATACGAAGACAGAATCCATCCTTCTGCTGAATACAAAAAACACACCTAAGCTACAAAGATAGACATTACTTCAGGGTAAAGATCTTTCAATCAAATGGAACCAAGAAGCAAACAGGTGTGGCTATCCTAATATCTAACACGTTAGACTTCAAACCAAAATTAATAAAAAGAGATGAAGATGGTCATTTCATATTCATCACAGGAGAAATCCATCAACAAAAAGTCTCGATTCTGAACATTTATGCCCCAAATACAAAAGCACCCACATTCATAAAAGAATCGCTAAAATTCAAAGCTCACATAAAACCTCACACACTTAGAGTGGGAGACTTCCAACACACCACTCTCACCACTAGACAGGACCACCAATCAGAAACTCAACAAAGAAACAAAAGAAGTAACAAGCTATGTCTCAACTGGGTTTAACAGATATCTATAGAACATTCCATCCAAATATAAAAGAATATCCTTTCTTCTCTGCTCCACATGGAACCTTCTTTAAAATCGACCACATACTAGGTGGCATAACAAACCTCAACAGATACAAAAGAATTGGAATAGTCCCCTTTATCTTATCAGACCACCATGCTTTAAAATTGGAATTCAACAACAACATAAATCGCAGAAACCCTACCAACTCATGGAAACTGAACAATGTGCAATTGCACCACACCTGGGTCAAAGAAGAAATAAAGAATGAAATTAAGGACTTCCTAAAATTCAATGAGATTTAGGACATGATATATCTGAACTTATGGGACACCTTGAAAGCAGTGTTATGAAGGAAGTTCATTGCACTGAGTGCCCATATGAAGAAAACAGAGGACAGTCACATTAGAGTATTAACAGCGCAACTGAAAGCCTTAGAACAAAAAGAAGCAAACTCACCCCGGAGGAGTAGACACCAGGAAATAATCAATTTGAGGGCTGAAATCCATAAAATAGAAACCAGGAAAACAATACAAAAAATCAATGCAACAAAGAGTTGGTTTTTTGAGAAAATCAATAAGATAGACAAATCTTTATCCAAACTAATGAAAAAGCAGAGAGAGATCATGCAAATTAACAAAATCAGAAATGAAAAGGGGGACATAACAACAGACACAGATGAAATCCAGACAACTTTCAGGCCATACTTTGAAAACCTGTACTCTACAAAATTTGAATGGACAAATTTCTGGATAACTAACACTTACCAAAATTAAACCAAGAAAAGACAAACAATTTAAATAGATCTATAACCCCAAATGAAATCGAACAGTCATCAAATGCCTTCCAATGAAAAAAAAGCCCAGGGCCAGATGGCTTTAGTGCAGAATTCTACCAGAAATTCAAGGAAGAGCTAATTCCAATACTCCTTAAATTGTTCCACACAATAAAGACAGAAGGCACATTACCAAAGTCTTTCTATGAGACCACAATCACCTTAGTACCCAAGCCTCACAAAATTACAACTAAGAAGGAAATCTACAGACCAATATCCCTGATGAACATTGGTGCAAAAATACTCAATAAAATACTGGCAAACTGAATCCAAGAATACATCAGAGAAATCACCCACCATGACCAAGTAGGCTTCATCCCTGGGTTGCAAGGATAGTTTAACATATGAAAATCTATCAACGTGATCCACCATATAAACAAACTGAAAAAGAAAAAAAATATGATCATCACCCTAGATGATGAAAAAGCCTTCGACAAAATTCCCTTTCATGATAAAGGTCTTGGAGAGATCAGTGATAACAGAAACATACCTAAACATAATAAAAGCAATATACAGTAAACCAACAACCAACATCAAACTGAATGGAGAGAAGCTTAAGGCAATTCCTCTAAAATCAGGAACAAGACAAGGCTGTCCTCTCTCTTCATATCTCTTCAATATCGTACTTGAAGTTCTAGCTAAAGCTATAAGACAACAAAAGGAGATCAAGGGGATCCAAATTGGAAAGGAAGAAGTCAAACTGTCTCTATTTGTGGATGATATGATAGTTTACATAAGCGACCCAATAAACTCTACTAGGGAACTCCTACAGCTGATAAACACCTTCAGTAAACTAGCAGGATACAAGATAAACTCAAAAAAATCAGTAGCCCTACTTTATTCAGATGACAAAGAGGCTGGGAAAGAAATCAGAGAAAGAACACCCTTTACAATATCCATAAACAACATAAAATATCTCCGGGTAATGCTTATCAAATATGTGAAAGACCTATACAATAAGGACTTTGTGTCTTTAAAGAAAGAAATTAAAGAAGATACCAGAAAATGGAAAGATCTCCCATGCTCTTGGATTGGAAGGATAAATATAGTAAAAATGGCAATCTTGCCAAAAGCAATCTACAGATCCAATGCAATCTCCATTAAAATCTCAACACAATTCTTCACTGAACTTGAAAGGATAATAGTCAACTTTGTATGGAAAAACAAAAGACCCAGGATAGCCAAAACACCCTGTACAATAAAATAACTTCAGAAGGCATCACCGTCTCTGACTTTAAGCTCTACTACAGAGATATAGTTCTGAAAACAGCCTCATATTGGCACAAAAATAGACAAGTAGACCAATGGAATCGAATCAAAAATCCCGATATCAATTCACACACCTATGAACACCTGATTTTTGACAAAACAGCTAAAAAAAAATACAATGGGGGGAGGAAAGCAACTTCAACAAATGGTGCTGTCACAATTGGATGATGGTGTGTAGAAGACTTCAGATAGACCCATGTCTATCGCCATGCACAAAACTAAAGTCCAAATGGATCAAAGACCTCAACATAAATTCAGCTACACTGAACCTCTTAGCAGAGAAAGTAGGAGGTACCCTTGAACAAATTGGTATAGGAGACTGCTTCCTGAACATAACTCCAGTAGCACAGACACTGAGATCAACAATTAATGAGTGGGACTTCCTCAAACTTAGAAGCTTTTGTAAGGCAAAGGGCACAGTTTGACAAGACCAAACGGCAGCCCACAGACTGGGAAAAATTTTTACCAATCCTATGTCTGACAAAGGGCTCGTCTCCAAAATATACAAAGAACTCAAGAAAATAGTCAACAAAACACCAAATAGCCTTTTAAAAAATGGGGTACAGAATTGAAGAAAGAATTCTCAATAGAGGAAATCAAAGAGACTGAGTGACACTTAAGAAAACGTTCAACATCCTTAGCTATCAGGGAAATGCAAATGAAAACAACTTTGAAATACCTTCTTTCTCCTGCTAGAATGGCTAAAATTAGAAACACCAATAACAGCTTATGCTGGAGAGGATTTCGAGAAAGGGGAACACTCCTTCACTGCTGGTGGGAGTGCAAAGTTGTACAGCCATTTTGGAGATCAGTATGGCGGTTCCTCAGGAAAATGAGAATTAGCTTACCACAGTACCCAGCAATTCTACTCTTAGGAATATACCCAAATGACCCACATCCATGCAAAAATGACATGTGCTCAACTATATTTATAGCATCATTTTTTGTAATAGCAAGAACCTGGAAACACCTAGATGCCCCTCAGCTGAACAATGGATAAAAATGTTGTGACACATCTACACAATGGAATACTATTCTGCAGAAAAAAATAACGGAATCCTGAAATTCGCAGGCAAGTGGATGGAGCTTGAAGAAAGCATTCTGAATGAGGTAACCCAGTCACAAAAAGAGGAACAGGGTATGTACTCGCTCATATATTGATTTTAGACATAGAGCAAAGGATCACCAGCCTATAATACACACCACCAGAAGAACTGGGATATAAAGTGTATTCTAAGTGATTCATATATGGTCCCTCACAAAAGGGGGAAGGGACAAGTCCCCTACAGCACATGGGAATTGGGGGGGGCAGTGAATGTAGAGAGAACTAGGAGAAAGAGAAGGGAAGAAGAAGAAAACATGTGTGACTAGATAGATTGAGTCAGGGTGAGGGGGGGGGGACATAAAAGAGGGAGCCATTATTGGTTTGAAGAGAAAACTGAACCTAAAGAAAGGTCTAGACTACAAGACTGACTACAACTAATAATTCGAGCAACCATGGAAAGGCTACCATAAATGCCCTTCTGTGATATTGAGATCATCAACTAAATTATCCACCAACATGGAGCCCTCATCTAGTACCTGTTGGAAACAGAAGGAAACACACATAACCAAACACTGAGTCGAACTAGAAACCAGATGCAAAGAGAGGAGACAAGACCAGGTTGCAGAAACACACAAAGACATCTGACCTGAACAAGGAGGAGCTAATGCACCCCCCCCCACGTCAGACTGATAGCTGGGAATCCAGCATGGGACTGAGTCAGACCTCCTGAATATAGGTCTCAGCTAGAAGGACTGAACAGTTGGTGGACCTTGGACAGTAGGAACAGGATCTATTCCTGGTATACAAAAGGTCCTTGTGGACACATCCCCCATGGATGTCCCCCAGATGTTGAGCTTAGTGTCAAACCACAATGCATTGAAAATGCGTCCTCAAGGAACATACAAGAAAGCAAGTTTCACCCATAAATAAACACTGAGTCAAACTAGAATCCAGATGTAGTGAGAGGGGACAAAACCAGGTGGCAGAAACACACAAAGACAGCTGACCTGAACAAGGAGGAGCTAATGGGCCTCTCAGACTGATAGCTGGGAATCCAGCATGGGACTGACTCAGACCCCCTGAATATGGGTCTCAGCTAGAAGGACTGAGCAGTCTGGGGGACCTCAGACAGTAGAAACAGGATCTATTCCTGGTGCACAAAAGGACCTTGTGGACATATCCCCCATGGAGGGATACCCCCTTAATGTAGAGACAGGAGAGAAGTCCTAGTCCCTACTTGAAATGACTTGACAGATTTATAGTACCCAACCTGGATAGCATAGCCCTACAAGTGGAATGGGGGTGGGGGGGTACGGGAGGGGAGAGTGGCCAGGGTGCATGTCACAGGGGAAAGAGGGTAAGAGGAAGGGAGGGAGGGTTGGAGGGAGGAAGGTAGAGGAAACTGGGATCCACACATAAAATTTTTAAATTATATTATTAATAACAAAATGAAGGAAAAAAATCAAATGCTGCTGGATTTTATATATATATATATATATATATATATATATATATATATATATATATATTCAAATGCTTTGACTTCAAAATTTAAGCCTAACGACAAGTTACTGGGGAAAAGGATTCCTAATTTTATTTCCACAGAAAATGAAAAGCTGTGGATTCCTTCCAGACTAATGTGGTTTGATTGAGGAAGCCCCCCTGAAGCAACGTCAATGGGACAATGAAGCCTTGCAGACCACTACAGCCAGGATTTCTGTGTCTTCTTAGGATTCCCCCATGACAGTGTCCCCTACCAGCAGGAAGCAATTTGGAAAGGACGACGCCCTGATTTCCAAATATTGTTTGTAAATGCTTGTTTTTATTTAAAAAAAAAGAAGAAAGTCTTTGTATAAAAAAAACAAAGCAAAACGAAACCAAACAGAAAGCAGTGATACCAATGCTGTATTCTCCTTATATTCAACTAAACATGGACTTTTAAAATTGTAAATATTTTATATGATTTAATCCAATAAAGCCAAACAGCAATTTAATTTAGCCAGGAGAAATCTACTAGTTTATCCAGTGTTTTCAACACTGAGCCTGAAATTTAAGAGAGCAAATATGTTTCAGACTTATACAAGATTTGAAAGTGAGCCTATCTGACTATAAAACCAAATTCAGGACCCTGAAAAATTCTGAGGTCTGTAGAGTCACAATTCACCAGTGACTTTTAAATAGCACTTAAAAATATTTTTTTAATGTTTGTTGAGGTCAAGAATCATACAGAGTAATTACAAGGTATTGAGACATGAAACTACAAATTCTGCTACTGAGAATATAAGGGAAATAAAAGATTTTATGTTGTTGAAGATAACAGGAAAGGCTTCATTAAAGAAGTATCACTTGAGTCTTAAAAAAAATGTGTTGGTTTAAAATAGGCAGAGATGTTAAAGGGAGATTAGGATATTGCAGAGATACAGCATGTAAGGAGACAAGTTGTGGATAGACCAGTTCAGAAGAATTTGGTGCTGGAAGGTGTAACTGGGGAAGTCCCAACAAATCAGAAGGATGAACCCAGAATTCATTCAACAAGTGCTCAGATATGGACAATGCATATGCCATCATTTGAAGATGTGGCCTGGCTAGACATCAGGAATCGTCCTCATGAGACTCTACTTGGGAGACATTTAGATGGAGCTGCTTTTATATATCTCTGTAATGGTCAAATTTCTTTGCTTCAATATTTTTCTTGTGGAGGGTAGAATGCGTTTTTAATTTCTAGTTGATGGCTTCCTAAGGGTGTTTTCAGAAACTTCAGTATGAAATCTATGTAAATTTATTTAGTGCTTCAGGAAAATAAGATTTGAAAATATTCTTTGTCTACAAAAAAAAAAAAATTGCTAAGAAAATAGATGAGGGATTTTCTAGAATACGGCCGAGGCTGCTGTGTGAAATCCTGCTGTGTTGTAAGGAACATAGTTTGTTTTTCATTTTTGTTTGGTTTTTTGTTTTGTTTTTGTTTTTTCTTTTTAATCAAGAACTCTTGCCTTTAAATCCCGGGCCTCTTTCTCACTATTAATGTTGTTTTAAATACTTTGAACCTCATGTCTTCTGCTTCTTTCTGAAATGGCACAAGTAGTCTTAAGGCAGTCATGAGGATTACATGAGGTAATATTTACAGTAGGCATCTGACCCTTGCTGACTGCGCGCTTCTCACTGGTGGGCAACCTATGAACTAACTATGTCATAAAGTTTCTTTTTAAAAATGGAATACAAACACAACAAATTATTTCCATGTTGCAGTTCCCTCTGTTTATCCTCATGGAAAATATTTCTCCAAGATGTTTATAATGTATATGTCTCTTTGGAATCTTTAATAAAACTATGTGCCCAGGAAAAACGCAATAAGTAGTTACTTGAAAAAAAATAATTTCCATTAACATTTCATTCAGCTATTACTTGGCTCCTAAACAACTCTGAAGCATATCAGTATCACTGAAAAGTTTCATCTATATTGAATTACCAATTTGAATTGACCATGTGTCAACTGTGAAAACATTACCCCTAATGACTTTATTAAATAATCAAATGCCAAGCATGTGGTTTGATGTTTAAAAGAAATGGAGCATAAAATCTTCCCTCTTAAATAGGCTTCTGTTACTCTACTGATTCAGCCATTTTCATTCTCAGTGTGTTGTTCAGGATACAACTGAGATGCCCAGGTCATCAGTAACACCAGGTTATTTGTAGCTTTGCTTAAGGTCACTGTAGACTTGTTTGCTGCTTAATCACACTGTTCTCTTTTTCTAATATCTCATATCACTAATTTAAAAATTATTTTAGCATGTAAACTCTCTGGGTAACCCTATGTATTGCTAGACTATTCAAAATAGGAGGAACATTGTTATTTATTCTGAATAAAAAGAAACCTCTAGTTTCCAATGTGGAAGCAAAATGATTGGAATCTGTTCCTTTGACATTTGTTAAGTAGTTTGTATCAAAAAGCCAGAGCACCTCAGGACGGTAAAGCCATCAAAGGTCACTCCCTTAATCAGTGGAACAATATTCTGTATTTCCATTATAGGGTAGGATCCTCATTTCTGTGACTTTAGTGGAGTGAGGTTGACAGGGGAAAAACTAACATCTTCAGCAGGTTAAGTTTGAGATGATGGGAGTTCGTTGTGAGTGCACAAGGCATTTATATTTGATCTTGAGGTTTTCACACTTCTAAAGGTTTTGTTTCTCAACACTTTATTGAGATATTCTAACAACTATTTAAAACAATATTAAAGACAATAAGCTTAAAATTTGCTGTTGGTGATTGAACACAACCTGTATTTGTTGATATTTAGCAAGAGAAGTATTATAGGAGGAGGGGAATTTAAGAATTTTCTTGTGAGTTGGTATAGGTAACTAAGGAGTTGAGAATAGCAATACAGAAGTATTGGGAAGAAAGTTTTAAAACCTGCTTTGGAATCAATATAAAAGATGTTAATAAGAGACAAAAGTACAGAAAAAACGAACCTCAGGGTAACTTGCACAAGGTGAGTGCCTCTCTTGCCAGGGTGAGGGAGGGAGCACTGTTGCCTCAGGGTTAGGTCATCTGTACTACCTTATCCACTCAACTGTTTATTGTATCTCACATGCTTTTTCATAGTTTGAAAAACTAACTTAAATTTCAATAGCAAAACAGATAAATAAGAGCGTGCCTAAAAATAAGTTTTCCTTGTTTCACAAGAAAAAGTAATTAAGAAAGAAGGAGGAAACTATTACTTACATTAAAATGAATATTAATTAAAATGAATATTAAATGAATATTAATAAAAAAGAGGAACTGGAAGGAAAAAATCTCGCTGGATTAATTATATATATATATATATATATATATATATATATATATATATTTTTTTTTTTTTTTTTTTTAAATGCTTTGACTTCTATATTTAAGCCTAAGGACAAGTTACTGGGGAAAAGGATTTCTAATTTTGTTTCCACAGAAAATGAAAAGCTGTGGATTCCTTCCAGACTAATGTGGATTGATTGAGCAAGACCCCCTGTAGCAACGTCAATGGGACAATGCAGCCTTGCAGACCACTACAGCCAGAATTTCTGCATCTTCTTAGGATTCCCCCATGACAGCGCCCCCTACCAGCAGGAAGCAGTTTGGAAAGAACAACGCCCAAATTCCCAAATATTGTTTATAAATGTGTGTTTTCATTTAAAAAAAAAAAAAGGCATGTATAATTATGCCCAGCGTAAAATAAATAAATGTTAAAAAAAAGAAAAAAAAAAGAATATTCTCCCTTCTGTAGAAGTAATTTCAAGGGGGTGTTTAAAGTCACATTTATTTAATTTTTTCAAGTACTTGAAAAACAAAAATCATGGACTTTGAGAAAGCAAAGGAAAAGTGAAGTTTTTTTTTTCATTTTCTTTAGTTTTATTTATTTTGTTTGTGTGAGTGTTTTGCCTTTATTTATGTACATATACCACAAGTATGCCTGCTGCTCTAAGAAGGCAGAGGAAGATGACAGTTCTCCTGGAACTGGTGATACACATGGTTATGACCTGCCATGTGGGTGCTGAGAATCATGTGCAGGTCCCCTGTAATAACAAGTGCTCTTAACCACAGTCAGCCATTTCTCCAGTCAAAAGTACTTGTTTTAAGATTAGAGCGTTTTTCCCCTTACAATGGTAAGACTATATTTTAAATGCCCATGTGTTCAAGTCAAATGTAAATCAGATTCATATTTTTCCTTTTTACTCTCTTGATATGTAATCTCATTTTCTGACATTAGAATAATTCCATTCATCTAATATTTGCTTATTGTTGGACATTTAGGCTTCATGACCATAACATAAATCCAACACATGGGTAAATACAGGTACTTGTAAAGTATCATCTACACTTTGAAACACATCTTCAGTTGTAGTCTCTAAGTAGACTACCTGGGTCAAAGTGAATGATGCCTTATTTCAGAAGCATTACCCTACATCATGAAATTCTTTTTGTTACTCTTTATCTTGGCTAGCCTCCCCCACAGCTGCTTGTCTACAGGTTGATCAACTGAAACAAAAGTAGTGTAATTCAGCAGACAAAGGACTCTCTGCTTACCATTTCTGTGAGCTGATTCAGAATGGTTGCCAAATCAATAAACTTTTAAAGTCATTTTCCCTTACTTAAGGAGCACTTAAAGCAACTGCATTTATTCTTTCTGATGAGTAGGAAAATACAATTTAATGAATTTACTTCCACAAAAGCCAGAGCCTTAACAATGTTTACTATCCTCCCTGAAATACTCTATGTTCTCTGAGAGCCTCTGTCAAAACGCAACAAAAATGTAGGATATTAACTCAGTGTGAGAGTATATTAACAACAATTTTATACCCAACTTCCATGCTGTTGTAACCTCCATGTTGACAAAAACATACAACTTTCACCTCAAAGGGAAAAAAGAATTTATTCTGGAGCCAAATACAAGCAGCCATGGACCAGGAACAGGGATTCACGTTGTTCCAAATTCGTTGTTCCAGAGTAGTAACAATTTTATAAACTTTGGGTAGAAACAACACAAAGAAAGTCATTAGTCAACATGTTTTTCTAATACATTGATTAGAAAAACAGAAATCTCAGCTCTTAGCCTAAGATGTAGTCTGTTCTTCTTAACTTTTTGGTTGGTCAGAGAACAGTTGCTAATCCTTGCAAAATCTTGTATTGTAATAGGTGTGATAGCTGATTAAGGACTGTAGATGCTTCTTGGGTGGGGGTGACTCTGCAAAGTTTGACATCACTCCCTCACAGGATGCTAGAACTTCTCTGAAAGTTTCCCCATCATATCCTTTTCTTTTTCTAAAGTGCATCTGCTCAGCGTTCTGTTCTCAAGAAAATCCTTTATCATAAGAAGTGAAGCCTGCAGTGTCAGCAGCCATTCTATGTGACTTCATGACAGGCATAATTGATTTCATGGTGGGGCATAGGATTATATGTAGCTAGTCATCCTAACAATTTGTTCTTTCTTATGTTGTTGAAAGTGAGTTTGAGAAGACTGGACCTGTATTGCTTATTTACCATTTGTGGTCCTTTTGTGCTGGGACCATCTGCTCCTTTCTGCCACAGTCATCAGGGCTTTGTTCCATTAGACATGGCTGTATATAACAGAGAGTCTTAACTAAAAGTTGTGTGATTCGAGTTTTTCTCATTAAGATGATAAAATCTGGGTAAAATCATAGAGATTGAAGCTAAACACTCAATTTCTGTCATGTACCTCCCTGTCAAATATATTTATCCTTGTATATCAAATATAATTATCTGTTCTGTCTGTCTAGTGAACTTTGGAAGACCTGGTTATGAAAGAGATATGGAAAGTACAGAATGATAATGCATGCAACTTGTGAGAGATTTTCCCATCAGCCCAGGTATTAGTTCATAATGCACAGGACACAGTCCTTTGGTCACCTTCTATTTCCTTCCCCTATCTGAGTAAAACTTGACAGGACCGCTGCAAGATTGCCACCATTGTATTCTGGCTTTCTAGACACTAGTTGCATTTGTATAAAACTGTATGATGTAGAAAGAAAGATATTATTTCTGTGGAAAGAACATACTATAAGCAATCTGTTCTTCATTTTGTTAATGGAAATAGACAAATCGAGACATGGGATTTTGCATTGCAGTCTATGAGACTATTTCCCTGCATTCTGTACTTGGAAAATAAGGTGAATATACAGTGGTGGTGAGGTTATCAATGCTACAGTTACAGTGTATCCAGAATTAGGCATCAGGAGAAGGAAAATGAAGGTGGAAAGGAATGATAGTAAGATTAACAACAAACAACTGGGTTGAGACATTGAAAGCCTTTATGTCATTAAGATACTGATTTATTCACTCAACAATATATTCATAGTCAATGTAGTAAGGCAAGCCCATAGAAGCAATCCATTAGAAATCTCTGAATATGAGTCACTAGACACTTTATCAACTTCATTAATTTCTTCGATGATTCTCCCTGAAGATTTTGGGCAATAGACTCTTCCTCTTGCTCCAGACAAGTTATTACTATGCTATTGCTTTTTATTGTTTGGTTGCTACTCACATACTAAATCAAAGCATGTAAATTTGAATCTAGACAGATATCTGCTCCATCACTGTTCTTCCAGTGTGTCTTCCGGTAGTTATTTTTTTAAAGGAATATATGCCTAACAATTCTTGACATTTGGGTTTAGTGCATGAATTAGCCATTTTGAGCACAGCTTTGATCTGCATAGATGCTGGCTCAGCACTGAGAGGCTGTGTGGAATGTGATTCGCCAAGGCAGTTCTCAGCAGAACCAATGACCTGCAAAATTCCTTCTTGGCCTTTCTGGCATTTAGCATGCTCTTATAGCTTTTATCACCTTAGTGCTCAAGTACATAGTAAAATGCCCCAATTTTATGTGAGGGGTGAATATTGACATAAAACAAAAGTTTCCATGAGGTAAAGTTTGATTTTTCAGTTTAACACACATGCACAGATAGATAGATAGATAGATAGATAGATAGATAGATAGATAGATAGATAGATAGATACATAGATACATAGATACATAGATAGGTAGAGAGGGACAGAGACAGAGAGAGATATTTTTGTAGAGTACCAAACTTATTTTTTCTAAAGAAAGGCTTACGGGGTTCAAAAGTGGTCAGAGGTTGGAAAAGTTTGTGTAAATCTTTGGACAGCAAGGCTTGGACATTTGTTTATGGAAACCAAAAACCATGGCTTTGACATTTTCATTCAGCATCTGGGTCAGACACTAAGCTTTGTCTTTCTTATCAGTGAGATGGAGAATCAAATGGGGCCTCCTAAATACACACACAAGATAATTAAATAAGAATGTATGTAAGGAATCATGTAACATCTTTCCTTATCAGATACGACAGCAAGTATTACCACCACTATTATGTACATGTTTATGTGGCTGGAGAGATGACTCAGTGGTTAATGGCATTTCCTGCTCTTACAGAGGACTTCATTTGGTCCCCAGAGGCCACACAGCAGTTTACAACCATCTGGAGCTTCAGTTCTAGGAGAGCTGAATCCCTTTTATGGCTCCAACAAGCAACCAGTACACCGCTTTACACACATATGTGCTGCATAAAAACATTTATCCATGCAAAATGGAAGTACACAAATCTTTTTAACTATATACACATATTTACAAAAATACAGTTTGGGCTTCCAGAACAAAACACTAAACAGTATGTTGTGAATTCTTTCTTTAACCTCAAATTCTTCTTTATTCTTTTTTTTATTTGCACCAAGAAAGAATGATCTGTTCAGAAATGAAAACGCAATGGATGATTCTGGAAGAGGAGATTATTTAACCTCTTCAAGCTATAATCATATGTAGCCTTCTTGATCAATGCTGTTCCTCAGGACTGAGCAATAAGACCTTGTATTCTTAAGGATCTGTTGATGAGCATGTTGCCTAGTGAAAATGTCTTTCATCTTTTGCTTTACTAACTCTTGTCCATTATTATTATTATTATTATTATTATTATTATTATTATTATTATTATTATTACTATTATTATTAGAGACAAACACTTGCCTTACACTAGGGGGCTATGAAAGCATTGGAAGCAGGGTCTTGGCCTCCATTCTGACACATTGCTATCTATATATATTTTGTCTTTTTTCCAAAAATAATGATTTCCAAAGTATTAATGTGTGTCTTGATTTGGAAATAGCTTGTCATATTGATCACAGATATCTATTTTTGAGTTAGCAAGACTGTAAATATATTTGTATATAAATACAAAGGAGACCCTTCTATACCCACAATGAGAAAAGAAACCTGTACAAAGGAGAAAACACCTGCTACCCAGGAGTCCATAAATTTTGCAGCTGCTTTATCTTGCTGAAGTCACTCATCCCTGATTTATACCTTTTTTAATTATGAGGCAGTGAGTAAGGCCCATTGTTGATATGAGTAGCTCTTGGTACTAAGGTTACTTCTTTCGAAGAAAAGGTAAACATGCCTTAAAAATATTCAAGTAGACAACAGAAGTATCAATAATAATTTCAACCATATATTTCTTCATGCATTTCAGGCTGATAGTATCAAATGTGCCCTAAATAATTTTATTATAGATTGGAATAATTATGGCTGAATTCTTTGACCTCTGAAGCAGCCATTATAAGTTATGTGGAGTTCTTACCCTGAACACATCTTGTTACGTAGCTTTCATGCTATTTTCAGGGGAATTCCAAGCATGGGTATAATTTTTCCTGCAAAAAAAAAATGTGAAGGTTTATTGATCTCATATTACGGGATTGGAGGCAGCTATTCTTGCCACTACTGCTTGTCTCTGTCTGTGCAGGAATCAAATGTTGAGAGAATGGGCCTTGAAATGCCACTGGGAAATCTCAGCTGTGTGGAAATGCCTGTGTGTTAGAGGCAAATGGATTCAACTAGGACAGACAAACTTCACTCTTGTTGGAGATCTCTCAGAAAATGAAAACATTAACTGCCGTAAGTGAGATAAGATTTGAAAATATATGTGGTATAGTGATGGTGGTGAATATATCTGTTCATAAAGCATACATCAGAAAGTATACTTTAGTTTTAATTGAAAGAATATGTCCAACTGAATCCTTGAAATTTTAAGTGAGAAATTTCATCATGCTTCAGTGAATACAGCTATTACTTTATTTTATAATGAGTTTTTTTCTTGAAATGACCACAAATAATTACCAAGATTTTAGATGATAATATCTTCCAAAAATTGATAGTTACCAGCAGGAAACAATGTTCCTACAGATAATTGATAACGACTTTTAAGATTCAAAAGTTATATCCATGGAAATTATGTATCACAAAAAGTAACTTTTACCCACCTTCTTTCATTGACAAGTATGATGTTAAAATTACAGTACTGACACAATGTATTCTGGTTGTAATATTTTCTTTTGTTAGAATAGTTGTCCTGTATTAGCCTGGATGCCACTAAAAAGAAAAAAAAAATGTCTGGAGATGTTTTCATTACATGATAACTTAGTTATTGTTCAAGCCATGGAACTGTCCCCAGGGAGAATCTTCTCTCTCACATAGCTGTAAATTAGACTGGTAATTTAGATGATTCTGAGTATATGAGTGTTTGTTTACTTAGGGCCCAGGTCACCCTTCTTGTGTAAGGACGAGCATCAGAGTGATGAGTACTGGCTGTACTGTGTATTGATCACTATGGAGATCACTACTATAACCCACTCTTCATAGGATTTTCTTAGAGGAGCTCCAGGTGAAAATCTCATGGTGATATACATTAGATATGGCAAGGCAATCCAACCAACCCCACACCAACATAATAGCTGCTTAGGTCCAGAGGCCATGCATGTATTCTCTAAACCTAATATTATTCTTTTCAGGGCATGTAGTATGTCAAATTTTAATGAGGACTTCCATCAGGGTCTGTAAGAAGCAATTGACCATGTGACAACATAGGATGGCACTGTAATTTCTTTCCTTCCTGGAGAGCAAGGATGATTGTAGAAGAAGATATAACATTGTTATTTGGTTCCTAATGAATAGAGGGATCTCAGTAAATATGTTCTGACTGAATGAGTGAGCAATGAAAGAAGCAAGGTTGTCTCTAATTGTCAAAACTCATAGGGACCATGCAAATGGGAGAGAAGTGAATGTCAGAAGCCATGGAAAATATGATCACAGACTAGCTTAATTTGTCAGTTCAACAGAGTTGTTCAAGTTTTACAGTCTTCTAACACTTTTCTGCATTCTAGAGACCTCATGATAAATGGAAGTGTCCAACTTTTTTGTGGAAAATAACAAGGGAATAAATAAATAATGTGTGTTGGCTAATTGTAAGAAGTTATATGAAAATAAAGCAACAACAACCAAATTTTGGGTGAAGACTTAGAAGAAATATGGAGTGAGCCCAAAGAGTATTTAGAGCAATTCCAAGAGTGGCAATGGGAATGGATGGTGCAAAGGCCCCAAGGCTAGAAAATACTCTTCTTCTGAAAGATGGCAATGAGACTAGTGTGGCTAGAATAGAGTCCAAAAGAAAGGACAAGGAGACCAAAGTGATCCAGTTCACAAAGAACCCTGGAGGTGCAACATAAACACTTTTGCCTCTAAGAAGAAGTATGTGAAAGGAGACTAGGGGTGGCAGGGTTGATAAGCAAAAGTGTCATACACTCTCACCTCTGACCTTATTCTTCCAGATTAAGATTACAGTCAGAACAGAAAAGAGAAAGATTCAAGGACACTAGTTATGAGGGTTTGAAAGAAGTTATTCACTTAAGAGATGTTAATAACTGGGAGAAAGAAGCAGTCCAAGCTACAGATGGACCAATGATATTGGGTGTCATTTCAAGACCAGCTACTGTATTGAGTGGTGGACCATCACTGTAGATTTCCTTTTCTATAATTTTTGGGAAGAAGTAATTCCTGAATCCTTACAGAGCTATTCCCAAAACAGGCACAAAGAAAAGTAGCCAAGTAGTTCAGGGTGGACTTTATATCTACATTAACATCCTTGATCATCCTTTAAGAATGAAAGCCTTAGGCCCCTGACTCCTGACAGCTAAAAAAGAAAAATAAATAAATAAAAATAAACATAAAAGAAAATTGTCTAGAAGATATCAGCCATCTTTAAATATTTCCCTGGGAAATTTAGAAAAGGAAGAAAATTATTTCCACCAAGTTCTTATGAAGGCAGCAGACATCCACTGAATACCCAACATAGAGGCAGATGTACTTGAGTCCCATATCTTCGCATACAAAGGGATGACAGATTTTATTGCCATTGCTGTGTTGTTCCACTTCCTACTGCTCACTCCAAGTTCAACTTAATTTTTATCCTTTGTGAAATTTCCTGCTTTTTGTCTTACATATCCTAATAGTAAATACAAACATACATTGTTTTCTTACAGTTCACATATGTGCTCAAGGGAGGGCATCATTTTCTTATTAGTAAGGCTAAGCAGCCCACCTGTGCAGGAAGGCCTGATGAAGACAGAAATAAAAGTAATTTTAGATTCTATTGGTGCTTCCAAATTCCATCATTATGGCCAGTGCTTTTTCTTGGTGCAATAAAACAAAACAAAACACAGTTTGGAGGATGGATTGGGAGTTATAATTACAAAACCTAACTTCCCATCATGCAAAGCAAAGTGATTTTTACTTAATGATTACCTAGAAAATGTTAGTTAAATACATACTTGCATAATTATAGTGAGAAATGAAATTAATGTAAGTAAATAATGTTGTAATCAATGGTAGAGTATACTCTGTTTAGTGAATAATAATTCATGTTAATTTAATAAAGAATGCTTTATTTTGTTTGATTTAATTTATAAGGTATACCTCAGGACCTCGTTATTCAGATCTTCACAACTATGCCTAGTGGTTTTTTAATCTTGGCAATTATTTTAACCTTTTTGAGATCTTCTACTGCTTTTAGAAAATCCAAATAATGGAAGAACTTCCCTTGTTTTAACACCAGGGTTATTTGATAAAGTCCTAAGGGATTATTTTTATATTACCAAAATTTGTACACAATAATATATGTGTATGTATGTACTTATGTATATACATGTATCTTAAAGAAAGTTGAAGCACTTGGGCTGACAATGCTCACTTCAATCACCATAACCCTCAGTACCAGGCATGAGAAACCTTCTTTAGAAGGGGTTTTCAGGGCAATCTAAGTGACACCCAAAGCAGTACAGATTGTCTCTGTAGCTTTGGTTGTATTTCAGGATTTGAGTATGTGTTATTATGGCTGAAGATATCATACTCTTAGGATACAAGCCTGGAGTGATTGGAGGTGGGTATGACCTGAAAACCTCTTCCTGGCAGACTGACTTCCGTGGTTCTAGAAAATGTTGCACTGACTGCCATGAGATGAAAGCAATGAGACAGTCCTACATAGGTGCAACATCTATAGATCATGACAATTACCAGCATGGCATCATTAGTATCCACATGTCAGTGACAACCACAACCTGCTTGATTGGATTTAAGGCCTACTAAATCGTAGGGAAATCATACCTGGTACTGGAAACCTAGCCAGCTCCCTGCAGCTTGTTAAGACTTGGACCCTAGAGAAGAACTACTGTTACTTTGCTAGACCACTATAATTCCTTAATATATTAAAAAAGTATTAGTTTGAGAATTTTATAAAATGTGTTATTATCAGATTCATGCTCTCTCCAAATCTTCCTATAACTAACCAACCACTCAACTTTGTGTTCTTTTAATTTAGTTTACTTATTTTTATGTGAATGGTGTTTTGCCTGTATGTTTGTCTATGTACCAAATGCATGTTTAGTGACTCAGGAGGCCAGGAAGAAAGAAATAACAGATGGTTGTGGGCTAGGCTGCTATGTGGGTACTGGAAATTGAACCTGGGTCCTCCAGAAGAGCAGCCAGTTACTTAAATCAAGTATATTTAGGTAACTAAATATCCTAGCCTTATATCCTTATAAAACAAAGACAAAAACAAACAAAAAAAACACCCAAACTTAAATTGTGTATATTCAGAGCATTAGCTTTGCCTCTTCTCAATTCAATCCCCCCATTTCCTATTGCTATCTCTCTCAAATTAATGAATGAATTAATGGCCTCTTTTTTTTTCTTATTGTTACATATCCACCAAGACCAATTTGTACTATCCAAATATTCTTGGTTATATGGCCTTCTATTTGAGTGTGTTAGACTTACCAGAGGCTAAACTGACTCTTCCTTTCTTAGATGCTAACAAATGCCAATGGCTTCTCAGCTAAGGGTTATACTTCATATCTAAGTTGCCCCTCTATACCGGTATTTGATCTGACTTGGGACTACACAGAGCCTTCATTCAAGAAACATAAAAGTAATTATCTTAGTACCTCTTTCGTGAGTAAACATTTTCTAAGAGCTTACAATTATAACCAACACTAAAACAGAAACAAAGGCTGATTGAAGGCTATTTTTTTGTTCTGTCGGCATCTACCATCTTCATGATCGCTCCTTGCAGCCCCTGCTCTCTCTCTCTGCCTGTGAGTTGGTGGCTCACCATCCTATCAAATATGTGGCTCCCCTTTCTATAAGGGACACTTTCCTGCAGAGTAATACTCAAAGCTCTTCTCTATAAGAAACAGTCTGTCTGCTTTATTTTTATGCCTAATAAAGCAATAAAGTAACTTTTTTAAAAGTATACTTTCCCTTTTCTAATAGCCTTTTGTCAAGAGAAAAGGAAAAGAAGTGCCAGTGTGAGTAATGCTTGGCTCAAAGCTTTTGTTTTGTATTTTCCTGAGGGCATAACGTTGGTGTGGGTTATTTGGGAAAAAATGATTCAGATACTTTTTCCCAAAAAGAAGTAACAAAGTGAGAATCAATGGATTAATTGGAACTCAAGTTCCAGCTCAAGGAACTTTGTCTTTGATAATTCTTCTCATTCATATTTTTGAAATTGTGAATGCATATGTGGTCAGCATCACCCCCCCATGTGTGTGTGTGTGTGTGTGTGTGTGTGTGTGTGTGTGTGTGTGTGTGTGTGTGTGTGCGCGCGCGTGTGTGTGTGCATGTATATTTCTCTACTGTAGCAGCAAAAACTAGGGCTCATCTTGTTGGCTGGCACATTACTTAGAAGTGTGATGAGTGTGGATTTCAGGCCACTATGTAGGAAGTCCTCCATCTTTTTCATTATTCTTCCCTGAGTTACATGATTTTGCCCTCATTAATGGATCCTGCTGGTCCCATGGGCATGCTTTGTCCACCATGATTCTTGATTCATATCCATTGTTGTGAATGGTTGCCAATTTCCATAGTCAGCATTCCGTTACTTTAAGAACGCTGTCATGAGACATGAATTCTCTGCTATTGAGCATTGGTAAAGTTTTGTTGTTGTTTTGTTTTTAGATGGTTTCTTATATGTAGTCAAGCTGGAGTGGCTTCAGACTCATAATTCCACTGACTCTGCTTCTGTGTGCTGGAATTACAGGCATTGGCAAACATATCTGTCACACTGATTTTTTTTTTTCTAGGATAATTTAGGAGAAATTCACACTTTAGCCTTCAGTAACTATGCATACCTTGATGTTCTTTCATATGTTTCTATAGAGTTGCCCTTTTAACCTTCAGACAACCATAGGAAATAAATATTTTTAATAAACTTTTCTATTCCATCTGAAAAGGCAGATGAGAGATAATGTGCCTGTCTCATGACTGGTGAGTGGTCTTGATTTCTATGGATGGCATTCTGTTCTTTACTAAGAAGTTTAGAAGGATGCTTACCTTCTAAACCTCTCAGTGTTATTAGAAATGATGTGGGAATACCCTTTACCTGATATATCAAGTGTTTTCCCTTCTGTTATACCCTAACTGCAAAGGTATTGGATAAGATTTCCAATACTTAGGACACAGTGTGGACATTAAATCTCTTTAGTGAAACCAATTTAAAAAATTGATCCAGGCTACATTGGGACATGTTCCTTGTGATCTGAGGTTATCTGACTTCATCTATTTGATCCCCTCACTGCTCAAATGCATCCCGTTCCAACTATTGTAGGCAAGTGATTTGTAACCATCAGCTTGGCAGTGACAACAGGGCTAAATCCATCATTTGGTATTACATGGTCCTCCTGCTCAGGCTGCCAAATGCCTTCCAAAGCCACCAAAATGGATGGTAACAGTTCTCCACATTCTTTATTCCTGGTTTACACTATAACTGTCTTGGCTTTGTATCTCACAGGGGACTAAATCAAGTTTGTTCAGTGTTAGGCTTGATAGTACCAGTCTACTTTATTTTTGAAGTTCTATCTTTTGTTTTTTTTTTTTAACATTTGTGAATTTGCAAAACTACCTGAAGGTTTACCAAATTTCCTTTTTAGGGTTCTGCTGCCTTTTATGGTTAAGCTGACTGAGAAAGGTCTGTAATGATCTAGTATTGTTAAAAAGATCCCAATGTTTCTGTTTAGCTCTTGATCTGATTATCTCCTGCTGTTTTATTTTCTGATGTCTCATTCTGCCAATAAGCTGCTATGTCAATACATACTCTGGAGCCAACTCTGTCTGCATTACTGTGTTCTAGAAACCGGTCTGGTGGTCCAACATCAAGTATCACCTGCTTTTCTACCAGGAGGAAGCTGGCCATGTAAGAGAGGAAGCAGATATGTATGAGTATCAAGCACTAAGGACACCTTCAGCTATGCACTCATAAAGACAGATGCTAATCATGGCACTCTGATACTGATGAGAGAGCTTGACTGTTCACTTTCATCAAGAACACTGTACATCTGAGAGAGGGAGAGAGGGAGAGAGAAAGAAAGAGAGACAGAGACATAAAAGATAACAGGTACTGAAATTCTGAGATTAGTGAAGGCAGGCTATCAAACAGGTACATTTCCCAGGCTTATTATTCATTCCTTTAAATATCCTTAAGCATTCATGTTGTGTTAAATTGGTTTTTCTAGTTTTTCTTTCTTGTATTTAAGTTATATTCTCTACATGGCACACACATGCAAATACATATACATATACATATACATATATACATATGTACATACACATAACACACACAAATACTTAGACATACACAATAGGCCTAAGTATATGCACATGATGCACACAAACACACAGACATACAGACATAGGCATATGTACATACACAATACACATACACACATATATATATACAGAGAAAACTAGAGAGATTGAGACAGAAGAAAGAGATCAAAGAAAACATAATGAGATTATGGAATACTAATATTTGGAATAAGTTGATGTAATGCAAATTCATACTTAAGTAAATATGATCATAGACAAAAAAATCTTAATAACATGTATGAATAGTCTCCATCTCACATGCAGAGGTTCCAAACATTTATCTACAAATCTACCAAATCATTTGGAGATAAAATAAAGTTTACATGTCTAACATAAATGCTTCCTGCATAGAAAATGATATGAATTTCTCATCTCAAATTTTGAAGAAAGCCTAAGCTGAGTGAAAAATATAAGAAATTGTACTAGGTAGAAAAATCACAGAATGATCTGTCACAAGCATAGATATTAGGGTCCTACCACCAAGAATGCAAAACTGTGCACAGAATAACTATACTCTATTTCAGGGTCCAAGGATGGTTTATAACATGTGAATTGTTTGGCTTGTCAAAAGTCTAACAAAGAAGGTAAACTATGTGTTTATTTCACTAGATACTAAAGAAGCACTGGCTACAATTCAATATTTAGTTATACTTAAAATTTACAATCTAGGAAAATGAGACTATATAATAAGATATGTATTTCCTGAAATCTTATAATTATATTAAACATTGAAACAAAGAACACATCCTTAGTAGTCAAATAGAAAAGAATATACTGTGTCATTGACATTTAAATATTACTAGAGAAAAAGATAAAAGTGCAATTATTTGGAAAGCAAATATAAACATGTAAAGAAAAAACATCTATAAAAAACTTAATGTCTTTTTACAATCATCAACATAAACTTATAATATTTTTTCTTTTTAATTGAAATAAATTTTATAATATCCTTTTTAAATTAATTTTATTTACATTAAAGCAATCTTATTTTACATACCAATCCCAGTTCCCTTTCCCTCCCTTCTTCCCATTCTCCCCACCATCTCCCCATCCCAACCCTGTATGCACACCTCAGAGAGGGTGAGGCCTCCCATGGGGGATTATCAGTCAGTCACATCATTTGTGTCAGGACATAGGCCCTCACCCATGTATCTAGTAGGAAGAACTGGGGTTGGTATGTAAAATGAAAAATAATTTTTTAACTAAAAAAAAAAAAGGAAGCTAGTCTTAAGAAAAACAACAGCAAAATAAACACACCAAAAATCAAATAACTGCAAATCTCCCTCTCTCTCCCTCCTGCCCCACTCCACACACAAAATTGGAAACCAAAGTTATATGTTAATCCAAACAACAGACTAATACGATAAAATCTGCCAAACAAAGCAATATGAGATAAAAACCCCTACGAAAATATTATTGAGTTTGTTTGGTAATATTAAATTTGAAAGATCAAATATTTCTGAAGATTGGAACAAAAACAATACCTATAAACTGATGGTTGGGATACGGAAAGACAACAGACACCCAAGAAGGAGCTTGGTGCCATTAGGAAGATGGTGAATACTTGTTGTTATGACTTCTAACAATTCCACTCCTAATAGTGCATACAACACTAGGAATATTATATAAGAATATACGAAAACTATTCATTATGTCCCAAAACTGGAGATACCAAAATGTATATGTATATCAACATAAGAATAAATAAACTTTGTACTATTTATCCTATCAATGCTAGGCTCCAGGAAGATACCTTCAAATCAATAAACAAGTTTTATGAATGTATATTGAGAGAAAACAAACAAACAAAAACCCTCTATAGTTCTATTTAGATTTATTTCAAATATAGAAAATAAACTACATTGTTTGTGAGGTCCATAATTAGTGAAGAATAAGGAAGGCAAGCACAGAGTATTTCCGAGTTATTAGCAACATAGTAAGCACTGGGAAGATAACACTACATTCTCAAGGGTTGCTGGATGTCTGACATTGGTGGGGACTACAAAGATGGTTACTTTTACACTTTCCTTTTTTAAATATTTTTATTTAATATTTTTTTCTTATTTTACATATTGATCCCAGCTTCCTCTCCCTCCCATCCTCCAATTTCCCCCCAAATCACCCAATTCCAAACTCCATCCACTCCCCAGGGAGGGTGAGGCCTTCCATGAGGGATCATCAAAGTCTGTCAAATCAATTGGGTAGAGCCTAGACCCTCTCCCATGTGCGTAGGCTAAGGAAGTATCCCTCCGTGGAGAATGGGCTCCTGAAGTCTATTTCTGAATTAAGGGTACATCCTGGTTCCATTGTCAGAGATACCATACACTTTTCAGGCTTCCTAACTGAGACCTACATTTTGGGGGTCTGGGAGGTCTTCTTGGGTTTCCCAGCTATTGGTCTGTGGTCCTCTTATTCAGGTCAGCTGTTTTTATGGGTTTATCAAACCTGGTCTTGACCCATTTGCTCATCACTTCTCCCTCTCTGCAAGTGGATTCCAGAAGTTCAACTCAGTGTTCAACTGTGTGTATTTGCTTTTGCTTCCATCAGCTATAGGATGAGAGCTCAAGGATGGCATATAAGGTCCTCATCAATCTCATTATCAGTGAAGAACATTTAAGGTAGCCTCTCCACTAATGGTTAGATTGTTAGTTAGGGTCATCATTGTAGATCTCTGGACATTTCCCTAGTATGAGATTTCTCTTTAGCCCTATAATGGCTACCTCTATTATGGTATCTCTTTTTTTGTTCTTTTATATTCTTCTCCCAACCTAATTTTCCTAGTCCCTCATGTTCTCCTCTCCTTTTCTCTCCCCATTCTCTTTCTCCTAACTTTGCCACCCCCCCCACTCTGCCTGTTTCCAGTTTTCTCAGGAGATACTCTCTCTTTCCCCTTTTCCAGGGGACCATGTATGTATTAGGGTTGTCCTTGTTTCCTAGCTTTTCTGGCAGTTGGATTGTAGGCTGGTGATTCTTTGCTATATGTCTAAAAATCACATATGAGTATTTGTGACAAATGTACAGTATTTGTCTTTTTGTGACTGGGTTATTTCACTCAGGATGGTTTCTTTTAGTTCCATCCATTTGCCTGCTAATTTCAAGATTCCATTGTTTTTGTTTGTTTGTTTGTTTGTTTTTTGTTTGTTTGTTTTCTGCTGAGAAGTTCTCCATTGTGTAAATGTACCACATTTTCTTTATCCATTCTTCAGTTGAGGGGCATCTAGGTTGCTTTCAGATTCTGGCTATTATAAATAATGCTGCTATGAATATAGTAAAACAGCTATCTTTGTTATATGAATGTGCACCTTTTTTGTATATAAGAAGAGTGGAATTACTGTATCTTGTGGTAGACTAATTCCAATTTTCTTGAGGAAGCGCCATATTAATTTCCATAGCAAGTACAAGTTTGCCCTCCCACCAACAGTGTAGTAGTGTTCCCCTTTCTCACATCATCTCTAGCATAAACTGTCATTGGCATTTTTTTTATTTTAGCCATTCTGACAGGAGTAAGATGGTATCTCAGAGTTGTTTAGAATTGCATTTCCCTGATGGCTAAGGATGCTGAGCACTTTAAGTGTCTTTCAGCCATTTTTAGATTCTCTATTGAGAATTCTCTTTAATTTGATCATTTGGTTTTTGGTGATTTGCTTCTTGAGTTCTTTGTATATTTTGGAGATCTATCCAGGCCCTTTGGCTTTCAGAGTTTTCATGGAGAAGTCAGGTTTAATTCTGATGTGTGGGCCTTTTTATATTACCGGACCATTTTTCTTCACTGCTCTTTTTTTATTCTGTGTGTTTGGTGTTTTGATTATTATGTGATAAAGTGACTTTATTTTTTGGTGTAGTCTATTGTTGTTTGGTATGCTTCTTGTACTTTCATGGGCATATCCTTCATGTTGGGAAAGTTTTGTTCTATGATTTTGATGAATATGTTTTGTGCACCTTTGAGCAAGGTGTTTTCACCTTCTTTTTGTCTTTTCATGGTGTCCCACTTTTCCTGTATATTTTGTGTTAAGTATTTGTTGGATTTAAAATTTTTTGGGTCAATTTATGTATTTACTCTAGTTTATCTTCAGTGCCTGAGATTCTCTTTCATCTTTTGTATTCTGTTGGTTATGCTTGTATCTGTAGTTCCTGATCATTTGCCCAGTTTTTCTATTTCCAGCATTCTCTCAGTTTGTGTTTCCTTTATTGTGTCTATTTCAGTTTTCAGGTCTTGACTGTTTGAATTGTTTCCCTCATCTGTTTGATTGTTTTCTCTTGGCTTTCTTTAATAGATTTGTTCATTTCTTGCATTTTTTTGTTTGGTCTTTTCCTCTATTTCTTCCATCTTTTGTTTGTTTTTTTCTTCTATTTCTTTAAGGGATTTTCTCATATCCTCTTTGAGGACCTTGATCATTTTCAGGAAGTTGTTTTTAAGGTTATCCATTTGTGCTTTATCTACTTTGGTATGTTCAGGTCTGTTGGAGTAGGGTCTCTAGATTCTGGCGGTGTCTTACTATTGTTGAAAGTGTTCTTGTACTGCTGTCTTCTCATCCCTTTTCCAGTGGATGTATTTGGGGGTCTCTCTATTTCCTCTTCTCTCCCAATGTATATAGGTTTGTCAGAACTTCAATGTCAGTAACTCTGGATGATCTGAGCTTTCTTGGAGGTCTCAAGCAGATAGCATAGGGAGGCCAATTGTCAGGGGAGTGCAGGCTCAAGATGGTCTCCCATACAGGGGAGGGTCCACTATAAGCAGAGTGGCCCAGGAAATTCCACAGAGAGGTTGGGGGTGTTGGACCCAAGCTGGCCAAATAGTCACATCAAACAGAGGATGCAGCAGGGCCAATGCTGAAAGGTGCGAAGGCTCTGGATGGTCTGTTGTGCCAGGGCAGGACCATTCAAGCAGAGGGTATATGGGGGTCAAGAAGTTCCAAGGAAAAGATTAGGGGTGGAGTTAGACCTGAGCTGGCCCCAGACTCTCCTCAAGCAGGGGTTGAAGGGATGCCCAGGGTCAGATGAGAGCAGGGTCCAGATTGTCCCTAGTGCAAGGTTGGGTTCACTATAAGCAGAGTTGACCCCGTTAAGGTCCTAGGAGAGGGTGGGGGTATTGGACCAGAGCTGGCCAAATACTCACCTCCTATTTTTACATTTTTGTCTTAAGTTGTACATTTATCTTATGGGGTTTTCTGTACATTTTTTACTTGTTGTGGCATATGACAAAATAGGGTACCATAGAAAAGGAAAATAAATGATCAACAATTGGCCTGCAGAAATGTTAGAATTCTAGCTTTAAGGGTAGTATATAATTATTAATAGTTAGAGATGGCTGCAGTTTCTCTAGTCTGTAGCAGAGGCACGATGTTGAGCATTTAAGCAGAAAATAAGTGCAATTTCATGGAGTAGAAATACATAAGAAATTGAATTTTTTAGTCTTGGATTTTGGTTGTATCTGTTTGATCTCAACTTGGCTTTAAGTCTTAATATTTATTTCTAAAACTGGATAACAAGTGCTTTGTAGCTCTTTCTGGTTACCCCAGCCCCAACTGTAGTGTATTTAAGTGATGGGCCTCAATAACTTAGATATTGTATACATTTTTTGACATTGGAATATAAATTATGCATAATAGGTTTCACCAAATACTGAAGTTGTGAAGGAGAATATCTCAATAGTATAATGCTTGTTCCAGCATGAAGTCCTAACTTTGTATCCCTAGTTAAAAAAAATCTAGCTACAGTAGGTTCCTTATGCTTTGGATGTAGACAGAGGAATTACTGGAGCTCACTGGCCAAACTTGTTTTTGTTGACTGGTGATCTCAAATTCTGTGAAGAATGCTATCTCAAGAAATAAAAGTGGAGAGGAAGAAAGGAAGACATCTGATATTAACACTGACCCCTGGACCCTGGACATATGTACAAACTTTACATTGGTTAACCCAAATACATAGCTGTACATCCACATACACTCTCTACCCCACAAAGGAAAACTTTTAGGATCATATCTGTAGCTTGCCCTATTCTTCAAAGATGTATAGATGAGTGTGAATAATGTGAATGCATATTTTTATACAGAGTGATGACTGGTGATTAATACCTTTGGTGAAATTCAGGGTGAAGTAATTTTAGCATAAACATAGCTAAATGAACAATGACAGCCAAGCAAAATAAATAAGCAGTCAAAAAACATACCTTATGTTAAATTTTAGCTAATTATTTAGAAAATTACTTTCATTCTTCATTTTATATTGCAGATGTAGCTTTGATTGATTAGAAAACAATTTTGAGTCTATTTCCAAATACATTCATCCAGTAAATGACTTCAAACCAGTTATTAACCAGTGGTGTTACAATTTTAACACCTCTCTTACAGTTTTGTAAATAAGAAATGCTCGAGAATACACAGTAATTCAAAACCTCTGAGTACTATTTATAACATGCAAATACATCAGTATTAATGGAATGTTAATGAAAATTAGAGATATGACCTGGAATAGAATTAACAAATCACTGCTAAGCTTAAATTAGTTTTGTTATATTTTCTTAACAATCATTGAATTTTCCTCTGTTAGAAATTATAGTGGGTACAGATAACATGAATACTTTCTGCATTTGGAACTTCATCTGTATGGTTGCTAATAGTTTAAAAATCTGTATTTCTTCTTAAAATGGAAAGGTCAGGTAATATTTGAAGGAAAAGGAAACTAAATCAAAGAATTATCTTGTAGAATTATAGGTAATTTAAAACCTCTTACAAAAACATATAACTTTATCCAATCTTATTTAAAATCTTTCATTTGAAAGTCTATATGTGCATAATCATGTCTATGTGACACATTATATATAATGGCATTATATTGCTACATTTCCCACCTGAGCACGTAAAGCAGTAGATTCCCAAAGAGACCAGAGTTTTATAATGCCTAAGGAATATTAGCTCATTGCCTAAAGAAATACCCAGTAGTTTCTACACAGCTTCATGCCTTGTCCATGTTTCCTGAGCTAAAGTATTCTGTTCCGAGTTGTATCTAAGTAGAGGAAAACTCAAATCTGACTACTACATTACTATATGGGTGTGTCCTGAAATGCTGGAATATGGTCACTTTTAGTTATCATTCCCAAGTATCTGTGAAAATTAGTGAAACTCTGTGCCAAAGCCCTCTAAGCTGGAAGACAAGTCTTTGCACAGTTTACAGCTGTGTTTTTAATATCCTCAGTGATTCTGAAACATCCCTCCTATAAATGCTGATCTATTTCTCTATCCAGTGCTCTATGTTTTCTTTTGTGATTAGAGTTATAGAAATGTAATTATCCTATTTCTTTGCCCATAGTTGATACTGGTTTTTATTTTAAATTGAAATTTAATTTAATTTAAAGATTAACTCTTGATCATTCCTCTCTAAAGCAAATGAGTACTAGTGTTCTGGAACTATTTTCATCTTTATATTGAACAATGCTCATTTACAATCAACTAAAGTAATCAGAGTTCTCCTATGCTAAATCCACTAGAAACAAAAACAATCTTCTTGGAGCTTGTTTTTCTGGCAGAGGATAAGGGAACTTATAAGCAGATAAAGGCACTAGTTTTTCTTGCAGAGGATCCAGGAGTGGATCCAAGCACCCACAAGGTGGCTCATGTCTGTAACTCCAGGTCCAGAAGATCTGATGCCTTGTTCTGGTCTTCTTGGGCACAAGATACCCACATGCCATACAAACATGTGTGCAGGCAACTATTCATGATCAAAATAAAAAAGAAATAAATCTTCAAAATACAGAACCAAAACCAATCATCTTTGTGTGTGTGTGTGTGTGTGTGTGTGTGTGTGTGTGTGTGTGCTTTATTATGAAGCCTGCTTTGTAGGTACCCCTCCATTTTGACTTGACTTTTTTGCTGGGGGTCAGAGGTTGTTAGGTAAGTTTTCTCTGGGTAACCTTGGCTGTCCTGGGAACTCTAGATAGATCAGTCTGGCCTTGAACTCAGATATCCTCCTGCCTCTATCTCAAAAATGCTGGGATTAATGGCATGAACCTCCACCACCTGGCCTGATCTGACTTCTTAAGAATCCAATCATTGATAAAATCATAGTCGAAGATAGTCCTGGTTGATGTTCAGTATATCACTTGTCACTAGACGGGGCTACATCCATAATCTCCAAACATCACCGAGTTAAAGTATAGCCATGGTTCTCATTAGTTGTATTTTCTAATAATAGTCATTTCCGTGGTAAAAGATTGACATGGCTTTTTCATTTTCTTTGCTTAAATTCCCAGAAGTAATCTTTAATCTTCATTTAAACAACTTATAGCAAAGGGAAAGGAGCACCTCAGGCAGAATTTATATCATCATTATCATCATCATTTAATTAATTAATTAATTTTTCTTTGTTTCATACAAAGAAAGCTCTTTTGAAAGTTTCTGAACCAAGAATGAACTTTTTGGCCAGAGTGCTTTTATTAAATACACACTAGGGAAGGAAAACTTTGAGAAGGACCAAAGAATTCAAGTTGGGCATGTGCTTTGCAGATTTTTTATCAAATGCTTTTTTTTTTTTTAACTATTTGCATTTTCACGGTAAGTTACAAGTATAATATTCACTCTGTTGATAGGCAGAGAATAAGATTACCATTTTCAGAGTTATCATTGGGCCTACATACTGGGTTATAGATTTACATTAGACTTTCTGTAGTTTTCCTAAAGAATACAAACTAAATAGCATTATGTTGTGTCATGATGGGAGATGTTGTTCTGTATATATGTTTCTCATACTGGTTAATAAAGCACTGTGGCCAATAGGAAACAAGATAGGCAGGGCTAGGAGACCAGGAGGAGGAGAGAGGAAGTAGTTAGGGTCATGGCGGCAAGCGGGATGGCGCCGGCAGGTAGGAACAACCTGCTGTAACAGTGTCATGCTGCATGAGATGGGGAATTAACATGCAAGCATATATAACAGCAAGCTGTTTTCTTTCTAGTGTCACTTACCAATATACTCACAAAAAAGTGAGTATTGAAAACCAAATAGAAACTGATGGGAGATGTTATTCTGTATATATGTTTCTCATACTGGTTAATAAAGCACTGTGGCCAATAGAAAACTAGATAGGCGGGGCTAGGAGACTAGGAGGAAGAAAGAGGAAGAGAAGGCGGAGTCAAGATGTAGCCCGGGGAAGGAGCAGGACGCCTGCCGCGCGGCTCCCCGATAAGACGACCACGTGGAAATACTTAGATAAGTAGAAATGGGTTAATTATTAAGACAGAGCTAGCCCATAAACAATAATGGTAACTGGCCAACAGGATTGTATCAAATACAGAGTCTCTGAGTGTTATTTGGGGCACATGTGGTTGTGGGACCATGGCGGCAGAACCAGCGGCAGCCGGCGGGGAAACCTGCCGTAACAAGAAACATCATTAGTAAGAACCTATGTGTTAGATATGTAATGGTCAGCTTAATACATAATGTTACTTCCTTAAAACTTATAGTATATCAGAGAAGACAGTCATTGAAAATGACTAACAGGTTGGAATCAGGATTTATCCCTAGTTCATGAACTGGTTTTTTGGAGCCCATTCCCTGTGGAGGGATACACTCTCAGCCTAGATATAAGGGGCCTTGGTCCTGCCCCAAGTGATGTGACAGACTTTGATGATCCCCCATGGGAGGCCTGCCCCTCTCTAAGGAGTGGATGGGGGTAGAATGGAGAGATGGTGGGTGGAGTGGGAGGACAGGAGGGAGAGGGAACTGGGATCAGTATGTAAAATAAAATTGGTTTTAAATTTAAATTAAAAAATTTAAAAAAAGCAAATGACTAACAAATTTATAGTAAGTTTTTGATAAATGTTCTAACGAAATAGTCAATCCTGACACAAACTCTATACATGTATACACACATTCCAGCATATCCTCTCTCATATGTCCCTTCCTAAGGGAAAATTACTTGGCAACTGATTGCATAAGGACTAACATCTGAAAGTTCCCAGGTTTGGTGCAGGCTTGATGCATTCTAGGAACTAAAAGGTGTTCATGATGGGTGAAGATAGAATGTAAGTAGCAGGGAACATGAATTGAAGGTAGAAAGGGCAGCTGAAGCAGCACAGCAAGGGTCCAGAACCTGTGCTGAGGACACACAGTCTCCACTTTGATTTAATGAGAAGCCACTGAGATTTTAAAGCAGGAATGTAATTACATTATACTTAAGGTTTCTTAAGTACAGACATCTAAGGTTGGGTGTCAAGGCTCAAGTGACTGAAATAAATTGAAGTATAGCAGTTGGAATGCTAATGAGGGTGTGTGGGTAGGACTACATCAAGTAGTGTGGGCATAGGTAAAGATAAAGGAAGGATAAAGAAAAGATTTAAATTCAAATGTGACCCTTATAGTCTAGACTTGTGCATTCAAAGTAATGAAAGCTCAGTTCAGTTCAGTGAGGTATAAATCAATAAAGGAACAAAAAATTTGGATAGAATTTCACTTCACAGTTATTGTTAAAAACTATCTCATGAATGTTAAATTCTAGGTTTTGTTTGTTTGTTTTTGTTTTTTTTTTTGTTTTTGTTTTTTTTTTTTTTTTGAGACAGAGTTTCCTTTGAGATAGCGTTTGCTGTCCTGGAACTAGCTCTGTAGACCAGGTTGGCCTTGAATTTACAGAGATCTACTTGATTCTGCCTCCAGAGAGCTGGTGATAAAGGTGTGTACCACCTTTGCTCAGCAAATTTGGGCTTTTAACAACACAACCGAAGCAGAAGATAAGGATGCTTCTCAAATGCACCCACCCAGTCTTCAGGGTGGATTACTAAGAACTCAAATGTAGTCACAAAGGGAGTAAGTGTAGGAAGAAGTTTGTAACAGTGTACAGGATCCAGAGAGGCATGTGAGAAGAATGGGAGTTTAGAATTCAAGTGAAAAGATTATGGAGAAATTTAAAGAATGTTCAAATCAAGTATAAAGATCAAATATGAATACAAAATGTCATCAGATTGAACAGTCAACTTATTAATTTTCAAAAGTACTTTGTGATGGTAAATAAAGTACAAGAGAGATCAAGATTGATTGAGAGGTAGCAGAAATCAGTATGGAATTAATTAAAAATGTGAGTTTGATTTCCACCACCCATAGTAGTTGTCTCACAACCATCTTTACCTCCCGCTCCAGAGAATCCATCTCTCTGGCTTCCTCAGATATCTTCACTTGTCTGCACATACCCACATATGCAGCATGCACGCACACACACACACACACACACATTTAAAACACAGAAATAAATATTTAAGAAAAGAATTGACAGGAGGATTTTGTGATTGAGCTGATTTGATAATCATATATCATCTGTTGGAATAACACATAATACTTGATACATACACGCATATATATGTGTCAATTAAAAACAAAAATCCAAAATAGACATGTAAAAATGGCTTACATTTTAAATTAAAAAGTATAGTGTTATTAGTGCTGTCAAATATCTCAGTAGGTAAAGGGAACCTGCTGCCAATGCAGATGACTTGGGTGTCATTCTCAGAACCTACATACTATAAGCAGAGACCCAAGTCCTGCAAGTTGTTCCCTTATCCTCATGCTCACACTTTGGTGTGCATATCTTGGCCACTAAAAAGTAAATATAATATAAATATGTTTTAAAACATTTTAGTTTTCAAGCTAATGGAAAACTAACCCCCTATATATACATATATACATATTGCTATTATATATTTATATGTATAGCTATATATGTATATATATGTATAATTATACATAATAATATATTATTATTGAAAAAAATTAAATTCATAATTAAGTGATTCTATGATAGAATACACTTAATGAATTTCTATAAAATGTCTTCATATACTTGTAGCACAAACAGCATGGTCACTTTAGTGAACATGTGATTAGTTAAGAAAGTGTCATTTTATGGATAATTTACCTCAGGCTATTTCCCCCTGATATCAGTATTTCAGTCAACATCTTCAAGTAAGGATACTCTGTTGCTAGTTTAACCTACTTTGAAAAGAGATTATAGAGATCTTTCTAATTTAAAACAATGGAAGTGTTAGGATTGTTAGCAATACCAAAGATGTGATATGAGTGGTGCTATGTATGTTCTGGGGGAATTTCCAGGAAGAAAACCTCATAGGTGCAAACCAAACTAAGTAACCTGAACTGATTAATTTATATAGGAGAAATGCTTAAATGGTCTTGGGAGAAGCAGAGAACTTTAAGGCTGCCATATTGCAATTACTGAGCCTTTTTCTCATTCATGATGGTGAGATCCATAGACTATGGGTGAGCTGTCTGCTCTAGAAGGATACTTAAAAAAAAAAAAAAACTTTTCCTAAAATAAGACCTAAGAGAAATCTCTATTAGCCCTGATTCTAGACCCTGATTTTGTGACTCAAATTTGGAGTCATAATAATGAGTGACACTCTGTCTGCATCTAAAGCCAGGGTTCTATCAGCAAAGGAAACTGCTGATTTTCAGGGTCTCTTTGACAGAGCTACTTTGGAGATTAAAAAAGAAAGACAGTATTTTGGATCATTTGAAAGCTGTTTGTAGAGTTATTCTTTGCCTCTATTTTCCTCAGCATATGAATGTATTTATCTGCAATAAGTAATTTATTTTTTACCTGAATCCTGGGCCAGAATGATGGTTTTATAAGTCAGTTATGTGGTGGACATTTGATTAGCTTGACAATAAATGGTATGGAATTGTTTATGTCCCCTGTAAAAAATGAAAGATTTGACTACCTTTTCTATTGGATCAAATTGTTATTTTGACTAGGTCATTTTGAGTACATCAAAGGGCAATATTTTTATACTGAAATTTTTGTTATGTTTTCATAGAATGGAACTAGAAAAGAATGATTTTTTTCTGGACATGATCAACTCCTGATGTTAAATGTTACTCATTAGTTTACATATTATATTGATATAGATTTAAACTTTACCTTCTTTGAAGATGAGGCATAATGAGATATATTACAAAAAGATACATATATCAAATTCAAGAACTGAAGGGGAACCTTGGTCTTTATCTGGATCTATGCTGCTAAAAGCCCTGAAAGTGTGCAGTAAATCCAAGGCCAAAGGAAAACATGAAATACACATCAGACTTCCCAGAGTTATTATGAAAAGGTAGAATGGAAAACATTTCAACCAGAAGTTTTACACAGTTACATGTTAATGTATTTCAGATATTGATTAAATAAATTACATTATGCTATTATCTCTATATGGTTTTTTTCAGTGTTATTTCTGAAACTAGATTTATACACCAAACTCATATTCTGAAACTAGAGTTATACACAAAACTCATATTCTGTTCTTTTTAGGGATCACTGCTTGAGATGAGCCTTCTCGGTTCACACACCAGGGAACAACTATTTACTAATTGATTAGATTTTCCCTTTTCCAGCCCATTAATATGCACACCATTCTGCATTTGAGCAGGACTTCAATATGCTTGATATGCATTGAAATATTTGATTTTATAGCAACTTAGTGGAGAATATAGATTGGGAATTATGAATTTTATTTTATGAAAAAGGCTCAGAAGTTTAAGTAAACTGCTGAAGGTCCTATGTGTACAAAGTGGAAGCTGTGAGCACAGACTTCATTTTTCATGTGTCTTAGATACTGCCATTTATTGCTGCCAGGTATTAAGAATGCAGGAATTACTGTATGTAAAACAGCCTTTTGTTGTTGTTGTAACTTGTCATGACTGAGGGATTAAGAGAAAATTCAGTGACATTTTGTCAGTTCCATAGTTTTATAGTCACCATTAGTTATTTTTAACATACCATAGACACATTAAAAAAAAAGTACCCTCAAACAAAAAACCAAAACAAACAAACCAACAAATAAAAACATACTATATCCAGGCTTCAATAGATCACTTGAATGTTTAAAGTTTTCTTGAAAGTAACAATTTTGAGAAATTATGAAAATTATAACCACTGGTTTTCCCCAAAGTATGAAGATATGTTAATACTTGTTATAAGTAAGGTTTTTCCACCTGCCGGTCTTGTGCCTCTGCCATGCCAGCCCAAATATGACACAGAGACTCTGTATTTGATATAAAGCTGTTGGCCAGATTCTTGTTTCTTATCGGCTAGCTTTGTCTTAATTATTAACCCATTTCTATTAATCTAAGTATTTCCATGTGGTCCATCTTACCGGAGAGAGGAGCCAGCGTTCTGCTACATGCTGACTCCTCTCTACTACTTCCTCTCTCCTCCTTGTCTCCTAGTCCCACCTACCTTGCTTTCCTATTGGTCAACAGTATTTTTTATCTGCTTGTTGAGTGTATTCTACCTACCACAGTTCTGTGTTTATTAATGCTACTAATATTCTTTCTTTTATTGAGCACATTTGATATATTTCATTCTTTTGAATAATGCATAATTCCCTATTGGTTATTTTGTAGTGAGATGTGACATGTGTTAGCTTACTTTCCAGGGTCCTGCTTGAGCAGTTCCTCACCTGCTGTTACTTTTTGTTTCTTATTATAATTTGACTTCAGATCCCTGAGTGGTTTTATGAGTCTGTACTGTTCTAAATGAAGCTGCTTTGGCTCCCAAAAACCTGTCACTTCCCTTTCATTGTATGTGTAACTCTTACTCAAACATGTGAGTTTGTCTCTAACCATATGAAATTTACTTCATCAAAATCACTATGAACAGGATGGGTGTGTTTTCTGTACCATGTGACACCATTTCCACCACTTGATTATCTATATTTATTAGTTGTGTAGTGAGGATGGATCATTTAATAACAAGACTGTCCCTTTAAAGAGTGTAATGTGGATTTAAATAAGGCAATATGTATAGGCAATATGTCTACAACATCCTATAGTTTAAACATAGTAAACATCATGTCAATATGGGTTAAACAGATAAGTCAGAATTTTCCATATTATTTTGGAAAAAAAAACAACCCAAGTTTTAGGAACCTCTAGGATTGAAAAAGGTTTTATGGTGCTTGTTCCCTGTCACTTTAAAGTTCTGTTCTTTCTTCTACAACAGGCACATTCCCATCCCCAAGGGGTGCTTTCACAGATACATAGTGTCATTTTCAATTGTCACATTGTTGGCAGAAGTGTGAGATGAAAGATATTAGATAGTTCAGTGGGAGGACAATCTTGCACATCAAGTAAATGTTTCAACAAAGCCTCACCAAGCTTGAATGGCCACTGGATTTCTAAATAGAATTCTTATATTTAAAGTCAAGGTCTAAGTTTCTTCCATATTGAAAAATTAAAGGTTTTTCATTTGCTTTTCTATGCACTTGTTTGATGGCCTGTAGTGCACAGTAAATTATTTCTTGAATGTAATTAGCTAAATAGCAAAGAGAAACTGTGCTATCTTCTGAAGTGCTACCAGTCATACAAGTCACATGTTTTGAAAGTATCTCTTACAGCTGTGTCCCTCCAGATTGTCATGTAGTATTCACATTTGCAGGTTCTATAGTTATATACTTCATTGTCTTTTGTAGTTTTCATGTGATGAGCTCAGTTTCATTTGGGGACATTATCATCGCATTATAAATTATTTTGCTATATACACCCTTCATTGCATGGGAAATAAGGTACTGCATTAATTTCTCTGATATTATGTTCATTATATTTTTATCATCCATTGTTTCCTCTTGTTATAACTATGACTGGAGTATGTCCACTGTTGTTTGTTAATTTGTGATGAGATGGGCTCGAGTTTCAAAACTTCCTGAAAGAAATTTGTCAACATTCTTATTCATAAATAACATTTCATGATTTCAGAATATGTATGGTGATTATGGTAAGTTGATATTTAATTACCTCTGGCTATTTTTGTATGTTTTATATGATTTAATGGGAGTATGTTTTGTTTTGCCCACAAGATACTACATTCTTTATGGCAGAAAAATATCGCCTTGTTGTCTTTTGTGTCTATTCACAGCCAGCATCCAATAAGCGGTGTTGACAGCCTGGCTGAGACTTAAAGTGAAGCAGGAAAATTCAGAAAGTGGAGTCAGAAGTTTAAGGTAAATTGAAAATAGAGTGCATGAAAATGTGAGTTCACTATAAGGAAGCCTTCAAAGCTAAAGGATACAGGAAGACAGAGAATGCCTGCTGGACTGTAACAGCAAGTGTGATGCTGAGGCAATGCAAAGTTTAGATGTCAGACAGAGGCAGCTTCACAAAGGCTGGGCTGTGTTCAGCACAAGCATCAAAAATTAATAATTGTAAATCACACAAAATCATGGTCTTTTTCTGGGTGGACAGGAAACACCAGTCATATAAATCTTAAAATTTTCTATCAGTTGCTATGTCTCACAAACACATTTAGGTATGGGCAAATGAAATTTCAATATAATTTTATAGCAATCTCTGTTTTGAAAGACCAAATAGGAAGGAGTGTAGAAATGAAACAGTTACCTTCAGTTTAATATATTGTCCTAACCAGCCAGTATGTGACATCTACATTACTAAATTTAAATTACTGAACTTGTGATTTAAAGATCAATAATATTATCTGTGGCTGAAATTTTGTGAAATAGATCTTTTATTCTTATCCACATATATGTATATATGTGTATGTCATATGTAAATACTTATATGAATTAATAAAATCTGTGAATGCATTTTATGACATTCTTTATAAAGTAAAATTGAATTATTTTATTAGAGTAAAAAATTACTCCAAATTCTAAATGTTATTGGATAGAATGTACAATGGCTAAAACAACAATTATTAAAATAAAATGGAGATGTATAATAATTACATTCACACGTTATGGAGTATGGATGACCAATGATGGATTAAAAAAACTGGCAGGTATATAACAGCTAAAATATTAGCATTACAACAATAAAAATTAGGGATGAGCAAAAGAATAAAGAGTATCTTTCACTACACATTTTAGATAACATGTATTTTAAAACAATGCATGTATTATATTTCTAAAATAAAAGTTTGTTTGACTGAAAAACTGTGGATATAATAGAAAATTATTAATAATAGTACACAAAGTTTTGAATTGTAGATAAAATTCTGTATGACACAGTTGAGTTCAATGATTTTTCCTTTTATCTTACCTGCTTGTTTGAATCAGCAACTGCTCAGAATATTTACTGTATGCAACATAAATATTTTAAATATTTTAAAAATATTTAAATGTATAATATTAAAGGTATAATGTATGCCTTTTCACAAAACCAATATGCTTGGACTTTGTATAACAGAAACCCTAAGCATATATAAAACTGTGACCAGATGAATTGTTTTACATAGGAAATTCATGTGAGTAAAACACCACATGGACAGACAAACTCTCTCTCTCTCTCTCTCTCTCACACACACACACATACACACACACACAGAGCTATACACCCTTTAAATTTTTATCTGCTTTATTTTGTTATTATAAACCACACCAACTGTATCTGTATTACTATTTTTATGTATTTATTATTTTTCTTATTTTACATATCAGTCCCAGTTCCCTCTCCCTCCCTCCCATATCCCATTACTCCCCATCCAGTCTTACGCCCCCCCCCCACTTTACAGAGAGTGTTATGTCTTCCAGGAGGGATCATCAAAATCTGTCAAGTCATTTGGAGTAGGAACTAGGCCTTCTCTCCAGCTTCTAGACTAAGGGAGTATCCCTCCATGGAGAATGTGCTCCCAAAGTCCTTTCGTGCACCAGGGATACATCCTGGTTCTACTGTCAGAGTTTCCTTAGACTGCCATGCCTTCTAACTGAGACCCATGTTCAGGGGGTCTAATCAGTCCAATGCCGGTTTCCCAGCTATCAGTGTTTCAGTCCGTGGGTTCCTCCTTGTTCAGGTCAGCTTTCTCTCTGGGTTTCTGTAGCCTGGTCTTGACTCATTTTCTTATTACTTCTTCCTCTCTGCAACTGGATTCCAGCAGTTCAGCTCAGTGTTTAGCTGTGGATGTCTGCTTCAGTTTCCATCAGCTACAAGATGAGGGCTCTATGATGGCAGATAAGTTAGTTATCAATCTCAATATCAGGGAAGGGCATTTATGGTAGCCATTCCACTATTGCTCAGATTGTTAGTTGGGGTTATTTTTATAGGTCTCTGGACATTTCTCTAGAGTCAGTTTTCTCTTCAAACCTATAATGGCTCTCTCTACTGTATTTCTGAATTTTAAGTAGGAATAATTCATCTCTCCATGCTCTCCACAACTGTTGCCAACATTCATAAGCAAATTCAGGTTATTTTTATAAGTATTTAGTATATAAAGTTATTTTCACCATATTCATTAGCTTTCTGTCTTTTAAAGATTGTTCCATTGATGAAAGTTTTGCTAATTTTGTCTATATTTGCAATCACCCTGCTTTTTTTACTACACCATTTTGAAGAATGAGATATTTCTAAGAAAAAAATGTGTTTTAATATTGTAAAATTGATCAGCATTGGTGTATCTTATTAGATAAGCTTCTAATATAACCTTGCCTTTTATAGCAATATCATCAGACTTAGAGATTAAAATCTTGGTTGAAACTCTTGTCAAAAATAATTTTAAGACTTGGTATTTCCCTGCTGTTGAATTCAGCTGCAAAGCTATTCCATGATGCAATCTTTATTCAGCTCTATTGTTCTAGGTTCTTTGTACTTTAGCTGACTATTTAGCTGAGAGTTAATTTGGCAGTCAGTTAACTCTGCCATTTGAAAATAGCTGCACTTTAAGGATGTACCTGTTGTAGTCTTAGAACTCAGTTCTGAGAGAGGTCAGACCTTGCCTCATGACCTTTTGCAACAACAACAACAAGATTGGGATGGCATGCCTCTCATACACACATGAAGACATCCCACGCTATTGGATCAAGCAATACTGACCATTTCAGTAGGAAGCATGTTGACTTAACAGACAATTTTAAGGTGGAACTTTTATATAGATATTTATAATAATTAGCCAGTAGAATGTATCAGGGAGCACCTATTCAAGGATTTGGGAGATAATAACTGCTTCCTGGGGAATTACCCAAGAATTTATCAAACACTCAGTGGTATGTACCATGTTCCCAAATAAACTAAATGACATGTGAGAAGTTCAAAGCCTTTTAAAATTGTTTGCTTATAACTATGTATCTAGTGCAGACACCTTAGATATTAATCTAGATATTTTATTTTCTCTTTCTGTTTGCTTGGCCATTAGAGAGTGTCATTGTCCTGGGAGAGCTGTCATGATGTTTAGTGGATGATCAGAGATATCTTGCTTTCTATTACATCCATCATTGGATATGACAAGTTCTGGTTTTATGGTGGAGGATTTTCAGGTTACAGAATGTTGCTGGTTTTCTCCATAAACTCTAGGATTCACCCTACCTTCTTCCTTACATTTCAGTTGCTCAAAGCTGGGACAGACATTCTACTCTAAAGAACTGCTTCTAGAATATCCCCGTTTTTGCTCCCCCTTGGTGTCATTAAATTCTAACCTGTGTGAAGATAAGAAGCAATGACCTAATTTTGTCCTTCAACTCTAGAAGCACATCCGCTTTCACATTCAATACAGATAACTTTAGTTTCTTTTACAAGTGTTCTCTGCTTTCTCTTTTGTCTTTCTTCCTGGGTTTATTGTTTATATCTGTACCACTCCATTTCTTTTTTATTCAAGTGACATTCTGTAGTGTGTATGCTTTCTGCCAGCCTGCCTGGTCCCACTTCAACGCCAGCCCCCAATAACACGTAGAGACTCTATATTTGATATAAGGCTGTTGGCCAGGTACTAATTACTTATCGGCTAGCTCTTTCTTAACGATTAACCCATTTCTATTAATCTAAGTATTTCCACGTGGCTCATCTTACCAGCCAGAGTGGCTGGCATGCTACCTTTCCTGGCTCTCCATGTTGACTCGTCCTCATTACTTCCTCTTACCTCCTTATCTCCTAGCCCCACCTATCTTGCTTTCCCATTGGCCCACAATGCTTTATTCATTAACCAGTATGAGAAACATATTTACAGAATAACATCTCCCATCAACATTTTATATAAAACACAGAGTTCTGGAACTGTATTTCACTTGATAAAATTTTATTTTATTGCATATTAAGGTATATCAATGATAATGGGAATTTGTTAATCCTTTTCTTCCTGAAGTCTGGATATAGTTGAATTAGGTGTCCCGTTATAGGAATAGTTATTATAGTTAAGAGATCATTGAAGTTTGTAGAAATAAAGAAACTAAAGAGTTTGTTCTTAGGAAAAAAGCACACTTGTTATTTGGGTCATTAACTACTTTAATGTTATAAAGTATTTCTTTGTTAAGTTTTTGTGTTTTTTTTCCTTATCTGCTTTTCAATAGAGGTATTATACTGAAGGTTCTATAGTGTTTCCTCTTGCTTGTAGCATTATAAGAGTCAGAAATGCCTTTCAATGTCTTCTTTTTATGATTATTTATTTATTTTTCTTATTTTACATATCAATCACAGTTCCCTCTCCTACCCTCCCTCTATCCCTCTCTTCTACCCTTCTATTACCCCCAACCACCCTCCCTTCCCATTTCCCACCTCACATCACATGTAGGGTGATGCCCTCCTGGAGGGGTCATCTAAATCTGTTAAGCCATTTGAAGAAGTGACTAGGCCCTCCCTCTTGCCTCTAGGTTAAGAGATTATCCCTCCATGGAGAATGTGCTCACAGAGTGTTTTCTTTTTTCTTTTCTTTTTTTTTTTTTTTTTTTTTTTTTTTTTTTTTTTTTGCACCAGGGATACATCCTGGTTCCACTGTCTGAGGGCCTATGAATAGATGTCTTTTTGCATGGATGTGGATCATTTGGGTATATACTAAACAGTGAGATTGCTGGGTCTTGTGGTAGACTGATTCCCATTTTCCTGAGGAACTGCTATACTAATATCCACACTGGCTATACAGGTTTCCATTCACACCAGCAATGGAGGAGTAATCCCCTTTATTCATATCCTCTCCAGCAAAAGTTGTCATTGGTGTTTCTAATTTTAGTCATTCTGATAGGAGTAAGATGGTATCACAGAGTTGTTTTGATTTGCATTTCCCTGATAGATAAGGATGTTGAGCACTTTCTTAAGTGTCTTTCCACCATTTTGGATTCCTCTATTGAGAATTCTCTCTTCAGTTCTGTACCCCATTTTTAATAGGGTTATTTGGTGTTTTGTTGACTAGTTTCTTGAGTTCTTTGTACATTTTGGAGATCAGCCCTCTGTCAGATGTAGGGTGGATGAAGAAGTCTTGTGAACTGTGTCCTTTGCCTAACAGAAGCTTCTCAGTTTGAGGAGGTCCAATTTATTAATTGTCAATCTCAGTTTCTGTGCTACTGGAGTTTTCTTCAGGAAGCAGTTTCCTGTATCAATTTGTTCAAGAGTACTTCCTACATTCTCTTCTAAGAGATTCAGTATGGCTGGAATTATTTTGATATTCTTGATCCATTTGAACTTGAGTTTTGTGCATGGCAATAGACATGGGTCTATGTGCAGTCTTCTACACACCATCATCAAGTTGTGCCAGTACCATTTGTTGATGATTTCCTCCTCCCATTGTATACTTTTTGCTGTTTTGTCAAACATCAAGTGTTGTAGGTGTGTGGGTTAAATCAGGATTTTCGATTCTATTCCAAATGGTCTATCTGTATATTTTGTACCAATACAAAGCTGATTTCAGGACTATAGCTCTATAGTAAAACTTGAAGTTGGAATGGTGATGCCTCTTGAAGTTCCTTTATTGTACAGGGTTGTTTTGGCTATCCTGGGTGTTTGGTTTTCCATATAAAGTTGATTATTATCCTTTCATGGTCAGTGAAGAATTGTGCTGGGATTTTGATGGGTACTGCATTGAATCTGTAGATTACTTTTGGTAATATTGCCATTTTACTATGTTCACCTTACCTATCCAAGAGCATGGGAGATCTTTTCATTTTCTGGTATCTTCTTTGATTTCTTTCTTTAAATATACAACTTTCTTGCTATATAGATCTTTCCCTCTTTCCTTTTTTTTTTTTTTTTTTTTTTTTTTTGTAAGATTTACCTAAAGATACTTTATGTTACTTGTGGCTATTGTAAAGGGGGATGTTTCTCTTATTTTTTTCTCAGCCCCTGTGTCGTCTGTATATAGTAGAGATACTGCTTTTTTTTTTTTTAGCTTATTTTGAATCCTGCTAGTTTGCTGAAGGTGTTTATCAGCTGTAGGAGTTTCCTGGTAGAGGTATTTGGGTCGCTTATGTAAACTATCATATCATCTGCAAAACAGTGAAAGTTTGACTTCTTCCTTTCCAATTTGTATCTCCTTCATATCCTTTTGTTGTCTTATTTCTTTATCTAGAACTTCAAGTAAAATATTGAAATGATATGGAGAGAGAGGTCAGCCTTGTCTTGTTCCTGATTTTAGAGGAATCAACTTAAGCTTCTCCCCATTCAGTCTGATTTTGGCTGTTTTTTTTTCTGTATATTTTTTTATGTAGTTTAGGTATGTTCTTGTTATCTCTGAATTCTCCAAGTCCTTAATCATGAAAGGGTGATGAATTTTGTTGAAGGCCTTTTCAGCATCTAATGAGATGATCCTGTGGTTTTTCTATTCCATTTTGTTTATATGGTGGATCACATTGATAGAATTTGATATGTTAAACCATCCCTGGAACCCAGGGATGAAGCCTACATGGTTATGGTAGATGATTTCTCTGAAGTATTCTTGGATTAGATTTGCCAGTATTTCATTGAATAATTTTGCATCACTGTTCATTGGGGATATTGGTCTGTAGTTTTCTTTCGTAGTTGTGTCTTCGTGTGACTTGGGTACCAATGTGATTGTGTCTTGTAAAAAGAGTTTGGTAATGAACCTTCTGCTCTATTGTGTGAAACAATTTTAGGAGTATTGGCATTAGCTTTTCTTCGAATTTCTGGTAGAATTCTGCACTGAAGCTATGTGACCCTGGGGTTTTTTGGTTTATAGGGTTTTGATGATTGACTCTATTTCATTAATGTTTATAGGTCTATTTAAGTTGCTTATCTATTCTTGATTTAATTTTGGTAAGTGATAGTTATTCTGGAATTGGTACATTTCCTTTGAATTTTCAAATTTTGTGGAGTATAGGTTTTCAAAGTATGACCTGAAAATTGTCTGGATTTCATTAGTGTCCATTGTTATGTCCCCTTTTTCTTTTCTGATTTTGTTACTTTGCATGTTCTCTCTCTGCTTTTTGGTTAGTTTGTAAAAAGGTTTTTCTATCTTTTTGATTTTCTCAAAAGGCCAACTCTTTGTTGCATTGATTTTTTTGTATGTTTTCTGGTTTCTACTTTATTGATTTCAGCCCTCTAATTGATTATTTCCTGGCTTCTACTCAGGGAAGAGTTTGCTTCTTTTTGTTTTAAGGCTTTCAATTGTGCTGTTAATTCTTTAATCTGACTATCTTCTGTTTTCTTCATATGGGCACTTAGTGCAATAAAGTTCCCTCATAGCATTTTTTCAAGGTGTCCCATAATTTCAGGTATGTTGTATCCTCATTCTTGTTGAATTCTAGGAAGGCCTTTTTTTTTTTTTATTTCTTCTTTGACACAAGTATGATGCAATTGCAAATTGTTAAGTTTTCATGAGGTTTGTGGGTTTGGGGGATTTGTGTTGTTTTGAATTCCAACTTTAAAGCATGGTGGTCTTATAAGATGCAGGGGGCTATTCCAATTTTTTTTTGTATCTGTTGAGGTTTGTTATGTGGCCTAATATGTGGTCGATTTTAGAGAAGGTCCATGTAGAGCTGAGAAGAAGGTATATTCTTTTGTGTTTGGATGGAATGTGATATAGATGTCTGTTAAACCCAATTGAGACATAACTTCTGCTAATTCTTTTGTTTCTTTGTTAAGTTTCTGTCTGGTGGTCCAGTCTAGCGGTGAGAGTGGGGTGTTGAAGTTTCCCACTATGAGTGCGTGAGGTTTTATGTGAGCTTTGAATTTTAGTAGCATTTTTTTTTTTTTTTTACAAATGTGCGGTCTTTGTATTTGGGCCATAGATGTTCAGAATTGAGTCTTTGTGTTGATGGATATGTCCTGTGATGAATATGAAATGATCTTCTTCATCTCTTTTGATTGATTTGGGTTTGAGTACCTACTTGTTAGTTATTAGGATAGATACACCTGCTTGTTTCTTGGGTCCATTTGATTGGAAGGTCTTTTCCCAACCTTCCAATGTCTGTCTTTGAAGCTTAGATGTGTTTCTTGTATGCATCAGAAAGATGGATTCTGTCTTCATATCCATTCTGTTAGTCTGTGTATCTTTATAGGCAAGTTAAGGCCATTAATTTTGAGAGAAAGTAAAGACCATTGGTTGTTAATGCTTGTTTGTTTTAGATTTGTTGTTGGCTGTGGTATTTTGAATATATTTTGCCCTGCTTTACTCTTGGGGTCTGATCAAGTGTGATTATCTATTGCCTATGTCTTTGTGAGGATAGTTAACTTCCTTGGGTTGGAGTTTTCCTTCCAGGAATTTTTATAGGGCTGGATTTGTAGATACATATTGTGAGAATCTGGCTTTGTCATTAAGTATCTTGTTTTTTCTGTCTATAGTGATTGAGAGATTTGCTGGGCATAGTAGCTTGTGCTGGCATCTATGGACTCTTAGTACTTGTAGAACATCTATCCTGGACTTTCTGGCCTTAAGAATTTCCATGGAGAAGTCAGGTGTAATTTTGATAGGTCTGCCTTTATTTGTTTCCTGGCCTTTTTCCTTCACTGCTCTTAATATTCTTTCTTTATTCTGTATGTTAGGTGTTTTGATTATTATGTGTCGAGGGGTTCTTTTTCTTTGGTCTAATCTTTTTGGTGTTCAGTATGCTTCTTTTACTTTCATAAGCATGTCCTTCTTCAGATTGGGAAAGTTTTCTTCAATGATTTTGTTGAATATGCACCTTTGATCTGGGCTTCTTTGCCTTTTTTTATGCCTATTATTCTTTGGTTTGGCCTTTTCACAGTGCCCCACATTTCCTGGATGTTTTGTGTTAAGGATTTGTTGGACTTAAGATTTTCTTTGGTCGACGAATCTATCTCCTCTAGTTTATCTTCAGTGCCTGAGATTCTCTCTTCCATCTCTTGTATTCTGTCTGTTATGCATAAGTCTGTAGTTCCTGATCACTTTCTCAGTTTTCCTACTTCCAGCATTCCTTCAGTTTGTGTTTTCTTTATTGTCTCTATTTCAGTTTTCAAGTCTTGAACTGTTTCCTTCACCTGTTTAATTCCTATTTCTTGGCTTTCCTGACTTTCTTTAAGAGATTTGTTCATTTATTCCATTTTTTCCTCCATTTTTTAAGAGATTTTCTCACCTCATCTTTGAGGGACTCTATCATTTTTTATGAAGATATTTTTAAAATTCTTGTCTTCTGCTTCATCTGCTTTGTTGTGTTCAGGTCTAGTTGGTGTAGTGTCCCTAGATTCTGATGGTGTCATGCTTATCTTTCTATTGTTAGGTGTTTTCTTGTATTTCTGTCTTCCTATCACTTCCTCCAGTGAGTGCAGGTGGGGTCTCTCTCTGTCTCTGTCTCTGTGTCTTTCTGTCTGTCTGTCTGTCTGTCTGTCTGTCTCTCTCACTCTCTCTGCTACTTCCCCTGTGGGCTTAGGTGGGTCAGAGGTTCCATGTATGTTGCTTTGGGTTGTTCAAACTCTCTAGGAGGTCTCTCCTCAGGCAGGGGTCCAGAGATGGGGGTCAAACATCAGGCAGGCAGGAACTCAGGGTGGATAGGCAAGTCTAGGGTGCTCAGAGCAGATCCAGTATGTTCCCTGGATTATTGGACCCACTCTCTGGCCATTGCTCAACCAGATTAGTGGGGCTGTGGGTTAGGTAGGCCATAGAGTGTGGGAAGGGCAGGTTCTGGGTGGAGGTGTTGTGGATCAGAGTAGTAGAAATCTTCTCACTGAGAACAAGATATTGAGGATGTGAGAATTGGAGCTAACTCAGGGAGTTCCTAGGGAAGAATGTGGAGGGGATTGGACCTGAACTGGTCCCAGACTCACCTCAGGTAGAGACCCAGTTATGGGGGTCAAAGATCAGCCAGGTGGGAGCTCAGGGTGGTCCCGCATGGATAGGCGGGTCTCAGGCAGAAGCCCTGTGCTCCAGGAGAGGCCTGGCAATGTGGGCCTTTCAATGTCTTCTTATTCCGCTTAAATGTGCTATAATGTTGGGAGAGAAGTAATTTCGTTACCTGGGATCTGACTTACTGTAATTCCTTGTCTAAACCTAACTATTTCTCTGTAATTAAGAACTTTTTAATTTGCTTTTGTTCTCAAAGACTTATTTTACTTAAAGTTCATTTGGCTTGTGATTCCTTTTTCTTCTTACAATTTGATAAACAGCTGCCAGTGTATGGAGTTGCTTATTTTCTATATTTTCCTTCCAGATATTGATGCCTGTGGACTGGAAATGGCAAGGGTGACTTTTAAGGTTGTGTATCTGTGGTAGAAACAAAATGTGTGATATAGTTTTTCTTCTCAGTTTTTATCTAAACTCCAAGGCTGCAAATTGAGAGGCATGAAACAAGGTTTTCCAGGATCTTTGGAGAACTCCAATAATTTCACATATTGCCAGTCCTAACATTCCTAAAATAACACTTTTTTAAAAAAAGTGTTATTACAATTGGACATTGTAAAGCTTAGTGCAATAAAAATCACCTGATCTTTAAAAAATCTAGATATAAAAAATAAATAAATTCATTATATTACATTGTGTGGTCACCATAATACATCTCTGTGTAAGATGAAACAGACAAAATTCCAGATCACTTTTTCCAGAATTGATTGGTGATACAGATAAGTTTAGTGAAAAGTGGGGGTGGGTGCACTATTCTCGACACACCAATATTCAGATAAGTTGTAGTCTGTCTCTATTTCTGGACCTTCCTGGAGTGTAGGATTCCCATCATCAGTGTTAACTTATATCCAATGGGAACTTGCCTGTGTGCTCAATCTTCCTTCAGTGCTTTCTTCTAGCTGATACCTCATTACATTTTGAAATCCCCACACACATACCCATTTTTGTAAACACAAATTGTGACAGAAATGTAACAAAGGATCCATGACATTAACTGCTGTCAGGAAAATGCCTAATTTGTCTCTCTGCCAATGAATGTTCTTAGAACTTGGTGACAGGTTGCAATCTTCAAGGCTGATTGTAAATAGCCAAGAGGTTTGGCTATATATTTTTAAGAAGAGAACACTGGGTACTGGCCTGATGAGTTAGTGGGTAAAGGCTGATTACCAAAGTTCAATCCTTAGACCCCATAGGATATAATGCAAAGCAAAGCCAAAAAAAAAAAAAAAAAAAAAAAAAAAAAGACTCCTGAAAATTGTCTCCTTTTGTTCTTTTGTTTTGTTTTTTTGAGACAGGGTTTCTCTGTGTTGCTTTGGAGCCTGTCCTGGAACTAGCTCTCCTAGACAAGGCTGGTCTTGAACTCACAGAGATCCACTTTCCTCTGTTTCTCTAGTGCTTGGATTAAAGGTGTGTACCATCACTGCCAAGCCCCTGAACACATCCAATTACCTGATCTTGGAAGCTATATGGTTGGGCTTGGATGGGAGATTTTTTAAAACATGTACACATTGCATGTATGAGTGTGAATTAATGCAAACACACATGTACATACACACATAGAGGATGAATTGAAACAGGAGTTGTGCTCAAGTCTTTGGGTTCTCTGTCCTTCCTCACAGAGCCTAAACACTTTCTGAATGTGACTGCCCCCTTTCAGTTGTCCAGTGACACTGATTTGTATCATCTAAGCAGCAGTCCTATGTCATAAAAGAGAATAAATTCTCTTTCATTGGCTCCTCATCTCATGTCCCATATGAGATTAACTCAAGCTAATGTGTTTAAAATGTAGGCATGTGAAAGAGTAACAAAGAAAATGAAAGGTGACCTAGAAAACAGGTCAATGCTTTTGAGGAGAAAGAAATGATAAGCTTAGTTTTAAATGCACAATGGGAAGGTGAAGGTTGTGGAGAAGTAATATTGTATGTAGCACATACATGGAAGAGAAATAATAAATTAGATATTGGCGTAAAGAGCTCCTTAGAAAGAGAGAGTCCAGGTTGGAATTCATACCACGCCTTCCATTGTGGCTGAGCTGATTGTTTTCAAAGTCAGTGATGAGATTTAAAGTGTACTATCACTACTTTAAATAGATTCAAGCCTGTATAACCTTGGTGCTGTTAATCTGTTCATATTGTACCATCTGTTTTGCATGCTTCCTAACTTAATCTGCATATCTCAGAACTGATTCAAGTTACAAGCCCCTTAAGGAGGCAATACTCTACTCTTTTGTCACAGAAATGATGATAGCCAACAGTCTGCAAGCATCAATCTGAAAGAATGACAAGAAACAGGAGGTAGTCAGATGACTTAAATGCAGACATGTTACTAACTCACTCAGTAACATTGAACAAATCATGCAAACACTCTGGGGTTTGCTTTGGTCATGGGTAACATAAATTAGCCAGCAACAACAAAATGCCTTCAAAAGTCTATTAAAAATATAACCTCCATATTGGGAGAAGAATTGATAATGCCAATTTATCAGCTGGAGCAGGTCCTCCTGCATTTTGACATGTGCATCAGAAAGTACTTTGCAAGAGCCTTCGATGAATATCTGGTTTTCATAGAAGTATAGCTAGAGAAAATCACGACAGACTGGAATGTAAAGGCCCCAAGTTTAAAAAAAGGAAAAAGGATAAGACAAATGACAAGTTAGCATGTTTAAATGTATCCATAATCACAAAATTATAAATATAAGAAAATTTTTGTTAGCATGTATGTGTGTTAGAAAAAAATGACAGAGGGCAGAGAGAGACAAGGAAGGAAGAGGGAAATGAGTGAGAATGAGAGAGAGGGAGGGAGGGAGAGAGAGAGAGAGAGAGAGAGAGAGAGAGAGAGAGAGAGGGAGGGAGGGAGGGAGAGAGAGGGGGGAGGGGGAGGGAGGGAGGGAGAGATTGCAAGATAACTAACTATATCACACTATGTCAAAATGTCCCAAATATGAAGGTGGCATGACAATACTATCAGAAAAGATAGATTGCAGTGGCAAATTTTCCTGTGACGATTTCTTGGTACACATGTTTGCTGGCCAAACATGAAGATTTGGTTGCATGAAAATGTCTTCATGACTTAATTTGCATCACTGATTTCATTTTAGCCAGACATTTATTTCATAATTTTAAATATATAATTTAACTGATACTGTCACACTGAAATTTGGCATTTCTGACTTTTTCCTTACCTATTTACTATACAAATTAATATACTATAGATTTTTGTCCTTATTACTAGTTTTCAATAACTTAACTGTAATCTTTATGTATGAGATTTGCTTGGTTCATCCTGATTAGTGTTTCATGATCTTCATCTGTATTAGCTTTCATTAAATTTGGAAATTTTTAGATAACTCAAAGTCTTTTATTTCTTTAAACATTAGTCTCTTTTTTCCAATATATAAATTCATATTTGTTATAAATTGCTCACTGAAAATCCACCAAGGGTAATGTCCTTTCTTTTGTAGTTTACTTCTTTGTCTCCTTCTCCTCCTCCTCTTCCTTCTTCTTCTTCTTCTTCTTCTTCTTCTTCTTCTTCTTCTTCTTCTTCTTCTTCTTCTTCTTCTTCTTCTTCTGTTTTTTGTTTGTTTTCCTTGGGGGTGGTGGCAGAAGTGATATCACTGTTATATATTCAAGTTCATGGCTCTTTATTTCTACAGTATCTTAGTTTCTGTTAATTCCATCCAGTTCTGCTGAGTGAAATTGTTTGTGCCAAAATGTCCGATATGGCAAACTTACTAAATATGAAAATCATACTTTATCCCGTGAAAACCATTCCAAATTCCGTAAGGCATCTAAAAGTCAGCTCATGAATATAAATAGAGCTTTGAAGTTATCTGCTCAGTTTCCTTGCTTGATCCATTTTGGATTTCCAATCACAACCTGTGGTTGAACAGTCAGTCAATGGACTATGCGAGGTAGTATGTGGGAGATAAGTTTGATTATATTTTTAATATTGTTTCCTTTAAATAGATGTAACATAATTCAAGAAACATGGGACACAAAAATAATCTTTAGGTATCATTCCCAAAGTGCCGATTTTCAGAGTATGGGGGAGGCAGTCTTCACTGCTAAGGACTGCTGTGCCTGAAGCTAACCCTGGACAAGTCCAGCAGCAATTCTTTGAACACATCTATCATTTTCCTTTTCACATCAAAACTAATAATGGCAGAAGTGTGTGACTCCCTGGGCAATGCTCAGTCCTTAGGCTGTTGTATTCTTGGAAACTGAGCTCTTCCTTTTGTCTACCTTTTCTCACATTCTTTTCCTCTTAGAACCATTTTCATACTACATAATAGTCTTTTGTTTGTTTGTTTTTGTTTTTTGAGAAAGGTTTTCTCTTCATTACTTCTCATTGCTTCGGAGCCTATCTTGGAACTCACCCTGTAGACCAGGGTGGCCTGGAGCTACAGAGATCCTTCTGCCTCTGTAGATCTCTTTAATCCGGAGTTCTGGGATTAAAGACATGCTCCACCAATGCCCTGCCTCTCATAATTGTCTTAAATTTATCTCCATTGATTATATTTTTTGCCAATATTTGGTCACTATGTTTTGATAACTAGCATTAATACAGGAACTCATCAGTGTTCTTTGGTGACTGGAGGCCCAGGGGCATAACTGTTTAACTTTAACTGACTTTTAAGTTTTCTAAATACCAACTGTGAAAAAAAATCACACTATCTTTGTAGTTTGCAGATAAAACTTGGACATTTTACATTCTAACTGACAATTAAAATTCTTATTTGTTTTCAATAAATGTCTGAGTCCAGACTCTTTATTGGAGTCTTCAGGTAGCAAAATTTTTTTGTATAAATCAATAAAAAATACATGTACAAAAATTAAGAAAGATAGCATGCCTATCAGTTATCATTGAATGAATCATATCTTCTTAGCATAGTCCTGGAGTTTATCTGATATCTTCTAGGTTTGTAATGTGGACTATACATAAAAAGCCTTAGGAGGCCACACCATTTGCTTTTTGTAAAGCTCTTTACCTCGAATGACCTTTCAGCTTCTCTCAGTTACATATGATGTTCAATAAATACAAATTCCTTTAACAACAACAGCAAAATTCTCACATCGGTTTTTGCTTAAAAACAAAATAAAATGAAACTGGGTTTCACTTCACATTTCATAAATGCCCAAGAGCTAGAGTCAGTGAAGACGCTAAAATCTGTGTGGGATGCAGGGCCCACAGTGGAAAAGTAGATAAAATGCTGAACTGCTAAGAATTTATTTCCTGGTTCAAAAAGTTGGACTACAGTGATTATGCCTTTGGGTATGCACCTTGATATCTCCTGACATAAAAGTATATAAATAAATCAGTGTTGATTTTAACAGGTGTTGGAGAACTCTTTGAGGAATTCAGAGAGTTAGAAGGACTGATTGTAGTCTTCATTTTTCTGACTATGACACCTGAAGTAATTCCACGTGGCTGAGATTTCTTCTTCTGTGGAATAAAACAAGAGCTAAACAATAGACTTTTAAGTTTTCTTAGAGTTTCTTTTTCAAGTCTTTAAGTTTTAAATTAGGAGGATAAAGTTTAGAAAGTTAGAAATAAACATGAGTAGTCTGGATTAATGTTCCACCCAGACCCTGATCAGTGCAGACAATGGCCATAGGGAATAAACTGTGAGTGGATATAATTTTTCATCTTGACATCAAGCTTAGAGGTAGAGCATGCATCAACTCTTCATGTTCTCCACTATAGTATATAAATTCAGCCAATCCTTTTAAAAATTACTTGCACTTCATGTCAGTGTTGACCTCTTGGGAGTTAAATGTTTCCTAAGACCATCATCTTTGTAGTGAGCAATATTTTGCTTGTTTTCCTCCTATGGTACCTTGCTCGGATCTAAACAAAGTCTACTTCCTTAGATAATTGGGGAATTGAAGTCTGTGCTTGTTTTAATCATGTCTATTTTAACTTATTTACACTTTAGAGACATGAATCTGAATGGCATCTTTTGATGCCTGTCTTTCCACCTAGATGTGTTTTGCGATTTTCATTGTCTTCCCAGACTGCTTGGCCATCTTCTTCTTTATGAATCTCCGTGATCACTTTAGTTTTCTTCTTGTGAAATTTTATCTATTCTCTTCTACATTCCTGTCAGTGCAATAACAATAAAAAAAATCACTAAAAGAATTTTGTAGGGAGACGTGGAAGTGAGGAATAATTCGATTTAAAATCTCTTTCTAAAGTTCTACACCTTGCCCGGAGTTTGGTTTATAGAGGCACAATGAGTCTGTGCCACACTCATCTTGTCTACTTGAAATTATCCCTTAACAAGAGTCTCAGATGTGGTCTATCTCTGTCTCTTTCCCTCTTTGCTCCCTTTTGTCATTGTTGTTGTTATTATTATTATTATTATTATTATTATTATTATTATTATTATTATTACTGTTGGGGACCATCACCACCCTCACTACCTCAGGCCTCTGAGATAGAAAATTATTGCCTCTTAAGAAGTAAGCAGAGTATTTAGCAGAGCATTCCTAGATACAGGCTTGCGGTTTTACAACCAGTTAAAGAATAGCTCAGGCTATTCCTCCTGCTATAGTTTTACAGCTAGTTAAAGATTAGTTCAGGGCATTCCTTCTACTGACACTTTCACCCTGCCCACTTGCAAATCCCTATTCACATCCTGCCCATGGTCCTGTATAAGCCTCCCCTGAGAAAATAAAGTTTGACAGCTTGATCAGAATATGGACTTGCTGTTGTTCTTCTCCTCCCTTACCCTTCGATTCCCCTAGGTGTCTCCCAGTTCATCGTTGACTGGCCCACGGGTCAGAGCATATTACTGCTACTATTACTATTATTGTTGTTGTTGTTGTAAGTACGCCATTTGTTTCATGTGGTATTGTCTTGTTATGCTTAAGCTACTATACTAAATACCACATTTCTGAGTAACTTATAAACAAAGAAATAGCATTCCTCACAGTTCTGGAGGCTGAAATCCAAGGTGTAGGTGCCGATGACACTGAGACATACAGATCACAGACTGTAGGGTAAGAACATTACTAATCGTTTTCTATAAAGGCAATTATCTCTTTCATGGAGTCCTGTATTCATAATCAAATCACCCCCAAAATTACACACACTGACACCATCACCTTGATAGTAACATTTCTAGATTAGGAGTTTTGAAGGGATACAAATAGTACATAACAGGTATGGTAGAGTAGAATATTTCACACTATAAGACCAAGGTTCTCAATCTTCCTAATTCCATTAAAAATTATTTTCATTTCTACTTCATAACTGTAGGCTTGCTACTGTGATGAGTCATAATTTAATGTAAATATCTGTGTTTTCCAAAGATCATAGGCAACCCCTGTGAAAGGATTGCTCAAGTGTCCTTCCTTTGGGATCAAGACCAATAAGTCAAGAACCTTATGCCTATAGTCTCAGCCCCTGAGATACTGAGGCAGAAAGTTTACTAAGTCTGAGGATAGTCAGGGCTACAAATTAAAACACACTACCCTAAAAGAAGAAAGGTTAATGTTTACTATAAATCTGTATGATTTAAATTATAAACATTATAGGTTTAATTTAAATACATAACATCAATGTTAAAGTTACATTTTTTTTTTTCTAGAAAGTCAAGGAATTGTTCATAATGGATTCAGAGAGAAACTGAAATGGACCTTGAAGATTTGAACTAAGAGCTGAAGATGTCTTCAGTTGTTTTATTATCATTTGAGATAAATTATTTTGTTGCCTTGTCTGTTTCTTTAACTTATTTAGGCCTCTTCCCTGTCTGAGCTCAATCATGGTAAATTCACACCCTTTCTCATCCTTTATTTCACCTGGATTAATCATGCAGTTTGATGTTTGATTGTTCTTATTTGGTTGGTAGCAATAGAAAGCAGTGAATAAGGTTCTCAATTATATTGGGCATTTGGTCTACATCAGGGGATGCATTAGTCATTTTTACATTGTCATTGTATTGTTTCATGTATTCCCCACAACTGTTAAGTTCTTCCTTTCATGTCTTCTGTGAACTCATGTCTGCTCTTGAGTATATAGTGTTCCTAGCCAGTAGCCTCTTTCAAACATCTCCATGAACTATCTGGCATTGTTAGAACCACACTTTTTCCATGCTTAGTTGACTTTCATTTGAACACAATATCACAATATTACAGAGTACAGGAAGATTCTTTTCATAAAAAAATCTCTCTCTCTTTTACAAAATACTTTCTATTCATTATTATTTATAAGGAAAGAGAAAAGTGCTACAAAATTAGTGGTTTAGGCAAAATGACTCTAAATAGCTGATTTTATAAATGGGATTTTATGGCTAGTATGCATAAACTTTGTAAGCTTCATCAGATGTTCATCCACTGCATAGTACACATTATCCTCTTATAGTCAGGAGTCAAGGGTTATTCACTCATTTGTTAAAGAAGCAGTCACAACCTACACCCATGTGCATAGGGGCAGCACTAATTGGATGCCATTGGTTATGAAAATACAATTTAATTTGGTACCTTATAAGGAATGACTCAATATACGTAATTGTTTGTATAGTTTGATTAAATCAATAGAAATGTTTTCTGCAAGAACAAAAGTGATACTGTTGATGGTATTTATTCATTTTCTTTTACTTGAGCTCATTTGTGTTACATTTATGATTATTTTAATGTCTTTGGAATAATGCCAAACATTACATTACTAATCACAAAGACCTTTAGAAACATCATAGTGGTTTTCACTATGTAGTTCCAAGCTTTTGACAAATACTAGAATTGATCAGAGATAGCCAATATAATACAAATGGGGGGGCTATGAAATTGAATAAAAACAATCTTGTGATAAATCTCATTTGAAATATTCATTTTCAATTGGAATATAAATTCATTTGAAAAGTTAATATGCTGATGAACATGCCTTTTGTGTAAATAAATAATCAATTAGCTAATTTTGTAATTTTTTATGGTTTACTGAGCACTGAATGTCCTCAATGGAAAATGCTATATGTGTCTTCTCAGGGTCTCTCAAGGGAAAATGAAGTAATTACTGTCAGTGGTACTTTACTTGTCAAGTACTGGAAGCAGGGGACCTAGTCACTAATAATTCTAGACACAGATCCTTTTTCTTAATTTAGGTAACAACTGGAAGCTTACAGAATGTTGAAATGCTTTTTCAAAATCATCTATATGGTATACACACTAACACACACAGGCACACACTCATGCACACACACCCGTATAAACTCATACCCACACCCACATATATACATACTCACAGACCCATATATACTCAACTTATACACTCACACACCTACACACACACACAAATAGATAGAGTCAGACACACAGAAGAAAGAGTCAAACACATACACATTTTCTTGTTGAGAAAGATTTGGGATATTTGTTTTTAAGAGAACAATAGATGAAGAATGGGAGTAATGGGTTTATCAGTTTTCATTATTCCTTCCAAATTGAATTGAACACATATTCTCTTCCTTAGCTGGTAGTGAACTTGTGTAAATTGACCTAAGATGATACTTGTCTCTCTTACATCCTCAAAACATCCTTTACTTCTGATATTTTCCAGGTTTGTGTAGTGATGTTTATACCTTATTTATCAGGGACTGAGTTTGCTGTCCATTAACAAGGAAAATAAGACCAGGAAACACTGGTTGAAATATATGTGTGTGGTTTTTGACCCACCTTCCAGGAATATCTTCTAGAAAGGAATCTTTATTTTTAAAGCGTGGTCTATCTGTTAAACTGTATTGAATACATCTTTCTGTAAGCTGCTTCATGAGGAAATCCTTCCAATTGCTTGGCATAGTAAATTCATATGTCACATTCCATACATCTGGCTATCCCTTGGATGCCATTCATTGGTGTCAGAGTAATTTCCTGAACCATGCTTAGACATTCAGGTGTCTTCCAACATACTCCAGACTTATGCCTTACCAGGGTGCTCTATATCCTCACTTTATTTTTCAAGACTTAAGTCCAAGCAAAAATATTTACAAGCATGAGTGGGTTTGAGGGTAGATGATGACAAGAAGGATGTAGCAGGCCATGCAACCCCAAGGCAGAGGATGAAAATGATACTTAAGTGAACACAGGCTAGCAGAGGTTCATATGAACTTGATACAAACCCCCAACATATTATCAGTTGTATTCTTGTACCTTTGTCTTGGTCATCATCTGACAGCTAGTATGACTCCTGCTAAAATTTTACCTCTGTTTTATGGAGGAAAAATTAAATTAAGACTAAGACAAGTTAGGATTAAATTAAGATGAAGACTAAATCCCAGCCTTCATTGATTTGCCACAAATCTTTTATTATTATTTTATGAATTTATAACTTTACTGTAGATATTAAACATAGAAGAATCACATTTTAAGTATGGGACTTTGTCTCACCACAGTTTTCTCTGTCTCATGCCTGCTCCTGCCTATCCCAGAAGAGAAACCAGCCAACTTTTCTTCCTCTGTAGATAAAAATAGTAAATGTAGCCTACTCTTACAGTGCCTCTTAAAGGATTTCCTTTCTGATGGAAAAGCACATGCAGGGTTGGGGTACTTGCCTAGCATTCTCAGCTCCTGACTTTTGTCCCCAAAACTTGCAGCCCATTAGGCTGAGCATAGTGGTACACAAATGTAGTGCTAGCACTTTAGAGATGATAGTAGAAAGACCATAAATTCAGAGTTATACTTACCTACTACAAAATGACTTTGAGGCCACCTTGAAATGCATACGAAACCCTGTCAAAATACAGGAACTTGCACATTAATTTATGCTGAACAAATGTAGTTCCATTAAAAAAATAATAGAGGTGCAAGATAATCTTCTTCTGTCCAGGAATAATTATATTAATGTTTGTGTGATAATATATGGTAGGTGTAAGGGTGGCATTTGGGAACATGGAGGAAGAGTTGTTGTATCTTATGTGGAGTATTCTGATGAAGACATACCTATGAAGTGAGCTAAAAGAACAGGATTCTAGCAAGGGAAGTGGGAAGGCATTGGAGACTGATTTTCTTAAAGGAAAAAAAAAGCAAGAGCAAGATGGCACTGACAGAAACAGTAAGGGGAGGAGAAGAGGACTAGGGAAGTATGAGATAGAGAGAGGGGCCTGCCTTTGCACATAGGTATGCACAACTTCAAGTGTCTTTGAGGGATTTAGATGAGCTGCAAAGCTTTTCAGAAAATGCTTTTTACTCAAAGCTTTTCCCTCCTAATCATTTCTGCTTCAAGCTGCAAGTGTGAATTTGAAACACCATAGAACACAGTAACTAAGTAACAGAGAGAAAGTGTTATGACAAGAAATAGTGGCATTTTGTCTAATATTTTACTATAGTGGACTTTTCATTTAGAACTATGTAACATCTACTAACATGACCTCACATTCTGAAATGGATCATGCACATGAAGTCTTGGTCACCCAATAAGCATTTGCTTACCAACCGTAAGAAAATAGAGGGTTCCCCCCTTTATTTTACTCTGAATACCAAGGTTAAATTGTTCACAATCTACCTTCATTTTAGAAGTATTTCTGTGTTAACATATTTCATTTTAAAATTACAGATATATCTAGATTATGAAGAACAGAGGAAAGTGCAGGTGTCTTGACTAAGAGTGGATAGGAAGGGCTCCAGGTGTGCCTTCTCCGTGTCCATCTTTCTCTATCCATTCCATTTACTGTAAAAAAGTTTAAAGTTTCCAACTTGTGTTACTCTGTGCCAAGTATTGAGACAAACTATCTGTTATGGGAGTGTGTGGATCATCTGAGAAAGGGTTGCTCACATGGTGTTAAGGCTGGTTACCACTATGCTCAAGAGAGGAAGAAGGTTCCAATATTAGGTACAAATGAGAGCTAAGAAATGTCTTCAAACCCTTAAATGATTATTTATTACTAGTTGGCTTTTAAATAAATTATTTATTTAAAATGTGTTAAGCTTGTAGATTCTACTAATAGTTTTGAAACAATGTTTAAAATGTTAAAATACCAACAGTCATGTTGACCTATGATGGTTAATTTGAATAAACACAAACAGAACACATACAATCTCCTTATGTACTCCTTTTGTTTATCTTAATTTATCATACTTTCTCACCTACACAAAATATTATCAAGAAAAAGCAAAGGAGGCAGTTAATAGGTTTATATAGAGGCATCTTGAAAGTTTTCATGCTGAGAAAAATTTTTGAAAACAAGCCAACAGAAGTGAGGAAAGGACTGTTGAAGGTATCTATGGAGATGACATTTCAGAAAGATCAACAGGTTTCTACAAAGTAGCTGTGTCCTGGGTTAAAACCTACCTTTTGGAGGTAAATTAAAGTTAAAGGTTATGCTATAATCTCTTCAGTAAACACTAAATGTAAAACAACCATAATGAAAACATTAGTAGGGGATAGGAATGAAATTCTTAAAAACATTGCTTCACCACCTAACATGATACTTTATAGATGGTGAGGGTGCAGAAACCAAGGAAGAGCTGCAGGATATAGAGTTTAGTATGTCAATCACAGATTGAAGCACAAACATAGAATTTTCTGTTTAGTTTTGTTTTGTTTTGGTGGGTTTTTTTTTGCAAATTAAAATATGATTATATCATACTATATTGACTCTCCTCCTACCTATCTCAGATCTTCAGCTGCTCCCTCTCACATGCATGGCCTCCTTTTCTTTAGCCATTGTTGTTACATAAACACATAAATAAATATATAATTGCAATCTCTGAGTCTGTTCAATGTTGTCTGTATGTATATTTTTCTAGATCTGGTCAACGGGTATTGGATAACTAATCAGGGAGCTTGTCTGTTAGGAGCACTGTCTTAATTAGGGTTTCTATGACTGTGAAGAGGCATCATGACCATGGCAACTCTTATAAAATGAAACATTTAATTAGTGTCTTACAGTTTCAGAGGTTTAGCCCATTATCATTATGATGAAACATGGTGGCATGCAAGTAGACATGGTATTGGAGAGTTAGCTGAGAGTTCTATGCCTTGCACAGACAACAGGGTGTGAACTCAGAGTCTGTGCAGTATCTTGACAGTGACACAAGTCCTCCAACAAGGCCTTACATATTCCAACAAAGCCACATCTCCTAAGAGTTTTAGTCAAAAACTGAATATTTTAATAAATTAATTGTTTTCCAAATAATTTAATTTTTTCATATTTAAATAGAACTATATCATTATTATTATCTGTAAAAAGATTAACAAGCAGATTTGAGTCTTTGTGGCAAAGGAAAGTACCCCAAATTATCAAATAATACTCAAAGAAAAAAAGTAGTAAGTTTTACTTTTAAATACTTTGAAATTTCCTATTAAGCTATTTAATAAGGCCTTCTCCTCATCCTTGGCCCTGCTAGGGTGTTTGACTGTTTGGGGTGAGTGTTTGACAAGAGATTGGGTCTAATACCCCCACCCTCTCCTTGGAATTCCTGAGTTGGCTCTGCAAATACTAGAAACACCTTTCCATGAGAGACAATCCTGAGCCTGTCCTCACCAGACCCTTGGGCCCCTTAGCCTGCCTTATGCTTGTGGTGAGTCTGGGACCAGCCCAGGGTGAATCCCCCCACATCCTTTCTTTGGAACTTCCTGGGTCAGCTCTGCATCTTGACCCCCTTACCCAGTTGTCCTGAGTGGTCTTGTCCTGGCATGCCAGACCATCTTGAGCCAGACTTCTCATCCTTGGCCCTTCTAGGACCCCTGCTTGGGGTGAGTGTTTGGCCTAAACTGGGGTCCAACACCCCACACTGTCCTTGGAACTTCCTGAGTCAGCTATGTGCATACTGGACCTGCTCCTCCACAAGGGACTATCTGGATCCTTGTGCCCCTTTATCTTCTACTTGACAACATCCAGAGCCTGCCTTCCCCACATCCTTGACCCTGCTGCTTGAGAGACCTCTAAAAGAGCTTAGATCATCCAGAGTTACTAACATCAAAGACCTGACCCACCTACACCCCCCAGGAGAGGAGGGTAGAGAGAGAAAGAAAGCACTAGAAGGAGCAATAGGAAGACAGCAATACAAGAAAATACTCAACAATATAAAGACCAGTATGACACCAACAAAATCTAGGGGCTCTACATCAACTAGACCTGAAAACACCAATGCATATAATGCAGAAGACAATGACCTAAAAAATAACTTCATGACAAAGACAGAAGATCTCAAAGATAATATAAGAAAATCCCTTAAAGAATGGAAGAAAAAATGAACAAAAAATTGTCAGAAATAGAGGAAAAGATGAACCAAAAAATGCAAGAAAAGAACAAATCTCTGAAAGAAAGCAAGGAAAGCCAAGAAAAAATCAATGAAAAAGATGAAGGACACAGTTCAATACCTGAAAACTGAGATAGACACAATAGAGAAAACACAAACTGAGGGAATGCTGGAAATAGAAAATCTGGGTAAATGATCAGGAACTACAGATGAAAACATAACAGAGTACAAGAGATCAAAGAGAAAATCTTAGGTGCTGAAGATAAACTATAGGAAATAGATCCATAGACCAAAGAAAATTTCAAATTCAACAAATGTTTAACAGGAAATATCCAGGAAATGTGGGACACCATGACAAGACCAAACCTATGAATAATAGGCATAGAAGAAGGTAAAGAAGCCCAGATCAAAGGTGCAGAAAACATATTCAACAAAATCATTGAAGAAATCTTTCCCAACCTGAAAAAGAATATGCCTGTGAAAGTATAAGAAGCATACCAAACACAAACTAGACTGGACCAGAAAAAAAAGTCCCCTTGCCATATATTAATCAAAACACCTAACATACAGAATGAAGAAAAAATATTAAGAGCAGTGAAAGAAAAAAGCTAGGTAATGTATAAAGGCAGACCTATCAAAATTACACCTGAGTTCTCCATGGAAATTCTGAAAGCCAGAAAGTCCTGGATAGATGTTCTACAAATACTAAAGGACCACGGATTCCATCCCAGACTACTATACCCAGCAAAACTCTCAATCACTATAGATGGAGAAAACAAGACAGGACAAAACCAGATTTACACAATACATATGCACAAATTTAGCCTTACAGAAAGTTCTGGGAATGAATACTCCAACCCAATGAAGTTAACTACACTCATAAAGACATAGGCAATAGATATTTCTACTTCACCAGAACCCAAAAGAAAAAGTTGGGTAAATATACTCACTATACCATCTCAACAACAAATCTGAAATAAACCACAGTTAACAATCAAAGGTCTTTGCTTTCCCTTAACATTAATGATCTTAACTTGCCTATAAAAAGACATGGGCTAACAGAATAGATACGAAGACAGAATCCATCCTTCTGCTGCATGCAAGAAACACATTTAAGCTTCGAAGTCAGACATTACCTCAGGGTAAAGGGTTGGGAAAAGATCTTCCAATCAAACAGACCCAAGAAGCAAGCAGTTGTAGCTATCCTAATATCTAAAAAGTTAGACTTCGAACCAAAATAAATCAAAAGAGATTAAGAAGGTCAGTACATATTCATCACAGGAAAAATCTACCAGAACAAAGTCTCAATTCTGAACAGCTATGCCCCAAATACAAAGACACCCACATTCCTAAAAGAAATATCACTCAAATCTCACATAAAACCTCACACACTTAAAGTGGGAGACTTCAACCCCATTCTCACCACTAGACAGGCCCACCAGACAGAAACTTAACAAAGAAACAAAAGAACTAACAGAAGTTATATCCCAATTGAGTTTAACAGACATATATAGAACATTCCCTCCAAATACTAAAGAATATGCCTTCTTCTTAGCTCCACATGGAACCTTCTCTATAATTGATCACATACTGGGCAACACAGCAAACCTCAACAGATACAAAGAAATTGGAATATCCCACTGTACCTCATCAGCCCACCATGCTTTAAAGTTGTAATTTAAGAACAAAACAAATTGCAGAAACCATAAAAACACATGGAAACTGAACAATGTGCAATGGCAACATTCCTGGGTCAAAGAAGAAATAAAGAAAAAAATTAAAGACTTCCTAGAATTCAACAAGAATGAAGACAAACATACCCAAACTTATGAGATACTTTGAAAGCAGTGCTAAGAGGAAAGTTCATTACACTAAGTATCCATATGAAGAAAATAGATGATAGTCACATTAGAGAATTAACAGCACAACTGAAAGTTAAAGAACAAAAAGAAGCAAACTCACCCTTTAGGATTAGACATCAGGAAATAATCAATTTGAAGACTGAAATCAAATAATGCTGAATTAACTTGACAGAGGACAAAAACCAGAGAAAGGAAAGAATATTTGTCCTCATTGTCTACATACACCAATTTGAGTCACATCACACACTCAAGGTAAAAGCACTAATACTTGAGAACATTGATGAACAGGCCCTAGTCAGAGAATGTGCATATTTACAAAAAAATTAAAGGAATAAATAATGACTATATCTAAATGTAGAAGTTATCAGATTACTGTAAGATGACGGGGAAGAAATCTAAATTACCTTGGGCTTGGTGACGACATTTTAGTTAGAACTCTAAGGTCACAGTTCATGAAATAATTGACAAAAGGGATTTGGTTAAAGTGTACATGTTTAGGTCTTTTGAAGACATTGCCAGGCAAGAGACAAAAGATGAAAGCTACTAAGTAAGAAAAATTATTGACAATATGATATAATAAATTTTACCATATATATATATTTTACCATATATATATACATATATATATATGTGTGTGTGTGTAGAGAGAGAGAGAGACAGACAGACAGACAGACAGACAGACAGAGACAGAGAGAAAGAAAGAGAGAGAATCTTTGAACTCGACTTGGTAAATGACCTGATTAAAAGAGGACTAAAATGCCCCATCAAAGAAGATAGATGGTGACAAGTTTGGGTCCCACAATGAGGCAGCACACAGATTATAGACACCAAAACACAGAACTCCTGACAACAACCTATTATTAGACATGAATTTTCATCCATCGCAGGAAGGAATGCAAAATGGTATAGCTGTTTGGAAGATAGTCTGATAGCTTTGTTTAAAACAAAATATGCCATTAATCAAATTATCTAGCAATCAAACTCTTAATATTTGTGTAAATGAGTTGAAAATTTTGTCTAACACTAATATTTAGAGTACCATTACTGAAAATTGATAAAATTAAAATTGACCAGGACGGTCTCCTTGAACAGAAGAATAAACTTCAGAAGATCCAGAAAACATGGTATTTTAGTGGTAGAAAAAAACATATGGCACAGTACCATGAAAATATGTGGAGAAAACTGAAATATATATTGTTAAATAAAAGAAAGTGGCTACATGTGGCACTTGACTTTAAGGATGTGACTATAGAGAGTAAAATTGTTCACTAGGAGGTTGGGATAGAAAGCATAAGTCAATAAAGTACAGGGGCCTTGGAGCAAACTATGGAATTAGCATAATAATGATGTTTGTGTCGGCCACAACTAATGGCTGGATTTATTATTGGGAAGGCTTGAAAGTATGGAGGCAGACAGTACATGAGGTATCTCTGCATTTTCCTCTCTCTGTTCTGCAAGCCTACAATACCTCTCTAAAATTAAAGTCTTTCATAAAAAAGAAAACCAGAAAAGACAAATCAATATATTGAGAATATATAAAATTACATTTTTCTACTGAGGTAAACTTTTTTTGAGAAAGTATACAGAAAGTTGTAACTGTAAAAGAAAAAAAAAGTAAATTAGATCATAAAAATAAAAACTAAAATGTGTGTTCAAACAGAACAATGAAATATATACACACATCATATCCAAAACAAAGAATTCAGTAAATATTCTGAATCAATACTTGGGTAAGAGCCTCATCTTTAAATTATTTAAATAATTGGGTAAGAGCCTCATCTTTAAATTATTTAAATAATTGGGTAAGAGCCTCATCTTTAAATTATTTGCTATGCAAGTTTAATTCTCTCTCTCTCTCTCTCTCTCTATATATATATATATATATATATATATATATATATATATATATACATACAAGCATAGAGGTACAGGGGTCTGTAGTTCTGGAGTAGAGTGGCTGTTTTCTATATCCTTGTGTATATAATTTCCTCTATGTATATGCCTATCCTTATCAATGGGACATACTCAACAGTGATGGGAGATGTATCCTGTATATATGTTTCTCATACTGGTTAATGAATAAAGCACTGATGGCCAATAGGAAAGCAAGATAGGTGGGGCTAGGAGACTAGGAGGAAGAGGAAGTCGTTAGGAGGAGTCAGCATGGAGAGCCTAAAGAGAACAGCACACCGGGCCGCCCAGTAAGATGAGCCACGTGGAAATAGTTAGAATAGTAGAAATGGTTAATCATTAAGAAAGTTAATCATTAAGAAAGAGGTAGCTGATAAGAAACAAGTAACAGGCCAACAGCATTATATCAAATACAGAGTCTCAGCGTGTTTTTGGGGGCTGGCATGGTGACAGGACCAAGTGGCCAGTGGGAAAACACACTGATTATAGCATAGGATATCAATAGCCTCTTCTCAAGAAAATAGCTACAGAGTTTCTGGTCTTGTAAACTCACTGAAAGTTTATCACTATTTTCATTAAGAATTATTCCCTGCAAGCCATAGGCTTGCTTCTTTGTAGGAAAATATTACATTTACATGAGTTTTGGGTATCTGCTGCAGTTACTTTGATGACAACCTCATCAGCTTATAGAAGTTCTAAAGGTTAAGATTCATGTACCAATTAGTAAAAGACAACTGTTAGATGGATTCAGCAAATCTAACTAATACAAGCAGTTGTCTACTCTACTTAATTTATGAGCCAAGTTTAAATAATCTTTATAGTAAGAATTATACCCTAAGACTTTAAGAACAAAAAATAACTGAATTTCAAAAACTCCGTTCAGCACCACAGGGCTATGAGATTTATCCAGAGAACAAATTCCTTTTAAGTGAAAAACTGTATCTATGTGCATGATGAGTGCTCATGTAAGCTTGTTCCTGTGTTCACATGGAGGCTAGAGGTAGAGGTTGAGTGATTTTCACTGTTTCTGTATACCCCATTTCTTTAAGACAAGGTCTCTCACTGATGTTTGAGCTCACTGATTGGGTAGAATATCTGGCCAATGAGCTCCAGGTATCTGCCTGTCATGCCTTCCCTGTCTATTCTAAGATCACAGATATACCTGATCACACCCAACTGTTTTTTTTTTAAACATGAATTTTGGATATTCAAACTCTGGTCCTCTTGCTCACATATCATGTATTTCAGAAAATGAACCACCTTACCATCCCAAAGAACACTTGGTATAAATAATGGGTGCACTAGACATCTCAGGGTGCTAAATAAGAATGAAGATGGGAACAAAACAAATAAGCAAACCACACATCAAGTTAAATAACTGAATATAGGCCTGATGTAAACAGAAACAATCATTCTAACAGGGCCCTCAAGGAAAATGTATCTGATTCTCAAGGTCATATTTTTGAAAATGATATTTAAAGATGTGTAGTGTTTATTTCTTTTTCATGTTACCATTATCACTTTCAGAGTTGTCAACTATTGATCAAATATGCTCATTGTCTTTTTCTTGTAGTTATTTTCTAGCCTCCCCCCAAAATGAAAACATGATGCAGAAGTGAGAGAGAGAACATAAAAGAGGGAGTCATTATTGGTTTGAAGAGAAAACTGAACCTAAAGAAAGCTCTAGAGACCTACAAGTCTGACTCCAACTAACAATTTGAGCAGCCATGGAAAGGCTACCATAAATGCCCTTCCCTGATAAAGAGATCAACAACTAACTAATCCACCACCATGGAGCCCTCATCTAGTACCTGGTGGAAACAGAAGCGAACTCCCATAACTAAACACTGAGTCTAACTAAAATCCAGATGCAGAGAGAGAGAGGACAAGACCAGGTTGCAGAAACACACAACAAGGGCAGCTGACCTGAACAAGGAGGAGCTGGGACTGATAGCTGGGAATCCAGCATGGGACTGACTCAGACCCCCTGAATATGGGTCTCAGCTAAAACGACTGAGCAGTCTAAAGGACCTCAGAAAGTGGAACCAGGATATATTCCTGGTTCACAGAAGGACCTTGTGGACACATCCCCCATGGAGGGATACTCCCTTAACCTAGAGACAAGAGTGAAGTCCTCGTCCCTACTTCAAATGACTTGACATATTTACATGACTACACCTGGATGGCATAGCCCTACATGTAGAATGGGGATGGGGGGAATGGTAGGGGAGGGTGGTCAGGGTGCATGCGAGGGGAGAAAGAGGATAAGAGGGAGGGACAGAAGAGAGGGAACTGTGATCGACCTGTAAAGATATATATATATATATATATGTGTATATATATATACATATATATATATGTATATATATATACACATATATATATATATATGCGCAAATAGATGATACTTGAAGAAACCATTCTGAGTGAGGTAACCCAGTTGCAAAATGAGGAACATGGTATGTCCTCACTCATATACGGATTAAAGACATACAGCAAAGGATCACCAGCCTATAATTCACACCACCAGGGAAACTAGAATACAAGGAGGAACCTAAGAGATTCATACAAGGTTTCTCACAGAAGGAGAAAGGGGAAAAAGTTTTTTTCACTACAAGTACTAAAGCTAAAAATTTTTCTTTATGCAAAAATTTGCACTGTTGATAAATACAGTGTTCTGTCAAATGTTGGTAGTAGCATTCTCCCTGTTTATTGGCAATGTTGAAGTCACAGAGATCAAAAAGACAGGCAGAAATATGGGGACTTTGTGCCTACATTTTTTAAAGACATTCAATTGTGTCATGGGAAAGACCTGCCATTGCACTATGGAAAAAGAATGGTACATTAACTTCCTAAGCACCTTGGGGACTATTTACATAAACTGAAAGCTTAGAAGCAAATACAATGCAAGTGGCATTACTTGCTATCCTTCAAAGAGTTTACTAACACTGTTAAATTTATTAACTAGGACTGATGTTTTATATATTTCTTTCATGTCAATTAAGGCTAGTTTTGTAATAATTCAAAATGAGAGGGCAAGTACCCCCAAAAAGACACTGAAGACCAAAATGCTTTGTTAGGAGTATGTTTTTCCTTGCCGTTCTGGTCCCTCTGCCTCACCAGCCCCAAATAACACACAGAGACACTGTATTTGATATAAATGCTGTTGGCCGGTTACTTGTTTCTTATTGGCTAGCTCTATCTTAAATATTAACCCGTTTCTATTAATCTAAGTACTTCCACGTGGAGCTTGATTCCCAGCTATCAGTCTGGGTGGCCCATTAGCTCCTTGTTCAGGTCATAAAACTGCATATTGTTCAGTCTCCATATTTGAAAAAATTTAGTGGTCTATCTTGCTGTTGTTTTCTCGGTGTATTCCATTTTCCTGTGACAAAACATAAGAAGTTATTTCAAATTTCTCATGTTTGTGAATTATTACTTATGTCCTAAAATATTATCTACTTTTGAGAACATACCATAGGCTGCTGTTGTATTCTGCAGCTGTTAGATGGAATATTTTGTAGATTTCTTCCAAGTCCATTTGTTCTGGAGAGCCATTAAATTAAATTTTTAAAAAATATAATACTGAATACAAATGTATTCTGTTCTTCATTTATTTTCATTAGAGTCACTTTTTATTTCATTGATTTTACATACCAAATAGTTTCCCCTCCCTCCTTTCCTCCTGCCCCTTCCTGTTTCCCATCTACTTACCTCCCCATCCATTCTTCCTTGCTAGTTTTCCCAGCCTTGCCTCAACATAAGAGGAGGAGCTTGTGCTTGCCTCAACTGGATGTGCCATGCTTTGCACAAGCCCATGGGAGACCATTCGATTCTTAAGTCTCTTTGTTGCTATGTTTTCTAGATGACATATCTATAAGTAAAAGTGTAGTTCTAAAGTCACCCACTTTATATATTGACATCATTCTGAACCTTTATATTAAGTAATATTTACCCCATTAAATTGAGTGTAGCAGTGTTATATTGCATATAATTATAATTGCTATATCCTATTTAAGGATTTAACCCTTTATCAACCTGAAGACCTTTCTTTCTTCTTCAAAGTAATGTTGGTTTCAATTCCACTCTGTCATATGTGGATATAGTCAGTATCTTGCTTTCTTTGGGGTTCTCATTTGTTTTTGGTAACTTTTTGATCCTATTAATTTCAACTAGAGAGGCAAATCTCTTGCAGACAGCCCCAAAATAGGTGGTGTTTTTACCCCAATTTTCAAAGCTGAATGTTTCAACTAGAGAATTGAGTCTTTTAACAGTTATAGTTATTGAAACATGTGAACTAATTCCTATCACATTGTTTCTGTAATGATTGACTATCTTCTAATCCCCACACAGTTCCTACTCTTTAATGAAATTTAATCTTTCATATCTTATCCTGTCTTCTATGTAATAGAGAGATTTTAAGTATCTTCTGCAATGAGGTTTATAATGAATATTATTCTGCAATCTTCTGGTTTATTGAAGAGTGGTAATATTTTAATTGGTTTGCTTCTCTGAGTGGTTTAGTATTTCACTCTTGCAGCTTTCAATAGTTTATTTTCATTTGATGCAATTAGTGTTTTCATTATAAAATGGTGTGGAAAGAATCATTTCTGAACATGTTTGTTTGGGGTCTAAATGACTCCATTGACCTAATTGTACACTAGTTGGGATTTTTCTCTTATTGTTTGAGTTGTTTTCTATGTCTTTGGTTTGTACCTCAAAGTGTAGAGGACACACTTTTTAAAAATTTTAGAATATAGATATAAAATGATGTTCTGAATAGGATTATTTTATCTGAGAAAATAACTAAATAAATAAATGGGATTTAAAAAAGAATTGCAAGCTCATTCCTCATAGAGGGACACTGTCTCAACGTAGACACATGGGGGGAGGGCTGAGGCCCTGCTCCAAATGATATGACAGACTTTGAAGATCTCCTGTGGTAGGCTTCAACCTCCCTGAGGAGAAACAGGATGAGATGGGGGTTGGAGGGTGCAGGGGAGGAGGGGATGGAGAGGGAACTGAGATTGATATGTAAAACAAGCTTGTTTCAAATTTAAGTTTTTAAAAAGGGGGAAAAAGAATTGCATAAATCTAAAGCCTTATGTACAGTAATAGAAAAACGAAGTGAGTAACAAGACATCTCAGAAAGTGGGAAAATTCTTTGTGTACAATTTCTGATAAGGGAGTAATGTCCAGAACATATAAATACACACACACACACATACACACACACATGCCAACAGAACTAAGAATTTAATGAGTGATGGCCAAATAAACAGAATACATCTCAGAAGAAGAAACAAAATGGCTAATAAACATGAAAAATATTCAATCTTGTTAGCCATTCAAGAAATGCAAATCAGAATTATATTAATATTTATATAATATTCATAAAGAAAATAAACTAAGCAACACATGTTGTGAAGATGTACAGTCAAAGAGAACTTTGCTTCCCTGCTGTAGGGAATGTCAGCTCTTAAGAAAACTTCTTCATAAAACACAAAATAGATTTCCTATATGGAGCAGACATCCCATTCCTGAATATATACTCAAAGAATCGAAAGCAGCATGCAATACAGGTAGTTCTCAGCTTAACTTTATTGTAGAACTATTTACAAATGATACAATATGGAATAAGAATTGTGGCTTTTTACTGAAAGGATGAGCAATAATCATGCATATATATATATATATACACATATATATGTATATATATATATATATATATATACACAGAGAGAGAGAGTATTTGTCATACACATATACTCAATATACTCATTATGGGACTTGAGAAGAAGAGGGAGGGGAAACTGAAGTCATGATGTAAAAGAGAAGAGAAGAATACATTTTAAAAAAGAATGAAATTAATGGGTAGAGATTAGAGATTAAGTATTGTGGAATGCTTATCCATAAATGGAACATTTATAACAATTCCTCATCCCAAGGATGAGGGATCATCTTTGAAGATGCAGCAGAAATATTGCTAAGAGTTAAAGACAGTAGTTGAGTACAAAACAGTTTTCTAGAAAGTGATAGCAGTTGTGACTGAATTTATAATAAAAATGTGTGCAAACTCAAGCTTGGCAGAATTACAACACAGAGGGAGCTGTAGTCAGGTAATTCCACCCATAGCTGAAGACCTTTTGCAGTTGGTGGCTGTTGGAAAGGAAGAGTCAGTTTTCTTCAGAAGAGATCCTCTGAAGTCCTCCCCCACGAATGTAATATATGGTCCTACAGCCATGCACATACAAATAGCATTAAGAGACCTTGCTGGGTTTTTTGTTTGTTTGTTTGTTTTTTGTTATAGGTGAAATTAGGGAGAGAATACACAAGGGAAGGTGAAGGCATAGAGCAAGCATAGAGAGAGATAGACTTGATTAAAACACATTACATACATGCATGAAATTTTGAAACAATTTTTTATAAGTGTGAAATTCTTATATTTTAAGGAAAATGCATGGGACTAGAGATAATTGTCTTAAGCTAAATAATAAATCAGATGAAAAAAGACAAGTATCACATTTTTTTCTCATGTGTGGATTTGAAATACATCCAAGTATGTTACATGGAGAGGCAGCTTCATGCACTGCTGAGCCAAATGCAAACCATCTCTATTGTTACAGCAAATGAAGTTATCGTGAAGAATGGTAGGTGCAGGTTTCTCTTATATTTGCCTTCTAACTGTGTAGATGCTCTAAATGGTGATATAGATACATAGTGGTTTGTTTTAAATTAATGAGGACTTACTGTCATTTTCAAAATGAATTTTAATAGGAATTGCTTGAAGCACTAATGGCTCTGTCATTGCATTACAAGTTGTTTTGTATTCAGAGGCTGAAGATTGGTTTCAGGAATAATGATATTTGAAAAATGGCATAATGAGCCAAAGAAGCTCATAGTGAATATTTAAAGAGTGGACAGAGTCCTGAGTAAATATTTATTGTTGACATTGGCAGGGCCATGTCAAGGACCAATACCACAGACCCAGGGGAATTTGGAAAAGCTTCTGCCTACCACAGTGGCAGATCAGAGGAATGTAAAGCGCGTCCTCTGTTCTGAATGTGAATGTTAACAGTGTACAATTGTGATTTTTTTTTTTTTTTGTGAATGACCTACCAGTGAGTGCAAAGTATAAACCTCAGCTTCCTCCTCCCAATGCTTACTTCCTAAAATTGCTCACCTACAGACACCTCCTGCCAAAACTAGCTCACACTTCCCTCTGTGCTCTAGCTAAAGTTACAGGTTGTAGTGTAGTTAACACTATCTAGCAGGGTATGCACAGTCCACTCTACTCTCTTCATTCCCCATTTGCAGACCATAGACAGGGTTCTAGGACCCAAGCCCATCTGGATACTGCAATATGTCTTAGGTTAGTTTAAATGAGATTTTGGTTGGAACTTGTGCTAGTTAGCTTTAGGTTATTTTGGTCTCTTACAGAAACAACTTAATGGAGGGTGGGTTCATTTTGACATGTTTTGTTGAGGGGCAGTCCATTAAGGGAAGGTAAACTTTAACATCTAGAACTGTTCCATTTATATCTGAGGGAATAAGTTGTCAACTGGGTTATGTCTTAGGGGATCAGGAAGCAGAGAAAGCTTAGACTAATGGGGTTTGACCAAAACCCTCAATGTTCAACTCTACTTCAGCCAGCTTGCCCCCACTTTCCAAGGCTTTGTGGCCTCGCAAACTATCATCACCAACTGCAGACCAAATATGGGGGACACCTGATTTTAAAATAATAACAAAGCCATTATTTCTTTGTGCAGTCCTATTGGGTGCTCGAAAGAATCAAACAAACATCATGATGACTAACATTGTTAAAACCACACTGAGGCTTCCTAAGATCCTGTTGATTAACCCATGAAGACTTGCTCATGGCCATTTTCCATGTCCTGTCACTTTTCTCTTGTCTTTCATTTTGTCTTCTTAAATTATTTTCTGTAAACTTTCTTTCAGTTCCTACTTTCCTTTTTACTTTTTCACAATTATGCCATAGGCTCAGGTATAATTACAATGTTACTTCAAAAAAGGCAAATGATTGTAAAATGCTGACAATTCCTTGAGGGGTCAACCATCAAATCTCAGAGAGAGGATTGTAAATTGTTTAAATTTAATTAGAAAGCAGTGTGCTTTCTTCATTCCTTTATTATGCTCCTTGACACTTTACGGCTCTTGGCTTTGCATTTATAAATAATTGCTTGTTTTTTTTTTCCGCTCACAACATATTTGTTAAGTATTTAAATAAATGATGAGCATGATTTTATTTAGACATATTTATTATTGCTACAACATTGTTAGATTCAACAACACTAAATCTATGCAAGTGAAGATGAAAGGTGCTTGTGATGCCTGTCATCATTCTGCAATGCTGAGCTCCACCTGACTGTCCAGATCATAAGCACATATTTCTCTCCAGCTGAGCATTGACTAGTCCTCAGCATTTTCCCCAACATGGTAATTTTAGGAGATAAAATGAATTCATTAGAGTTTGAATTCCCAGTGTAGTATGGCTGCCATCTTTCTCCTAACTGAAATGAATTAAAGTCATTACAAATCAATTTCCTTGTAACTCTGCTTTGAATTGAGGATTCAGTTTAAGACAGAGAGAAGCAAGAAACTAATAGGAGGTGGCCTCTGTTGTCCACTTCTTTCTCTGGTTACCAAACCCACTTTCTGGTTTTCTGTTAATTTTCAAAATGTATCAAGTCTTTGCCTTGAAATGTATTATGAAGACTAACTCAGCTTCCATTTAAAATGTACCTTCACTTCAAAACCTTCACTGATGCTCAAATTCTCAGGCAAAAATTTACATCCAGAGGTGCTGAAGAGGAAAAAAATTACAGAACTTGTATCGCATGCCTATACTCAAACCAATCTTCTTAAAAGATGAGAAGTTGGCAATAGTTTTAGACCAATAAAGATATTTGCCTACTTACAACCATAGTGGGTATCAGCTCTTTGGAAATAATGATCACCTGAAATAAGCTCTCCTCAGTCAGGAGACAGATGAAGGAAGGAAATGGAACAGGTAGTGGGAAGCATCTGCCACAGTACAGAAAGGTGGCTGTCTAAGGTTTGGTTCTGTGCAGTTACTTATTACCATAAATTAGCCTTTCTCAACTCTTGTTGTCCCTTATTGAAAGCAAAAGAGCTTGGTCATCTCTAATATTCAATATCTTCAATACATCATTTTCAAATATAAATAATTATACATATATATGTGTAGTATCTATTTGTAGTAAACAAACATCTATGTGTACTACATATATATGCATATATATATATATATATGTAGTATATATGTGTAGTAAATCTACACAAGGATGATGTGTTAACTCCTCAAGCCTTGCATAATCTATATTAAGTTCTTTTTGGACATGTTTGCTCTGTTGTTGCTTTTTTCAGTCTTATATTTCTTTAATCTGCTTTTCAGTACATTCAAGAAGTTGCTTTGGAGTACAATAAGCCCATAAAGTCAAATTACAATGATTTTCAAATGTCACTGCCACTATTGTTTTCTCCACTTGGAGAAGTGTCTTACTGAGGAAGATTTTTATAATACAAGCAATAAGCAATTGCATTAAGGGGGTTTATGATACATTTTACCATCATTTCTTCATTATTTTCCAGGCACAGAGATGATTTAGGTTCTTCATCCTCACTGCTATGAGTACATTTTGCATTTTTTTTAGTTCAAAATGTGGCCCATAAGAGGAACTGTGGGGGTGCCTCCCTGTCTTCTGCCTAGAATGTAGATATAATTCTAAGGGTCCTGTAGAATTATACTTGCTATAGAATTATTACTTGCTATAGCATTATCCTAGTAGATTCCCTGAGTTACTCTGCATATACTGACTTGAATAAAACTATTTTAAACTTATACAATTAATCGCAATATTGGTGATTAGACCACTAAATGTACATTAATGTGTGAGGTGTGTGGTGTGGGGAGAAGGGGCTGTGTCTGAAGGGTCTGCTCTTTCTTCTGTTGTACAAGTATGAACCCAACTATGCCTGTACATTCAGAAAACACAGAGGTCAGTAGAAGAGAAACCTCTTTCATTCAGCTCTGACTTTTCATTTTGCTGTTTTTGAAATGACTCTCAAAAATGAAAGATTAAAGAAAAGTAGCCTGTCAAATAGCTGAAAAGAAATACTTTTTGTGCTCAGCTTATAAATGTGAGTTTACAAACAAGAGCCCAGATCTGGCAGAAAACCAAAAGAAGGGGCCTAGAAATCCCTCTGCCTGTGTACTCAGACAATGTTTCACCTCTGGTAAAGGAAAGATGAATAGGATAACCTACTGTCAGATCTAGATGGTGTCAAGAGGGTCATATGGGTGTTTAGACTGTAAATGAATCCACCATCCCTATATGTTCCCATGCCTAACATTGCAAGGGAAAGCCGTAAGAGACAAAAGAAGAGGTTGGCATGAGCCTGTGTTTTTACTATGATTTTATATGAGTTACCACACATATTCATTTTGAAGATCAGAAAGGTACTTTCTGTGATGGTTAATGGTGACTGTTGGGAGATACCCAGGAGATGAGCAAACATTCCTCTGGGTGTGTCTGTGAGGGTTTTCCCAGAGACCATAAGATATGAGAACCCTGACTTAGGAATGTTTTTACTTTAATGATGGATTCAAATATTAAATCAATCATTTGCGGAACTATGGGAGATGCTGCCTCACTGGAAGAAATGTATCAGTGGAAACATGACCTTAGCCTGTTGACCTGGCTTGTTCTTTTACTCCCTGTGCTAGGATCTCTGCCAGCCTTTAGTTAAGTAGTGTATGCTATATGCCCCTGCCATGATATAGGGACTAAAATCTTTGAAGCTGAGAAATAAAACAGTCCTTTTTTTTAAAATGTTAGTCCTTGGGGGAATTTGCTAGCTAATTTGCTCTTGAGAAAGACCTGTGTCTCCCATCTGGTTGTTATCTTTGCCTTTGTGTCCAAAACACCTGCATTTTCATTGTGCTTTTTATGCTACCTCTGCTAACAGAGCGTGTTATGATTAACAAGAGTCACTTCCTTTCTGAAGATCCTGATTAAATAGTCCTTTGCATCTCACCTCATTGAACTAACATGGGCAGTCCTAACCTCATAGCATATGTATTGAAATCTGGGCTATTTTCTTTTACCCTTGTCCCATATCTTATCTTTCTTTCCACAGATGATGAGGTTCTATGTACATATATTTCTCCTAAGCTATTCCTATCCAGTAAAACAAAAATGACTAGAAAGACATTCTTTTTATTTTTTTAATTATTTTTTTATTTTACATATCCATCCCAGGTCCCTCTCCCTCCCTTTCTCCCTCAATCCCACTTTCACTCTCTCACCCTCTCATGCCCCCGACCATTCTCCCCTGCCATCTCCCCCCATTCCACATGTAGGGTGATGCCCTCCAGGAAGAATCATCTAAATCTGTCAAGTCAATTGGAGTACAGACTAGGACTTCTCTCCTGTCTCTAGGTTAAGGGAGTATCCCTCTATGGGGGATGTGCCCCCAAATCCTTTTGTGCACCAGGAATACATCCTGGATCCACTGTCTGAGGTCCCTTAGACTGCTCAGGCCTTCTAGCTGAGACCCATGTTAAGGGGGTCTGAGTCAGTCCCATGCTGGATTCCCAGCTATCAGTCTGGGGGCCCGTTAGATCCTCCTTGTTCAGTTCTGCCATCTCTATGTGTTTCTGCAGCCTGGTCTTATCCTCCCTCTCTGCATCTGGATTACAGTTTGGCTCAGTGTTTAGTTGAGGGTGTTTGCTTCTATTTCCATCAGCTACGAGATGAGGGCTCCATGACAGTGAGTAACTTCGTTGTCGATCTCATTATCAGGGAAGTACATTCATGGTATTCTTTCCAGAGATGCTCAAATAGTTACTTGGGGTCAATCTTGAAGGTCTCTGGACATTTCTCTAGGTTCAGTTTTCTCTTGAAACCTATAATGGGTCCTTCATTTATGCTCTCTCTCTCTCTCTCTCTCTCTCTCTCTCTCTCCCTCCCCCTCTCTCTCTCTCTGTGTGTGTCTGTCTCTGTCTCTCTGTCTCTCTCTCTGTGTCTCTCTCTGTGTGTCTCTCTCTGTGTGTCTCTCTCTCTGTCTCTCTGTCTCTCTGTCTCTCTGTCTCTCTGTCTCTCTGTCTCTGTCTCTGTCTCTCTCTCTCTCTCTCTCTCTCTCTCTCTCTCTCTCTCTCTCTCTCTCTCTCTGTCCTTTCGTCTATTCTGCCCCTGACTCAATCTTCCTAGTATCATGTGCTTTCCTCTCGCGTTTTCTTTCTCCTAGTTCCCTCTCTACTCACTGCCCCCCCCACACTACCCATGTGCTCTGGAGATCTTGTCCACTTAGCCTTCTGTGAGGGACCTCATATGAATCTCTTAGAATCCTGCTTGTATCCTAGTTTCTCTGGCGGTGTGAATTATGGATAGGTCATCCTTTGCTCTATGTTTAAAATCTATATACGGGCAAGCACATACCATATTTCTCTTTTTGTGACTGGGTTACCTCACCAGAATGGTGTATTGAAGTTCCATCTACTTGCTTGTGAATTTCAAGATTCCATTAGTTTTTTCCACAGAGTAGCAATCCATTTTGTAGATGTGCCACATCTTGTTTATCCATTCTTAAGTTGAGGGGCATCTAGGTTGCTTCCAGGGTCTTCCTATTACAAATAATGCTGTTATGAACATTGTTGAATAGATGTCTTTGGTGCATTACTGTGGATCATTTGGGTATATACCTAAGAGTGGGATTGCCAGGTCCTATGGTAAACTGATTCCCATTTTCCAGAGAAACCACCATACTGATCTCCAAAATGGCTGTACAAGTTTGCACTCCCACCAGCAGTGGAGGAGTGTTCCTTTTTCTCCACTTCCCCTCCAGCATAAGTTGTAATTGGTGTTTCTAATTTTAGCCATTCTGACAGGAGTAAGATGGTATCTCAAAGTTGTTTTGATTTGCATCTCCCTGATGGCTAAGAATGTTGAGCACTTTCTTAGGTGTCTTTCAGCTTTTGTGATTTTTCTTTATTGAGCGCTTTCTATGCAGTTCTGTATCTCATTTTTTAATAGGGTATTTGGTATTTGGTGACTAGTTTCTTGAATTCTTTATGTATTTTGAAGATTGGTCCTCTGTCAGTTATAGGATTGGTGAAGATCTTTTCCAAGTCTGTGACCTGATATTTGGTATTGTAAACTGTGTCCTTTGCCTTACCGAAGCTTCTCAGCTTGAGGAGGTCCCATTTATTAATTGTTGAACTCAGTGTCTGTGCTACTGGAGTTATGTTCAGGAAGCGGTATTCTGTACTAATTTGTTCAAGGATATCTCACACTTTTTCTTCTAAGAGGTTGAGTGTGGCTGGATTTATGTAGAGAACTTTGATGCATTTGGCCTTGAGTTTTGTGCATGGTAATACACATGGGTCTACCCGCATTCTTCTATAATCCATCACACAGTTGTACCAGCACCATTTGTTGAAGATGCTTTCCTCCTCCCATTGTATACTTTCAGCTGTTTTGTCAAAAATCAGGTGTTTGTAGGTGTATGGGTTAATATCAGGATTTTCTATTCCAATACATTGGTCTATATGTCTATTTTTGTGCCAATACAAAGCTCTTTTCAGGACTATAGCTCTGTAGTAGACCTTAAATTCGGGATGGTGATGCCTCCTGAAGTTATTTATTGTACAGGGTTGTTTTGGCTATCCTGGGTCTTTTGTTTTCCATATAAAGTTGATTATTATCCTTTTAAGGTCAGTGAAGAATTGTGATGGAATTTTAATGGGGATTGCATTGAATCTGTAGATTGCTTTGGGCAAGATTTTCATTTTTGCTGTGTTTATCCTACATATCCAAGAGCATGGGAGATCTTCCCATTTTCTGGTATCTCTTTAATTTCTTTCTTTAAAGATACAAAGTTCTTATTATATAGGTCTTTCACTTGTTCGATAAGCTTTACCCCAAAATACTTTCTGTTGTTTGTGGTGCTTGTAAATGGTGATGTTTCTCTGATTTCTTTCTCAGCACTTTTGTTGTCTGAAAAAAGTAGGACTACTGATTTTTTGCTTTTATCTTGTATCCTGCTAGTTTGCTGAAGATGTTTATCAACTGTAGGACTTCCCTGGTAGAGTTTTTTGGGTTGCTTATGTAAACTATCATATCATCTGCAAATAGTGAAAGTTTGACTTCTCCCATTTGTATCCTCTTGATCTCCTTTTGTTGTCTTATTGCTTTAGCTAGAACTTCAAGTACAATATTCAAGAGATATGAAGAGAGAGTTCAGCCTTGTCTTGTTCCTGATTTTAGAGGAATAGCCTTAAGCTACTCCCAATTCAGTTTGATGTTGTCTGTTGGTTTATTGTATATTGTTTTTATTATGTTTAGGTATATTCCTGTTATCCCTGATCTCCAAGTCCTTTATCATGAAAGGGTGTTGAATTTTGTTGAAGGCTTTTTCAGCATCTAGGGAGATGATCATGTGGGATTTTTCTTTTTCACTTTGTTTATAAAGTGGGTCATATTGATAGAGTTTCATATGTTAAACCATCCCAGCAAACAGGGATGAAGCCTACTTGGTTATGGTTGATGGTTTCTCTGATGTATTCTTGGATTTGGTTTGCCAGTATTTTATTGAGTATTATTGCATCAATGTTCATGAGGGATAGTCGTCTGTAGTTTATTTTCTTAGTAGTGTCTTTGTGTGACTTGGGTACCAAGGTAATTGTGTCTTGTCAAAAGAGTTTGATAATGAACCTTCTGTTAATATTGTGTGAAACAATTTGAGGAGCATCAGTATTAGCTCTGTCTTGAAATTCTGGTAGAATTCTTGTTCGAAGCCATCTGGCCCTGGGCTTTTTTTTTTTTTTTTGGTTAGAAGGCTTTTGATGAATGCTTCTATTTCATTAGGGGTTAAAAGTCTATTTAAGTTGTTTGTCTGTTCCTGATTTAATTTTGGTAAGTGATAGTTATCCAGAAATTTGTTCAACTCCTGTGAATTTTCAAATTTTGTGGAGTACAGGTTTTCAAATTATGACCTAAAAATTGTCTGGATTATCTCAGTGTCCATTGTTATGTCCCCCTTTTTGTTTCTTATTTTGTTAATTTGCATCTTATCTCTTTGCTTTTTGGTTAGTTTGGATAAAGGTTTGTCTATCTTGTTGATTTTCTCAAAAAACTTACTGTTTGTTGCATTGATTTTTTTTGTATTGTTTTCCTGTTTTCTATTTTATTGATTTCAGCCCTCAAATTGATTATTTCCTGGAATTTACTCCTCCGGAGTGAGTTTGCAACTTTTTGTTCTAAGGCTTTCAGTTGTGCTGTTAGTTCTCTAAAGTGATTATCCTCTGTTTTCTTCGTATGAGCACTTATAGCATTGCTTTCCAGGTGTCCTATAAGTATGTTGTGTCCTTATTCTCATTAAATTTTAGGAAGGCCTTCATTTCTTCATTGGCCTAGGTATGGTGCAAATGTGCATTGTTCCGTTTCCATGAGTTGTCGGGTTTCTGCAATTTGTGTTTTGTTGAATTCCAACTTTAAAGCATGGTGGTCTAATAAGATACAGGGACTATTTCACTTTTTTTTTTTGTATCTGTTGAGGTTTGTTATGTCACCTAGTGTGTGGTCGATTTTAGAGAAGGTTCCATGTGGAGCAGAGAAGAAGGTATTTTCTTTTGTGTTTGGATGAAATGTGGTATATATGTCTGCTAAACCCAATTGAGACATAGCTTCTGTTAATTCTTTTGTTTCTTTGTTAAGTTTCTAACTGGTGTTCCTGTCTAGCATTGAGAGTGAGGTGTTCAATTCTCTCACTATAACTGTGTGAGGTTTAATGTGAGCTTGAGTTCTAGTAGCATTTCTTTTACGAATGTGGGTGCCTTTGTGTTTGGGGCATAGATGTTCAAAATTAAGATGTTGTGCTGATGGGTTTCTACTGTGATGAATATGAAATAATTGTCACCATCTCTTTTGATTGATTTTGGTTTGAATAGGCTTTACCGGTTGCCTATGTCTTTGTGAGTGTAGTTAATTTCCTGGGGTTGGAGTTTTCCTTCCAGAACTTTCTGTAGGGCTGGGTTTGTAGATACCTATTGTGAAAATCTGGCTTTATCATTAAATATCTTGTTTTGTCAGTCTATAGTGATGGAAAGTTTTGCTGGGTATAGAGGCCTGGGCTGGCTTGTAGAACATCTATCCAGGACCTAGTGGCCTTGAGATTTCCATTGAGAAGTCAGGTGTAATCTTGATAGGTCTGCCTTTATATGTTACCTGACCTTTTTCCCTTGCTGCTCTTAATATTCTTTCCTTATTCTATATGTTAGGTGTTTTGATTATTATGTGTCAAGGGATTTCTTTTAGTAGTCTATTTGATGTTTAGTATGCTTCTTGTAATTTCATGGGCATCTCCTTCTTCAGATATGGAAAGTTTTCTTCAATGATTTTGTTGAATGATTTCTGCACCTTTGATCTGGGCCTCTTTGCCTTCCTGTATGCCTATTAGTCTTTGGTTTGACATCTTCATGGTGTCCCACATTTCATGGATGTATTGTGTTAAGGATTTGTTGGATTTACGATTCTCTTTGGTCGATGAATCTATTTCCTCTAGTTTATTTTCAGTGCCTTAGATTCTCTCTTCTATCTTTTGTTTTCTGTTTGTTATGCATGTGTCTGTAGTGCCCGACTGTTTGCCCAGTTTCTATTTCTATCATTTCTTTAGTTTGTGTTTTCTTCATTATTTCTATTTCAGTTTTCAAGTCTTGAACTGTTTTCTTCACCTGTTTGTTTTTTTCTTGGCTTTCCATATTTTCTTTAAGAGATTTATTCATTTCTTCCAATTTTTTGATTGTTTTTTTTTCCAGTTTTTTAAGGGATTTTCTCACATCGTCTCTGAGGGCCTCTATCATTTTTATGAAGATATTTTTTTAAATCATTCTCTTCTGCTTCATCTGCTTTGGAGAATTCAGGTCTAGTTGGTATAGAGTCCTTAGTTTCTGGTGGTGTCATGCTTGTCTTTCTATTGGTAGGTGTTTTCTTGTATTTCCATCTTCCCATAGTTTCTTCCAGTTGCTGCAGGTGGGGTCTCTCTCTCTCTCTCTCTCTCTCTCTCTCTCTCTCTCTCTCTTTCTCTCTCTCTCACTCCTCCGGTGGGCTTAAGTGGGTCAGAAGTTTGATATCTGTAGCTCTTGGTGGTACAAGCTTTCTAGGAGGTGTTTCCTCAGGTAGGGGCCAGGTAATGTGAGTCAAAGATCAGGCTCCAATAGATGCCTGGCGATGGGTGTCAAAGATTCAGCAGGCAGTGACTCAGGATGGTCCTGAGGGGATATGGGGATCTCTGGGAGGGGCCAGGAACTCCAGCAGAAGACTGGTGGTTGGGGTCAGAGATCAGGCAGGCAGGGATTCAGGGTGGTCCTGGGTGGATAGGCAGGTCTAATGTGCTCAGAGCAGCACCAGGATGTTCCTCGAAGGTGGCAGGATTGTTGGCTCTGCCCTCTGTCCCAGTGCTCAACCAGAGAGGTATGACAGTGGGCAGGATAGGGCACAGGGTAGAGGGAGCACAGGCTCTTCGTGGGGGTGGGTGGGTGTGTATCAGAACACCAGGAGCACTCTCACTGGGGAGACGACACAGGGGGGAGTGATATTCGGGCCAATCCAGGGAGTTCTCAAGGGGAATGTGAGAAGGGGATTCTGCCCAAACTCGTCCCAAACTCACCTGTAGCAGAGGCCCAGAGATGGAGTCAAAGATCTTGCAGGCAGGAACTCAGGTATTCTGTGTGGATAGGAGGATCTAGCAGGGGCCTGGAACTCTCCAGCTAAGGCCTCTCTGACAGAGGCCCTGTTATGGGGGTCAAGGATCCAGCAGGCAGGGTCTCAGGATGGTCCTAAGGGGATAGGTGGATCTCTGTGAGGGGCCTGGAACTCCAGCAGAAGACAGGCAGTGGGTGTCAATCTAGAAATACATACTTAACCAATAGAAAGTCTTTCTCTTATTCTTATATTGACTATTGCTTTTATTATTATCACAACAGCAAAGTATAATCTTGGAAGATCTTCATTTCACATTTGTATGTTTCAAAATAGCTTCCATGCAAAATGCTGAGGCATCTTTTCTTTAATGTTTTTTATTTATTTAAATTTGAAATAAGCTTGTTTTACATGTCAATCCCAGTTCCTGTACCCTTGTGTCTTTCCCCTGTCCCCCCCACCAACCCTCATCCTATCCTCTTTCTGCTCAAATGGTGAGGACTTCCATGGGGAGTCTTAAAAGTTGAAGGCATCTTTTAATAATTATTGTTTCTTTCTAATAAGTAAGAAAGGTAAGTCCTATGACTGATTCCTGTGCCTATGCCACATAAACATTTTAATTCCATGAAAAAAAATGTTAAAGAATTAGTGCGAACCTAGCATTATTCGGGTTTTGTAAGAATTAATACCCTCTGGCAACTCAACTGCCGTGGAAATCTACATTTTTATTATTCTCTAATGGCAAATACATTCAATGAGAATTAGTGAAAATAACAACTAACTCAGAGAGTGGGCCAATATCATTTTTAACTTCCTTTATTATTATAACTGTGAAAAAATCAACCTACAGGATAGTTAGGGACACAACAGACCAAAGCCTTTCATCCCTTTGAATGTAGGATTACTAAAAGTGGAATTTGTAATATTTTGAGTAAGAATAGAGGCAAAAAAAAAAAAATAAGATTGCACAGGTTACTTACTGCCTGCAAGGAGAGCTCTAAGCAGTAAAACAATGAATTGCTGCTCTCCACCAGTGGGAGGAAGCTGGGGGTGGGAAAGGAAATGAGCTTTTTAGATAATTGGCCTACTATTCGAAAACTCATATAGTAATTGTCATGACACATGCAAGCAGGAAGGTGCTTTGCTGACTGTAGTGAATTATCATGAATAAAATTCAGGTGTATGGGCTACATGTCCAGCAATTTACCCTCCATTCTTATTCTTTAATTGAAAATACCTTTTCATACATTTGATAATAGTTTCCTCTCCCTTTTCTCTTGCAAGGCCCTCCCCACATTCCAACCCCTCCAACCCCATGCCTTCTTTATATCTTTGTCTCTCTAAAGAAAACAAACAGGCAAATAAATAAACAAACAGAACTAAAACAAAATGAGCAAATGAATAAATATACAAAAGAAACACACCCAAACACATGCACACACACACACGAGCACACATACACACACACACAAACACACTCACACTCACACTCACACACACTTGCAAACAAAGCTGCACACTCTTAGGGACAGGCTTCTCTAAGGGTATAAGAGTAGCTGCAGTCTCCTGACAGACCCTCCAGTCAAGGTCCCACTAATGTTGTTAAATGACTACTTGGCAGTTCTGAGAAAAAGATTAAACACAGTTTCAAAATCTATTTTAGCCCCTTAGTATTAGGCTCAGAGCATTAATGGCTAACATCAATTACGAGTATTATAAATTTTCCCATGTTTTATGTTTTTAACATGTATTTTCAGAAACTTAATAATGCTATTAACCTAATAGCACTTTAGTCAAATGGTATGGCCTGGAGATGAGTATAATACTGCAGAAGGGTAAATTTGCTGCTGTTTGTGTTTTGTTGTTCAATTTTCATTTGGTTGGTTTTGTTTTCTCACATGTGATATGCATATGAGTGGGTTATGTTCACATATATGCAGGATTTGAGGGTGTGTGTGTACAAGTGTGCCTGTACATGACTGTGTGTGCCTGTGTAGCCTTGAGACTCATGTTGGGAGTCTTCTTCTACTGTTCTACTTTATTCATTTGAAGGATTCTCTTAGCTGAATCCAGAGCTCACTGTTCTGGTTAATCACTCTATTCATCTAAATTCAGGGATCCCCTGTTTTCAAGTCTTCAAATGTGGAAAATGGAGGCAGACTGTTATGCACACCTGATATTTACAAGGCTTCTGGAGATTCCAGCTATGGCCTTCACACTTGCCTACCCATTCCTTTACCTGCTAATCCACTTCCTTGAGTCCTGTTTATGGTTTTACACCTGAAACTTAGGAATCTGGTGGTGAGTTCTGCACTCACCAAGCTGTAGTATGCTCCTAAATGTTTAATTTCATGTCTAGAAGAAACAGGGACACCATGAGAAGCACTGGCTTGTCTGATCTCATCCCTCCACCCCTTGATTTTTACAGTGAATACAGCATGAACTATCCCCACCTCATTCATAATATCTTAGTCACATCCATATTACCAGTCATATGGGCATAAAAGTGAATGAAGTAAGTGTTCCTTCCGTGTCTTTGATGAGTGGAGCTTGACACTGGTTCCTGCCTATCAAACTCTGGATTAAAATGAGCCTCTTAGAATCTCTTGCATATTTGACTACATCACTCATTTACACAGATGTTTGAAATCACCTTGATACCAAGTGACTGCATTAAAAACTGCAAATATTAAATCCCAGAAAATAAAAATACCCACTTTCTGAGAGACATTAGTATATAAACAAAGCACTTTATTCAGCTACACCCTTGGGCATTTCCTTAAAAATGAAAGAAAGAAATCTTCTAAAATTTTTATTTTGTGGGATTTTTTTAGTTGTATTGATGATATACTTGGCTCAATATATTATAAAATAGTAATATTTTATAGTAAAAATGTGACTGAATATGCACACTCTCTAGTCAATTTGGGCAAACGGGTCATAAGAAGTTATTTACTGCACACCCAGTCAAATAAAGAATTTGACACTAAATCAAAAATGCAGAAGGTAGCCATTCACATGTTTTTCAGCATGCAAACTCAGATGTCTTGATACTAAACATGTATCAGAAAATTGATGAGAAATTGTTCTGAAGGCTTGCCTAAATAATAGATGCCAAAAGATTAATTGTGAAAGAAGAAAAATTGCCTAAAGAATTAACTTTCCTCCCTCTATCTCTTCTGTGTGTGTGTGTGTGTGTGTGTTTATATATATTTTTTCCTAAATGAAATTTGCTGAATAGCACTGTGCATTTGAGAGCTAGTAAGGTATTCAAACTTTTTTCATGATTAGTTTATTTTTGAAATACTTGATTTAACTATTTCCTGCATCCCAACCACAAATGTAAGCAGGTTATCTTGCTATTAGCAGCTATTTCAGTTTTATCACTTTTATAACCTAAAATATCAATCACAGTGCAGTTCTCTGACATGAAGGCTTTCTGTACAGTTCTATGATGAAAATGTTTTCTGGTACATTGGCTGTAGTTTGGATATAGCCAATGCTCTGTGTTAGGGAACTTCAAGTAGAACCTTTGAGTCCCATTGTTAAACTACTTCAGATGTTTCTGAGAACCTGATTTATTATGGGCACATTTTCATCTTTATGAGGTTCCATTGGAATAATTTACCTCAGGTCTCCATATCATTTTTTCCTTTGAAGAGTTATTCTTCATTTTTATCCTATAATTCTTTTACACTCTATACTAAGTACTAGAAAGCTCAGACCAAAATTCTCACTTGTCTCTTGATAATACTTCTAGATTTTTCCATATAGCACTGATACATATGTGGTGTCACTTTTTTATCTGTGCTTTATTTTACCATCTTCCATTTTTCACCAAGTAGTTTGATTTTATCTTTCTTTGTATCTATTTTCTTTTAATATAGGATGCAGCTGAATTCCATGTCTTTGCTTACCCATGTCTAAGATTACCCATAATAACATTTTATATCTATGTGAATAAATGCATTTTTCCCTTGTCCATAGCATCAATGTTCCTTAACTTAGATTAGGATGTATCTCAATTTGCCTGTTGTACAATTAAAATATAATACACTGAAAAAAGGCTGTAACATGCCAAATTATAGAAGAAACATACCTGAGCATTGCTTTTAGGTATTTGTTTCCTCTCATGGTCACACGACCAATTGAGAGCTTTGTAAAATTGAGAGCCTGTAAAATTCAAAGATCAGAATTCAAAGTATTGCTTCTTCTGATTTACAACAATATATAGTTGATAGATTAAAAGTTTAATCATTTAAATTGGAGATGGACGCAGACATTTTATAGTCTTCTGTTTTACCATGAAAATGGAAATTACTACTGTTACATATTGTTAGCACAACAATATTACAAATTGTTTGTAATAGCATAATGTTATACCATGTTAATAAATTGAGAGATGTTTCTTTGTAATGTGTCTAAGAAATTTGAAGGATAGAGTTGACATTTATTAAGGTAAAGATAATAGTAGACAAATGAAGTTTGATATGAACACACCTTCCATTTTAAGTTGTTTTTCCTAAGAATACTTTTTCTAGTGTTTCTAGTGTATCTAATTCTTTTTATATATAAATTTTATTTGAATTAGAAACAATCTTATTTTACATATCAATTCCAGTTCCCTCTCCCTCCTACCCTCTCACCCTCCCATGCACCCTTTCTGACCCATCCCCCATCCCATCCCTCACCTAATCCCCAATCTCAACCCTATCCTGATTATCTAAGCTAAAACCCATAGAGAATGGGCTCCCGAAGTCCAGATACATCCTGGTTGCACTGCCAGAGGCCCCATAAAAGCCTGAGTCCTCCTAGCTGACATTCACATTCAAGGGATCTGGTTGGGTCCTATGTTGGTCCCCCAGCTGTCACACTGGAGTCCATAAGTTTCCATTTGCTCAGGTCAGCTATTTCTGTAGGTTTCCCCAGCTTGGTCTTGATTCCTTTGCTCATCACTCTGTCTTTGAAACTGGATTCCAGGAGTTCGGCCTCAGTGCTTAGCTGTGGATCTCTGCTCTTTGCTTCCATGAGCTACTGGGTCAAGACTCTAGAATGGCATTTAAGATGGTCATCATTCTCATTATAGGGGAAGGGCATTAAGGTAGCCTCTCCACTATTGCTTAGATTCCTAGTTGGGGTCATCCTGTGGAAATCTGTAACATTCCCTAGTGCCAGATTTCTCTTTACACCTATAATGGCTCCCCCTATTGATGTGTCTCTTTCCTTGCTCTCCTCTATTCATCTCCCCACTCAATCAATCTTACTGATTCCTCATGTTCTCCACCCCTGCTTTTCTCCTCTCCTTGTCCTCCTATGTCCCTCCCTCCTCCCCCTAGGCTCCCAATTTGTTCAAGGACTCTTGTCCTTTTCTCCTTCACCTGGGAACTGTGTATGTCTCTCTTATGGTCCTCCTTGTTTCCTAACTTCTCCAGAGGTGTGGATTGTAGTCTGGTAGACTTTTGCTCTATGTTAAAATTTATATATGAGTGAGTTCAAAGCATGTTTATCTTTCTTAACTGGGTTTCTTCACTTAAGATGGTTTCTTCTAGTTCCATCCATTTGCCTGTGATTTTCAAGAATCTTTTTTTTTTTTTTTTCAGCTGAGTAGTACTTCATTGTGTTAATGTACCACATTTTCCGTATCCATTCTTCAACTGAGGGGCATATAGGCTGCTTCCAGATTCTGGCTACTACAAATAATGCTGCTATGAACATATTGAGGGATATTAATGACCATTGATTGTTGATTCTTGTTTCTTTCGGATTTGCTTTTGGTAGTGGTATTGTGTGTAAATTTTTCCCTTTTATCTGGCTTTTAGTAAAGTAGGATCATCTATTGCCTATGTTTTGGGGAGTTAGTTAACTTCCTAGGGTTGGATTTTTCCTTCCAGAACTTTCTGTAGGGCTGGATTTGTGGATATGTATTGTGTAAATCTGGTTTTGTAATGGAATATCTTGGTTTCTCATCTATAGTGATTGAGAGTTTTGCTGGATATAGTAATCTGGCATCCATTTTCTCCTAGTGTTTTCAAAATATCTATTTAGGACCTTCTGGCTTTCAGAGTTTCAGTGGAGAAGTCAGGTGTAATTCTGATAGGCCAACCTTTATATGTTACTTGGTCTCCACTGTTGTTAAAATTTTTTGTAGTTTCATAAGCATGTCCATCTTCAAGTTGGGAAAATTATTTTCTATGATTTTGTTGAATATGTTTTCTGCACGTTTGAGCTGTGTTTCTTTGCTTTCTTGTATACCTATTATTCTTAGGTTTGATCTTTTTATGGCGTAACATATTTCCTGGATATTTTATGTCAGGGATTTGTTGGATTTAAGATTTTATTTGTTTGATGAATGTATTTTCTCATGTTCATGAATACATTCTTAGAACCTGGATTAATATGGAGAAGTGAATTGACCATGATGATGAGATGGGTCTTCCATTTTGTATTTCATCATACATAAAGAAAGCAGTGATAGTCCAGAGAAACAACACCATCTAAGTTCAGTTTGGTGAACCAATGAGTTTGTTGTAGTTACAGGAATATTGATGGCTCAGGCTGCAACATAATTAAAAATTCATCCCATCATGAATTGTGGTGACTCACAGAAGCTGTCTAATGGGTTCCTGGTACAACCTCCAGACACCTGTGCTATGGAAGAGCCGCTAGTCCATAGCAATTGTCTATAACATATAAAATCTTGGGAAGGGGCTCCATGAGTCTTGGTTCCCATGAGATGCTAGTCTTCTACAACAGCTTTTTACTAACAACTTCCCAAACATACTATTTTAAACAGTTTTCATCCATTTTTCCCTGATCACTTTTTGTTTTATTTTCCTCTAAAAAAAATCACAATTTAACATATTATTTAAAAATTATTCTTTTGTTTATTAGTCTTTTTCTATAGACCAAAAATAGGCAACAACCTTTATGAAAGCAAGAGCAGGTGTTTGAATGTCTACCCTCCCTTTTTTGGGTTTATGCAATTAAACACCTTAAGTAAGTTGGGCAATATATTCAAGAGATGTTGTTTCAATGATTTATTCAATAGATGTATTTATGAATAAATAAACCCAATCTAGTATCCCCATCCCCTTCTATCCTGTAAGGCTTTTTTTCTTTACCACTGTATAGTGCCATGGCAGGTTTTAATTTTAGGTGTGGCTGGATAATTCAACAGCTAAGAACACTTGCTCTTGCAGCAGTCCAGCATTTGATCTTAGCACCCAATGGTGACTCATAGCATCTGAAATTCCAGTTGTAGAGTTACTAACTACATCTAACTTCTGTGAGAACTAGGGATACATGTGCTACACAGACATCCATATTTACTCATATGTATAAAATAATATAAATAAGTCTAAATTAAATTAGAAAATAGCTTTTGCTGTCCCCAGTCTAGTGGGGAAGAGGTTTGATGTTATTTGTTATCAAATCTAGAGATTGCTTATTTTCTCACACCACATCTTCATGGCTTTAATTCTTTTATAATTTGCTGCAATACTAATGCTTTAAAACTGAAGACAAGTGCAGCACCAATAGACATGCCAAAGTGGGCAGCGGAAAGTCCAAGTCCTGATGCCTACGCAAAGAACTTCAGGTAACCAAAGAATGCTCGGAGTGGAGAAAACATTCTGTCCCTATGGAATAGCACATCAACTATTTATCCAATGTTCATGGTTAGTCCTAAAAACATACATACAAGTAACATTATGTAGACTCAGCAGGTTATATTTAGGAACATGTATATATACATATAATGTAACAACAATAAACTAAGAGTCTATGAAGTTGTAAGGGAGCAAGAAGGCATGTAAAGGAATATTCAAAGAGAGGAAATGAGAGGAAGGAATTATATAATTATATTATAATCTCAAAAATTAAAAGCAAAATTTCCCAACACTCAAGACACATAAATCTAATCACCTACATTAAATTACATTTTCTAGATAACTTTAGGTTTCTTGGACAAAGAAAGTCAAATTCCTTGAGAAGTCACAAGAAAGCAAGTTATTAAAAAAGCAGGCAATCACTGACACATTTAGAGTAGAAAGCCCCTTCAGACTCAGTCAGTTGTTGGTTAGGTATTGGATCAGGGATATTGGATCTTCAGGTTTCTAAAACAGTTTGAAAGTTCCTATTTCTATCTGAAACATCCATATATTTAAAACTTCCCTGTAAATTAAACAACAACAAAACATACACAGGATCATATACACTACTGCTACTAATACTACTGCTACTTCATTCCACATATATCAGTGTTGTTCTAGTTTTCTGAATCTATTGCTTTCAGGTTTGTATTTTGCCATAGTCAGTTTTGAATGTTTGCTGGTAAGTGGTAAGAGAAAGAGTCCTTTCTTGTTGCTTGTGGCTATAATGTTTCTAGTTTGTGGGCAAAATGCAATGAGCAAATTGGTTCAGAAATTTTGGCACATTGCTTTGATTGTCCAATAATATAAATGTTATCTTCCCAGATGAAGTTGTGCTTTCCATTGAAGACATAGCTTTCCCACAAGCATTGGTTCTGCTTTCATCACTTGCCCATTATGTAGTGAGTGTTTATTACACTCTATGTATGCACTGTGCTGAGTGTTACCAATCTAGATGCCCAATGGCAAAGACTACTTACTTGTTAAGACAGAGAATCAATATCTGTTCTCTTCTGTAATGGCATCCACATCTTAATGTGGGGTTACATTGTATACAGGCAAAGACATTTTCTCTTTTGCTAAGAGGTGGTTGTGGCCATGTGACCAGTTCCATCACAAAAAGTTTTAAGTTGTCCCTTCTGGATACAACTGATTGATGAAATTTTTAACCTTAGAAATCTCAAGTTTTACCTTATTTTGAGCCTACATTTTTTTAAAGAAATAACATGGTAAGAAATGGTAAAACTGATAATAAGATAAACTTCATTTGATAATATTAGATTCTTTGCCAGGAACTGAACATGGGGATCACATATTCTTTTCCTATTACATTACAATAATGAAGAAGTGAGTAAAGAAATTTGGTAAGCACCTTTAAGTATATTAATTTCTGTTCTATGATTTGCTGATAGTTTACTGATATAAGCTACTAGTATAGTATAGGAAATTGCCCAATATGTGTTCTGATCATTATGTAAAAATGCTGCTGTGAAGACCTGACTGCCAAAGGACATAAATGTTTAATAAATGTAGGCATGTAAGCATGGTAAGTCAAGGTTTTAAGGCTGGGTTTTTGTGTTTATTAACTATGATTTATTATATGTTTTCTAATATATCTGAACTTAAGTTTTCTCTTTTTTAAATTAGAACAAAAGTTACTTATCTATGGGTTCTTCTGGGGGATGAAAGAGAACATAGATTCAGAAATGCCTCAGGAGAAATGTAAGCAACAGTTCATCTCAGAATAATGAGTGGTAAATATTATTTTAGCAGGAGTTGAAGACAGTGTAGTTAGAAGTGTCTTAATGCAGTGCTTATGACATGTTAGGGTGCCAAAGCTGCTTTCTACCCCCCCTTTCTTCTACTTATTTCCTTCTGCAATATCAACTTAGTCAAAGAATTTAATCTTTTAGGGTGGGAGAGAGGTGATTCCTAGTGCAAAATTCTCCCTGCTATAATGCCTGCAGCATATCATGTAACAATGCATCATGAAGGAAGTATGTCTGTATGTCATGGCTCCATGACTACAATATTTCTTTAAGGTGTTGACAGCCATGCTAGTATGTTGCAGGTCTTAAGCTAAGGGAAGAATTTTATTGATTGAAGAAATCTGTACAAAACATTATGGGAAGACTAGGGAAATTGCTCTGTGGGTAAAGCACCTGTCACACAAGTTTAAGAACCTTGGTCTGAATTTAGAACAGGATATGGTTGTACAATCTATGATCCAAGTCATCCTATGGCAAGATGGGAGGCAGAACCAGAAGAATTCCTGAAGCATCTATCCTGACCATCTATCCTGACATACAGAAAAAAAGAATAAGAGACCTGTTTCAAATAAGATGGGCAGCGCTACCTTCTGATCACTTTACACATGCCATACCATGAACATACCTACATTTGCATACATGCCACGAACATACCCACTTTCACATACATGCAGCACACATATCCAAACTTGTATAGATGCCACACACACAACCATTTTTTTTATTATAACTTGATTTATTGTTTTTTTCAGGATCCTTAACCCTCCTTTTGGTCCCAGGAAGTCTCTTCAACACAAACCGTTTCTTAGAAGAAGGACATCTGCTGTAAGGATTAAGGCACACAGATGATGGTAATGTATTCAAGTGGTTCTGAGTATTTGGTGGAAGGCATTGCTTTGATGGGAGTTGTTTTCTTCAGAAATCTCTTTGTAAATCGCTCTTCTTGAGAAGTTCACCTTTCCGGGACTTATCCAGGTTTTCACTCACAAAACCACAATCACATTCATGGACTCATGCACATATAAACAGGCACACACCACACAAGATAAAAATGATGTTAAAGAATCTCCAGTACTATACAAAAGAAAGCAAAGGGATCTGAATAACCATAGTTAATTACTGGGTGTGTTTCCATTTATATCTTAAGTCCCCTTCTAAACCAGTTTTGTTTTACATAAAGTAAAACCCTGCCTTAATTTTCCTAGGCTGGTTCTCAACATTCAAGTAAGCCCAGTAAAAGATAGTGAGTTTGCATATTTTGTGCCTTGTTTTCCACTTGGGAAGAAAATATTTAGAAATGTTAATGTGTGTTTAACACTGAGCAGTACCTAAATGTGGCCTTAGGTAAAACTATCTCAAGTCAGAAGTATTATGAGTGCCCTTTACCTCCTGGGGAGGTGACCTTTCTTAATCCCTTTATCTTACACAGCATCTGTGAACTCTGACTGCCTCTGGTCACTCCATCTGGAGGTTTATTGGAAAATATTCCACATGGAGATATTAATGATAATGTGTTAAGTCCTTTAGAATATTTGCATAATAAAAGAACATTTGAGAAAAGAAATTTGCTAAATTTTCAGACTTTCTTCTTCCTACTATTACATTACCTTTAGAAAAATATCTCCCATATATTTTTATTCAAATGACTAAATGGACTAGCCAAATTTTAGAAAAAGAAAATCATCAACGAAAACATATTGACTTAAGATTTGTTTTTTTAATTTTTCATTATGTGTATGTGTGTTTGTTTTGTGTAGTTATTGGTTTGGGGAGTACAGGTGCTCTTAGAGGCCAGATGGGAGCATTGGATTCCCTGGGCTTGAAGCTATTACAGGAGGTAGTGAGCTATTGAACTTGAGGACTCTGCAAGATCAATTTGTGTTTTTAACCATAAATCATCTCTCCAGTAGAAACTTCCAGTATTCTAAGAGGGTCATCATAGTGATGACTGTTAGTAATGGAGGAAACAGACCCTACACTGGCCATCTCCTATAAACAGGCAACTTCTAGAGGTGGGACTGGGATACCAACCCAACCCCTAATCCTTCTACCTGCAATCTATCCTGCCTGCAAGATATGCAGACCAATGGAGGCCTAGAACTTGTGAGAATGGCCAACCAATGACTGGTTTAATTTAAGGCCCACACTTCAGGATTGAGTGGATGCCTGATGCTACTAGGAACCAGAAGCTAGATGGCCCAGAGACCTAGGATAGAAAAGAAGTCAATAAAATGATTACTACTGATATTCTGATATACACATAGATCAGTGCCTTTCCCAGTAGTCATGGAAGAGGCTTACTCAGGCAGCTGATGGGAGCAGATTCAGAGACCCACACCCAAACAGTAGGGAGAGAGAGAGCCCAAATTAGAGATCTCCATCAGGCCCCTCACTTGGCAGCTCTGGAAGCCTTCTGGAAGAGGAGTGGGGGAGAATTGTAGGAGCCACAAGAATAAAGCCTACAGAGTCAATGAAATAGAACTCAGGCTCAGAGAGACTGAAGTGGCAATCAGGGAACCTGCATGGGTTTGTATTGAGTTCTCTGAATATATATTATAGTTGTTTGCTTGGTGTTTTTGTGGGAATCCTAGCAGAGGGAATGACAGTTTTCTCAGACTGTTTAGTCTGCTTTTGAACTTTTTTCCTCCTAAAGTGTTGCCTAGTTCAGTTTTGATATGAGAGTATATGCCCAGCCTTATTGTAACTTGTGATGCTTGGTTAATATCCCGGGGAGGCCTGCTATTTTCTGAAGGGAAAAGAGAAGTAAATCTGGAGAAAGGGGGGAGTGACAGGGAGCTGTGGGGAGAGGGGAAACTATAGTTAGGATATAACTGTAGTTATAATAACTGAGAGAATAATAAATAAAAAATTAAAAACAATAATAGTAATAAAATACATTTTAATTGTGTTTTTTTTTAAAAAGTGAATTAAACATGACAAGTGTTAAAAAGACACCAATATTCTCCATGCTTTTAATAGCAATTCTTTTCTAAATAATCTAGGATTTTAATAATCCAAATAGGACATATTCTCTTAGTTTTGACAATAGGTATTTTCCCATAGAAGAACATGTATTAATTATGCCTAATGCAGAAATTTTGCATGTAATCGTGGTTTGTATGTGTTCTTTTGTTAAATTACTTCAAACTGGCATAGTTTTGTAGTTAAATGCACTAAAGAAAGAAGGAAGGAGTGAAATGGAGAGAGGGGAGAGGGGCAGGGAAGGAAACAAGGAAAGGAAAGAAGGAGAGGAAAGGGAGGAGGCAATGAGAGGTGCAAAGGGAGAAGGGACAGCAGCATGGAGAGAAGAAAGTGAAAAGTGGATATTTATTTTACCCAGAGTAACAGATCTTAAAGTCATAAACAGTGTTAAATCTCTAACATTATGTGAGTCTATTTCTGATGACAGAGAGATTGTTTGGAATATTTGCTCCTGTAGAGCCTTTATGTTTTTGAGTTCAGAGAAAAGACTACAATAGCTAAGCCCATCCTACACTGGCACACAGCAAGGGATGACCCTACTTCATTTCTTCTCTTGTTTCATAAAATCCCAGGTTCTCTCTCTTTCTCTCTCTCTCTCTCTCTCTCTCTCTCTCTCTCCCCCCTCTTTGGGCATTTCTCATTAATTAATGTTCTCCACTTAATGCAAATGCCTGAATAAAATCACCCCCACATTTGCCTGCTTCTTTTTGTCTTTTAGAATGAAAATGCTCAAGCATCTACCCTATCATCTTTTCTTCTCACAACCAAGTAGGTATTCTCTAGGAATCAGGGAAGTCAGAGATGCTCTTCCTTTCCCTGATTCTTCTCACTGAGAGAACACATGATCAGAGACCAGCTACTTCCTGCTCTGAGTCCCCTTATCTCAGCAGGAAAATGACCAGTTATTGACACATCAAGACACATGTGGATATTTTCATGTCAGGAACTTCCTCTGCCTCCACAAGAGCCCCTCTCTTGTAGCAATAGTTTAGGCAGAGGCTTTTGTGAGCAGAAAATATTTTTTAAGACAGATGTTTGTCCCTTAAGATTTCCTGGAGAGTCTCTTTCATTAGAGTGAGAACATAAAACCCAATTTTCATCAAACATTTGAATTCCATGCATAAACTCTCATATACTATCAATGAATCTTGTAAACTTAAGGATTAGTATGGTGTGTGTGTGTGTGTGTGTGTGTGTGAGAGAGAGAGAGAGAGAGAGAGAGAGAGAGAGAGAGAGAGAGATAGCATTTAATCGACTAAAATTGAAATGAATTAATGGTTAAATGATCAGCTGTTTTTGAAGCTATCAAATTCCTTTAAACCCTTTAAAGTATGTTTAAATTCTTTCATCCCCTGACTGTCCAAAGTCTTCCAAGGTGCAAAGTCAATTTAATTATCTCTATATCCAATTCTGCCTTAGTAGAATTGAAAAGTACTTTCCTATTAAAGATACATTTTTACAGTTCCTGATTTGGGCGCTGCTGCAGAATGTGAACCTGAAATGCATAATGACCTGGAGCTGTTCCATCTTGCACCACGGAGAAAACATGCACTCCTGTGCCAGTTCAATCTACCACAGGGGCTCCTCATCTATTCACTTGAAATTCTGTTGGATTTCCTTATTTTATGTTACATCTGTCGCATCTTACCAAATATCTGTCACCCAAATTAAAACTCAAGGACCTCAGAGACATTGTAGATAAATTGTTTCAAAGCCCTCTCTCTTTTTAATTGAATATAAGGTTGATTTTCTACTTCCCATTGAATGCTTACATGCTTTTTGTGGGTATTAAAATAGGCTTGGAATTACTATTATTTCTAAGAGCCTATATTGGTGTTCATGCATAATGAAGCATGATCTAGTTTTACAGTGTAAGGAATTCTATCAATCAAAATTCCACCATGTGGTTATAGATGAGGTAAGATAATATGTCAGACTAATGTCATTCATATGAAGAATTAAAACTGCTGAAGATGTAGAACTTGTGACTAGAATGGTGGTTGTGAGGAGTTTGGAGTGGGCTTAGAGGTTCACTGGTCACAACACATAAGATTTTCATTAAGAGGGAATTCATGAATCATATTCTGTAGCATGGCAATGATTGTACACTAAAAACTCCTGAGGAAAAATTTTCAATAGTTCTTAAACAAGGAAATACATATGCTAATGTGCTCAGTTTAGGCATTCCACAATGTGTACAATTTTCAAAATATTATTTGATTAATTTAAAATAAAATAATAAGAACTCCAAGGAGAATCTGTATATATTGACCATGGTTTGATCTATTTGTAAGATAAGGTGTCATCAGGTGCCACTAATTTCATCATCAATTTTTAGACACTTCCTCATGGATGAGTGTGCATATCCATTGACACTGAAAAATTATCTCAACCTAAATCAACCTGAAGACATGAGAACCAAAGTTCCTAGAATACAGTGAGATGGCAAGGAACATAGTGTATTGTTTAAGTTCCGATGTAGCCCTTGGTGTAGTACTAGACACAGCCTCACTAATGTCTGTTGCTTATTACAGCATGTATGATAAAATCTCACACAGGTGATGCTTGGAGAAAAATCTGGGGGCCAGTGAGATGGATCAGTGGGTAAAACAGTACTTGGCACTCAAACCTGTGTTCAATCCTGAGGATCCATAGCTAAAGAAAAGATAAACTCACAAAAGTTGTTCTCTGACCACCACACAAATGTGAAGTATTCACACATACATCTCACTTACATACATGAAAGAATAATAAACAAATTTAAACAAAACTGAAAAACAGAAGACTTACTAATTTCATATTTGAATTTATCATCATTTAAATATAAACTTTACACATTTAAAAGTAAACATTGAATGTATATTTGAGCTCTAAGAAATTAATTCTGAATGAAAAATAAAATGGTTGTACAGAAAGTACTATGCAACAAGAGAAGTCCTTCAGATGTTCTGAGAATATATCACAGAAGAAAATAGTCTTGGGCAATAAAACAGGCCGACTCTGCTAAATAGACTATGTGACACAAAATATGTATTGCTGCTGAAGTAAATTAAATGTGACTTATGAGAGTGAACTAAAGAGAAAATTTCTAGGACCAAGGAGCTAGATCCTCTTCCAATAAATAAAATAAATCCTAACAGGCACTCCTTTTCCCCCTTCATGCCTTTCCTATTAAAGTGATAGATGATTACAAAACAGATATGGAGATACATAAGCAACCAGATTGAAAAGGGCTGAGGGAGGGTTGTATGGCAGTGGTTTTGATTCTTTAAACTTCAGGAAACCAAACTATTTTAGGATAAAGAATGAAATTTTAAACTAGAATAGCATATGATGAAAAACAACAACAATAACATTAAATCCGCGTATTAGTCTTTGTTTTGCAGTCTCTGCATTCTTACAGCCACCCTGCAAAGTGAGATAGATTGACAACCACAAGTCAGCTCCTGAGAGGTCCCTCACTGTCTGAGCCCAGCTGCCCTCAGCAAGGCAGCTGGGATATAAAATACCTGACTGGTCCCTCCAATCTGGGGGAAAGGAGGACAGCTATGCAGAAATAGTTTAAGACCTTACAAGGGAAGCCTTTTATGTAGTCTCTCTGTCTCTGTCTCTCTCTGTGTCTCTGTCTCTGTCTGTCTGTCTGTCTGTCTCTCTCTCTCTCTCTCTCTCTCTCTCTCTCTCTGCTGCTGCTGCTGCTGCTGCTGCTGCTGCTATGATGATTCTCCCCAAGCTTGCTTCATGGTTCCAGTATCTCTATCCTTATTCATTGCAGTGCTCAGCTTCATGGTCAGTGGCAATAAGACAGTCAGTTCTGCTGCTGGGCTGCTGGGGGTTAAATCTGTAACAGAGAATAGTGGTCCGTATGTTGCACTTGCCTGTGAGCCTGTTGTCGTGATGGGAAGGTATGGGCCCTCCGGAGAGCCTACTGGACAAAAGCTAAATCTTTAGGATATGCTCTTCATGATGACACCTGAACTTTGCAGTGGTTTGAATAAAATTAGCCTCCATAGGTTCACAGGGAGTGGCGTTATTAGAAGGTGTAGCCTTTTTGGAGTGGGTGTGCCTTTGTTGCAGGAAGTGCTTCACTGTGGGGTGGGCTTTGAACAGAAACTCAAATCAGGCCTGGTAGCTCACAGTCTTCCTTCCTGCTATCTGGAGAACCAGATGTAGTACCTACTATTACATTTGGATGTAAAACAGATACAAAGCAAAAGGTCTTTATATCTGTTTTCAGAGATACTGGCACATCCATGTTCATTGCTAATATATTAACAATATTTAGGAAATGGAATTCATTTACTGCTTCATATATTAATTGGCTGATGTGCAGATAACGAAAACATGGTTACATCTGCATTATGAATTATTATTGTGCTATAAATAAAAACTTGATCATGAAATTTGCATGCAAATGGATGGAAATGGAAAATGTTTTTGGAGTGAGGTCACTCAGTACTGAAAAATGCAAAAACCCTATGTTTTTCTCTTATGGGGATCCTAGCTTTAAATATTTGTGTCGGTATTACCATGGAGTACACATGGAAGTTAGGAAACTATAAACGGACTATTGGCCCAGGGGATGCATTTAAGGGTAGTGTATGAAAAAATATAACTGTAATGATAGTAGAGAGGGGAATTCAAGAAACAAGGATTCTAGCAGGTAGTGGAGTAATGGGAATGGAAGATGTGATCTTAAGGAAAAGTTTAAATGAATTAAAATATACTACTGGTGTAGCATGTATGTTTTCCGCCAGCCTGCCCACCGCTGGTCTGGCTCAATGGCCCCAAATAACACTCAGAGACTCTGTATATGATACAATCCTGTTGGCCAGTTACCATTATTGTTTATGGGCTAGCCCTGTCTTAATTTATAACCCATTTCTACTTATCTAAGTATTTCCACATGGTCATCTTAATGGGGAGCCGCCACCGGTGTCTTCCTTACTCCCCGGTCTACATCTTGACTCCTCCTTACTTCCTCTTTCCTCCTCCTGGTCTCCTAGCCCCGCCTATCTTGTTTCCTATTGGCCACAGTGCTTTATTAATTAACCAGTATGAGAAACATATATACAGAATAACATCTCCCATCATACTGGGATACCCATTATCTTTCATAAGTAAAATAAGAGTGGGTAGCATATATAATATGAAAAAAAGGGGAAAATACTGGAAGCTAAAGGTTTAAGTGGGGACAGAGAAGGTGGCAGAAATGAGGGAAAGAGTGATTTGATCAACACTAAGGATGTCGAAGAAGACTCACGAAACTCTATTACTCTGTAACCTATTTAAAATATGATGATTTTTACATAAACATAATTTTGTTCAGAAGTACCCCCATGTCAGTGAGGAGTGCTGCCCCCAGGGAGACATTAGTTATTTAATTTCCTATGCCAGGCATAGGCCACTTGACTATGAGTTACTGAACAGAGTAGTGCCAGAGGCGCTCAAAACAATATTGACTATTGTTATTGCTACTGATTGGCAGCCATAACTAAACATCATACTCTCACTGCTAAAGATACTACACACTTTGGTTGCAGGACACATAGAAATCAGTCTTGAACTTACCAGAAAACTTCATAGCTAGCTTTCATAATAGCAGAATATGCTAATGGATACTGGGTGCTGGGAGAAAGAAGATTCCTTTTCTTCCTTCTTTCCTTCCTTCCTTCCTTCCTTCCTTCCTTCCTTCCTTCCTTCCTTCCTTCTTTCTTTCTTCTTGGAATGGGGCCATGTGCCAGTGTTTAACTTCATGCCCTCTAATTGAACTGAGTAAATTTTTAAAAAACAAATATGGAGAGAGTTTGGGTATATGATAAGTATGATCAAAATATCCTCTATACATGTGTGTAAGTTTAAAATGACTAATATTTAAAATAAAAATATAAGTACTTCTCACCTGTCTCTAATGAGAGCGGGTACATGGTATACTTTATTATGACTTGTTGTCTGTGTCCACCCAAAGAGTTCATGTTGCAGATTAACCTGTTAGATATAAGTAAGCTCAGGCTTAATCATGAAAGCTAGAATTTTATGATGTCATTAGTATCTTACAAGAAGAATTACAAGTGAGCTTGGCTTGCTCTCTCTACCATGTGATCACAAAGGGAGGAGCCTAGTTTAAGATGGAAAGAGAACTCTCACCAGAACCTAACTGCTCAGCACCTACACCTGATATTTGTTGTTAAATTACTGCATAGGTACACTTTTGTGATGGCAGCTTGAACATGATCTGCATCATCCTTGTGGAAATGATTATATGACACACTCTGAGAAGAAGTCACCACTATCAAACCTAAGACATTCTAGTGCCTTAAAAATCAAGATACAGATTAAAAAAAAAAAAGATGTTGCTGAACCTAGAGCTAAATTGCATTTTTTCTTACAAATTGTTCCTCTTCTCTACTCCTCTGTGGATACTCTAGTCTCAATGGCTCAAATATAACCATGAAATGAATTTTGGTTTATTCTTCATATACCATGTGGTTATACGGGAAGAAAAGAGACACAAAGGCAGATTCTAGTGAAGATGCCCTGGTCAGTTCTGTTATATTTGTTGTTGCTTCCAGCCGGCACATATATATGCCTTTAGTTTTCCTTGTTGCAGATTCAGAGATACCATTGTCTCCTGAGATCTTTGGAGATGAACAGAAGTTCAGAAATGCCAGTAGCAGAGATGTACATGCTGACAAGGTCACGGATGCTGAGAGGGTGACACAGAGGCAGTAGAACATCTAGAGAGAACAATTTTAATATCAAGTGTTCATTATGTGCAGCACTGTGTGTTTCTGTATTTTTATCACCTTGGTCACAAAACCGTAGGCATTTTCATTCTGGCAATGAGCATAGAACACTGTGTCCCAGTGTAGACAAGCAAGTGGAGGAAGCATAATGAAGTGGCTGTGAGTGTCTAGAAGTACAAATTAGTTGCAAGAAATTTGATATAAAGAACATCATCTTTCAAGCTTCAGATCATATTAGGTTTTCTTTATTAGTTAGAAATAACATCCCCATCTTCAACTAAATATGCTTTATAGAACATATGCACAGACAGTATCATCTTTGGCCACATTTCTTGAAGCTCATAAAGGAAAGGGCAATTTAATTTTATCAATCGGGTTTAGCAACAGTGTTTCAGAGTAAACTAGGGCAAGTTCTTTAAAGATTTGTGATGGTACTACATTCTGAGGAATCTAGACACTTTAGTTGCAATTTTCTGTTTGTAAATCATTGTACTAAGTAATCCTGGTCAACACAGAGGAAGATGGAATTAATTCTCTGGACATTGGTTTCTGTCCTAGGAGAACAGGCAGTTCACATTTCTTCAGGAGAAGTCATACAACAGGAAAGCATATAAACATACCTCCAGTGGGTCTTCCTCAGATGGGCACAGATAAACAATATTGACTTAGAAGACAAACAGAATATAATCTGGTTTGAGAAGAGACCATAAGATATCTGTTTCTTAGCAACCAACACATGATGGTATAAGGTCAGTGTGAGCATAGGTTATTATACCTTATACCTTTCCAGATGTGTGTGTGTGTGTATGTGTGTGTGTGAGAGAGAGAGAGAGAGAGAGAGAGAGAGAGAGAGAGAGAGAGAGAGAGAGACAGAGAGAGAGAGAGAGAGAGAGAGAGAGAGAGAGAGAGAGGATCGACAGTAGGAAATTTGAGGAAAATATGCTAATACAAAAAGCAAAATGTAGAATTTACAGTACATTCTAAAATCTAAATTTCCTTAGCACCTTGTTGTGTTTCAGTGGGTCTCTTAATTGCACTTATCTCATAAATTACAATATTATTCTTTCTACTACTCTTGCTCTTCAAACTGCTTTATGATTGTGAAGCTAGAAGCTATTATTTTCTTCCTTATCCCACACAGGACAATGCTTATCAAGTATTGATATCTGACCATATCTATTCCACATCTAAATATCTGTTAAATGTTTAAAATACTAGACAATTATTTAAAAAATAGATACTATGTTTAATTATGTAATTATTTCTCAATAATCATATAATTGGTCACTTCTTTCAAACTATTATTTTTGTTTCTCTATGATTTTGGAGATGGTGACTACAGAGCTCAGGTTAACCTTTCTCTGTAGTGAAGAATGACCTCATATTCCTGATCCTCTAGCCTCTACTTCCAGGTATAAACCACCACAACAGGTACCACAGGCATTATCTCCTGTTTTTTTTTCTACAGATTCTCATTTTACCATTAAAAATCTGTCCATCCTTAGTATCTTTTGAAGTTGTTGCAATCCTTTAAACTCAGCCAATGAATATTCCTAGATGTGTGGCATTTTATGAATTTTAAATGTGATTTCTTGTATCTTTGCAAATCTCATTGCTGAAGTTTATCTGTACTGACTTCCATGACACCCTTGCCAGTGCCATTCTTTTCTCTCTCTTTTAATTTAACTGAGAAATGATCTTATTTTACATCTCAATCCTAGTTCTCTGCCTTTTCCATCTGCCAATGCCCCCCACCAACCCTGGATCACATCCCCTTTCTGCTCCCCAGGGAGGGTGAGGCCTTCCTTGGAGGATGGTCAAAGTCTGTCACATCATTTGGAGCAGGGCCTAGGCCCTTCCCTATGTGTTTAGACTGAGAGAGTTTCCCCCTATGTGGAATGGGCTTGAAAAGTCCATTAATACATTAGGGATAACTACTGATCCACTACCAGACTGATCCACTACCATAGACTGCAGGTCTTCTAACTGACAACCACATTCAAAGGGTCTGGGTGGGTCCTATGCTGGTTTCCTAGCAGTCAGTCTGGAGTCCATGAGCTCCTCCTTGTTCAGTTCAGCTGTTTCTGTGCTGTTCTCCATCCAGGTCTTGACCCCTTTGTTCATCACTCCTCCCCCTCTGCCTGTGCCTTTTTCCATGCTGACTCAGAGGTGAAACTGCTCAGAATATTTCCATCACTGTCATGTGTGAATCATTGATACTAGACTGACTCTTTATTGCTTTTCTTCCTTCCTTCCTTCCTTCCTTCCTTCCTTCCTTCCTGTCTTCCTTTCTTTCATTTGGTTTGGCGTTTTCCATCATTTTCATAACCTTAACTTTAGTTTTCTCATCCATGTCTGGTACAAGCTAAGGATTCAAGTTTCATCCCATATTGTCAAGCTCATTATTAATATAACTCTGGGGCAGTAGATACTGAGTTCTTGGTCTCAGTTTACAACTCACAGAATGTGTGGATTCTTTATTCTTTGTACCATGGCTATAAATGTTGCCTTCACAAACATTAGAATTTGAGCCTGTGTGTGTATCTGAATCTTCTACTGTGGTTCTAATCAATTTTCCTCCAACTAATCATTTTGTCCATTTTTCTGTACAATATTTTTTCCTTTCCCAAAAATACTAAGTATTTTTAGTCAAAGAGGGAAGAACCTATTTGAGGTTATGCCTGTGTTTATCGAGAAGGACCTAGAGGATGCTATCAGTATTCTACTATATAGATGAAAATGGAGTAGGAGGCTAGCTGAGACTGTGAGAATTATCAGTTTGATATTATTAAATCACCCTTGTCATTTTCCACTTAATAAGTGAACTTATGAAACACAATTAAAGTATTATGGGAAACTGGTGGTCAAGATGATAGTGGGAGGAAATAAATTCAAGCTGTGTGTCATCAAATATATGTTACAGATTCAACTGTATACAAGAGAGTGCTAGCGACATCGATCATGTCATAATACAAATGGCAGTGCTAATGACAGAATCTAACTAGAAGAGGCTTATCCTGCTAAATGTTTATATTCAAAACCTTTTCAAGCAGAATGCTGAACATGTACCCCACCTGCTTCTTAAACTCAAAGGGGCCACCATTTTACCATCTGAGGTACAGTCTTTGCTTTTTTTCCCCCTTTTAAGCCTGTAAAGATAATATAAAATAAGTTCATCAAAATATTTTTATAGCTGGGTTTCATAACAAATATCAGTTCAGTCTGAATTTTATAAATACATGCAAAGTATACCAAGAAGTGTAAGGACATGAAAATATTTCTTTAAAGTACAGAAGTTGAGCTGACACATTTTAGGAGATGTGTGTGCTTTGACTTGCAAATTATCAGAAACAAATATTAATTAGTATGTTCCTAAGTTAGCAAAAGGCAGATTTCTTTCCTCAAATGAAGACTGACAATCTCGAGAGGAAGGAGGGTATTTTGTGCTGAATCTATGGCCTCTTTACTAAGAGTGAGCTGGGTGAAGAAATGAAAGTCATGCAAGTAGGACAGGATGGATAAGGAGGATCTGGATTGTTTCAGCATTTTGGGGGTTAAACCTTTTCTGCCTCTGCCTGTAGGTGGTACTTCTCAGTAATGGTCCTCAGGCCAGAAGCATCAGTAGCACTTAGGATTCACTAGAATTGCACAGACTTATTGTCCTCCTGTGTTCCATGAGTTCTGAAGCTTCCAGTGAAACCTCTGTGATCTCTTAGGAGAATCTGATACTTGATGTTTCAGAATCATATCAACTAAATTAGAATTATCAACATTAGAGAGAGCTTTAAAAATAGCCAACCTGGAAAATAGACCTGCCTATCCATGCAGGACCACCCATAATTTCCACCTGCCTGGTCTCTGACCCCCACCACCCGTCTTCTACTGGAGTTCTGCGCCCCTCCCAGAGATCCGCCTATCTCTGCAGAGCCACTATGAGTTCCTACAGGTTGGATCCTTGACCCCCATCACCAGGCCCCTGCCTACAGAGAGACCTCCTAGATATCTTTGGACCACCCAGAGCTGCAGACATCAAACCTCTGACCCACCCAAGCTCATAGAGAGAGGGAGAGACCCCACCAACACAGGAAATTGAACCTAAAGGAAGATCTACAAGACTGACTCCAACTAACAATTTGAGCAACTGTAGAAAGGCTACCATAAATGCCCTTCCCTGATAGTGATATCAATAACTTACTTATTCACCATCATGGAGTTCTCATCTAGTACCTGTTGGAAGCAGAAGCAAACACCCATAACTAAACACTGAGTCGAACTACAATCCGGATGCAGAGAGAGAGGACAAGACCAGGTTGTAGAAACACATAAAGACAGCTGACCTAAACAAGGAGGCGATAATGGTCCCCCCAAACTGATAGCTAGGAAATCCAGCATGGGACTGACTCAGACCCCCTGAACATGGGTCTCAGCTGGAAAGACTGAGCAGTCTAAGGGACCCCAGACAGTGGAACCAGGATGTATTCCTGGTGTACAAAAGGACCTTGCAGACACATCCCCCATGGAGGGATACTCCCTTAACCTAGAGGTAGGAGAGAAGTCCTAGTCCCTACTTCAAATGGCTTTACAGATTTACATGACACCACCTGGCTAGCATAGTCCTACATGTGGAATGGGGGTAGTGGGATGGGAGGGGAGGGTGGTCAGGGTGCATGTGAGGGGGGGGAGAGGGTAAGAGGGAGGGAGGAAGGGATGGAGAGAAAACTGGGATTTACATGTAAAATAAAATAAAAAAAATAATAATAATTAATAAAAATAAAAATGCATGTATAATTAAGAAAAAAAGAGCCAACTTGGAATAAATATAATCAATCATAATGCTAATAATACAGTAAGTGCCAATTGTCTCCTAAGTGTTTTATGTGCATGAACACTATTCTATCTCAATCTTATACAAAAGAAAATTCCAAATGATAAAAGAAATTAAAACTGACCTTAGATCACACCATATTTGTAGCTTATATCATAATCCATTCCTGGACATATATTAACAGGAAAAAAAACTATAATTGTTTTTTTTTTTTATAGGTGATTCATTTACCCTTATTTGAGACCCCAAACATTTTATAGTCGTTTTTTATTGTTAAGATATATTGCATCTTAATAGACATACACCTTATATATAGCTTGTATTTGAGCCCAAGTAATTGATTTTTTTGTTTGTGCTCTTGCTAGTACATGGTTATTCCATCTGTCTAGCGCTGGTGGAAATGCCAGCAATGTACTTGAACTCTAGCTGCCTTTCTCTCTTATCTTATCTTAGGATCTCTGCCTGAAAATGAGCCTTTTGGTTTGGCGATTCTTGCAGTATTTACAGCAACATAACTTAACTTATGTAAGAACATCTACATTTATGTTCTTTTTAATCTTAACATTTTTCTGTAGTAATCTTTTTCCATCTTAAATTTAATATCATTGTTTCCTCATGTCCTGATTGTCTTTGTAAAAGTTTTCCTTGTTGCTTTGATTCATCTTTCCTTTTCTGATCACTTTTCATCAAGAGTTGTCACCAGGGAATCTGACCCTTGTGCTGCCCCTTTCTTCCTTTTAAATCAATTTTCATTGCTTAACTTTTCTACCACACTTTTTGTGTTCATAAGAAAACATGCATTCCATATTATTAATCTAGGTTCCAGTAAATTTTGATCAGATCAAATAACTTCCTTTAAAACTGGTAAGGATTCATTTGTTTGCAAAGAGGCACTCTAAAGTTGTTTATTGATTACTAATGTAACTTTGACTTATAGCAATGAAATGCACATCTGTATATGATGCCTGGTATTAGATGTATGAGTTTTCATGAACTTGGCAAATACATCACTGAAAATATACAAAAACTGTTTATACACCAACAATACACTACTATTTATTATTATTATTATTATTATTATTATTATTATTATTATTATTATTATTATATTCTCCTTACAGACTCTATATCCATCCCTTCCACCTTTCCTCTTCCCCAGAACTATTCCCTCTTGTCTCTCTTAGAAAAGAGCAGGCCTCCCAGGGACATCAACCAAACATGACATAATATGATACAAGAACACAGGGCACATAGCATCATTCCAAGCCTGGACAAGGCAACCCAGTAGAAGGGAAAGAGTTCCATAAGCAGGCAAAAGAGTTAGACACAGCCTCTGCTACTTCTGTTAGGAGTCTCACAAGAACACAAAGCTACTCAGGCATAAAGAATATGTAGAGGATCTAGGTCAGACCTCTATAGGATCCCTGATTCAGAGAGCCACCATGAGTCTCAGTCAATTGATTCTTTGGGTCATGTTTTTGTGGTGTCCCTGTCCCCTCAGTTTTCTACATTTCTTCCTCCACCTCCTCCTCTGGATTCTCTGAGCTCTGCTTAATGTTTATCTGTGGGACTCTGCATCTGTTCATATCAGATGCTGGAAGAAGTCTCTCTGGTTTATTTGATGAGAACTCTGCTAGGCTCTGGCCCGAGAACACTCTGCAGCAGGACAAACCAGGTTGAAGGTTTTGTGGCTTGGTTGATGTACCAATCCTTCTACTTGAGGTCTTGCCTGGTTATATAAATGGCCAGTTCTAGCCATTTCCCTCATTACTAGAAATCTTTGATAGGGTTACTCTTGCAGCTTCCATGAAGTTTCCATTGCAGTAGGTTTTCATCTAGCTCTCTGAAATGCCCCCAATTCTAGCCATATCTCCTAGTATTTTTCTCTCACACAACTTGATCCCTTCTGTTTGCAACCCCAACTGTCCCCAGTCCATTCCCAAAATTTAATCTATTACCCCTTCCCAGGGATATTTTTGCATCCCTCCCCCCACCTCCTTAATCCCTCCTTGTTACTGAGCCTTTCTGGGTCTGTGGACCATAGCACGATTAGCTTTTCCTTTATAGCTATTATCCACTTACAAGTGAATACATACTATGTTTGTCTGAGTTACCTCACTTGGGATGATTTTTCAAGTTTCATCCATTTGCCTGCACATTTCCTGGTCTTATTTTTTTTAACAGCTGAGTAATACTTCATTGTGTAAATGCACCATGTGCTAATATTTTTTTTGTGCTTAAACAAAGCTTTCCTGAAGATCAAAGAAGCAGAACAATGAGCCACTAGTTTATACCTCTAGTGAATCCTCAGAATAAAAGGGAGCTCTTGTCCCTATGAAATCTCAAACTGAATTTGTGGCTAGAGAGCCATCGTCACCAGAGACCATAATCAAAGTAGAGCTGCAAGATAAATTTCGTGGCTATTTCCTACCTCTGCCCCATCTAATCCCTTCTAGTGACTCCAATTTGCAAAATTTAACTGGAAGCCAGTAATAGAAGATGCCTGTGGAATATAGGTTGTATTTGTCAGTTATTCTAACAGAGAACAGATAAAGAGGGAATCCTAACTTCTGACTATTGTTAAACTCATAACATTAATCACAGAGTCGCTTGTGTCCATTTCCCCTGAATTTCTTATATTAAATTCTAGCCTAAACAGTGCATGTTTATTGTGATGTTCTAACTTATTAATCACGTAGGGAAACTGTAAAACAATCTTACCTGCTCCTGTGTATTCTCTCACATTTTCTATATCTTAGTGGCCTTCATATCTGGTACTACTGAGTGGAATAAATCTTCCACAAAGGAAGTTAGCACCCAGATACCTTTTTTCCCAGTTACAAGAATAAGCTTTATTGTATAGTGGGAAGAAAATTCCCATATGTGGCACCTGAAATAGCATGCCACTTTTCACATTCAAAACCAAGTAAAAGTCAATCACACAGAAAGTTTTATTCTTGAGGGTGCCTCCTAAATGGGGTACATTGAGAAGTTCTTCCACTAAAAACATGTAAAAAGCCAGTCACAGCTGAATTGAATAGAGGGCATGCCTTCTCTCTTCCATTGTCTAGTCAGCTAATAGTTGGATTCCATGACTTGAGACACTTTGCTGTAATTTCTCAACTGAAGCTTTAAATTTTGATGGATTTTAGTTTGGTATATTATGTCTCACTGACATGAGTTAAAGACAAGAAACAGAGATGGGACATCTCAATTTTTATGCATATATACATCTCTGGAGATCATAGTGATATGTCGATTCAGATTTGGTGATCTGGGCTGGGTTCAAGGTTCTGTATTTCTCAGCAAGTTTTGATTGTTTTTACCCTGTGGGAGAGATAACTAGAATTGTTTTAGGGATGGCAATTTACAAATACAATAAGACAAAAACAGAAACTAGCAATGAAACATGCAAGTATGAATGAGGAAGAATCTAGCCTACTATTTTCTATTTTCTTATTCTGCCTGAGGACTCAGAGTGACAGGGAGCCATCATACCGCTGGTGACATGGGCCGATGTTGGTTTCCTTAGAAAATGAAGACGCTTCCCTTCACTGTGTGGTGGCTCTGTTTTAATAACTGGTTGGAGACTATCCTTCAGGCAGAGCAAACAGGACACAAATAAACTGAGATGAAAATAACTGTGAATGGGTCAGAGCTAAGTTAGGAACCATGTTAACTTCCCCACATTACTGTCACTGCCTGAGTGTCTTTGGAGAGGCCAAGTGTTCTCCTCTAGGACACTGCACATCTAGTTCTGTCTTGTCACTTTCACAGCCAATGTGATAATTACCCCATAAGAAATAGCCCAAGAGATGCATGTCTTAAAATTAGGATTTCCATTTTTAACAATGGCATGTGGATTCGATGATTTTAATCTTTCCAGATATATTTCACTATTTCATAGAGAATTATTATTGATTTGTAGATTTGTGCTTTTTTTAAGGGTTGTTTGTTCGTTAAAGATCAAACAACTTGATTATTTGTGCCTTGATTATTATTCTGTATTTTCTCAATCCTTTAAAATCAATTATAAAAAATATTTCATAGGGATACAGTAGATTGTTTTCTATCCTATAATCATATTGAAGTGAGTTTAATAAGGCATCTTTTAAATATAAAATTGGCAAAATTCACATGGAGAAATGAATGAATAAAGAAGCAACTCAAAAATAGTAGTGAATTGGGAATAGGCACAGTGTCAACATGAAACTTTTGAGGTACTAGACTAAAGTCCTTGAGTATTCTTAGACATGGGGCTGGAGAGATGGCTCAGAGGTTAAGAGCACTGACTGGTCTTCCAAGGGTCCTGAGTTCAATTCCCAGCAACCATATGGTGGCTCACAACCACCTGTAATGAGATCTGGTGCCCTATTCTGGCTTGCAGTGATACATGCAACCAGAATAGTGTATACATAGCAAATAAATAAATATTAAAAAAATAATTTAGACATTATGGGGTTCTTGTGTTGGTGATATGGTTATATTTGTTGCTTGCTTTTCTTGACCTGTCAGGTCTTGCCACTTCAGCCCAATATGAACACACAGAGATGCTATATTAGTTATTAAACTGTTGGCCAATAGCTAGGGCCTCTTATTGGCTAGTTCTGTCTTAATTATTAACTAATTTCTATTAACCCTTTTATTTCAACATGGTCTTATCTTACCAGAAAATAACTGAAGTGTTCTATTCTTTAGGTCTCCACATGGCTACCCCTTCTGGTGCTTCTCTGTCTACCTTTCCCAGAAGTCTCCTTGTCTCCTCGCCCTGCCCATCTTCCTACCTCTTTTGGGCAAACAGTGTTTTATTCATCAACCAATAAGACAAACATATATGCAGAAGGACACCCCTCATTATTTATTTACAGCTTATGGGTCTATGTCTGATCAGAATTTATTATTGCTTTACTTTTATCTGAATTTGACCTCATCATTGATATAGAAAATGAGACTCTTAAAAACCAGCTTCAGTTTATCCATCTAGGAAATCAGGCAATACAACTAAACCTCAGAGACACTCAACCAGACAAATAAAATAGTTATTGAATGCTTAGCATTTGTTCTTACATATTATACATATTCAAGACTTTTTAAAGACTCATGGATTCTCTGAATAACTGTAATTCTATCTCCACCTTCCATAATATGGACACACATTTGCATGAATTAGGTCTTGTTTCTTTCTTTCTTTTTTAAATGCTGTGTATACCAATGTTTATAGGGGCAGGAGCTATTCCCAATGTCATATAGCTGAGTTGCCAGATTTAAGTATAGCAACAGTTCTTGAACTTCAAATCCATGTCCTATCCATTTCATTGCTGTACTGTACATTCACAGACTCTTAAGAGTACTTAGATCCTCTGGGATATATGAATATTCTCCTTAAGAATCTTGAAATAGGAAACAAATGAATGGTAGGCAAACTCTACTGGGATGGCCAGATGTGTTTTGATCATGCTCTAAGTTCTTCAAAATAAATTTTATTGGTTAATCTCTGAACTAATGATTATCAACTTGATGATTGAGTCATAGATACATGTGAACATCCCCCTTCAGTTAAGCTGGGTACATGATCATTATGGCTTGTTGATCCTTTTACACATGGTCTTACCCATCATTCTCAATGAACCTTAGCATCTTTATGGCAAGACCTACTGTTTCCTTTGGCAATGTTCTCTATCTCCTCCCAGCATCATTCAGGACTGAAGGGAGATGTGTCTTTAATTTCTAAAGGGGTTCACCTACTATTTATTTTCAAATTATGTTAAAAGTGTGACTGAATTTTACTGCAACTATCTGAAGGCAAATTCTAGTGGTTAATATTTTGTTGCACCCTGAGTTTCACAATGAAACACACTATATTTGTTTTTCTGAAATACCAAAGCTGGCTTTTGTCCTAAATAAAGTTTCTAAAAGTTCTTCTCTAGCCAAACATTTAATTGTTTGTATTGTTTAAAAAACTGCCAGCTTACACTGCTAAGTTCTCCCAACTGAGATTATGAAATATTTGATCTCATTTAGAAGCAAACCATTCACAGCATTTGTCAAGGGACTATTGTTGATAAAATCAGGATTTCCTCATTTGACTCAGCCCTGATCCTCCCAGATCTTGCATGCCAAATGCGTAATTCTGTGGGCAAATTGTATACCCAGTCTGTTTGTATACCACATTGTCTGTTGCTTACTGCCTGACAAAGAATCTCAGCACATACAATTGCTCTTTCATTTTAGCACCCAAACCAATATTTCCTGAAAGCTCTGATACATGCTTGTGAGTTTTGCTTGGAATCTAAACACCTTCCCCTCCTTAAGTTTAGGGAAAACTCACCAAGGGAATTAGTCCTATTAAGGTCAGTAGAAGACACACCTGGTGTCATTTTAATAAGTATCTAGTTTCCTGTCTAATTTCTCTCCCACTGAAATCTTCAGGGTGGTGTGTAGTTCCCCTCTCACTGACATACTCCATTCTACTAGAGATGGTTAGATACCATCCTGGGACTTGGAAAATATTTGTGTTTGCTGAGTGTTGGGGATGTGTTACAACTGGTGGCAAAATCAGTGCCTGAATACATCTGCAGATGTTACCAATTAGGGCTAGTGCCATTTTTCCACAGCTGTGGGCTCTAACGTTCTCCCACCTGCAGGCTTGGAACTACTTAGTCCTTCAGCCAGAGAAAGCTTGGTATGCTGGCATTTCAGTTTCTTCCTGGGTGCTGCCCTTCTTTTGTACTTCACCAATGTGACCTCTAGCTAGGATTCTGTCATTGAGTTGCATTCTTGGACCAGGCCTGACTCCGTCGGGGGTCTTAAGACCCTGGACAGGCTCTTGGAACAGGGAATGACTTGGATATCACTTTTAGGATTCCCTGTTGATGCCTGCAACAATGTCTTGGACTTCCCTTTGAACTACTTTGCCAACTGGAATTGTGCCTTGCCTTGAAACCTAAGTGCAGATTTCTTAGACACAAACAGTTAGTTTGAACTCAAGAGCACCACATACCTTCTTTGGCCTGCTCTTTAACAATCTTGGTTCATCTTTGAAGCAGACCAGCCATTTACTTTTTTCTATTTTCTGCCAATCCTTTAAAAGATCAGGTCCTTTATTTATGATATCTTGAAAATTGAGAATTTAAGCACACCACTTTTCATTTAAAAGTATTCCTTTTACATGAGAGACACCAGTTGTCTTACACATAATTTAGAATGGATGAATAGCATCACATGTAGTGATAATGTTAAAAATACAATTTTATAATTTTTGTGGCTTTATTTTTTCTTACTCTATACACAACAATAGATTTAAGATTTTTATTTATATAAACATTAATTAAGTATTTTACAGGTGGCAAATGCTTTTAAGTGTTCTTGTATCAGCCAAATGTTTATATTTTGAGCTAGGTATTTTATCTTCATGTGCAGGTGAACAAGACATAGAGGAAGAAACAATAATCCTTGAATTCACACACACACACACACACACACACACACGTACAATGGACAGCCATGTAGTATTCAATTCCAGGTACTTCCAATATAATTCTTCAGAGACAAAATTCCTTAATTTCAGAATTGCAGAAGGTCTTCCCAGAAAAATGAAGAAGTCTCCTCAGTGTAGCACATTGTGTGACTTAGGCTTCCTGGCATGGAGACTAGAATTTCCTCTTTTGGTTTTTAATGCAACTAGGTGAAGCAATGAAACTAGAAATAGTTAAATAGCTGTGTTTTCTGGAAGAAAGATAAGTGGTTAAGATCCCAAGGCTGGTTTAGGGCAGTGACAGGATGTCTAAGCTCTGGTTACTTGAATGGCATCAGAGTTCCTATAGAGTCTTAGGCAGAATCATGGCAACCTAACTATGATGGTGAAACCATGAGGCTGCCATGTTGGGTGCAGAGTATAGTAGATAATGATAGAGAAACAAGTAAATAGCCTGAACAGAAGTTCTAGGTCAACCTGAATTAAATTTACTGGTACTATAGCTGTAGCCATTGCAATATCGATTTAACTGTGTCAAAGAGAAACAATTTTCATGACTTAACAGTGATGTAAGGTCAATATCAATTGGAGTAGATTCAGTCTTGGTTTACTCACTTTATGCAGCAGAGACATATGACTAGGGTTGTTCTCAAAATAGTAAACCATGCAGATTTTAGTTCACTGTGACTTATCTAGACAGTTCTTTGGATATATTTATGCATCAAGGATTAATTTATCTCGACTCCAGGCTATGAGAAAATAAAGACTCGATACTAGAAAGCTTTGTTTTTAAGAGAGGTGAGAGTTAATTTAACCCTAGGTAGGCATTAACTGTATGAAATCGTATGTTAGGTTGGTGAAGTGGGGGTAGAGCTCAAGAGAACAGGACTTAGAGGGACGTTTGTGTAGGTTGGAGGGAGGAGATCTCCTCATGAGGTAGACTTGAGAGAAAAATCTAAGCAATGAAGCCCAAGACAAAACAAGGATGATGAGAGGGGCTATGTGAAACCAAGGAAAGGAAACTGCTTAATTCACATTTCTATCCATTGGTTTTTGTGAACTTCAAATACTATAGAAAACTGCAAAGTAGAAACTACTAGAGAACCATATATTGGGATGAGGTTGGCTCAATAGTATTTGTTTCTGGAATTCTCTATGCTTTTTGCATTTTCTTCGGTGGGGGTGACTTGTACTTGACTTCAATAAGTTAATTCTGAAATGAATAGATCCACACACTGTGGTGGAAAACATTTGTTGGTCTTTCATTGAAAGGAAACATCTTGGTAAAAATTCTGCTGTATATTAGACAATTTCACTGAAGAGAGAAGCTAAGAGAGCTTGGAAGGAGAAAGATTTTCATGAATACATCTGAAATTCAAAGCCTATCACATCACAAAATGAATGCCAGGTAGAGAGGCCAGAACAACTCAGAAGAACTTGGAGTTCATGCACCATGACACAACTGACATAAAACTTAAATTTTACCTTCTCTATGTTTCGCTTATGTCCCTGTGTGTTACACCTTGAAAAGTACTCTGTCTTTATATTTATATGTACATTTTTGTATTTGTTAAATGTAAAAAATTCTAGACAATTCTATTATAATTATTCTTACAAAAGTATATATATTACAATCAAAATTAGGAGAAAATAAATACTAAGCATAAGAGCAAAAATGGAGACTAGAAAAACAATACAGAAATCATTTAACTTAGAGTTTAATTGTCATTGAAAGCTCTAGTTGTATGAATGAAAAAAATAGAGATGTAAATACATAAAATCAGAGGTGAAACTGGAGATATTGCAGTTATACCACAAACAGGTAAAACACTATAGTAGACAATAATGAACAAGTATGTGCAAAATTTCAAATAAACTGGAAAATCTGAATAAATTTCTAAATATATACAGCCTTTAAGTACTAAATTAGAAAGTGTGAATAGACTAATAATGAGAGAAGTTATTAGATAAATTATCTGAAAAATCCTGAAGAAGAAATTTGAGGACCTAAGGTCCTCACTACTGAGGTCTACTAGACATTTAGAGAAGAACTAATATATTGTAGCTTAATAAGGATCAGGATAAACAAATAGGCCGAATAGATGTTTATTCAGGGAGAAATAACTCACAATATAGACAGATGAACACAACAGTTGGAACCTGATGCTCTTCTCTCCGTATACCTCCAGCAAGAGAGCATTCCCCAGCTCCTCCTCAGACCTAGTTACACCCCTGGTTCCACCCCCCAATGGGTGTGGTCAGTGTCACAGAAGCAGACAAAGTGAATATCCCACTACACTAATAAACATCTATTTACAAGAAAAACATTATTCTTATTTCAAATACAGTCAAGGTCATGGTAAGAAAATATTATAGTAAATTCTCAAGGACAATAGAGAGACATATCCTTATCAAAATACCCACAACACAATAAAAAGATAAGTCATTGTGATCATGTAAGATATATTCCTGAGATGCAATTATAGATTAACATGTGCAGATGGATAAATATGATATTCACACTAATAGTATGAAAAACAAGCATAAATCACTTCACTTGATAAAGATTTATTTGCAAAGTTCAGAATACTTACTCAATACAATATATGCTATATATAAAGAATTTACAGCTAAAATCATCTACAACTGAAAACTTTGGACCCTTTGTTCTAATGGGCTTGCTGCTGCTCAGGGTGAGCATTGGGCCAGGGTGTGGTTTCAACCACCCCTCAACCTCCATGGAACGTCCTGGGTCTACTCTGAACACAATGAACCCATCTATCTATGCAGGACCACTTTGACTCCTCACTTACCTGATCTTTGGGCCCCAACACCAGAGGTGAGTCTGGAACCAGTTCAAGCCTAATCCTCCCAAATCCTTCCCTGGGAACCCCCTGGGTTAGCCCTGTGTCTCACTTCCCCATATAACCTTGCCCTGGATGATAAAGTCCTTGTACTCTGGGCCAATACCACCCAGACTTGTCTTCCCCTCACCCTTTGTCCTGCTAGGCCCATTGCTTAGGATGAGCATTGGGCCAGAGTGCAGTTTCAACACCCCCCTCCAACTCCATGGACTTCCTGGATCTGCTCTGAGCACACTAGACTTGCCTACCCACATAGGACCACTTTTAAGGTTGCCTCACTCACCTAATCTTTGAGCCCCATTGCCTGCCCTCTGCCAAAGGTGAATCTGAAACCATTCAGGCCAAATGCCCAACACATCTTTCCCTAGGAACTCCCTGGATTAGCTCTGCATCTCCCTTCCCCTCCCCCCATAACCTTACCTGGATGGTACAGTCCTGGTACTCTGGTAAATACACCACCCAGAGCCTGCCTTCCTGTCACCCTTTGTCCTGCAGGGCCCTATGCTTGGGGTTAGGATTAGGCCAGAATTAGGGTCCAAAACCACATCCACCTCTTTGGAACTTTCTGGGTCTGCACTGGACACATTGGGCACACCTATCCATCAGAAACACCTTGAGACCCCACTCACCTGATAGTTGGGCCACATTGCCTGCCGTCTGCCAGAGGAGAGACTTCCAAGAGAGCTCAGATCATCCAGTATTACAGACACAGAACACCCAATCCACCTACACCCACCAGTAGAGCAGGGAAGAGAGTGAGACTCCAACTGCACCCACTGGAAGAAGTGATGGGAAGACAGAATTACAAGAAAACAAACAACAATAGAAAGGCAAGCATGGCACCACCACAATCTAGGGACTCTATATCAACTAGACCTGAACACACCAAAGCAGATGAAGCAGAAAAGAAAGATAAAAAAAATAACTTGATAAAAATGACAGAGACCTTCAAAGATGATATAAAAAATCTCTTAAAAAAATGGAAGAAAAAACAAACAAAAATTTGGAAGAAATAGAGGAAAAGATCAAGAAAAAAAGGAAAGAAATGAACAAATCTTTTAAAGAAAGTAAGAAAAACAAATAAAAAACATTCAAACAGATGAAGGAAACAATTCAAACAGTTCAAGACCTGAAAACAGAAATAGAGACTGATGGGAGATGTTATTCTGTATATATGTTTCTCATACTGGTTAATAAAGCTCTGTGGCCAATGAGATAGCAAGATAGGCGGGGCTAGGAGACTAGGAGAAGGAAAGAGGAAGTGAGTAGGAGTCGAGATGTAGCCCGGGGAAGAAGCAGGATGCTTGCCGCGGCTCCCCGATAAGACGACCACATGGAAATACTTAGATAAGTAGAAATGGGTTAATAATTAAGGCAGAGCTAGCCCATAAACAGTAATGGTAACTGGCCAACAGGATTGTATCAAATACAGAGTCTCTGAGGGGCTGGCGCGGCTGTGGGCCCATGTGGCGGCAGGACCGGGAGGCCAGTGGGGAGAAACCGGCAGGCTGGCAGAAAAATACACGCTACAAGAGACAATAAAGAAAATGCAAACTGAGGGAATGCTGCACATAGAAAAATTGGGCAAATGATCAAAAACTACAGATGCAAGCATAACCAACAGATACAAGATATAGAAGAGAGAATTTCAGGTGCTGAAGATAAACTAGAGGAAATAGATTCATTGACCAAAGAAAATCTTACCAACAAATCCTTAAGAAAAAACATCCAGGAAATGTGGAACACTGTGAAAGGCCAAACCTAAGAATAATAGGCATAGAAGAAAGTGAAGAAGCCCAGCTCAAAGGTACAGAGAACATATTCAACAAAATCATTGAAGAAAATATTCCAAAACTGAAGCTGGACATGCCTATGAAAGTAAAAGAACCATACCAAACACCAAATATATTGGACCAAAATAAAAAAATAAAGAAATAAAAAAGACCCCTTGCCACATAATAATCAAAACAACTAGTATACAGCACAAAGAAATAATATTGAGGGCAGCAAAGGAAAAAGGCCAGTTAACATAAAGGCAGACCTATCAAAATTACACCTGACTTCTCCATGGAAATTCTCAAGGACAGAAGGTCCTAGATAGATGTTCTACAAATACTAAGAGTCCATGAATGCCAGCCCAGACTACTATACCCATCAAAACTCTTACTCACTATAGACAGAGAAAACAAGATATTCAATGATAAAGCCAGATTTTCACAATATATATCCAAAAATCCAGTTGTACAGAAAGTTCTGGAAGGAAAACTCCAGCCCAAGGAAGTTAACTATGCTCACAAAGACATAGGCAATAGATAATCTCACTTTACCAGAACCCCTCTAAAAATTAGGGCAAATATACTCACAATACCACTGCCAATCAACACATCTAAAACAAACAAGCATTAACAATCAATGGTCCTTACTTTTCCTCAACATTAATGATCTTAAATCGCCTATAAAAAGACACAGGCTAACAGAATGGATATGAACATCTGTTGCATACAAGAGACACATCTAAGCTTCAAAGACAGATATAACTTCAGGATAAAGAGTTAGGAAATGTTCTTCCAATCAAATGGACCCAAGAAGCAAACAGGTGTAGCTATTTTAATATCTAACAAGTTAGACTTCCAACAAAAATAATCAAAAGATAAGAAGAAGTCCATTTCCTATTCATCACAGGAGAAATCCATCAGTACAAATTCTCAATTCTGAACATCTATGCCCCAAATACAAAGGCACCCACATTCATAAAAGAAACACTACTAAAACTCAAACCTCACACACTCATAGTGGGAAACTTCAACACCCCACTCTCACCACAAGAAATTATGACTAGACAGAAACTTAGCAAAGAAACAAAAGAACTAACAGAAGTTATGCCTTAAATGGATTTAACAGATATCTTTAGAACATTTCATCCGAACACAAAAGAATATACCTTCTTTTCAGCCCCAAATGGAACCTTCTCTAAAGTCGACTACATACTAGGCAATATAACAAACCTTAACAGCTACAAAATATTGGAACAGCCCCTGTATCTTATCAGACCACAATGCTTTAAAGTTGGAATTCAACAACATAATTTTCAGAAACCCTATAAACTTATGGAAACTTAACAATGAGAAATTGCAACATTCCTTGGTCAAAGAAGAAATAAAGATTTCCTAGAATCCAACTAGAATGAAGACCAACATACCTGAACTTAAAGGACACTTTAAATGCAGTGCTACGAGTAAAGTTTATTATAGTAAGTGCCCATATGAACAAAATGGAGGATAGTCACATTAGAAAATTAACAACACAACTGGAAGCCCTAGAACAACCAGGAACAAACTCACCCTGAATGAGTAGATGCCCGGAAATAATTAATCTGAGGGATGAAATCAATGAAGTAGAAACTAGAAAAGTAACCCAAAGGATCAATCTAACAAAGAGTTTGTTTTTCAAGAAAGTCAACAAGATAGACGAACCCTTATCCAAACCAATCAAAAAGCACACAGAGAGAGAACATGAAAACCTTCAAAATCAGAAATAAAAAGGGGGACATGAAAACAGACACTTAGGAAATCCTGTTAATATTCAGGTCATACTTTGAAAACCTTAACTCTCAAAATTAAAATGAAATGGACAATTTTCTGTATAGCTATCACATACCAAAATTAAAAATCAAGAACAGGTAAGCAATTTAAATAGACCTATAGCCACTCATGAAATAGAAGCAGGCATCAAAAGCTTCCCAACCAAAAAAAAAAAAAAAAAAAAAAAAAAAGCCCAGGGATAGATGGGTTCATTGCAAATTCTACCAGAAATTCATTGAAGAGATAATACCAGTACTCCTCAAATTGTTCCACACAATAGAAGCAGAAGCTTCATTAACAAACTCATTTTACAGGACTACAATTTCCTTGGTACACAAGCCACACAAAGAACATTTTGCAAAAATATTCAATAAAATACTGGCAAACTGAATCAAAAAACATATTACAGAACTCATCCACCATTATGAAATAGGATTCATCCCAGTGATGAAGGGATGGTTCAACATATTAAAAATTTATCAATGAGATCTACCATATAAACCAGCTGAAAAAAATATCATATGATCATCTCACTAACACACTAGTTGTTGCCATAATCTGACACACTTTCATAACAAAGGTCTTGGAGAGATCAAGGATACCAGAAACATACCTAAGCTACATAAAAGGAATATACAGTAAAACAAAAAATTGGAGAGAAGGTGATTCCTCTAAAATCAGGAACAAGACATGGGTGCCCTCTCTTTTTACATCTCTTCAATATTGTACTTGAAGTTTTAGCTAAAGCAATAACACAACAAAAGGAGATTAAAAAATATTGAAAAGGAAGAAGTAAAATTGTCACTATTTGTAGATGATATGATAGTTTACATAGTTGACCCAAAAAATTCTACCAGGGAACCCCTAAACACATTTAGAAAATTAGAAGGATACAAGATTAACTAAAAAAAATAAGTAGGACTTATATATACAGATGATAAAGGGGCTATAAAGAAATCAGAGAAACATCACCATTTATAATAGCCACAAACAACATAAAGTATCTTGGGTAATACTTACCAAACAAGTGAAAGACCTATATAGTAAAAACGTTGTTTCTTTAAAGAAAGAAATTAAAGAAGATACAAGAAAATGGAAAGATCTCCAAGGCTCTTGGATAGGTAGAAAAACATAGTACAAATGGCATTCTTGCCAAAAGCAATCTACAGAATCAATGCAATCCTCATTAAAATCCCAGCACAATTCATGACTGACTTTGAAAAGTTAATAGTCAACTTTATATAGCCAAAACAACCCTATAAAATAAAGGAACTTCTAGTGGCATCACCATCCCCAACTTCAAACTCTCCTATAGAGCTATATATAGTCCTGAAAACAGCTTGGTGTTGGCACAGAAATAGGCAGGTAGACAAATGGAGTTGAATTGCAAATCCTGATAATTACCCACACACCTATAAACACCCGATTTTGATAAAACAGCTGAAATTATACAATAAAAGGAAGAAAGCATCTTCAACAAATGGTGTTGCCACAACTGGATGATGGTATGCAGGAGACTGCAGATAGATCCCTGTCTATCACCATGCCCAAAACTTAAGCCCAAATGGAACAAAGACCTCAACATAAATCCAGGCACACAGAACCTCTTAGAAGAGAAAGTGGGAGGTACCCTTGAACAAATTAGTACATGAAACTGCTTCCTGAACATAGCAGCAGTAACACAGACTTTGACATTGACAATTAATAAATGGGACCTTCTGAAACAGAAGCTTCTATAAAGCAAAGGACACAGTGGATCTGTCCAAATGCCAGCCCATAGGATCTGTCCAAATGCCAGCAAAGATCTTCACCAACCCCACATCTAACAGAGGGCTGATCTCCAAATTATACAAAGAACTCTAAAAACTAGTTACCAAAACACCAAATAACCCTATTAAAAGTGGGGTACAGAACTGAAGAGAGTATTCTCAATAGAGAAATCCAAAATCACTGAAAGACAATTAAGAAAGTGCTCAATCTTTAGCCATCAGGGAAATATAAATCAAAACAAATCTGAGATACAATCTTACTCCTGCCAGAATGGCTAAAATTAGAAACACCAATGACAACTTATGCTGGAGAGAATGTGGAGAAAGGGGAACACTCCTTCACTGCGGGAGGGAGTGCAAACTCGTACAGCCATTTTGGAGATCAGTATGGCGGTTCCTCAGGAAAATGGGAATTAGTTTACCACAGGACTCAGAAATTCTACTCTTAGGAAATACCCAAATGACCCACATCCATGCAACAAAGACATGTGCTCAACTATGTTCATAGCAGCATTATTTGTAATAGCAAGAATCTGGAAGCAATGTAGATGCCCCTCAAATGAAGAATGGATAAAGATGATTTGTAACATTTATACAATGGAATACTACTCAGTGAAAAAACAATGGAATCTTGAAATTTGCAGGCAAGTGGACAGAACTTGAAGAAACCATCCTGAGTGAGTAAACCCAGTCACTAAAAGAGGAACATGGTATGCACTCACTCATATATGGATTTTAGACATAGAGCAAAAGATCACCAGCATATAATGCATACTGCTAGAGAAACTTTGCTACAAAGAGGAACCTAAGAGATCCTCACAAGGTCTTTCACATAAGGGGAAAGGGACAAGGTTTCCTGAGCATGTTGGGAGTGGGGGGGAACAGCGAGTGGAAATGGTGGAAATGGAGCTAGAAGAAAGGGAAGGGGAGGGAAGGGGAGGAGAGGTGAACATGTGGGACCTGGAAGATTGAGTTGAGTCCAGGGATGAATAGATAAAAGCAAAAAAAAAAAAAAAAAAAAAAAGAAGAAGAAGAAGAAAGATACTAGAGAGAGTCGTTATTGGTTTGAAGAGAAATTGACTCTAGAGAAATGTCCAGAGACCTACAAGGTTGACCCCAACTATCAATCTGAGAAACAGTAGAAAAGCTACCTTAAATGTCCTTTCCTGATAATGAGATTGAAAATTAACTTATATGTCATCATAGAAACATCTTCTAGTAGCTGATAGAAACAGAAGCACACACCCACAGCTAAACAGCCAAATTCCTGGAATCCAGTTGCAGAGAGGGAAGAGTGATATGAAAAGGGGTCAAGACCAGACTACAGAAACCATCAGAGGCAGCTGACCTGAATAAAGAGGAGCTATTGGACCCCCAAACTTTCAGCTGGGAAACCAGCATTGGGTTGACTCTGACCCCCTGAAGTTGAGTCTCAGTTAGAAGGCCTAGGCAGTCGAAAGGACCTCTGACAGTGGAACCCATATGTATTCCTGGTGCATGAAAGGACTTTGGGGGCACATTCCCCATGGAGGGATAGTCCCTTAGCCTAGAGGCAGGAGGGTGGGCCTGGACCATACTCCAAATGACTTGAAAGATTTTGATGATCTCTCTTGAAAGGCATCACCCTCCCTTTGGATTGGAGGCGGGGCTGGTTTTGGAGCTGGAGGGAGGTCAGGGGGCATGGGAGGGAAGGAGAGGAAACTGGGATCGATATCTAAAATAACATATATATATATATATATATATATATATATATATATATATACATATATATGCTGAAAGCTTTGTCACTAAGGTATAGAAAGAGAAAAAGGTCCACATTTTACCATGTGACATTTTTCTCAGAAGCAACATGAAATGCAGAATGAAAAAAAATAATATAAGATAGATAGGGTAAATGTTGTCCCAGATGGATTGTTAGTTAGACCGAGATGCATGCAGGAACTCTCACAGTCAGAGATCACAAAACAATTATGAATCACTAGCTATCTGAGTAAATAAATTTTTGGATATCTTTACACTGGTAAAATCCTTTGTGTGATTCATATTGATACCAGTGGAAGAGAAATGAATTGACTCTCACAAAAGTAGAGAGTTTCTAAGCAAAATAAATGTTCATTTAAGGCAGTAGGTTTTATAGTTATTATAAAATAATAGATAATTGCTATGGAAACTAAAATTTTCATTCTGAAAAGAGGAAATTCTTGTCTACCTATGAGAGTGAGTTTCTTTCTAACAAGAAATAATGGAACATGCAGATATGTAAGAGTAGACACAACTGCATTTTTACTGTTACAAATTTTCTTGCACTATTTCTCATAAATAGCCCTGAATCTATGTATCTATCTTATCTGCCTGTCTGTCTATCTATCCATCCTAGACCTACCTATTTAATCTAATATTGATTTTCCCTAATCATTAAGCACTAAGATTTTGGCTTTCTTTTGGGAATCGCATAACTTGAACCCCTTCTATGAGAGGCCACAGACTTTGTTTTCTGCCTTCAGCTTCTCATGAAACACTCCAAATCATATCTCAGAAACAACTAAGATCATTGCATGCCTTCAAAATAGCGAGACTCTTTAGTTTACGTAACTCTGGTTTCTTCTTATATTTGGTTTTGATTTTCCAGGACACCACTTTAAATTTTATAAAATAAAATACAACTTTAAAAAATATTATTTAATTTTCTTTGTATTGGTCTTTTGCCCATTTATGTATTTGTGTACAACATGCATACCTAGTGCCAGGAGAGACAAGAAGATGGCATCATATGCTTGTGAACTACCATATAGGTTCTCAGAATCAAACCTGTGTATTCTGGTACAGCGACCAGTGCCCTTAACTGCAAAGCTATCTTTTCAGTTCCACAAGATGTTTTCTTAGCCCAGAATTTATAGTTCTTAGCTGGAAGATTAATTTCTCAAAGCTGGTTGTTTTTCGTGTGCTAGTAATAACAATTTAAGGTGATATTTTAAAGTTCTTTTTAACATGAAGAAATGCCTACCTTTCCATTTGTATTCTGCTTATATTTCATGTGATAATCTTACCCAAGGATAAGTACTCAGCTGAAAGCCAAAGATTGAACTTTTTACTGTATGTAATTTTCTCAAATGATTTGGTGTTATAAAAAAAATCTTTTCTTTTTTTTCTTAAGTTTTTTAAGCAGACAAACTTACTTGCTCAAATTGCCCCTTACTCAGCGTTCTTTTGAGCTTTTGGGGGGATCAAACTATTGAAATTTATTTCTTTTTCATTTAATGCATATATGTAATTCTTAGTGTCATGAAACCCAATCGTATTTTACTTTATAAGTAGAATCAGATGTTTTAGGAATGATTTTAATGGGCTTGGAAGTCCGAAGAATAAATATGTATATGTATCCAATAGTTTAGAATTTAAATCCCTGGGAAATATTGTGACCATTGCTTAGACCTTCTATATATAGTGTTTCTTCAGTTAGAAACACTTCAATTAGAAAACATTTTACCATAACAATAGAGAAATAACCCAGTCACACTATCTCAGGCAAGAGACTTCAAATCAAGATCCTTAGCAAATCATTAATTAAACTATATCTTTGTCTGTATCTTTGATCGGAGAGAGAAAGAAAGAGTAGGGGAGCTGATATGGTAGAAAGATGATCTTTTTATTGTTTTCAAAGCTGTCCCCTGTTTTGAACAGAATGACAAAAAAATCTAATCAATGAAATCATTCCTCTCACACAAATACTTTAAGATTGGTAATTTTTGCATTAATTAAAAATATGGTCCTATTGGTAATATGATAAAATATAGTAGCATCTGTATTCATAATCACTAGTAATGCATTTATCCATTCAATGAATTTATTTGTCACAGGGACTATTCTAGCTACCAGAGCAACCAAAAAAGAAAGAAAGAAAGAAAAAAAAGCAACAGCAAAATAAGTCTGAGTTTATGACATCAGATACTGAAAAAAATTGCCAATTAAAGTAGAAAGAAAATCCAAAAGGGAAAACAGAATACAATTTGTCCAAATGCATTTAAAATTGGCTGGTAAGTAGCATTTTCACACTATCAAACACTGCCTCACATGGTAATGTATAGAGAGACAAGCTTTGTCCCTTATGGTCTGAGATTAGTACAAGTTTCTGAAGAATAGATGATTGACAGTTAATTCTACAAATGGACAATACAGGGAGAATTTCCTTTGTTCATCAAAGTCATGTTTTCAGCTTTGTATAGACTGAGAAATATGACACTCCAAACTTACCTACTAGACAGCAAATCTGTCACATTATGGTTAATGAAATACCCTTTTGAGCCCTGCTTTAGTCACTTGTCAATTGCTGATATAAAACACCATGACCATTCCAGCTGAAGCAAGTAGCAGTCAGGCATGGCACTGGGTCAGTAGCTGAGAGCTTGCACCTTGAGTCACAACTTTGTGGGTGGGGAGAAAGGGAGGGAGAAAGGGATGGAGAAAGAAAGGGAGGAAGGGAGGAAAAGAGAGGTCTGCCATGGGCTTTTGAAACCTCAAAGCCCATCCTTGGGGACACACCTCCTCCAACAAGGCCACAATTTCTTTAATATTTCCACCAACTGGGGTTCAAGTATTCAAATATATAGCTTATAGGGACCATTCTCATTCAAACTACAACAACAACTTAGCTCATATATCATACAGCAGTTTTTATAACAAAAGTGTTTAAAACGCACGAAATTGTGAGCACAGACTTGTCAGTTGAAATCTAAGATAGATTGAATGGAGACAGTACAAATAAAAAGTCATTACTGAAGTCAACAGAATATAAGGTGCACTGCTGTGTTTCTTCCAGGCTGGCCTATGCATGAGAAACTAAAGGAAGAGGAGATGTGGGTGACTAATTACTAGGTATATTCCAGCTGACTTGAAAGGGATGCTGCAGAAACTATTCGGGTCTTCTCTACCTACTTGCACTTCATTGGGCATCAAATGAAATCATGTACTCATAAAACTGAAAGGACTACAGGAAAGTAATCTTTCATTTCAAGAGTTGCAGGGGCATCTGTTTAACACTTCAAAGATAGCCTATAAGTCACCAGAATGAGTTGGTGTCTTGCAGAGAAAAGAAATCAAAGCTCCTGGAGTTGCTTAACCAAGAGTAAGCCTGAGTTTGAGTTCTTCACTTCTCCTTCTTTGTGGTTCTGGCCTATCCTGTCTGTCTGTTGTATAAATCTGAACCTGTACCTGACTGAATGCTGTCTTGTGAACCCATCCCTGAAAACGTCTTTGGTTTTTCTTTATTGATCAGCACAGAAAGCATCCCTTGGGGAAGGAATGAGGGGTATTTCACTAAATCTTCAATAGAGTCTTACGAGGGATGAAACTTTAATGACTCCAACTGAAAGAAAAGCACCCAGAAAATCAAATGTAACACAATTCATCAACCTATATTCTATATGCTGTTTTAACATTTGTGGTGGATATTTATTTTATATGGTCATTTTTTTTTATCTGTTTTATGCTTTCAGCAAATGATTGTCATGAACTCAAATACAAATCCACCCACATGTATTGCTCTCTGAATCAGGACCACAGAATGTATAATTTAGAGTGAAACTTTTTATTAGCTCAGGCTGTAAAAGCTAATGACATAGGAAGTCCAAGGCAAGTTTAATTGATTGTTACATTGTTCTCTTGAAATCAGGTTAAACAAATAGGCCGGGTACACAGTAGGCTATCAGTCCTAAGTCTTAAGACACCTCAAGGTGTATTGTTCATTCAGCTGTGAGGTTCAACAAAAATTCTAGTCTCTCAGAATGTAAGAGATGTTTTCATAATAATATGTTACCACATGCTACAAAACTTTTAGCCCCAAAGCATAGGCACTCTTTGAGCCAATGATCTGAAAAGAAACTAGTAACAAGAGTTTCTGGAAGCCTCTGTTAAGTGACTGGATGTGCTAGCTCTGTTTGTATTTGAATGGTGTAGGTCCTCCAGGAAACACTCACAGTTACTAAAGACAATCAGAACAGAAGTGGAGATCCAGGAACTTGAGTCCCATTCTATGGGTTTGCATTCTACTTCCCAATCTATGACTAAGTAGCATATCACAACACTCATTTCACTTCCCATCTATAAATATGTAGCCCATCACAAGTGAACAACAAAAGGACTTTGTCAAAGGGAAGGTGGCTCAGACTGTAGTGTTACCTGGGAACCTAAGTTGCATGCCAAGGTCCTACTTGGTGAAAGTAGAGAACCAACTGTTGCACAAAAGCACACATGAAGACTAATGCAATATTATTCCTAAATGAAAGAAAACATGGTAGATTATGGCTCTGTAGATGTGGAAATTGCTTTAAGAACATAGTGAGGCTCACATTATATGTATAAGAGACTTAGTTCTCAGTTTTGTAAACCATGTATTTTATAAGTTTTCTGAAAGGTCATATGGGGAACTGTATAAGGATTAAACCTATATAATTTTAAAGATCAAGAAGAAGTCAGGCTCCTGATTAGCAGAAGTATTGATATTTCTCAAATTCCACTTTTTACAGCAACTCGACCTATAATTACAGCAAAAAATGAGATCCCAGGTGACTGACCAAAGACTAATTTTGCATTGTTACTACTAGAAAGTGAATGCTAACAAAGAAAGTACAAATTCTGGCGCATATTTAAGCTATCTGGATCTAGTTATATATCAAGAATGTTTTTTTCCTTACATCTCATATGTTAAATATATTGTATTGTGCCACTTTTTAATGTAGTGGGTTGAACCTAATAGAACATAACTTTAATTAATCAAAAGTTAATTGATTAAAAATAATAATGTCTATTTGTACTTTTAGATGCCACTGTGAAGCAAAAACATTTCACAAAATAATATTGTTTATATATTTAAGTAAGTTATACACTCTGCCTTCATCGGTGTATTGAATTTTACAGTTGTGTTAAGTACAATTACTGTATTCTTTTCAAATCATGAGTAAACCTATCTAACTACAGATAGCCTATCAAATACATGGGTATCATACTGAACTGATTATGCATTCTATGATGTAATTTATACAGTGCTAATACTTATTATCATGTTGCTTCAGCCAGAAGAAATAACTACATAGAGACTTAATTCAATAAATGGCTTTCACAAATTTCATGTTACATTTAGAATGTTACACATTTGGTTGGAACAAATTCATGTTGGAACACATCTCCCTTCCTGAACCCATCCCTGTCCTCCACTAATGTCAGCTCCCTTTCTTTGCTACCGAGTCCTTCTTTCTTTGAGACACAGAGTAATTTTAAGCTAATCACTATTAACTCCACCCCAACACATTGTGTCATTACCTTGTGTTTTGTTCTTTCAAAACTCTTATTTTTACTATCATTGTAATTACTTCCTAGATATAGTTTACAGAATTTCCCAGATAATGGGTGAACAATTATAGATGCTACACAACATAAGCTGAACAAATACAGAGGAGGCTTTGCAATACGATTTTTGTTCACCAAAGCATTGAGCTAATACTATTTCAAGGAAAGAAACAGCTCTCCTCTAAGATTAAATGAAAGAAAAGATGTAGATTTTCTGTAGTTTAGTGAGTGACTTTGACCCAAGAACATATTTTAGTCTAACAAATACCAAATTCCAATGAGATTGGAATTTCATGAAATCTTTATTGATGGGAGATGTCATTCTGTAAATATATTTCTCATATTGGTTAATGAATAAAGCACTGTTGGCCAATAGGAAAGCAAGATAGGTGGGACTAGGAGACAAGGAGGATTCTGGAGGTAGTAGGGAGGAAATCCAAGATGGAGGATGGAGAGAGAATGCCAGCCCCTCTCTTCGGTAAGATAAGACCATGGAGAAGTACTTAGAATAATAGAAATGGGTTAATATTTAAGACAGAGCCTGCAGATAAGAAACTAGTAACAGGCCAGTAGCATTTTATCTAATACAGCATCTCTGTGTGTTATTTGGGGCTGGCATGGCTGTGGGTCCAAACCAGAGGGAAAAACCTGCTCATAACAAAATGGTGCCAAATGTGAACTTGAGAAATTCCACTTAAAAATTACGAAAAGCTTAAGAAAGGATTTTAGAAACAAATGAACAGAGATAAGCAAGGGTTCTTGGTAGCAGCATTTTTCTCAGTTAGACTCTGTTTTTCTAGAGACAAACAGAAACTTGTGTATCTTCTTTAAGGGAAGTTTCCTGACTTAGCATAAGCAGCAGAAAACCGCAAGGCTTTTAAAGACCTCTGCTAACAACTGAGTGGTATGTATGAGAGCTGGCAATGGCAGTGACCACATCTCCAAGCTGGAATCATGCTGCTGGATGGCAGTGTAGACCAAGTCAGTGAGCACAGCTCTCAGTTCTGGCGGTAAAAGTACCTGCCACCATCATTGATAGACAGTGGTTAAAACAGCTGTGGCTTTTATTTTAGCAATGTTATTTACCAGGTAAAAGACTTGTGGCCACAAAAAGATAAAGATTTGAAGTAAAGACAGATTCAGATTAATAAAAACCTCTAAAGGTTTACAGTGTGTTTTAAAATATACATAGGCTTGGGAGAGAAAGAGAAACAGGATAAAATGGTTTAAAAAGAATGATAAAAGTAAGAGAGTAGCTGAGTGTGGTGGCACACACCTTTAATTCTAGCACTTGAGAGGCAGAGGCAAGCAGATCACTGTGATTTCAAAGTAAACCTGGTATGCAGAGTTAATTCCAGTACAGATAAAAGTTACACAGAGAAACTGTGTCTCAAAAATGAAAAAAATAGAAATGAAGTAATAGAGTAATAAAAAAGCCATGTAAAGATGAAAGCATCTGTACATATTTACATTGTTTTTATATCATTTGATTGCTGAGGAAATAACAACAACTGTTCAAAGAAATGCTGCTGGATTAATTCAATTTATATATTTTAAAAATGCTTTGACTCCAAAATTTAAGTCCAAGGATAGGTTACTGGGGAAAAGGATTTCTATTTTTGTTTCCACAAAAATAAAAGGCTATGGATTCCTTCCAGACTAACATGGTTTGATCAAGCAAGACCCCCCTGAAGCAGTATCCAGGTATTCCAACAATCAAACTGCTGGAACAAGTCAGCCTTGCAGAACACTAATGCCATAGTAGTTTTGATTTTCATTTCCCTTTGTTTAATTAGCCATCCACACAGTGATATTTCCTATTATTGAAAGTTATATCCTGTTTATGATGATTCTGTGTCTATCATTTTTCTATCTATCTATCTATCTATCTATCTATCTATCTATCTATCTATCTATCTATCTATCTGTATCTGTCATTTATCTGTTGATCAAGCATCTATATATTTTAGTCTACTATCATCTAATTATTCATCCTCTCATTTATCCATTGTATACCCACATTTATGTCTTTCCTTTATGTGTACAAATTTAATCATATGTAATTTAGTGATTTACAATTTTGTTTCCTCAATTCCTGTTGTTATTTTAGATATTTATTCATATACTAAATTAGCATGAAGCAACTATTTTTTTATAAACCAGCCATTCACCTTTCATGAGAACTAAAATTCAAACTTTTCCTTCACTTTGTGAATATCTATATTTTATGTAGGTGTTTTATTCAATTCAATAGGACCAATTTCTTCTGGAGAGCTTCATTTATCTGGAGAGTAACCTTGCTGATAATTTCCTCCATTTTGCATGAAAACAAGTTTGGCTCCTTAATCTTGAAGGAAAATTTTATTGAATATAAATGTCTAGGCTGGCAATCCTTTTGCTTCCATGATTTCTGACTAGAAACTCACTATATTTCACATCCTTCTTCCTCTGTAGATAAGCTGTGCTCCCCAACTGTCTGAGTTTTCCATGACTATCTTCCTTTCTATAATTTTCTGAACTTTGCAGGAGATATGCTCGTATGTGTAAGATTTGGATGTTTACTCTTGTTTTAGACAATTGCTTTGGGGAATTATTTACTTAATATTTTTAAAATTTGCATTTGAAACAAGCTTGTTTTACATGTCAATCCAAGTTCCCACACCTTCCAGTCCTCCCTGTTCTCACCCACCAAGCCCCATCCCATCCCCTTTCTCCCTGCCAGGGAGGGTGAGGTCTTCCATGGGGAGTCTTCAAAGTCTGTCATATCATTTTGAGCAGGGCCCAGCCCCCCCCCCAGATATCTAGGCTGAGGGAGTATGCCTATGTGTGGAATGTGCTCCCAAAGTCCATTTGTATACTAGGAATAAATACTGATCCACTACCAGAGGCAACTTAGACTGTCCAGTACTCCTAACTTACACCCACATTCAGGGAATCTGGGTCAGTCCTATGCTGGTTTGGGAAGTTCTTAGTGTTCATCATTTCTTAATTTTTTCTGCTTTCTATTCTGATATTCCTTGTATACCTATGCCTCTTATTTCTTCCAAATTCTCTTTTGATTTTCCATTCCCATCATATCATTTTCACATTTCTATTTGGAAGTCCTTCAGACTGACCACATTGTGAGCAGTCAACTAATGGGCCTGTTCAAGACACTTTTTAGCCTGTGCATTGCCCTGTGTTTAAAGTATTTCTTCTGATGTTCTCATAGGGTTCCCACTTCAATTTTTAAATTCATCATTTAATTTTAATGTTGTCTTATTATTCCATGGGGGTCACTAATATATTGGGATTATAATTCCCCTTCTCTGATAATTCTAGAATCTTGCTTTCCTTGTGCTGGATTCTGATGCTCACTCTATCCATGTCTTCTTTTCCCATCTAGCACCCCTTTTTTTCTTTACTTGCCTCCCCATAACCTCCCAGCCTTCCCTTTATTTCCCTCTAACTTTAACTTTGTTGCCCAAACCCTTACTTGATAAGACAGACACTAGGAACTGAAATAAAAGGACATTAGGCTAAGCTTTGAAATTAGGAATTACAAAGTACAGAATATTTGTGATAGGTACAAAGTTGCTCAGATATAACTGTTTATGAACTTTAACAGTCAAAGCTAAAAACCCATTCTCCCATATCCACCAACTTCAGAAAAAAATATTTGCTATGGTTTCACCTTTTCATTAACATTCCTATCAAAATTCACTATATTATGAATTTCACCCACTTAATGTGTACATTTTGATAATTTCTAATGTAGTCCAATGTTCTAAAACTATCACCACAACAACATTGATTGATTTAGCATTCCCAAGTGAAGCCCTTGGCTAGTGGGTCCCATTTCTTCTCAGTAACTTCTCTACTATAGCCATGGTGGTCACTACTGTAATTTTAATCTCTTTAGATTTTCTATTCCAGATATTTCATGAGAATGAATATATATGCCTTTTATCCTTTGTGACTTGTTTTTGTTGCTAGTATAATATTTTCAGGCATCATTCATGTTGTAATACAACCAAAATTCATTCGATTCATTATCAATGATATTCTCTTATATTCATAGATTATGCATGATTTGTCCATTTATCTGATGATCAAAATTGGGGTTTTTATTCTTTGGGGGTCTATTATGAACAGTGTTGGTATGAAATATGCTATAAATAAACGTGTATGGTATTGATGTCCAAGAAGGAGAGAAGAGGTGTTTGGTTCTCTGGGAAAGGAGTTTTAGACCCTTGTGGGTTGTAAAGTGGGTTCTGGAAATTGAATTCAGGTCCTATGCAAGAACAAGTGCTCTTATTCTCTGAGCCATTTCTTCAACTCTTCCTATCAATTTTTTATTTTTTGGCTTTTTAAGACAGAATTTCTCCACGTAGCCCTGGTAGCAACAGAACTTGCCCTGTAGACCAGGCTGGCCCTGAACTTAAAAGATATCTAACTGCTTGTGCAATCTGAGTGCTGGTGTTAAAGTTGTGTACTAGCACAATCCAGCTAATAATGTAGACATGTTTATTTTTATAAGTATATATTTTACATATTTGTAAGTATATAGTCTTATTTACTGCATTATGAGAGCAATGGTATAAGTTAGCTTTATAAATAAATATTTGAGAAAGTAACTGAGTATTGGAAAATAATAAATGGTATACATTCATGCATCATGTCATTGTTCATATGCATGTATAGACATGTACATGAAATTAATAAATATTATGAAGAATGTATCATGGAATCATTGAAGATTTTCAACAAGAAAATAGTTCAAAAATTTCATTTTTTTTCTGACATGGAGAACATGTATATTTCAGCATCATTACTCTTTACTGTCTAACATTTGAAAATATTTTTATTTTATATATGACTGTTCTACTTGTACATATTTATATGTACCATATGCATGCAGTACCAGTAAAGGGCAGTAGGGGACACTGGGCCATCTGCAAGTGATAATGATTGTGAACTGCCATATGGGTTCTGAGGATTGAATCTTGGTCCTTAGCAAGAAGAGTGAATGCTCTTAAACAGCTACCCATCTTTCTACCCCTAGCATTTTATTTAATATGTGACAATTGTAACGGTTATGAGGTGGATCAGGATGCATTTTTAAATTTGCATTTATATGGGAGCTGATGATTTTGTTCACTAGATCATGTTTTATGGTCATTTACATAGTTGTTTTTTTTTTTCAGAGATACTGATTTATATCTTTGTGTTTTTTTCTTTTTCTCCAGAATACAGCAGATAGCTAAGGAGAAAGTTTCCTGGATATTTACAGATTATTTCTCTATGTTTTATAGCCAAGGTGAAGGGTGTTTTCAGCAAAAAGACTTACCATCTAGTTGTGGTAGGCAATCAAGATCAATATCAATAGTGTATTGATTTAGCATTTTCTGAGGTTCCATGACCAACAGCTCAAGAAAGGTACCCCATAGTTGTTGGCCACTGAATCATCTATCTCAATCAAACCATTTCATAATGAACAATAAATAATAATTCCTTTCACATCTTAGTGTTTCTTGGGACTGTTAATAGTATAGCATTGAAAACATTCTGTTGTCAATGTCTTTGGTGTTAAGCCAGAAAGATTGATATATACTCAGTATATTTCTTAGTCATTATTTCAATTCTGAAGCACTTCAGATTCAGAATTGCAATGTAAGCTGGCTGCTAAAACCTGAAGGTTTTACTTTGATCTATTCTTGATTTATTGGTCACTTTAAATGTGTAGTGATACACTACTGATTAAATGCACGGATAACAATTCAGTAGCTACAGTACCTAGATTAAGACCATATAGGACTTAAGAGCAAAACATGCTTGATAGAAGTTTGGCTATTCTGTTTTCTCACAGTTCAATAAAAAATATTTCATCCTATTTAAGTTCAGCTCCCACTACAAGGCATGTCTCTTAAGTTAAGCCTTTTTCAATTTGGCTAGGAGCATCCTATTGCTGTGAGAACCTGAAAGCTCAGCATTTTTTTTTTTATTCTGATTTTGTGTCTAATGTATTTCCAGTGGCAATAATAAGGGTAGCTAGTATTATGAATTTCATCTATAATGTATATCTTTTCACAGTCTTTCAAAAACAGCAATAACAACAACATATTACAGTTTTAAAACTCTGGGAGCAAGAAACAAATATGTATTTATTTACTTATTTATTTTAATAGTGGTTGTATTCAATTAATAATAACTGGCTAAAACAATGGTTCTCAACCTTCCTAAGGCTGTGACCCATTAATACAGTTCCTCATGTTGTGGTGATTTTGATGTTACTTCATGATTGTGATCTTGGCACTGACATGAAACATATTGTAAATATCTGATTTGCAGATATCAGATATGCATATGCAACCTTTATAAAAGGGTCATTTGATTTCCTAGAAGGATTACAATTCATAGGTTGATAACCACTGCTCTAAAGTATTTCTTTGCATATGCCCAAGAATAGATTTAGAATGAAAGCTGAATATGTGGACTGATCTAAATGGAGAAGGGCAGTATTTGAAAAAGTAGTGCATGTAGTCTGCATACCTCTCAAATAAGCAAAATATGATTTACTTCAGAAATTCTTTCTCATCTGAGAAAACTTAAGAATAGAAAAATCCATGTTTTAACCCATTCCAGAAATGCTGCATGTTGTTGTAAAGTGAGCCTAGCCCAGCCTTTTTTCACAGGCTTTAAGCTGTTTGTCCAGTTGGTTTTCCGATGTGTTCAGTGATGTCCTTGAGGAAGTTGAAGTTCATTCTGTCTGATAGTAATTCGTATGTACATATTCCTTGATGTGTGGTAGGCCTTTCTTTGTACCTAATGAATTAGATACCTGTCATTCATCAAATATGCTTCAAACTCCACCCTTGACACATCACTTATGGAAAAACTAAGTAGATTTAATAATTACCTGCCTCTCTTCATCACTGACTCAAGCCTTTCACATTTCTAATTGGAATCTGCCTGGTAGTCTCAACTAATCACTCTGACTCACAGTAAGAACTCACACGGTGTACTTTCCACATTCTCATTTTGCTTTTCAGATAAAAGTCTAAGGTTTATATTCAATTAGCCAGATTGTTCATGAGATGACAGCATTGTGTTCTTTTTGGTTGGGTCTGGGTGGTTATTAAGGCAATTGCGATACAAACTTTTCTGTCTCCTTATCTTTACCTCTCCTACTCTTGCAACTGATGATACCTTTTGGAATGCTATTTACTCACTCTGCCAGAAATTCTTGTGGAATTCCTCCCTCCAGTCATACTCTGAATCAGATACATCTGACCTCACTGAGCTGTGAGAAGTCAGAGGGCCGTGTCTTGGTGCTTACTGTCCAAAGAAGACCCTAAGTTTTGAATTGAAGAGGATTTTATTTTAAAAAATCAGCTATCTTCACTGTCTCTCCTTCCCAATCCCATTTTGATATCTTAGTTGCTTTGGATGTATTGTAAATAGCTAAACATTTGTCACTTCACTCAACAATTTACTTGCTTTCCAACAAGGGATTCAAATATTGGTTGAAGTATTGAGAAAAGTGACTCCAAAAGTCCTCTTGGTTAAGTGTTTAGATTTTTATGATGTAGTGAACTTTCAGTTCTTTTCTATAATATCAAGATGGGACGAGCATACATCTGTGTTTGGTCCAAGTTGGTTCTCTCTCTCTCTCTCTCTTTCTCTCTCTTTCTCTCTCTCTCTCTCTCTCTGCACATGTCAGCATTAGAATCTTTCTCCAGTCTCTCAGCACACTTCCTTCTCATCACCCTCCAGCTCTGAACCCATGAGTACTTCTCCTAGTTTTCTCAGTGGCTTTTCTCACAGGTGCCTAGGACATGGTCACACTGCACTTGCCCCATCCAGTCTTTAAAATATTTCCAGGCTCTTAAAGATGCTTTGAGTTTCTATAAAACCATGTGTAAGCATTTACAACTTAGTCAGTGGGAAACAGCAGCTTCTCAGTAAATGTTAACTCAATTTCTCAAACACATCAATGACTAATATGTTTTGAGAGTGCAAAAGTGCAATATGGTAATTGTAGAATGACACATGGAGGTGAGAAGGGCACCCAAGTCTAAGAAAAGAGGAAATGGTGGTTTTAAAATGCATGAATATAACAGAAGAGGAGTGGCTGAGCGAGGGGTATGTGTGTGTGTGTGTGTGTGTGTGTGTGTATGTGTGTATATATATATTTACATATATATATATGTGATATATGATATGTGAACTTGAGCTCTTCTGTCATCTCAGGAGTCTAGTGAACATAGTGAAAAATTTAAAAGTCTATAGCAGGAAAAAAGGTTTTTAATTTTCATAGTATAAAAGTTGTGTTGTCTCTAGATGAATTATTCAAACATCATAATAAATGGTTTAATTTTCTTACGAAACAAAGTCACATTATTTTATGTTGTTAATTATATGGATAAAAAGCAGCTACTAAGTTGCACTCTGTCATAATATTCTGTAACTGTTAGTCTGAGCTCTATGAATCTATGGTAAATTGAATGTGTTTTAAAGAAAAATATCTGATCATCCCACCTAGAAGTGTCTCCTAAAATAATTAGCAATTGTCTTTATGTATATTATTCTGTTTCCTGTTCAATAGAAAGGCAAAGGAGGAGGAGAAATTAAAAGTAAGAGTCATTTGAGGAATTGTAAGCATACAGTAAAAGATTTCTAAATTATATTTGTATATGAAGGCAATCTGAGTAAAAAAGCCAAACAACAGAGGAAATGCCATTAAGGTAGTAACTAAGGTGAATTACTGAAAACCTTAAAAAGGATATGTACTTGTTTGTTGGTTTGTTAATAATCTGACACCTGAATTTGCTGGCAAAGCCTGCCCTTTCAGAGTGAGGAAACAGTACCCATGTGGGCAATCAGGCCTAAGAGTCCACACACCAAATTGAAAGCAGGAATACACTGGTTTGTTTGTCTACTCATTGTGTATCTATCTCTTAATTTTTCTATCATTTTTTTTTCAAGTAACAAACTTACTGTCCCTTCTAGAACTAGCATGACTCATGAATATAGGCTAAAAATTGACTGAGCTGCTGTGTTTTTACTCTATTTCTGTGGTTGCTCAAAGTCTGTGTATTAATATGCACGTATCTGTAGATTCTATTTGTCCCATAGTTTACACATGCTAGTTAGCATTGAGCCTCCCTTCCTTTATTTTTATCTTTACTTTGTGCAATTCTATCATTGGATTCTTCCCTCTGACTGATGTGAGATCTCATAGTCTGATTTTTTTAGTGCCACCTGATGTGTCCTTTGCAGCTTGGTTCTGGAATCATGAGTGGGTGATGTTAGAATGAAGAAATGACAGACATACATACAGAAAACCTGGAATTGGTAGGTTGTGCTCTCTCTAATGGAAGGTACCAACTATGCAAACTAAACAGTTTTGAAGATCACCATATTAGTAAGATTACAAAATCCAAAAGGTGTTCTTATAGAAAACTAATAAAATCTGTGAGTAGTTGCTGGAATTGATAAGAGGCAGGAGCCACTAACACACAAAATATTAATTAGAAAGCCACCATTCTGACAACCCCATTAGTGGAGATAGGGTTATTAAAATAATTTAAGATTGGGAGGAATATTATCATATTAAATAAGCATTAAATATACTTAAATAAGAAGTACAGAAATATAAGCATATGTATATACCCATATAAAAAGGAATAAATGTTAATAAAGTTACAAATTAAAATTCTACTCAATAAAAATATTTTATTAATCTTAACCTTTCATATGCTAAGCACAATATATCTCTACTTAAACTTTACTCATAAAATCAAAACCTATGACTTATTGCCAAAATCTTCCAATTAAAATATTCAATCATATAGAAACTCCAAATAATATAGAAAAACCAATTTGAATTTTTGAGTTGAGGATACCTTTGGAAAAAACAAAAAACAAGTTAAAATATAGTTCATCAGAAGCCTAGTCCAAAATATATTTTTGAAAAGGATAATGTATTCAATTAAATTAGATTGAGTCTGAGAATTCAAGATTGTCTGGCCAAGATTGTAAGTGCACCACATAAACAGAAGGAAGACAAATATGACTTAATGTATGCAGAAATGAGATTTGGTAAGTTTAAAATATGAAACAAAGGATGTTAGAAAATTCAAAATTGAAAAAAATCTTAAATCATGTCCATAAAGTTACCTGGCAAACAATCAGTATGAATAAAGAATAAAGACACTAGACTGGCCAAAATTACAGGCTGCTACACATGCCACCTCCATACCAACCTCTGTTTGGTGCCTATGTCCCCAGGCTTCTGCTGTCATGTCTCATAGATGAAGGACATGAAAGGAAATGCTGAAGAAAATAATGCCAATGAAGAATGAAACACAGAGATATGCAATGTGTCTGCAGAACTCGAGCCTCCATCTCCTCAGCCAAAACCTAAAAAGACCCCTACAAGGAAGGGAGAAAAGGTAACAAAAGGCAAGCAGGGAGATGCTGATGATGGGAAGGGAGGGAAAAATCCTGCAGAAAATGGAGATGCCAAAACATTTTTGACATCTGTATACTGCTAGCACTGTGAAGTTTGAAATGCTACTTTTAAAAATATTGTTGTGTTCAATTGTTTTACATTTTCATGAAAAGCTATGCTGTCAACCCACTGAACACTTCAGTGTTTTGTGGAGGGAGTAGTATGTGACTCTCAGCTGGACTGATATGACCAAAACACCTTTATCAACTGGTTTTGAGAGACTCCTTTTTGCTCTCAGGAAAAATTTACTGATGATGACACACGTACCTGCTTTATTTCAAAAGCCTGGTAGTTTGGGAAAGCTCAAAATTTATTTCTAGAGCCTACCTCCATCTGTCTGCCACCATCAACATATACTCAACTCTCTTGAAACCCTCAGAGACAGGCTCAGAGTTGGCTTCTTTATGCTGGTTTGCCAGTATAGGTCATCTGCACTTTGCAATTTTCCTCAAGAGAACAGCAGTTCCTTTTCTAAAATATTGTGAATCTTGAGACTGATATTTTTGCCATTTTTGTTTTACTTTTTGAAAGTAATGGTTGGCATGTGAAAAGTATAAAGTTAACAACATGCTTATGGGAAATGCCAACCTTTGCTCTAAACTTACCCCATTCATAGAACCAAATAAAGACTTGGTTGGAGTTTAGAGTGTACTCCTGATTTTGACAGTCCCTTACGCAAACTGAAGTTTGAAGTTCTTGTATACTGTAAATGATTATTTGCTTATAGCTTGTCTGAAATACTATGACTGTTTATAAGATGTGTCTTTAATAAAGATGGATGCAATTTGGCCTTGAAAAATATAAACAGACATTCTACAATAAACTATAGCAAAATCATATTGTTTGCTGCACCTGTTGGAAAACTTCCCCTCATGTTCATAACATAATATACTTAGTTGTATTTAGCAGAGAAAGCAAAGAGAATTATAAAGTAGAATTGGTAAATGTATGTATCTGTTTTCTTATGTGATATATTGTATAAGTAAAAGTGCCAAAAGACCTTGTGAATAATTATGTCAGAATTGAGCTGTTGAATATGAAACAAACTCTAAAACTGAATTGTTTTCTTTGTAAGTCAGCAGTGGGTAGACAACAAATCTTCACAATATTGAATTGTATACAAAACCTAGTTGTTAACTCAGCAGTAGTTGTTCAAGATTTCTAATTCATAATAATGTTGACTACTATTTGGAGAAGTTAGAGGGGAAAAAAACTAAGTCAAATGGAAGGTAGAGCACTGGCTGCTCTTTCAGAGGTACTGAGTTCAATTCCCAGCAACCACATAGTGGCTCACAATCACCTAAAAAGGAAAACTCAATATCAGGAATATTTCATTTTACTCAAATCTATCTCTTACTTTCATGCAATCCCAACCAAAGTCTAACACTAAGGCATGGTATTTGTTAATCTAATCATAAAATTTTATAGAAATTGAAGATGTCAAATACAGTTATCGCCCACCTTCTTTAATATTGTAAGAATAGGAAATGAACTCATACATATTGTAAAACTCATTATAAGCTCCTATTATTTTAAAAGTACATTGTTGATTAATGGTTAGTCATGTGCCAATGGAAAAGACAGAGCCCACAAACAGCCTCATAAATATGTGATATATCTAGGAACCAGATTTTCATATCAGTCAAGGCAAGTGTTAGACATCTCATTCTTAGTAACCAAAAGTTTAAAAGCAAACTATGAGAAACAATGGAATAATCCTAATTGTTTCAATAATAATGAATAACTTATAAAATGCTCAACTATATTTTTGATACAGAATGCTTATAAAATGTATCAGTTTTAATCTTCTCTATTGTAATAAAACATGCATAATGAAGCTTATGCCCTCCCCCCTCATATGCACCCTGACCACCTTCCCCTGCCATCCCCCCACCCCCATTCCACGTGTAGGGCTATGCTATCCAGGTGGGGTCATGTAAATCTGTCAAGTCATTTGAAGTAGGGACTAGGACTTCTTTCCTGTCTCATGGTTAAGGGAGTATCCCTCCATGGGGGATGTGTTCACAAGTTCTTTTTATGCACCAGGAATACATCCTGGTTCCACTGTCTGAGGTCCCTTAGACTGCTCAGTCCTTCTAGCTGAGACCCATATTCAGAGGGTCTGAGTCAGTCCCATGCTGGATTCCCAGCTATCAGTCTGGGGGGGGGGGCATTAGCTCCTCCTTGTTCAGGTCACTTCAGACTATGTTCTTATACAGACTGGAGACAAACCTTTTCTTTTAGGAAGCGACACAATTTAAAATTAATTTAAGCAACCAAGTTAAAATTCCCAATTAATTACCTACCATGTAATATGTTTTAGATAGTAGACAGAAGGAACTGTACTTCCCAATGAGAAAAACAAAATACTCCCTAGATTTTTTTTACATGCATTTAAGTGATTAGTGCAATAGGAATGCAAATAAAAAACACCAGAGACTAACAAAATTATTTACTTTTAGCAAAATTTTATAGCATGTACTTAAGGAGTGAGAGAAATATACCAGAGATGATTCAGAAGTAAAAACATAAGATGAAAACAGCAACTGGTCAACCTCTAAGTCAGTGTAGATTACTCTGACCATGTGAGTAATTTGGCGAATAAAAATAGAGAAAAAAATATTGAATTCTAAATACTAAAAGTAGGAAGTGAAATTTAATTCTTATGAACACTTGAATTAAAAACATAAATAATATTTAGAAAGTACATATTATAATAAAAACACACAAAGGTATAATTATTGGAATAAAATATACTGAACCTTGATGGGAGATGTTATTCTGTATATATGTTTCTCATACTGGTTAATAAAGCACTGTGGCCAATGAGATAACAAGATAGGTGGGGTTAGGAGACCAGGAGGAGAAGAGAGGAAGTAGGTAGGAGTCAAGATGTAGCCCAGGGAAGAAGCAGGACGCCTGCCGCGCGGCTCCCCATAAGACGACCACGTGGAAATACTTAGATAAGTAGAAATGGGTTAATAATTAAGACAGAGCTAGCCCATAAACAGTAATGGTAACTGGCCAACAGGATTGTATCAAATACAGAGTCTCTGAGTATAAAAGCTAAATGTAACTACACAATCATAAATCAATTAAAATTGCTACTTTTTCTTACCTACTCAAAAATCAAAGTAAAACTTACAACTACAACTTCTTAGTTGTACCTTAATTAGGCACCTTAGCATTTCATAAATTGAGCAGATAAACTAGAAAGGATAGAAAGGATTTGGACAGCACACATAGTAAATATGACCCTGGCACAGAGAAAGAGTGAGTACATTTTCCTTTCTATACCTCACATATATTAAGACATAGGAACATGAATCATGCCTCAGACAATTTCCAATTATTCTCAATAAATAGAAGACATATGACTAAAAATATATTGCAATTTAATAATGAACAGGAGAAATAAAAATATGTCCCTGTGAAAATGTGAAGGCATGTGTGTAATGATTTCACTAGACCCAAGATAAATAATAAATGGGTATTTTATGGGGGAACAACCCACACAGAACAATAAAGAACCGCCACAGCATTTCTCTGCCCTTCCAATAGGATCTATGACCCAAGAGAGTGAGCCCACAGGAGGGAACATGGCTCACACTTTCCTCTTTTCACTTCCTTCCCCACCAGAAGCCATGCCCAAAGGGGGTGTGGCCACTGTTACAGGTTCACAGGCAAGATGCCACTACAAAGATGGGAAAGACAACAACATCCTCTTAATCTTTCATGCTTCAAATTATATTTCACAATGATAGAATATGTAGAACTAAGGAGAAACACAGAAGAACTGATTGCTTGATGGTAAATTACACTGAATTGGAAGTTGATATCTTTTCATTTATTAAAAAAATGTGTTAATCATGAAGACAATAATACGAATACAAAACTAAATTAAAAACACAAAGAACTACTAAGATGTAGGCTAGAATGGAGGGAATGATAAGGAAAAAAATTACAAAATTACAGAAATGCATAACAAAAAATAGATATAATGTCTAAAGTTTGTTAAAAAAAAGTGATCAAAAAGCATGAGAAGCTATAGTTTCCAAATTGATTAAAGATAAAGAGATAGGTGTTGTTTATATTGATAATGAAAGATAGATTATGCTCTGACAATAGTGAGAGGATGGCATACACAACTTCATTCTAATGTATTTTAATTATACAAAATATGGTATATTTTCTGAGAGAATCTACCAAATTGAAGTAGGGCTGAGGAGATGTCTCATTTATAAAGTACTTGCCATGCAAAAAGAGGTCCTGAGTTTGTACATCTAGCACACTTGTGAAAGCTGTATGCCTCCGATTGTAGTTCCAGTGGTGGGACGTTAGAACGGAAGGATCCCTGGGGCTTAGTAGTCATCCAGTCAATGAGAGACTAACTCAAAAATAAGACAAAGAGTGCTGGATGAAGATGTGCATAACATTGATTTTGGACCACATGTATACATACACATCAGTAGACAAATCCTATACATATACATGCACATTCATTAACATACAGATATAGAATGATAGAAGATGATTATCAAATTTGGTTTATGACAATGACTGTGATTTACTTGAATTTTTGTTCACCCTAAAACACTTCAAACCACAAAGGATAAGCTTATTACAAATGTACATAATGCCATTTGGTAAATAGAGCAGAAGTAACATCTCTTAGCTAATATAGTAGCTCTTATGTGACTTTCATACAAAACCCTGCACACTGGCCCAGTATGAATGAGAACCTGTGTTTGACCACAAAGAGTTGAAAAAAAGAAAGAAAGAAAGAAGAAAGGAAGGAAGCATGCAAGGGGAGAGAAATAAGGAATCACAGAAATCATAATATTATAATCACAGGGCAATGTCTCAAACAGACATGATTGAAAATTCCTAAAAATGTATCAGTAATGTTAATGCAGTTCTATTATAATGACCATGGTAAAGTTACTCTGATTATGGAAATATAATGATATCTTACTATGAGAAGCTCTATCCAGCCATGAGAACTTATGGGGAAAATGGTATGACTAGGTCAATAGCACCGAAAGATTTTCTCCAATTAACAAGAAAGTACAATTAGAATGGCACAGCAAGTGTAGCCTGGATTTATTCTTATATGTTAGCAACACACTGAAAAAGTTAAGTATTTAAAAAGTGCTTTTGTAATATTAGTGATACTATCAAGTAACATGTCAGGTTTTACAGAAAAAAATGTATAGTTGAAATTCATTTTAGAAGCTCTACACACATGCAGGGTTTTATTAAAATGGTTAGCAGTTTATATTATTAAGTAGTAGACATTGTTCAAGGGTTCCATAATTCCATTAAACTCATATAAGTTTTATCCCAGTTTCACAAATATGAAACCAGGGAATAAACTAAGAGCCTAAATAACTTCCTTGTTAACAGGGTTCTAAGATACAAATCTGTATTTGCACACAACCTCAGGGCACTCAGGCTATAAATTTCAGCAGGTACCTGGAGGAAGATAATTGAGAAGAGGAGAGAAATGGCCTGCTGTTTGAGTTGGCTTGGAGGTCACCACATGGCCATGGGTAGCCACAAGGTGAGAAGGGTTGGAGGAATATTAAAAAAAAGTAAAGAAATAAAATGCATAATAATTAGAAAATTATAACTAGTCCTGACTGTAATCTACAGGGGAGGAGTCACACCTTTCTGTATCAGAAAGATGATCAGAGTCTAAACTTCATGAAACACCATGATTGCTTATTGGAACTGTACGAGCAACAGGAATTCTGGGAATTAACAGTATAAGTAATATACATTAAAAAGATTGTCATGGTTTAATTTGAGTGTATCTTCCTTGGTGTGGAACCTCCTCCTCCTTGAGTGGTAACCCATTGGCCAAATTATTGCCCAACCCAACAGGAATTGTAGTTCTCCACACAGGCACTACCCACCTTGTCTAAAGACGAGTTCCATTCACAGAATTCACAGGTTGATGATGAATAAATGGGCTTGCTTCCACACCTGTGCTGTGGCATACACTGATAAATATATAAATGTAAAAAATAGATTCTGTATTAATATAAAAGGGTGTTGAGTGTTTTGATCTACTTTAGCTGTATCTATAAGACCAGCATGTCCTTTTAATCTTCAAATCTCCTCTGTAGCCCCATAATAAATGTATTTTCTAAACATGTTATTTAATGCAACTATCCTTTCCAGTTGGGAAGGTAGTAGGTAAGGAGATTGCACAGAAGTGAAGCTTTAGTTTCAGGATCTCTAGTAGATTTCACCAGTACCCTCTCCTTAAATTATCATAATAACTATATGCACTAGGTTACCTTTTATGCCTTAATAATCTCATTTTAAAAAATAGAGTAATAAAAATATAAAACTCACAATTAATAAATATATTAACTATCTAAATAACATTGTTTTTAGCAGTACTACTGTAGTATATTTACCATAGTGTTCTCTCTCTCTCTCTCTCTGTGTGTGTGTGTGTGTGTGTGTGTGTGTGTGTGTGTGTGTGTGTGTCTATGTGCTCATGTGTATATGTGTATGTATGTGTGTTTCAGGAAATACATAGTTCTAGGAAGGAAATAGAAAAGATAACATTAGAGGAAGAAAAAACGTTTGGGCAAAGATTTTGAATTGTAAATAAAATAGATGTAAGCTAGTTTCCTAAGGGAGAGGGATGTAATCAAGAACAGACAAAATAAAAACCAGCTTTTTTTGAATGATATTTTGAGGTACATTATTTAATTTCATGTAGTTAAGCAAAATATTGACCATCAAAATGCTATACTTGACTTGTAGTTAAGAAGCTTGATGATGAAAATATTTATATTTTTCTCTACATTTTATGTCTTAACCATCATGTTTTTCAGGCAAGTTGAAAATGTTTTATTATAGATGCTTTTAGATGTGCATTTGTCTTGTTATTTCTTTGTATCTTAATGCAGTAAAGGCATACTCTGGGTTCTTAATGGCAAACCATAGATAAACTTAGACCTTGATTACTGACCTGAAGCTAGAATTTGATTTTATGGAGTCAATTACTATCTGTCCGAAGAAAGGAACACTTAAGACAAATAGGGCAATGTCTTAAAGATTTAAGATATTAACCAGCCATTGCAGGGTAAAAGGCATCAGAAGAATTGAAGTCTAGGAAGCTTTTTCAATAACAACCCAAAATTGATCATGGGAAGTTCATTAGCATATATTTGAATACACATACATATATGTTACCAATCCTTTCTAACAACAAAACTTTAATTTTGCTTGAGGCCAGTCCAAGAATTAGGTGTATAATGTAAAATGGTGATAACAATATTAGTTGAAGTACTCACAGTATTCTATGGATAATATTAACAAGTGAGTGATATGACTATAGTCAGTTGTTCTTTGGTCAGTGGTCCCCCTCCCACTGTAGAATGTGTGAGCTCAGCCTCTCACTGTCTACAAGAAAGCTCTTTGATATACTAATATTGTTACTGTATAAATGGCATCAGAATGGTTATACGAATGCATGACAAGTAATTTAACAAAAATGTATGATGACAAAAGCTGTTAAATAATTTAATAGTTGTGATTCCCTTCTGACATATACTCCAAAATGCTCATGTCTTTCTATAATTAGATCATAGACAATTTAAAACTTTTAACATTTAACTTCACCAAAAGAGATAAATAACCTGGGGACAGGTTTTGCTTTCAAGGGTATAAAAAGGTCATCAATTATATAATGAGTCAAAAGACACATAGAACACAGAAGCCCGTGTGTCTGAAAGGTCTAAGTATAAGAGAGGAAGCAATTTTAGAAGTCAATTTTAACAACACAGAACATGTATTATTAAACTTCACAGTAAAATTAGAGCAGTTTGTCCTCAAGGCATACTCACACAGCCATTCATAAATACAGACATCAAAATACACAGAATGGAACATAACTGTTACCTTGTAGCAAAAAAGTAGAATTTATTTGGTTGTAGAGTATAAGGTGCTACATCATGAACCATATCCTAAAAGTTCCTCCATGTGTATAATCATTGACATTCATATGCCATACTGTGCTTTTATCATTATCATGGAGGGTGTCTTATGATATAAGACAAATGAAAGCTATGATCTAATAATGTGCTTGTATCTTTATGAATGCATACAAACATGTAAAGGACAACTTCAGTAGTCTAGAAAACTACCAAACTCACTGTTTGCTCAAGAACTACATAGTTATGAAGATGGGGGGAGTAGATGAAAATTAGACCACATAATTGTGAAGAGGAACGGACAGGGTAGAATCATAACACTAGTTATGAAGAGAGACAAAAGGGGTAATATTAGTGGCCTTTGACACTGACACAGTGGCCAAGTGCTTGCTGAATATGCATAAGTTCAAAGCCAAGTTAAGAGCTTAGAAGGAATGTTCTAAATTATTGGGAAAGATTATGAAAATTATTTCTGTACTACCCATGATAGGGCATAATGTGTATAAAAAATATGCACATTGAAAATGTTTATTCATAAGTAGTTTAAGGTAAGCTATACTATGAAAGTTTTAGAAGTATAAAAATACCTTAACATATTTCTTACATTTTAATGTGTAGCTAAATGTAAATTATGTTAAATTTGTTGTATTATGCTGCCTAGTTTATGTCAACTTGACACAAGCTGGAGTCATCTGAGAGGAAGAAACTCCCAGTTGAGAAAATGAATCCACAATAGTCAGCTTTAGGCTATGTATAGGGCATTTTCTTAATTAGTGATTGGTGGGTAAGGGCCCAGTCCATTGTGAATAGTCCCTCATTAGTGGTCCTGGATTATATATAAAAAAAAGAAGGCTGATCAAGCCATAAGGATTAAGCCATAAGCTGTATCACTCCTGTGGCTTCTCTAACCTCTAGCTCCTACCTTCAGGTTCCTGCCCTGTTTGCATTGTTACCATGACTGCCTTTGATGTTGAACTATAGTAAGGGAAAGTAAGCAAAATTAACCTTTTCCTCCCCAAGTTGCTTTTGAACATGGTGTTTTATTCAATAGAATTCATTTAATATGAGTATAAATTCAAATTTCTACCTAATAAGAAAGCTATAAAGCTATAACACACATCACACATATATGTTTATCAATTAGTTTTTTAATAATATTTTGTGAATCCAAAGAATTCTATCTCTTACATTAATAAGGGAGATAATTTACAGGACACATAGATTCGCTTATATATAATATAAAATATAAAAAGGAAGGGCTGGAGAGATGGTACAGTTAAGAGCATTAACCTCTCTTTCAGAGGACCAAATTTTTGTTTTACTTTTTGTAAAAATAGATTCTTTTCTCATACTATATGTCCTGATTATAATTTGTGATCCCTCTACTCCTCTAAGTTCCTCTTCACCACTCCTCCCCTCCATATCCACTCTCTGTCTGTCTCTCCTCTCAATATTAACAGGCTTCTATGAGGTAACAACCAAACACAACAAAATAAAATATAAAAAGAAATGAAGCAGAAACTATCATATCAAAGTTGGTTATGGCAAACCAACAGGGGGAAAAGATTACCAAAAGCAGGCAAAATAGTCAGAGATTACTCACCCTTACACTCAGGTGTCCCGTAAAAATACTAAGCTAAAAGCTAAAATGTATGCAGAGTACCTGGCGCAGACCAATTTAGGTTCTGTACTTGCTGCTTCGGACTGTGTGAGCTCATATGCACTTTACTTCTTTGGTTCAAAGGGCCTTGTTCTGGTGTCCTCCATCCATTCTGGATCTAACACTTTTTCTATGTCTCCTTCAAATGGGATTTGGCTGAGACCCCCTATTTAGACCCTCTCCTCACAAATTGTCTGACTATGGATCTCTGCACCTGTTTCTACCTGCTGCCATCGGAGTAAACCTTTCTGATTATGACAAAATAAGACACCAATATATGAATATAGAAGAATATCATTTAGGGACATTGTATTGATACACTATCCCCAAAAGAAAAACAAACAAATATACAAACAAACAAACAACAATAGTGATTGGTTTTACCCTAGGTCTCTGGACTATCCAGTCTCTGATTCATGGTTACACAAGCAGTGCCAGTTTACTTCTCTTTAAGTGAAGTTTGCTTTAAGTCAAATAAGATACTGCTTGGTTGTTTCCACAAGTGCTGTACTACCATTGCTCTAGCATATTTTGCTGCCAGAATAGATTGTAGGTCAAAGGTTTTGTGGCTGGGATAGTGTTTATGTTTCTCTTTAGGTAGCCTATGAAGTAACTTCCCATAGTATAGTTCTATGTAGTCACCACCTCTACTTCTCTATGTCCAGTGAGTTTTGTGGGTGTTGTCCTTGTCACTGGAGCTCTGCTGTCAGTTTGAAAAGAGTAGCCTTTTTTGAGCAACAGCCTGATTGTTTGGGGAATTCTGTAGAATATCTTTGCCAACAATTCAATTGAATGCAACTTGGACACTCTACTGGAAGCCTTGTTTAACAATGAGATGGCCAGTTGAGACTCTTATATCCCATTATTAAGAGACTTCATTGGGATCACTTTCATATATTTTAGGAAGTTTCCACTGCTTTAGGTTTCCACACCATTCCATAAATGTTCCTCAGTTTGAGTAGTCTCTCCCTTAACTCTTTCCCTGTATGTCAATTGAGTTCTTAATTGGTCTAGATAATAAAAAGCTGGAGTCAGATACAGAGGGAAATGCTGAGAGATTAGAGAGAAGGGGCAAGCCACAGCACATTTTACCTTCTAAGTATCTCAGCCGAGAAGAAAGCTATTTCCTGTTTCTCCCTACTTATATCCTGTTTCTGCCCAGCTACATCATCCCCTGTCTGTCTATACAGACCTCCAGACCTTTATGGTTAGCTACTGGCAAGATCCTGTCTCTGACCCCCATCTAGGCTTTATTTGTTCAAGGATGACATTACCACACCCTATCTCCTCTTCCTATGCCTACCTGAACAATACTTTTCCTGTTCTCCCACTTGCCCAGTCTGCCTATAAAATCTATTTCCTCTCTCAGTGAGACCCATATGCACCCCCTAGAATCTATAATCTAGATACTTTACCTTTACAAATCTTTCTGGCTTTACAGATTTTTAGTTTGGTTGTCATTTACTTAAAGGCTAATGTCCACTTAGAAGCAAATACGTACCACATGTATCTTTCTGTGTGTGGGTTATGTCACTCACAGTGAAATATTCTAGTTCCATTCGTTAGCTTGCAAATTCCAGGATGTAATGTTTTGAAACACCAGAGTAATACGCCATTGTGGAAATGTGTCACATTTTCTTAATCTATTTTTCAGTTGAGTTATATCTAGATTGTTTCCAGTTTTTGGCTATTATGAATATAGTTTCAATGACCAAAGTTGAGCAAGTGTCCTTGTGGTAGGATAAAGTGTCCTTTAGGTATATGCCCAAGAGTGGTATTGCTGGTTCTTGAGATAATCCATTCCCTACTTTCTGAGGAAAAACCATATCAATTTCTATAGTGACTGTACAAGTTTATACCCCATCAGCAGTGGAGGAGTGCTAACCTTGCTTCACCTCCTTGCCAGCATGAACTGTTACTTGGGTTATTGAGCTTAGCCATTCTGATAGGCATAAGATGAAATAAGAGCAGTTTGTAGTTTTGATTTGCATTTCCCTGATGGCTGAACATTTCTTTTTTATAATTTATTTAATCTTTTAAGTTTCATTTTACATTCCAACTGCAGCACTCCCTTTCATTCTTCCTCCCAACCCACCCCTGCATTCCCCCCAGCTGATTCCCAGTCCACTCCTCCTCATGGGTAAGGACTCCCATGAGGATTCAACAAAGTCTATCACAATAATTTTGGGCAGGGCCAAAACCTATTCTCATGAATTAAGGCTGGCATGCTATCCCACCCTAAGGAATGGGCTCTAACAAGCTAGCTCATATACCAGGTTTGTATCATTGTTCTATTGCTAGGGTTCCCTCAGCTAGTTCAAGCTTCACAACTGTCTCTCACATGTGGAGGACCTGGTTTGGTCCACTGGAATCTTCACGACTGTTGGTTTAGAGTTCATGAGTTCATACCAGCTTGGTTCAGCTGTCTTGGTAGACTTTTCCATCATGATATTGACCTCCCTAACTCATATATTCTCTCTCTCTCTTTCTCTTTGACTACTTTCCTGGAGCTCAGGCTGGTTTTTGGTCATAGATCTCTGCATCTATTTCAATTAATTACTGGATGAAGGATCTGTGATGATAGCTGGAGCATTCACTCATCTGATTACAGGGGTAGGCCTACTTGAACATTTCTTTAAGTGTTTCTCAGTTACCTATTATTCTAGCTCTTTGAATCTAACACCCACTTCTCTCTTCTATAGGAACATTGTTGCATGAATGCCTGTGCACACATGCACATACACATTCAACAATACAAATCAAATATTTTTTGGAAGAAGTACCCTTTGGCTTCAAATGTAGCTGTATAAACCTAGCATTGTAGAATGCAATTATCCCAGAACTCAGGATGTGGAGGCAGAATAAAGTTTGAAGTTGATTTGTCTATTTAGTGAGTTCAAGGCCAGTTTGGGCTAGCCTGATCATGTCTAACAAAACAAAGAAATGAACAAATAAACAAATTTCCAGCCCATTAATCTAATGAGATTAATTTTGTATGAAATTACTGTTCATGTCTATCATTTCATTTGACTCTCAATCTTATGAACAGTATACTTCTGTTATACAACAGTAGGTGTTTCTTAAAAGACAGTCACAGCATTAAATAGTTTTCTGTGGCCAAAGAGCTAGAGGACCTTGGATTTGGGGGTTAGTGACTAAGAATATTGTTTTTTGTTTCTACATTATTGGGTAGAAAGGTGGGGTGAATCTGGGAGAACTTGGGAGGAGCGAAGATTATGACCAAAATACATTGTTTGTAAATGATTTAAATAAAACCTATAACTAACAAACAAGAACAAAGTAACTTGTACTCCCTCTTAATGCTACTTAAAACTAAAATAACCACAAAATTCCTGTAATTTTCCAAATACTATATATATAATTTAAAGACATAAAGTTATAAAAAATATTACACTAGGAGTTGGAGAGAAGACCTGGTACCTAAGAGTATTTGCTGCTTTTCCAAAGGACCTGGGTTCAATTTCCAACACCCATCCACAGGCAACTTATTATCATCTTTAGTTCAGGTTTCAGAGAATCTGATGCTCTCTTTTGTCCTCTCTCGGTGCCACACATGCATATATACGGATATATACAGGAAAGACATTCATTTACATAGAATAAAAGCAAAATTGTGCACTACTATTAATGATAGTTAAAGATGCTATGTACACTACTAAAGGAGAAAGGTAGACCCTAATAGAGCTACAACCTCTCTGCTTTACAAAAGTGACAAGCCTGCATGATATGCTGATACAATATTGGCACAAAGCTAATGTCTGACTTGATGTAAGTCCTGCTTCATGAGACTCATACCCAACATTGCTTTGGTGGCCAAGAAAATGAGACTAGTTAGGCCAGGGACCTAGGGGATAACCAAATACTACTGTTCTGTTGATGAAACATAGCATTCTTTTATACTCAGGTCAGTCTCTTGCTTGGCTTTCAACAGAACAGCACTATTTTGAAGCAGTTGGGAACAAAGGAAGAGACTCACAGGAAGAAAATGTACACAAAGAGTGAGACCCAGGGACACTCATCCCTAAACAGAATGCCTCCATTAAAGCCCTTTTCTCAGACCTCAGAGAACTCTGCCAATGAGGAGGCAGGGAAAGTGTAGGAGCCAGAGGAGTTAGTGATCACTAAATATACAAGGCTTTCTATACACAAAATAGCTAGTGACATAGGAACTTACAAATTCTGGGACAGCATGCTATGAACCTTCATTCGTCTGCACCAGATGGGGTTCTAGAGCTGGGAAGAGATGTAGAAACAAGCCTCTATCCTTAACCTAGAAGCTACCTCCAATTGAGAGCAATTTGTAAATGAAATACTGATTTTCTTCAGGGGAGTCTCAATGAGGAAACAAACTTCTCAAGGGTAGGCCCCTGGACAGCAGCAGATGGCCAACAGAAAGAGAACTCAATGGCGTCTTCGGAATGTCCTTATTTCATAATGTCATAATGTTAGGACTTTCTTTTTAAAAATTACAGGTTCTTTGCATGCACACACATGTATAGTAGCTTCAGGTTTGGGGTTTTTATGGAATTCCTATGTGAACATGTGCCTGCATCTATATGGATTTTTTGTGCTTTTTTTCTTTAGGCTCTTTTTGTTGTTGCTGTTTGGTTGTTTTGTTACATTCTTATTTGATTTTTATTTATCTTATTATATTGTACTGTATTGTATTAATATTCCTTAGATGGTATTCTGTTTTCTAGCAAGAGATAGAAAAGGGGGTGTATTCAGATTGACTGGAAGGTGGGGAGGAACACGAAATAGGGGAGAAAACAAAATAAAATTATAGTATATGGAAAAGTCTAGTTAAAAAAAGAATTAATGGTGTCAATAAATTACTTTTAACTCCTTTGCTTGTTGTTGTTTTTTGAGACAAGCTTTCTCTGTATTGCTTTGGAGGCTGTCCTGGTACTCTCTCTGTAGATCAGGGTGGCCTTGGACTCATAGACTTCTGCCTGCCTCTGCTTCCTATGTGCCTGAAGTAAAGGTGTGTGCCACCAGCGCTCAGTCTTTAATCTCTTTAACTCTATGCATATGTGAATGTCTGTGTGTGGATTTGTGCAGATGCTCTCAGATACTAGAAGAGGAAGTTGGTTCACCTAGAACTGAAACTACAGGAAGCTGAAAACCTCCCATTATAGGTGCTGGAAACAAGCTCAGATCCTGTGCAAGGGAAGAAGTACCCTTAACAACTGAATCATCTCTTAACTTTGGTTAATTTATGTTAATGTGTGAGCATTTACTTTAAATATAGTGTGCATGTGGAGGTCATAGTAAAACTGTAGAATCAACTTTCTCCCTCAACCTTTTTGGTCCCCAGAAACCAAACTCAGTCATGAGGCTTGGTGCTAGGCACCTTCAAATTCCTTATTCATCTATGAATACAAACCATTTCAAAGGAACAATCCTAGGTTACAACCTCATTTATCTTCTCTGCTCAGTTGCTGGGATAATTTGATAAAAGTGTTAAACATTCAAATCTTGCTTCATATGAATAATAACTCTGACAACAGTTTATTCCCCACAGCACATGGCAATATTCTATTGGGAGGTAGAATCTGATTTTGTTCCCTTCCACTTGGTCTTTGAGGCACTTTGTCCTGGTAACTTCTTTTGTTTTCTTTAGAGTAGGCTCTATCTAAATATCAGACTTTATGAATGATGAAGCTATGGGAAAAGGAAACCATTACATGAATCGTGGACTTCTCACCTGATGGCAGCAGCCAGGCACTAACTAGACAATAGCATGACTCTATCTTGGTCATACTATTACAAGGCAGCCTAAATGAATGCTGCCATGTGAGTGATTAGAAGGAAGTCCTTGATTCATAAAAAATGCAAACAAAAACCAAAATAAAAAACAAGTATAGTAAAGCCATTCAATTTCCTAACTGTGGATTTTCAGTGTTTCAATGGACTCTAGAACTATGAAAAAGATTCTTGCACAGATTTATAACTGGAAAATTTACTGTTAATCTACATGTATGGTCACAGGTGTATATTTGACAGGATATATGTTTTATTTATGTTTCTATAGTTTACTCATATAAAATTAAAACAGACAAAGACATTGAAAATGAACAGTGGGAGCTAGAGAATGACTCAGTAATAATCACATGTAGCAATGTAGCATTCATGATCCAGCAATTAATAACATGTAACATTCATAAAGAGAACTTCAGTTTGGATCACAGCACCTACATAATTCAACTCCAGATGATCTGACACCATCTTCTGGAATCTGCAGGTAACCCCTTACACATGCAGACACTCAAACATATACACATAGATGCAAAACACATATAAAAGCAAAAATCTTTAAAAATTTGCAAAGGAATGGACATTGAGAATATAGGATAATAGTCAAAACTCTTGGGATAATACAAATGGGTATGATGAAGAAGGAATAAAAGGTGGCTCTGAGATTTGTCTCATGATCATGATAATATGGGTTTATGACTTAGATCATAAATATCTCTGAAAGTCTCATGTTCTAAAGGCTTTATCACCAGCCTATGGAAATATGTAATATAAGGTGTGACTGAATCCAGTGAAAGAAAATCAGAGCTCTGGTTTCATATCCATCATGAAAAAGAGCTTACCCGTAACATGAAAAATAAATGACACAGAGACTTATATTGGGGTTCAAGCTTCAAGTTGAAGGTCAGAAAAGCAAAGCAGCTAGCCACTGGCTCTTACCTCTATCTCTGGCTGAAAGGGTGATCAGGCTAGCTCCATGAATTCTCAGACTGTAATCCTAGACTGCTGCCTCTACTCAACATTGCTGGAGACGAAATCTTTCCACCAAACCTCAGACTGCAATCCTTTCTCACCAAGTCTCACACTGCAATCCCAGACTGCTGCCTCTTCCTTTTATACTTCTCAAATCCTAGGATTAAAGGTGTGTGGTTACAAGTGCTGAGATTGCTTTTATGTGAGAAGTTTCTCTTTAGGACTGGATCAATGTTGTGTAGCTCAGTGTGGATTTGTGCCTCTTGAGCTCTGGGATTAAAGGGGCGTGCCACTATTGCCTGACCTCTATGGCTTGTGGTTAACTTTGCTTTCTGAAATCTCAGGCAAGCTTTAATAAATCACAAATAATATATCATCACACTTACCACAAAAAAAAATAAAATCACCTGACTATGAGTTGAAAGCTCTAAAAACATGAGCCAAATCACCAAACAAAGCTTTTACTCCTTTAAGATTCAACTAATACCTAAGTATTTGGAGAGATGAATAACACAATGAAAATTGACTCTATTATTAATTATCAATTAGCTATACATGCTTAATGTATTCTATAGATTTGCAAAGGGTAAAGTGCATAACATTTTGATATTTGTATATCAAACAAGTAGAGAACAGTTAATTCTCAACTATTATGTAAATAACATAATTTCAACAGTCTAGACAAAGCCGTGGAATAATCCAGTGTTACTCAAATCTTTCTCAGAAGACAATTTCAAACTATTTTCTGAAACACCATTTTAAAAAAAAGTAGACATTTTTTTTTTCAAATATTCATTGGACTATTCTGGAAATGTCTGAAATTTTTGTTAATAGGATAATGGTCAGCAAAACATCTCAGATTGATTTATCATCCATTGATGTATGAAAACATGTAACTGATGTTATCTTCCATATGAAAGAATTAATGATCTTGATCATTAATTGATCACATATTCACAAGATCTCCATGGATCACACTGTAAAGATTGGTTTTACTGAGGCAATTTCTTCCACTAGGAAATTGCTCCAGTGAATAAAAGGTTTTTTAAACATTTGGTTGATTATTGAATTTTTTTTTTTTACATTTCATACACTATTTTGCCCCCAAATCCTTCTGTGACCTCCCAACTCCCTCTCAAATTCATTACTTTTTAAAAACTATTATTGTTAAAAACACATAAACATACACCCCCAAATTTAACTTTGTATGTTTAGGGCTGACCTCTTGGGATTGAACCACCCATCTGGGGGCTGGTCCTTGGAGAGCACTGTTCTTTATCTTAACAGTTATTAATTGCTTGTGGTTACTCATCTAGGGGTAGAGTCTTATGATGTTTCCCCTGTCCAGTTTGTTATGTCAGCTGGTGTGATCATTGTTAGATCTCACTTAGTAGGCCATGTTGTTGAGATTTTGTAAGAACAGACAGAAGACTATTTGCATCTTATGTGTTCACTGATGAAGTATTTGTTTCATTAATTTAGTAAGGCAATAGAAGACTAATTCTAGTTTACATTTTTACTGAAAAAAATGTGTGTTACCTTAATTCAATAAGGAAAAATCATCTTAATGACTGGGATTTGCAACATGCAGTGGTCAACCACAGAGTTTTCTATGGGACTCTAAACTTTGGATACTTATTCAACTTTGTTTAATTGCCTATTTGTAGATTACACATTCAATATATATAGATTTCCTGGAGCAACATTTTGGAAAATGAGGTTTACAGTAGCCATATTTGTGTGCATATATGTCACTGCCCAGGGTTAAAACCAAATGTTAATGAGATATCACTATTTGCAGTCTGATAAACATGCTGATTTGCCATTCTTGGAAATAAACTACTTTTCAGTATCTTTTATACCCCTACTACATTTTGTTGTGCAAAATAGAGGACATCTGTATGGATTATATCTGGGATTTACTATTATGTTGGCTCTAAAGCATTCATTTTATCTCCATATGTTAATATTTCTGAAATTAACATACATCTTGCAGTCAATAATATTTCATAATTGTTGCAAAATAGGACAACATTAGTAGCAAAATATCTGAAAGCCAAACACAACCAAGTTCCAATCTATTTTATATTACATGCAATATAAGAGTTAATTTATTTTTAAATTTTTGTAAAATTAATATTTATTCATGATTTAGATATCACATAGTTTACCATGCCATACAGTACAACTTTTCGGTCTTGTATTTGTATTATCATGATAGCTTTATATGTCTGCATATTGATTTATGAAGTTACTAGTTTATGGACATACTCCCTGCTATGAATGAGAACTTGTTTGTTTATAACTCATCCTTACTCCAATTTAGTTCTTATCTTTGCTCCCATAACCAACTCCCAGGTTTCATCCTTTGTATTTTAGCTTCTGCATTGTCAAGGTTGGATGCATTTACATTGTGTTCCATAACCATCATGAAGACATTATATCCTCTATTCCATTTTAATTCTCTGCCACTCCACCCATTCCTCCAAGAAATATTATTAACAATTTTGACAGTGATGTAAATATACATGGTTGATTAATAGTGAAATACCAGTATTGTATTTGTGTTATGATGAGTAATATTTAGGTCTTTCAATGAAAAAATATTAAAATCAATTACTGTTTTTATATGTTAACATATTTAGTCCAAATCAAGCCAAACAAAAGTTTGTTTTTTATATATTGAAGTTATTTTACAGTTTAAAAGTTATTGATGAATCTGTTTGCTATTCTTTAGTCTCCTTGGGAGAAATCTGCTTTGCTCCTGACATCATGGTGTCATCTAGCTTCATGTAACTTTTTACCTGTTTTTTTCTGCAAGCCCCCTTGGCTTTCCCTCTGGTACTATTCAACTGCATATAGTTTTCTATCTTAGAAATGATCTTTAAAACTGTTCTGTTTTCTCCTAAAATTTGTTGTCATATTTCTCACTCATTTTTTAAAAATTTGTATTTTATACCTGTAATTTATTTTATTTGTCATTCATCATTCCATTTATTTAGGACAGTTAATCTATACAATCATTCCTCCATCACTTTTTTCTAGTGACTTCTTTTTCAACTCTTTTCTCCAAATTCAATACTCATTTTATATCCTGCAATATTTTGGCTTTTTTTTCTTCTCCCTATATTATATTACTTAGTTGTGATCATTTTACATTAGTGTTATACATCTTCAAGTAATTTCCTAAGGGAAGTTTTCTTGGAAGTTACATTTTCTGATATCTTCATGTTGACAAAATTAAATTCACTGTTAATTAATGGTGGGTATACCCAACTAAAATAATGCTGTTTTGGATCATTACAGGTGGTTTACCTTGCTTCCCAGTAAATGGTATTGCTTCTAAGAAGTGTGGTGTCAGTATGGTACATTTTTGTAGGTGACTTTTTCTTTGTTTTATGTTTTATATCATTAAATTTATTCTTGGTTTTAGAAATGTTCACCTTGATATTTTTATGTGACTCAATTTTTATTTCACTTATCAGTTACTACTGAGTACTTTTAAATGAGAATTTTCCTTCAGCTGTGGGTCATATTTGCTATTGTATTTACAATTTTAATATAATCTATTTTTATGATATTCTTTCTAGAACTTGGAGTACATATTTGTAGTTTTCATTTTCTTTAATGTCATTCTGGATGAATTTTCTTCTACTTGAACATTGAACAATAACTATGAACATTATTAAATGACTAAACTTAGTTATTTTGTTAAATGTGTAGTAACTGCTCAATATTTTAAAGAATCCAGTATTTCAAGTTACTTACTCAAATTATTATTTATACAATTTCCATTTATTTCTCTGATGTATCTCATACTTTTTCTTTGCTTTTTAAATATATTTTGTTATGAACACTGGAGGATTAAAACATGATTTTATGAGGTAAATGGAAAGAATAGAGAGGAATATTGGAATTGGTATTACTTAACATGATTGCCTTTTTGTATTTTAAAGTTTGTTTCATTTTACAGGGCATAAGTAAATAAATATGACTTGTTTAGTAGAAATACCTAATTAGCTGTTGCTTCCCATAGTATGTGTTAGAAGTATGTAGATATTTATTATAATTATATAATAATGTAATTATATATATATATATATATATATATATATATATATATATATGCCTAATGTTCATGTTCCTTGTTCCCCACCATCCTAGGTAACTAGCATATTATTCTCTACCTCTGTGCCTTTACTGTTTTTGGCTATATTCTATCTGTTAGTTAGCCAAATCCTCTGTATTTTTGTGTTCAGATTATTTCAATTGTTATAATGCTCTCAAATCCTACCCATATTAAGAAAAGTGGCATAATCTTTGTTTTAAAAGATGAATAATATTTACTTAAGTCTATTTGAATCATTTACATTGGTTGTTTTGAGTGATGTTGCAATGAACATGGAAGCCCAGATATCATTCCTTAGTGTTGATCTGATGTATATACAGAGAAGATGGATTTCTGGGTCATATGATAGAACGACTTTTACTATCTCTCAAGACTTCATTACATTTGTCATAATAGATGCAACAGTTTATATTTCCACCAACAACGTATAAAATTAGATTTCCATTGCCCTCTCATTGACAACTGACATACTTTGTCTTTTTGATAACAGTTCCAGGAGGAGAACCACTGATGGCTCAGCAGGGTTTGTTTTATGGTTACTTAATTATTAGTATTTGGAATATCTTTTCATATAATTGATGTCATTTTATGTTTTCCTTTAAGCAATATCTGTTCAAGATCTTTGCCCTATTTCTTAATCAGATTATTTGGTATTGAAAGGTATTTTGTGTTTTTGTAGGTTACATATTTAAAAGATTTATCCTCTGAGAGTTTTGTGTTTTGATAAAACCCACTCTCAACTCCCCGCCCCAACTCCTCCTGGCCCCCTCCACCACTTTCCTCCCTGACTTAATGTGATTTATTTTTTTAAAAGCTTACTAACTTCGGGCATATAAGATCATCTACTGTAACATGGGCAGCCTATCAGGGGTCACAATCAAAGAAAACTGACTTTCCATCCCACTTTAGCCATAAGTTACCAATAGCTCCTCAGTTATTGATGGATGTTCATGAGCATCTCCCAGATTCATGTATTAATTTTGGCTGATTTAATTTTGTGGAGATTTTATGCATGCAGTCAGAGACACTGATGGTTCATGTGTGGAATGATTATTGTGAACAAAATCACTGTTCACAGCAGTCACCCACTACTACTGGCTCCTACATTATTTCAGCGTTCTCTTGCTGATGATCCCTTTGGGAGAAGGGATTTGATGTTGGTTTTCCTTTTATGGTAGAGCATTCCATGGTCCCTTATTCTCCATATGGTGCCAATTTGTGAGTCTTTGTATGAATGTTCATCTACTTCAGAAAGAAGCTTTCCTGAAGACTGAGATTTCTACTACTTACTGGGTATAAAAATTATTATTTATGCTGCAGTTTGATAGTGATTATTTAGC